>CM059808.1:26170029-26767529 GCA_030435695.1 Brachymystax lenok tsinlingensis | reverse complement strand
CCTCCTCTCCTCCTCCTCCTCCCCTCCGTCTATTCTCCTCTTCTCCTCCACCTCCTCCCCTCCACCTCCTCCCCTCCACCTCCTCCCCTCGACCTATTTTCCTCTTCCCCTCCACCTCCTCTCCTCCTCCTCCCCTCCTCCCTCCTCCTCTCCTCCTCCTCCTCCCCCTCCGTCTCATTCTCCTCTTCTCCTCCACCTCCTCCCCTCTACCTCCTCCCTCCACCTCCTCCCCTCCACCGCCTCCCCTCCACCTCCTCCCCTCGACCTATTCTCCTCTTCCCCTCCACCTGCTCCCCTCCTCCTCCACCTCCTCCCCACCTCCTCCCCTCCTCCTCCCATGAGACTAATAAGAGAAGCACCATCAAAGAGGTGATTTAAATACAGCCCCATAGCAGACACACACACAAACTCAATAGTATCCTCTCTAGTATACACACACATTGAGACACTGACACACACATGCACGTGTGCACACACACACATTCGCTATCCCCCACCATCTCCCTGAAGCTAAGTATTGGATGTCCCTTTTACAATTAGCATAGTGTTCTCCTCAGATGCCTGTTAAATAAGTTGTGACCCACCCCCTCGGTGACCCCATCTTTGAACTTTATCTTGGTGTCCGGCCAGCAGGTTTCCCTTTAATTAAAAGAAGGAAACAGTCAATAGAACGTGTTAAATGGGACACAATGGGCAGGCGGCTGTTTGTTGAAATTCTCCAGCGCTCAACGTATTGACAGTTTGTTTTCTGGGGCCATATGTGCCGATCAATCTCGGGCCGGGCCGGGCCCAGCCACGCTGGAAAATGAAAGAGCAGATTGCTTCTGCTGGCTGTGGGATGATGACTCACTATTTGGCGAGTGGGGAAAAAGTGGGAGAAAACGAACACGTGCCAGCCCTTCTGCCACAAAGTGCACCCCAGAGAGGGCTTGGGCATTGTGTCTCTTTAGAAAAATGTGTTTTTTAATGACTGATAGCAGCTGGAGTCCTTCACAGCAGTTCAGTTCAAGCTGCACTTTTACAGGAGTGGATGTGTGTATCAGATTCCTGCATGGCCCACAGTGAATATTCCTTACGTGTTAACTGTAGGCCACTTTAGATAAAAACATCTGCTGAATGGTTACTGTTGGAGATGTCTGTCAATGAAAAAAAAAGACAAGGTTAGATTTAAGACAAGGTTAGATGTGAGAGGACAGGAACTAATCAAGAAGTGATGCAGACAAGTGTATGATCAAAACTATAAAAGTTTTAGTAACATTTACTTTTTAGTCCTTAATGAATTACTATATTCATTTACTTTTTAGTCCTTAATGAATTACTATATTCATTTCTATCAGTTTGGGACAGATGCATTATGAGCCAGTGGCCAGTGCAAGAACAACAGAAAGCTAGCATTAGCATTTTGAAGGGCAGGGACAATTAATTAATTCCTTGAAAGCTAATCGTCTGCATTAATGGGAATCCTTAAGAATGCCACTGAACGTGATTCACATGTAAAGGTGTGTGTGTATGTGTGTATGGGGGTTTTAACAGTCCCTGTTTAACCCACTGCTCATTAGAAACATATTCTTAAAGAACACAGTTTTTCCTGCCAATGTACAATCTCTCACACACACACACAGACACACACACACACACACACACACACACACACACACACAAGCTAAGAAACAGAAGTTATTCACACAATGTTTGACTAGCATTCTCATTTAACTAACAGCCAAATCACATTAAGTCTCCTGTCACCTTAAGAGTTAATTGAATTCTCATTGATTCTCTAGTCTTACTCTGCGTGGCATTTTATCTAACAGCAGTGGACAAACACCTTAGAAAATTGTGGCAAATGTTTTGATTAGGAGGATAGTGTGTTACTGACAAAAAACGGCTACTATGTTATAACTTAACTATGGAATAAGTTAAAGAATTTACATCTCCACAATGTTCTAACAACCCTTTATTGTTGCCTGAGCCTTTCTATAGGAAATAGATGATACATACGTGTGTATACTTTGTGTAGGTTGTGTAGTTAAATACATGGTGTGTGTAATATTTTATATACAGTGAGAATAGAGTGTACGACTGCACATGTATCTCTCTGAGTGTGTGTCTGTGTGTGCGATGCTTGCATGTGTGTGTGTGTGTGTGTGTGTGTGTGTGTGTGTGTGTGTGTGTGTGTGTGTGTGTGTGTGTGTGTGTGTGTGTGTGTGTGTGTGTGTGCGTGCATGTGATAGTTAGTGCTGCTGGCTCTGCAGCCCAGTAAAGGTGTGTGTGTAATCTGTTTTCTGTCGGATCACAGGTCACTTTTCAACGGCCAAAGTCCCTGTCACACACTCACTCATACACACTCACACACTGCCAAAGCCCCTGTGACGGATGACTAAGAGCATCCTGGATCAGACACACACACAAGGGTTAGAGTATTGAACCAAACGGAGAAGCATGAAAATCTGAACGTGCCTTTGGAGCGGAGCAGTGTGTTTGTGTGTGTACGTGTGGTGGGGTTTAGAGAATTGAACAAAATGCACATAAACACACTGCGGAACACAAATCTCATCCTGGAATATATAAGGTCTGAGGTCATCTGCCTTTGGCCTAAAGAGCAGGAACCAAGACTTCATCAAAGAAATTGGAAATACAGACATTGTCATCCTATAAGAAACATGATATAGAGCAGACCTAACCCACTCTGTTAAATTTGTCAAAACAGGAACATTTTACATCTGACAAGAAATTCATAAGGAAATTATCTCAACATGTGTGCTACGTATATCCCCCCAATAGAATCCCCTTACTTTAACGATGACAGTTTCTCCATCCTAGAGGGGGAGATTAACCATTTCCAGGCCAAGGGACATGTACTAGACTGTGGCGACCTAAATGCCAGAACTGGACAAGAACTTGACACTCTCAGCACACAGGGGGACAAACACCCACCTGGATGTGACAGTATTCCCCCCCAAAATACGCTCCCCAAAATACAACTATGACAAAATAACCAACAAAAACGGGTCACAACTCCTTCAGTTCTGTCGTATGCTGGGTCTATACATAGTCAATGGTAGGCTTCAAGGGGACTCCTATGGTAGGTACACCTACAGCTCCTACCTTGGTAATAGTATTGTAGATTACTTTATCATTGACCTCAACCCAGAGTCTCTCAGAGGGTTCACAGTCAGCCCACTGACACCCTTATCAGATCACAGGAAAATCACAGTCTTCTTGAGCAGAGCAATACTCAGTCATGAGGCATCAAAGCCAAAGGAACTGAGTTATATTAAGAAATGCTATAGAAAGTTTTCCTATAGAAGGAAAGTAGTGTAGAAACCTATCAACAAAACAATTAGGCAACAACAAATGAATTCCCTTTTAGACAACATCCTGGACAAAACACTGTAATAGAAAAGGTGCAAACATGGCAGTAAAAACCTAAACAATATATTTGACCTTTCAGCAGACTTGTACATTTCCTCAGTGAAAACAATGTACTGAGCAAAATTGGCTTTTTACCAAATTACCGTACGACAGACCACGTATTCACCCTGCACACCCTTATTGACAAACAAACAAACCAAAACTAAGGCAAAGTCTTCTCATACTTTGTTAAATTCAAAAATGCTTTTGATTAAACTTGGCATGAGGGCCTGCTATACATATTGATAAAGAAAACGATGCTGGGGGAAAAGCATACAACATTATAAAATCCATGTACACAAACAACAAGTGTATAGTTAAAATTGGCAAAAAACACACACGTTTCTTTCCACAGGGCCGTGGTGTGAGACAGGGATGAGAAAGGGATGCTGTTCATATTTGATTGTTAATTTCACTTTTGTTTATTATCTATTTCACTAGCTTTGGCATGCCAAGCCAATAAAGCCCTTTGAATTGAATTGAATTGAGAGAGAGAGAGAGAGAGAGAGAGAGAGAGAGAGAGAGAGAGAGAGAGAGAGAGAGAGAGAGAGAGAGAGAGAGAGAGAGAGAGAGAGAGAGAGAGAGAGAGAGAGAGAGAGAGAGAGAGAGAGAGAGAGAGAGAGAGAGAGAGAGAGAGAGAGAGAGAGAGATGTATGTGCTGTCTGGTCTGTGTGATCTAGTTAGTTGACCTGTGATTATTAATTAACATGTATGTTCCATTGATCGGCTGGTGTGATGTGGTTTATAGATAAGAAAAAAATAATAAATAAAAGTAACAAATAATTAAAGAGCAGTAGTAAAATAACAATAGCGAGGCTATATACAGGGGGTACCGGTACAGAGTCAATGTGCGAGGGCACTGGTTAATTGAGGTAATATGTACATGTAGGTAGAGTTAACGTGACTATGCATAGATAATAAACAGAGAGTAGCAGCAGCGTGATGGGGGGTCAATGTAAATAGTCTGGGTAGCCATTTGATTAGCTGTTCAAGAGTCTTATGGCTTGGGGGTAGAAGCTGTTTAAAAGCCTCTTGCACCTAGACTTGGTGCTCCGGTACCGCTTGCCGTGCGGTAGCAGAGAGAACAGTCTATGACTAGGGTGGCTGGAGTCTTTGACAATTTTTAGGGCCTTCCTCTGACACCGCCTGGTATAGAGGTCCTGGATGCCAGGAAGCTTGGCCCCAGTGATGTACTGGCCGTACGCACTACCCTCTGTAATGCCTTGCGGTCGGAGGCCGAGCAGTTGCCATAACAGGCAGTGATGCAACCAGTCAGGATGCTCTCGATGGTGCAGCTGTAGAACTTTTTGAGGATCTGAGGACCCATGCCAAATCTTTTAAGTCTCCTGAGGGGGAAAAGGTTAATGTATGTATGTATGTATGTATGTATGTATGTGTGTGTGTGTGTGTGTGTGTGTGTGTGTGTGTGTGTGTGTGTGTGTGTGTGTGTGTGTGTGTGTGTGTGTGTGTGTGTGTGTGTGTGTGTGTGTGTGTGTGTGTGTGTGCGTGCCCGTGCTTGTGCGTGCAGAACTGGAGTAGAGAAATCTGTTGCAGTGCCACACCCATCCCCAGTGCTCATAAATGCTCTAGTACCCATTAAGTATGCTAATGACTGTGTTTGACATCCTGAGACAGACAATACAGACAGGCCAGGCTATTGGGCTTTATTGGCATGGGAAACATATGTTTACATTGCCAAATCAAGTGAAATAGATAATAAACAAAAGTGAAATAAACAATCAAAGTGAACAGTAAACATTACACTCATTAGTTTAAATGTAATAGACACATTTCAAATGTCATATTATGGCTAAGTACAGTGTTATAATGATGTGCAAATAGTTAGTACAAAAGGGAAATTAACATAAATATGGGCTGTATTTACAATGGTGTTTGTTCTTCACTGGTTGGTCTTTTCTTGTGGCAACAGGTCACAAATCTTGCTGCTGTGATGGCACACTGTGGTATTTCACGCAGTAGATATGGGAGTTTATCAAAATTGGGTTTGTTTTTCGAAATCTTTGTGGATCTGTGTAATCTGAGAGAAATGCATGTCTCTAATATGGTCATACATTTGGCAGGAGGTTACGAAGTGCAGCTCAGTTTCCACCTCATTTGGTGGGCAGTGTGCACATAGCCTGTTTTCTCTTGAGAGCCAGGTCTGCCTAAGGCAACCTTTCTCAAGAGCCTGTACATAGTCAAAGCTTTCCTTTAAATTTGAGTCAGTGTGGTCAGGTATTCTGCCACTGTGTACTCTCTGTTTAAGGACAAATAGCATTCTAGTTTGCTCCGTTTTTTTATAAATTATTTCCAGTGTGTCAAGTAATTGTCTTTTTGTTTTCTCATGATTTGGTTGGGTCTAATTGTGTTGCTGTCCTGGGGCTCTGTGGGGTGTGATTGTGTTTGTGAGCAGAGCCCCAGGACCAGCTTGCTTAGGGGTTCATCTCTCTGTAGGTGATGGCTTTGTCATGGAAGGCTTGGGAATCGCTTCCTTAGGTGGTTGTTGAATTTAACGGCTCTTTTCTGGATTTTGTTATTAGCGGGTATCGGCCTAATTCTGCTCTGCGTGTATTATTTGGTGTTTTACATTGTATACGGTGGAGGTTTTTGCAGAATTCTGCATGCAGTCTCAATTTGGTGTATGTGGAAGTTAGCTGTGGTGCAGATGCGGCGAGGTAGTATGTAATGACGTAATGATATGTAGTAATGCAGTATGTGTGAAGATGAACCTCTCTCTCCTTTCTACCCCCCTCCCTCTTCTCCCTCCCTCTCTCCCCCTTTAGACTCCATGCACGTAGAGGACGTGGAGGCGGTGCAGAAGCTTCAGGATGTGCTCCATGAGGCCCTGCAGGACTACGAGGCAGGCCAGCACCCGGAGGACCCTCGTCGGGCAGGCAAGCTGCTGATGACCCTGCCCCTGCTCCGCCAGACCTCCACCAAGGCCGTGCAGCACTTCTACAGCATCAAGCAGGACGGCAAGGTCCCCATGCACAAACTCTTCCTGGAACTGCTGGAGGCCAAGGTCTGATTGGCCAACCATGTCCACCACCTCCGAAATGTCAGTCAGTCACACACAGGCTCCTCCCATTGACCCCCCAAAACCCCACACGACACCAGAACTTCCCAAACTCGCCGCCCACTGAGAAAGATGGGTGGGAGTAACCTCTGAACTTTAATCCCTGACCTCCGTGCATTAGGGGAGACACTGACATTGAGACGAGACCTCTGCTGGAGGGTTGTCTGTGTACAAACTATAACCAAGTCATAAACCAGCTACCATAACAATGGCACTGTAAACTATTGACTATCGACCTCGTGTCACTTATACATATAAGAATGATTAACAATGTGATTATTGACTGATGAAAATATTGAAAGGAGGAATTTAAAAAAGAAAAGAGAGAGAGAGACACTGCTCTGGTTGTCTTAGCAGCAGATAGACTGTAAAGCTTCTTCTTCTCAGTTTCCCAACCCAGTTTTTACAGGACCTGCTCTGCAGAAGAAAAAAGAACTTTAGCAAATACTTTTGTTGATGATTTTCATGAAGAAATGGATAACGGAGAAGATAGGAGAAGAGACTTGCCCTGCCAAAGGATGGAGATCCATTCAGTTGATGTCCAGCAAACTTAACCATCAGTCGTCCCCCCCCCACAGTCTGGCCTGCTTAACTACAGCGTTAGAACACACACAAAGTTCCCACGTGCCAGCCTATCAGATCGTGGTCATCACCCCCAGCCTCCCCTTCGGGTTTGTCATTTTAATCACTTACAGCCATTAGACTTCCTCTTTACCCTTTTCTGTTGTCTTCCAACAGGTTTTTACAGACAAGAAGTAGTGGCTTGGTTATCATTGTTACCTTTTTCAGGGAGACGGGGAAGCTTTAGTCACTCATGCAATATGAATGATAGGTACAGGAGTGCTGAAGGGACATATTTATGGTTGTGTTGCAACTTTGTGGTCTTATTTTTATTGAAATTAATAAGGGTGTAAGTATATGATTCGGTCATCATATATGGTCTATGATTATTTTATTTTGTTTATATTGTGTTAATAAGAAATCAATCAATATATGTTTATTTCTATCAGCTTTGCCACTTTCAGCAATTATATATGAATATATATATAAATATATATATGTGGATCGAATTTTATCTTCTCCAAGCAATAGTCATTGAAAAGGAGGGTGCATATTAACATGTATGCAATTAATGTTTGTGCCAGTCTTCGTTGGGAAATGTTAACATTTCTACCAGGTGTAGCTTCTCTCTCTGTGCTTGCCATAGGCTATTAGATGACATAGTCTTAGAATCAAACTAACCCAAGGCTAGGGAAGCACCCTGAATGTGCAGGCAAGCAAATAACTCATAGACTCTGAAGACCACCATTGTACCAAGAACAGTAATCTATAGCCAAGATATAATACTAAACTAGCATTTAGGAAAGCTATTATCAGCAACAGGGTCATAGGAAGGAATGAGGTTGGGATTTGGTACAGGGTTTTTGTACGCAGATTAAGTACACCAATATCCGAAATCTAGATTATGACGTAATCTAATATAAAATGGAAACTGGTTCCAGTTGAGAAGCTAAATGATAAATCAAGTAACCTACATCACTCTCTATAACAAATATGTCAGTATTATTAGTAAGGGGTATTTTCTGAACCTTCTTAACCATTGTATATTGTAAATTACAGATTATAATTCTAATCTAATACATTTTATTGGAATAAAAATAAGAAAAAAAATGAAAAAAAATGAAAAATTGTAGTTCAGCCTCTGTGTTTCATGTTTGCTGTGCTTTTGCTGAAAACTTTCCCTTTCTTTTCTGTTGTTAATTTCTTTCTCCCCTTTCATTTCATTCAACGTCGTCGTTGTGTACTTTCTTGTGGTGGTTCCAGTTCTCGTGGCGTGCGCTTTTTTAGACACAGGGTAGAAGTAGAGAAAATAGTGGAGGTACCGAACCTCAGGAGATAAGGGTCTCACATGCCTACCGACTTACCAGGAAACAAGGCTCTTCTATTTAGCTAGTTCTGCTAGATCAACAGATCCAACGACTATATCATCATCATCATAATAATAACCTATACTGACGTAGAAGAGAATAACAAGTATCTATCTAAAGGAAGAAACAACATATTTCAAAAGGGATCATTTGTGTAACTTTCTTGTAGAATAACATTGTATATCTTAGGTTTAAATAAATACAAATAAAAAATACATTTGGGTATTTCCGAACGATAGCTGACTTGTTTTGATAACTTGCTGTACTGTACATACTGCTTTCCATTCAGAAACAGCTGCGTTGTAACATTATCTAAACTCTTTGAGGTTGCAAAGGGAAATAACATTAAAACAAATGTCTTTTTTTGTTTTGGAGTTAACGTTGTGTGCTTACTAAAAGCAATGAAAAAAAGAAAGACTCAAATATTGTTTTTTTTCTAGGACTAATGGGGGGTTGTGTTTCTAATTCATTCATCTTCTTCCTTTGTCCTATGTGTTAACTACTGTACCATCTATTCATCATTGGCTAAACATAAAGAATAGAGCATGGTTTGGAGTCCCCAGTTTAATCAATTACAGATAAATGGAAAATGATACTATGTACTCGCTCTGAATGTTAAAGCTGTATTTTAAGGCCAGGTGTGGTTTCATGTCAACATCTAATGACAATTTTTGAGAGAGCAGCTAGCTTGGTGTGTCATTTGGAACATGGTTAACACTTCAGATACTGCATGATCCCGAAGTGGGGTTTGACTTTATTTGCAGTTGTGTATTGCGGCCTGAATTCTCTATACTCACTAATGAGGAAGACAATAATGTCAAAGTTGTTGTGGGAAACATGTTGTGGGAAACATTTCCATACACAACTCCTGGGAGAGAGCTGTTTTCTTCTTCTCTGTCTGTTTCTGTTTTTAGTTGATGTTTCTGTCTAACTGTTTGTCCGTTTTCAAACCAATACTATGTGCTGGCCAATAAAAGGAGCTGGAAGAGAACACAACCGTCTCTCAGAGGTGATTTAAGCTGAGCTGAATTTGATGTTTAATAATAGCTGACAAACCATAATTATAACATAGTAATAATAATCACAACCTTGCCATAGAATAAGGGCAAAGGCTTATTCTTCAACATTGTACCTTTCAGTCTCAAGACATGGTAAAGCATATTAGCTACACCATTAAATATTCAATATTCTTGGTAAACATTAAAGTTACCATAACAACACTGCTCTCGTGTAAATTATCGCCACAAATAGTGTTGGCCTACTCACGTAATTCTAGCATCTTAAATCATGCTGAGGTTTTGCTATGTATCTTTCAACACCTTTTATGAATCATTGAAGAGAGAGAGAGAGGAGAGTAATTTAGCCATAACGAACGAGGGCGTTTATTTCTCCCAACGGGATGTTGTTATTTAAAGCAATATGACAGACGGACGGACGGACGTTGCACTTTGTGTTTGAATTAGATCAATGCTGTATCTAGTGGACTGTTTTATCATTAGAAGATACGGAATAAGGAAATGAACATGTACAAGCAACTGCTATTTTTTATGAGAAGCGAAGGAGGAGAACAGTGAGTGTTAGTCAAGTACGTAGTTATGCCGAGGTGTACTCATACATACCACGTGTGTGCTTAGGGTATATCCTGCCCGTTTGACATGCAAATGTATGAGGGAAGGGGAAAAGGTTAAGAAAGACGGAAAAATAATACATGATTAAAATGATGAAAAAATATCTGAAAAATCTTTCAGACCAGGAGTTGCTGGGACGCCGTGAGAAACATGACAGTAGTTCTAGATGTGCTCCACATCAGTTAACCTGTATATTTTTGTGAAGTGTGTATCATACAGTGTGCTCCAACAATATGTCCATTTGTGTAAATGTATTTATTTTACATTGTATATATTGTCCAATGCAAAAAGAGAGACCTATGATTCTGTAACTACGATCAGTTCAGATGTGTTACTCCAATCATGCCATTCAGGATAACGGTAGAGCAATATTAAAACATGCTTCCAGTTTTGACCTTTCTGTAGCTACCGTGTGCTTCTTTACCATACACACACACACACACACACACACACACACTCAGTTTGCTTTCTGCTCTTTCTGTTGTTGACTTTGTCCTCTCTGTTTCAGTGACGTCCCATACTCCCAAGGTAACATCACCTTCAGTTAACATAGGTAATGACAAAGGTAGTGGAAGTCAAGGAGACTAGATTGGGATGGATGGCCACATGAGACTATGACACACGTAATATTCCTATGTCATCACAGTTCACGTCAATAGGCCTATAGCATCCGATACAGAAGAGTACATGTCAGCCACGCACAATAGAGTCAATAAACCACAGAGCTGAGATGAACGATGACTAAAAAACTCCACAGTCCGCCAGGAGAGAGAGACAGAGAGAGAAAGACCAGAGAAGAGGAAGACAAAGAAGGCTGGCAGGTCTAACACCAAAACCAATCGACCACATCTCCCGCTTCTCTTCGGCCTGGACCATTCCGCTCCCTCTTCCTACTAAAACCCCCGGCGTACAGCCATGTGCCCTCTGTCCCCAGCTCTGCTCTGTTAATACGTAGCAGCAGTAATGTGGGCATATATTTAATGTCCTGAAGCAGAAGCGTTTAAGCCTTTCAAACGGGGAGCACTGACCTCCAGGCAAATATTTTTCAACAAGATGACATCAGTAGATATTAGCTGAGCAGGGCCCAATGGTGCTGGAAAGATTTTTTTTTTATTTTTATTATTTGTCCCCGCCGCCGCACAAACGTTTTACTGCTTGGCTTCGGAGTTCATTTATTTTATTTTATCTTTATACCATTGATTCATTATTATGATACAATAAAAGCTACTTGAGCATTTCAGCTGCTGAGTGCAATTGTCGTTAACCTTGTGGAACGCCCCAAGACCTCCTGTGCATCTCTAATGACTGTTTTAACTCCCCTTCTATCTCTCTCATCCTCTTTCTCTCTTTCGATTGCTCTGCTCCTATCTCCTTCCGTCTCTCGCTCCACCTCTCTCTCCACCCACCCTCTCTCTTCCATCTCTCTTTTCCTCTTCCCCCCAGTGCATTAGAGCAAGGAAGGCCGGCCGAAACGAAGGGAATCTAGAAGAGCAGCAGATAATGAAAAAGAAAGGAACCATAAAAGCATATTCCTCATATCTCAAATGTAAGACCCCAGGAAGAGTAGCTGCGGCTGTTGCAACAGCTAATAGGGATCCCAATACAATTACAAAACACCACAAACTAGTGTTGTGTAACTCAAATGTCACCAGACAAATTTAAAGTATTCTGTTAAACAAATCGAACTATCCCGGAACACCCATAACATAAAATCATAAAAGGCAGGCAGCTTTGAGTTAACCCTATTCCCTTCAGTTTGTGATTTCACTGTGTGTTTTATCGGGTCAGTGTGGTTTCGCTGTGCGGGGGATGTGATTTCTGGCCCTTCAGTGCCATTGGGGTCAGGCTCCTCGGGTGCCATATCTGTTTTGGGTGCTGTCATCTGTGAGGTGCTAATGTGCGCGGCTTTGCACTGATGCCGTTTTGTCACTGAGTGCAGCCATTTTCCCTGTCAGTATCAACGCTAGGCCCCTCCTGGGATTCACAGGCCTGGTCACACACAGTGGTAATGGGCTTTCACAGCTACCCTTCCCTAGACACACACACACACACACACAGTCCGACCTACAAGAATAACTTATGGGGACAGTGCATGTTTGTGGATACACAGCCTGGTATCAATTGAAAAGCGGATACATGTGTGTGAAGTCCTGAATGTGTATGAGTGTGTGTGTGTGAGAGTGCATTTCTTGTTGTAAACTTTCAGTAGGCATTAGTGTACAAGCACCTTTGGCAGCGATTACAGATTCGAGTCTTCCTGGGTATGACGCTACAAGCTTGGCATACCTGTATTTGGGGAGTTTCTCCCATTCTTCTCTGCAGATCCTCTCAAGCTCTGTCAAGTTGGATGGAGAGCGTCGCTGCACAGCTATTTTCAGGTCTCTTCAGTGATGTTCGATCAGGTTCAAATCCGGGCTCTGGCTGGGCCACTCAAGGACATTCAGAGACTTGTTTCAAAGCCACTGTTGCATGGTCTTGGCTGTGTGCTTAGGGTCGTTGTCCTGTTGGAACGTGAACCTTCGTCCTAGGTCATGAGTGCTGTAGAGCAAGTTTTCATCAAGGATCTCTCTGTACTTTGCTCCATTCATCGTTCCCTCGATCCTGACTAGTCTCCCAGTCCCTGCTGAAAAACATCCCCACGGCATGATGCTGCCACCACCATGCTTCACCGTAGGGATGGTATTGATCAGGTGATGAGCGGTGCCTGGTTTCCTCCAGACATGACGCTTGGCATTCAGGCCAAAGAGTTCAATCTTGGTTTCATCAGACCATATAATCTTGTTTCTCATGGTCCTTTAGGTGCCTTTTGGCAAACTCCAAGAGGGCTGTTATGTGCATTTTACTGAGGAGTGGCTTCCATCTGGCCACTCTACCATAAAGGCCTGATTAGTACAGTGCTGCAGAGATTGTTGTCCTTCTGGAAGGTTCTCCCATCTCCACAGAGGAACTCTGGAACTCTGTCAGAGGGACCATCGGGTTCTTGGTCACCCCCCTGACCAAGGCCCTTCTCCCTCGATTGCACCGTTTGGCCGAGTGGCCAGCTCTAGGAAGACTCTTGATGGTTCCAAACTTCTTCCATTTAAGAATGATGAAGGCCACTGTGTTCTTGGGGACCTTCAATGCTTCAGAAAAGTGTTGGTACCCTTCCCCAGATCTGTGCCTCGACACAATCCTGTCTCAGAGCTCTAGAGACAGTTCCTTCGACCTCATGGCTCATTTTGCTCTGACACGCACTGTCAACTGTGGGACCTTATATAGACAGGTGTGTGCCTTTCCAAATCATGTCCAATCAATTGAATTTACCACAGGTGGACTCCAATCAAGTTATAGAAACATCTCGAGAATTATCAATGGAAACACGATGCACCTGGAAAGGGTCTGAATACTTACGTAATTAGGTATTTCTGTTTTTGACTTTTTATACATTTGCAAAAATTTCTAAAAGCCTGTTTTCGCTTTGTCATTTTGGGTAATGTGTGTAGATTGCTGAGGACATTTTTTTATTTAATTCATATTAGAGTAAGGCTGTAACGTAACAAAATGTGTTAAAAGTGAAGGGGTCTAAATACTTTACGAATGCACTGTATACTGTAAGCTTGTTGTACTCTTCCGTAACTCTGTCTTTGAATTTGAGAGGTCACATTTCTCCAGCCCCATGCTTTGTTATTGTTTCAACTGCTGATAGCCGCTTTACACAGTATCACATTGTATCACATTATATTCTCTCTGATTTGTTCCTTTTTCTTTTCAGGATCAATTCCATCGCATACCCCACCTTCATCACTCTGTCATTCTATCTGTCATTCCCTTTTATATATCTCTATCATTCCTTTCTTCATTCCCTCTATCATTCTCCCCTTATTCCCTCCATCACTCGCTCCCTGAAGGCTATAATGGTTTGTGGCTGGCTTGGGGAAAACCCTCAGGGAAAGTGGAGGACTACTTAACACTGAAATGTTAACTAGTGGATCACTCACTGGTAATTAATGGACTTTAGAGTAAAAGGCTTTTTCACCGTTTTCTACCGCTCTCTCTCTCTCTCTCTCTCTCTCTCTCTCTCTCTCTCTCTCTCTCTCTCTCTCTCTCTCTCGCTCACTCTCTCCATTCTCTCTCTCTCACTCTCTCTCTCTCTCTCTCTCAGGGATGAAATGGATAGTATGGCCGCGGGGCTGAGTTAGCGAGCGTAAGAGGGTCACACCGCCAGCGTTTATTTGCACTTAAATGTTTTACTCTCCATTCGATGGGCCATTAATTTAGTTAGTGCACTTTTATAAATAGTATGGTGTGTCATTGTCAAGTGAATTAGTGGTACTTTAAACCCTTCACTAGGGGCCTATACAGCATCAGACACCGTCGTAGCCAACCAGTAGATAGGCTCGGACCAGCTCCCCTATATGATGCACTTACTGTACGTAAGTCTCTCTGGATAAGAGTGTCTGCTAAATTGTCATTGTGAGACTATCCATTTTACAGTGTTTCATTAAGGACAGGAGTGTATCTGTAGGCCATATAGCTACTGACACTGATACATGGCCCTATAATGAATGGTGGTAGATTACTGTGGATAGAGCTCCAAGGGAAAGTAAACAATTAATAGCGCAATTTCTCATAATACAGTATCAGAATTGCTGGGTGACGTCTCTGTATAAGGTGCTCTAATTATGTGTCCAAATGTAATATTTTCCTATTATAAAACCCATAATGTATTGTAACACATAATACAATATAATAAACTCATAATTTAGTAATGGCCCACTCTGACAGAACAGTTTAGACAGAGGAAACAGCCTAGCCTGAGAAAAGCCTTCAAACTTCACAAAGCTGAGATAACTACAGTGGACTTCAGAGTCACATGGCCGTGCTTAAATTTTCCTGTAACGCTGACAGCCAGGGAGGGAGAACTATGAGTCAGAGAGCCTGCCTGTGTGAAGGAATGGCCGTCTTGCACTTTCAGCAGCAGGCTAATGTAGACAGTGTGTGCAGGGTGCGGAGGTGGGGGGTTAATTCGGTCCAATGGAAACTCAGCAGGAGGGGGATTGCTGAGCATGGGCTTGGGGTTGAACGTCTGATCTCTAATACAACACTGAGAACACACAGACATTCTGGACACACTGACTCTGATATTATTAAATCACCATGGGTATAGGAGTTACATTCATGCATTGTTTTGTTGGAAATGTAGATTAAAACAGTAGGTCTTTATATAAATTGGTTTAAACTTAAAGGCCCAGTGCAGTTCAAATTCATTTTTTTCCCCTGTGTTTTGTATCATATTATACAGCAGTTGATGAAACAAACACTGTAAAAGTTTGAAAATATATTATCAGTGTTATTTCCTGATAGTTGCTGGTTGAAAATACAATATACACAGGACCTTCTAATCAGCAGGTTTGCACGGGCTGGAGTTTCGGATTGCCTGGTGACATCTACAGGCGGTAAATTAGTTAGACGAATAACAAAGAGAGTTCCAAATCACTCTGCCAATAACAGCTAGTTTTCAGTTTACCCCTCCCCACTCCCAGAATGTCCTAGCAAAATTGTTGCTTGAGAAATAGATTTTTGATGAAAACCAATTTTTGTACATTTTAATGGAAAACTATTACAGTAAAGTACTTAATTGTTACCCAGAAATTATATGATATTGATATAAAAATGGCTGCATTGGACCTTTAATAATAGCTTTCATGAATAAGCCAATATAAATTGTTATAATTGCTTATAAATGCAGTCATAGCGTGGAAATGGATTTGTAATTGTACAAGTTAGGAAATAACAGGATAAAAGAAAGGAGAGCTAGCAAACAGTAGAGCAGAGCAGAAGTGGATGATGAAAAAATACAAGTAAGACTAAGAGGTAAAAAATAGATCAAATAAGAGGAGAGGAAAGGCGGGGATAAGCAGAATAAGGGCTAATGCAAACACAGGGCGGATTTGGTTCCTATCTCCATGGACCATGGGGGATGATTCGGTTCCTATCTCCATGGACCATGGGGGATGATTTGGTTCCTATCTCCATGGACCATGGGGGATGATTTGGTTCCTATCTCCATGGACCATGGTGAAGATAATGCTAATACAATCCCATTCCCCTCCCTCAGCATCCCTACTGGATGGAACACTGACTGACGGACTGACAGACTGACATACCGTGGGGCTTAGAAAATCAATGGCAGCCAAATCCCAGCCTGACGTCTAATTCAGTGGCACGCTATCAGGGAGTAGATAAAGGTGCCGTGGAACGTTTAACATTTCCATAGGCCTGCCTAATATTGCGTTTGGATAAAATGAGGCCATCAATTTATTCCACTTCTCTTAATCAGCATCCAGCAAATGATATTCATGTATATTCATGTTGATTTTGAAAGGAATGAAACTGATAGGCTACATTAGGGCTGCATTACAGTATTACTCTGATGGTATTAGTCCTACTTGCAGAAAGATGATTTGGTGAAATATTGATCATATAGCTAATGAAAATCAGTGTGTTTAGTCAGATCATGCTTCAAATCAGTGTTAGCTCCAACCATGTAATATATGACAATAATAATTCCCTAGTACAATATGAATGGGCTGATATGCACACATTTCCTATTAAAAAAAGATCTCTGCATAAGGGCCAATTAAGTTAGTATTTTAACTCAGTGACAAGTGTCAGCTGGTTAGGACAAGCGCCTCCAGGATCCTACATTTACCCATGGAAGTGGAGGAAGAAGAGAGGGGGGAGGATAAGAGGGAGGAAGAAAAGCGAGAGGTAGAGGAGGATGGAGAGGAAGGAAGAGAGGAATTAGGAGGGAGGGAGGCCTCGTGGATGTAATATATTAATAGCTAGGGCCTCCTTCCCTCCCTCCCCCTTGGCTGAGCCCCTAGCCGCCTACCCTGCATGGTATTGATTATTAGGCGAGTGCAGTAATCTTCTTAAGGTCATTAGGAGTACTTAATTAAAAACTAGTTAGACTGCCTTTGTTCACCAAAGCAATTGCAGCTGTTCAAATGTGATTAGCTGATAACAAACTTGTCTGGAAATATAAGGGGGCCTTTTTAGATTTGTTTACATATTTTGAATGCATAATGTTCAACCGTTCTCATGTGGCTGCCTTGTTGCTTCCGCAAGCTACTGCATATAGGCAGAGACAAGTGCTGAAATTCCGTTTGAAAAAAATAGCCAGAGTTTCTGATGGCCAATTCTCATTTGGACAACTGGAATGTTGACAATGCTGTAATATATTGTTTTCGGTGTCAATTATTTTATGAAGAGTTAAATGACCATATAAAATATTATAGGCTACTATAGGTATGAATGATGGAGGTTGGTTTCAGGCACCGAGAGGTAGCCTGTCTCAAGGAAAGGTTACTCAGAGTCATTAGGCCACAGTCAGTGAGCATGCTTCCAAATGATGTGGGCATCATTCCCACTATTCCTAAACCACTAATTGAGCATACAGTATATGCCTTTCACAGTCGCAACCCGTCATTCAGGGCCTGCTTTGCATGTACTTTTTGCATTACGTAATACATGTTACATATCAGTTTGCAGACGATGTAAAAAAAAATATTATATTGAGTTAATAGAGCCACAAACAAGCATGGTCTATTTTTTGCTTTCTTGTGTAAGGCAGCTCCAAAATGCAGGTGTTTCAGCCTAGCTCAGTACTTTCTGTGGTGGAGGGGCAGCCAGTGGAAAATACAGAGCGTAGGGGTTGGTAATCTTCTCTAGTTGTGCTGTGATTGGCTCAGTGTTCTGTCATGGGGACACTACGTCACTGCAAAATCTACAGGGAGAGCTAGAAAGTTCAAGCCCCCTTGGGTGCTGCCATATATTTACATTAGAAGTGCCCATCCAAGAAGGCTCAGGGTCATTGGCCACAGATAAAATGATGTGAAATCACGTTATATCTACCGTAGCTTTAATTGGACTAATACGTCAATATCATACTTTCAAAATCTTAGCTATCAAGCTAGACAAGCAGTCATCATCATGAATCATGTCGACAATCTACTGGCAAATGCTTATGAAGTGAAATTATGGATAAAACTTATCGGCGCTGATCGGCCATTGGGCATAAACATTACACAACAAGATGGAAATTGCAAATTCAACAATGAGTGGTATGAAAGTAATACTAAGTGTATGTTGTGTAGTACGCTGTTAGTAGCCCATGTGCCTCACCCTAATAATTTTGTCACTTTCCCCCTCATAACTTAGCCTACTGTTCTGACTTGGCGGTGCGCATGTAGCATATAGCCTGTTTTTTAGAAATGTAATCAACGAATATTGTAAGCGCTTTCATTGTCTGCTCATATGCCTACTTTATTTATCCTACGGTTCTGACTTGGTGTAAAGGGAGAATACTGTAAGAAGGCCCATGTTCTGAATTCTGTCGCTGTACATTTCAAAAGTGCTGAACAAATAGTTATATTAACTACGTCTGTCTTAGCTCGCTTAGTCAAAATGTCTTAATCGAAATTACAGATTGCCTCAATTTCACGATATCACGATGGTAGTTACAGTCTTGTCCAATCGCTGCAACTCCCATACGGACTCGGGGTAGGCGAAGGTCGAGAGCCATGCATACTCCGAAACACGACCCTGCCAAGCCCCACTGCTTCTTGACACACTGCTCGCTTAACCCGGAAGCCAGCCGCACCAATGTGTCGGAGGAAACACTATACAACTGGCGACCAAAGTCACCGTGCATGCGCCCGGCCCGCCACAAGGAGTTGCTAGAGAGCGATGGGACAAGGACATCCCGGCCGGCCAAAGCCTCCACAAACTCGGACGACGCTGGGCCAAATGTGCACCGTCTCATGGGTCTACCGGTCGCGGCCAGCTGCGACACAGCCTGGGATCAAATCTGGGTCTGTAGTGCGATGCGATGCACTGCGATGCAGTGCCTTAGACCGCTGCGCCACACGGATTGCCTCTTATCCGCTCATCGTTCCCTTATGCCATAGTTTGTACATCTTAGTTGTCAGTAGAAACCACATTTGTTTATCAGCTATGTTTTTTTTAAGGCAGTAAATAAGGCTGAATAAACTTTTTCGCTGCCAGACCAGGCTCCGATGATAGCCAGGTGTAGCTAGCGGTGGTAAGGATTCACTCCATGGTGTTAAAAAGAAAGCACTGCTGTTTGGACAGCTTTATGTAGGCCCTAACAGTTTGTAGCCACCGTTTGTCACCGTTATAGTGCAATTAATGTATTGTTTAGTGTTGTGTTGTGTAGTGTCTTTGCTGGAATGCATAAAAAAAATGTTTTAGTTTGCCCCACCAAGATTTACATGCTAAAATCGCCACTGACCTTTCACATAAGCTTTGAGCAAGATCCCAATTTCATATCCCTTCTTTCAATTAGTATTTTAATGTATTAATTTATGCTGAGTAGATAAAGACCTAACATACCATGGTGAGTTATATAGTTATATAGTGATAAACATTAGATAGGCTCCCTCAAATCCCTCCCTTCCGTGTTATGTTATAATATACTGCCCCTCTCTTCTTTCCCTCCGGGCTTCAGCACCTGAATGCACGACACTGTCTGTCTGTAGTGTCCATACCAGGGTTGCTATGACGACCACGGCTAGCGTTTCTTCCTACGCCAGGAGACGAGAGCCACTTGTTAAACCCAGACGCTTCACTCGCGCATTGGGGGGGGTAATAGGATACTAGTCATCGCTCCTCAGCTACAGGCATCGGTAATTATCGGACTTGCATACATTAGACTGTCGTCAGTCATGTCGGGGCTTTGTCAAAGATTTCCCGAGCGGCGATTTTGTCGCTGTAGTTGTTAAACGCATTGGATGACCCTGTTGTGTTTTTATTTTGTTGCTGACAAGTTTCTCGTTGCTTTGTTTTGTGTCTAGAGCGGCGTGCTGTCCAGATGGCAGATCGCTGTAATCAGCTTTACGCGACAAGGGCGGAGTGTCCACCACGCGCCTCCAGACTGTGAGGTAAGACTAGGGACAAACTCGCTGACATAATTCGGGTTTTCTATATTTAAATGTAAAATGTTAAAATTATATAATACTTTATTGGTTTTTTTTAAACACTGTTTTATTAGCTTATTTAATCAAGGAATTGTGACTGTGTGTTAGTTTATTGGACAGCAACTTGTTGCATGTTGTAGCCAGTGCGCAAGCAGCGTAGCTTCTATAAACCTGCCACTGAGGCAAACAGCAAAGCAAATGATGAGGTTGTGCTTTGTTAAGTTTGACATATTTGTTGACTATTGTAACATTTTCTGAATATGTTTAGGCTACTTATGGACAACCACGTTGCTGTTCACTAGACAGCTGTCAATGACTAAGTAATTCACCATTAAACCCTATGCACAATCAGAAAGAGATGGCACTAAAGTTGCAAATATTGTAGCAAGTTAATGTTAACCTAATAATATCAGTTTTACCTAACCCCCTATCCCCAATTTCCCCAAAACTCTGAGAAACAGGGCATTTGAGGATCACAGAAATAACCCAGGAAATCCCTAGATACCCCTGCAAAAAGGACACGTTTGTTCAATTCAACAGCAGGCAGAAAGGAAATGTTCCGTATCTGTTTAGCTTTCCCTCGATCAAACGAAACATAATAGCCTTGGGCAGGGACTAGCCTGCATGACATTTCCCCCTAGATTCGTTTTATGTCTCTCTCTCTCTCTCTCTCTCTCTCTCTCTCTCTCTCTCTCTCTCTCTCTCTCTCTCTCTCTCTCTCTCTGTATTTCTCTCCAGGTATGCGTTGGGGTGAAATCCAAGCTATCATGTGAAGGATTTGGTCGAGTGTGTGTGTTAAGCTGCGCTGCCTTACCCAAGGCAGTGGTCTGTGAAATGTCACTGTGACCATCATGACTTATTCAACGACTCGGCTTCAGGCGGCTGCCAGGCCAAACGGACAGAACTGGACCTCACTGAAAGAGGGGATGACAGAGAGAGGGGTGAGAGGAAAAAAACGGGTGAGAGGGAGAAGAGGGATGAGAGGAGAGAACGGAGAAAGGCAGGAGAGTGGGGTGAGAAGGGAGAGAGGGGGAAGTGAGGCCTGTTTGAGAGGGGAGACCAGAAAGGGAAGAGAAAGAGAAGGAAGATGTGTGTGGAAAGTGGAGAGAAAAAACAGACTAGGAATCCGATCCTCGCTCTGGCTCTACATCCGGGTACTCTGCCTCACCTTTGACCCCGCAACCTCTCAGGGTCACTTCCCCCGGTTGGAAAACATTGGAGCCCACAAGCCCGTCACCCTTTCTCCTGCCCGCTCCAGCTGCGGCACTCCCGAGCGCACCACCTACTGCCACAGCCCCACCTCCCTGGAGGAGCTCCACAACTGCAGCCTTGCGTTCTGCAACCAGGAGTGCCCCTACCGTTCCTCCACCCCCCCCCATGCACCCCTACTGCTTCCCGCACACTGGGGCACCTGTGTCACCCAGGACGGGCTGGACCCTCGCTCCCAGGCAGGAACAGGGGGAAAGGGGGTTAGAGATGGGGATGGATCCAGCAGGAGTGTGATATTCCGTTGGACCCAGGGAGGATGCATGGCCTCTCCTCCCTTTCAGAGTCTGGGACATCTGGGCTCCTTCACCCTGGCTGTGTGGATCAAACCTGAGGCTCCTGGAGACATGTGCGTATCACTATTATTCATTGTTGTTATGTCTTTTATGTGTTTATACTGTTGTTATAAACTATATCAAGATGTTGAAATTCTCACTTAAGTTTCAAGTGAGAAGTAGGCATTGGTCTAAAAACAAAAAAAGAAAGGACATTCAAATGAGTACCACAATGTCTGTTCCACCCATGCTCTACCAAGGTTTTCCAGCCCTGTTATATATAATGCAGTTCGGTCCAGAGAGAAAGATAAGACTGGACCATGTTAGAAAACAATCAGGTCAGAGAGGGCCATGAAATCTGAGGCCTGGGTAGTAGTGTAAGTAGGACAGGACAGGATAATAGGCAGGACTTTCCTTCAGGACAACCAGAGAAGCAGAGCAGGGTGTCAAGTGAGGGGCTGCATCCGAAATGGAACACTATGCCCTATATAGTGCACTACTCGGGCATTGGTCAAAAGTAGTGCCCTAGATAGGGAATAGTGTGCCGTTTTGGATTCAGCCGGGGTAAGGTAAGGTGTTACTGGGAGAGCTTACATGGTGCTGGGTTACACACACTTACAATCAGATCAGTTCCTTCTCTGGTAACTGTCTGGCAACACTCTGTTTATCAATCAATCAATCACACAGGGCTGTGCTCTGTGAATCCCTCTCACACCTGTTGTTTGACATGTATCAGTCTTTGTTGTGACCAATATGGCAGCTATCAAAGAGGCTAGATTAAAGGCTTCTGTCCTCTCCTACCAAACACACATGACCACTGACCATCACAGCTGCCCATTCTAACACATGCACACAGAATGCAGAAAACATATTCACTGACTATGAATCTGATTGTAGGCCTATGTGTTGCTTTGGATAAAAGGCTTAGCTTAAGGACCGTATTATGATATTGGTCTGTGTTCTGTTGCTTTAGGTCCGGTGAATCATGTACCAGTTAGTCTGTTTACAGTTTTTGCCTATTGCTTACACACTGAAAGTGAATGCTTAGACAAAAGCATCAAAACCTTAACTTTTGTAACCATGCCTTAAACAAAGGTACCAAAAGTACAAACACATTTTCGGCTTTGCACTTTGTTTGCAGTTCTGCAACACACTTTGCACTTTGTTTGCACTTTGTTTGCAATTCTGCAACCCACTTGCAAAACAGTTCGCACTGTTTCTTACACGAGACACTTTGTTCAAGAATGAAATCTCTTGCAATCATTGGGAAATCACTTCTATTCAAAATGCAAACATACCTGAAATTGGCAACACCCACACATACATGAAAACACTTATACAGTAATTGAACACCAATTAGTCTGAGCCTTAGCACTACAAATAGACCTCAGGTAACACCAGTTAGTCTGAGCCTTAGCACTACAAATAGACCTCAGGTAACACCAGTTAGTCTGAGCCTTAGCACTACAAATACACCTCAGGTAACACCAGTTAGTCTGAGCCTTAGCACTACAAATACACCTCAGGTAACACCAGTTAGTCTGAGCCTTAGCACTACAAATACACCTCAGGTAACACCAGTTAGTCTGAGCCTTAGCACTACAAATACACCTCAGGTAACACCAGTTAGTCTGAGCCTTAGCACTACAAATAGACCTCAGGTAACACCAGTTAGTCTGAGCCTTAGGACTACAAATACACCTCAGGTAACACCAGTTAGTCTGAGCCTTAGCACTACAAATAGACCTCAGGTAAGCTCACCTCTTTCGTGAGACCTTTGCAAACATGGAGGCAGTGAGAGCGAGAGGAAGAGGTAGAGGAAGAGAGAGAGGACGAGGACAAGAACAAAGAAGGGGACCAGGCAATTGACGGAGACATATTTCTGAAGACATTAGGGCCACTTTGGTGGACCATGTCATAAATCATGGCCTGGCGATGAGGAGGGCTGGGCAGCTACACGATAGCATCCATAATACGGACATTTAGACTGGAGAACAGGTATGTCTTCAACTTTCTATACTAGACTATACCTATGTAATTGTTGCACATCATTCTGCATCACAGTACAATACAATGTAGTCCTACATTATTAGGTCTATGCTCCTCAGTGAACCAAAAAATAGGTATAGTGCTGTGAAGTACATGTAATACAGTTTTGATGTTACTGTGTACAGCATGACAGTACAGTATGTAAAAAAGAACCTAACCAATGACATCATATTCTTGCATTTTCTACAGAACTTCCAGACGACCTCCTGAGGGTGGAAGGCAACGTCTGTTCACCCATGAACAGGAACTGGCCATTGTCAATCTAGTGGAGGCAAACATCAACTACGAGAGCAAATCATTCGCAGATCACACAACATCCCATAATATCAACCGTTGTCAGTATGTCGACACTCTGCCGCATCTTGCGTCAACACCAACTTACGATGAAGCAGCTGTCCAGGGTTCCATTTGAGAGGAGCAGCGTTAGAGTCAAAGCCCTTGGCTATGACTATGTGCAAGTAAGTGTCACTGTACTATACTGTAATACAGTAATGGCAGTGGATTGTGTCCTATTGGCACTGCATAGATACATTCAGACAAAGCAGTATGTGACCTAGGCAGGTGCCCCCATTCTGGGGGTGGGGGGGATTGTCTGTAGGGGCACCTGCCTTGCCTATAGCTTGTAGTTTTGACTGAATGTGTCTGACCCAACCCACCCCCCGTCCGCACCCCCATCCTTGTGTGAAAATGTAGACATTGTAGTCCTGTGTTTTGAGTTACACCATATTCACGGAACAGTGTACGCATTTTCTGTTACAGAGAGTCCTGGACTTTGATGCAGCTGCACAGCCTCATGAGTTCATTTTCATGGATGAAGCTGGATTCAATCTAGCTAAAACCAGGCGTCAGGGCTGAAATGTTATAGCACAAAGAGCCGTTGTGAATGTCCCTGGGCAGCACGGGGGAAATATCACCTTGTGTGCCGCCATTAGTCTGCAAGGAGTTCTCCATCACCATGCCACCCTAGGTCCCTACAATACTTGCACACATAATCATATTTCTGGATGCACTACATAATGCAGTTGTACAGGACGAACCAGAACAGCCCAGGCTTGTTATCATCTGGGATAATGTTAGTTTCCACCGGGCTGCTCTGGTCAGGGACTGGTTCACCAACCACAATAACTTCACAGTTGTATACTTGCCCCCTTACTCCCCATTTCTCAATCCGATTGAATAATTATTTTGGGCCGCCAACCACATGCTCGCCTACCTCTTCTGCAAGCAATGGAAGTGGCTTGCGGAGACATTGAGGTGGGGTCAGTCCAGTGTTGGATACGGCACGCAAGGCAATATTTTCCCTGTTGCCTAGCCAGGGATGACATTGCTTGTGATGTGGCCAGACCCTAACAGAAGGCGGGATCCATAAACCACCCACCCACCCCATCCCTTACAATAATATTTCTTGTTTACCCTTGCACTGTAATTGTTATGTAATTATTTTTGTTTCCGTGAGTTTACAGTAGCATATTGTATTGATTACTGTACTGTAATTCTACTTTTCTTTGTGTTTTTTTTTGTGTTGTTGTAAAAACCTGCAATGGCAAAAGAAAAGCTGTATATATATTTTTTTCTGAAGCCTTTCTATTTTAGTGTTGATTGAAATGTGAGTAGATGTACTGTACTGGAACAAGAAGCCTGTATGAGAACATTAAAAAGGTATACAAAATACTAAAGACAGCTGTGTTTTGATTAAAGTACATCAGTGTGTTGCTGCTTTGAAAGAGTGGTTAAAATGTGTGTATCATTTTGATGCAAAATTGCCATTTTGAAAAAGGATTGTTAGGTTTTGATTGTAGAGTTTCATTTTGACATAGAAGGGGAGATGTTTCTCTCCAAATGTTGTGTCTTATTTGGCTTGTGTGTAGAGTTTTGACACAATGAGCTGTGTTAGGCTATGTGAATAATCTGTCCATGGATCTCTGGCATCCTAACACATGACTCACTGGCATTCTACTGCTGCCACACATATAATGAAGAGGCTTACATATAAAATTATAACAAACAGACACAAAACAGGAATTTCCAGTGACCATTAGTGCATGTGTGTGTGTTACACTATGTGTATGTGTCGGTGTGTTGTGTGTGTGTTATCACACCAGCAGCTGTGGCTAGTTTAGATCAATGGGAGAAAGATTGCCCTGTGTGTTTCTCTGTGTATAGAGGGAGCATCCACTCAAAGAGCACTTTGTTTTCCTCCACTTTGTTTTCCTAGAAAATTACAGAGTAGAGAGGGGGATTGGAGAGGGGGACGGAGACGGGGAGTGGGAGAGGAGCGAGGGGGAGGGGAGGGGGAAGCGGTTAGGGGGACCGGAGGGATGAATGGACTGAGAGACAAAAGGATGTCTACACACTGTCAGCTCAATAGGTAGTTACTAGATAGCCATGTTACAAAGGACTAAATCGGCTATATCATCAGAATTGATTAAACCTAATTGTTCTTAATGTAAGGTTATGGTTAGGCTTTAGGTTAGGGGAAGGATAAAGTTACAGTTAAGTTTAGTTCTGTGGCTGTGGCTGGGCTTAGAAGGACCAGAGAGGGAGTGAGCTGGTTTTATTCTCCTTATGGAGTTTCTCAGGATAACATGACACTAAAATATGTGCTGCTGCACTCACCCTAGACACTCAGACCAGCCACACACACACACACACATGCTCGTACCTACCCACGCAGGCATGCACGCCCAAGGCATATACGCAAGTCCACGCACACAGACACACACCCACACACACCCCTGAGAGGACTGGCCCAGTTCTAAGTAGACCAAACCAGCAGAAACTCGGGCTACATTTCATTCCACAAAGTTGTCCCCTCCCATCTACCCTGTCCCCTCCCATCTACCCTGTCCCCTTCCCTCTGCCCTGTCCCTTCCCCTCTGTCCTGTCCCCTCCCCTCTGTCCCGTCCCCTCCCCTCTGCCCTGTCGCCTTCCCTCTGTCCTGTCCCCTCCCCTCTGTCCTGTCCCCTTCCCTCTGTCCTGTCCCCTCCCTCTGTCCTGTCCCCTCCCTCTGCCCTGTCCCCTCCCCTCTGTCTTGTCGCCTTCCCTCTGCCCTTACTTAATTTTCTCAAGTGATCTGGACTGAACTGAAAAGTCAGGCAGGGCTGGGATGCAAACAACACACACACACACACACACAGTACACGCACAGTACACACACGCTGGGGATTTATTGGGTGTGTTGGCCGGTGTTCATAAAAAGTAGGAGTTTCCCATAAAAGGTGGTTGATGATGTTTAATATGAAACAGGGTGTGTGGGTGGCTGCTCCTTTACACCACTGTAACAGCAGGAGAAATCATGTTAAATATGGATATTACATGTGTAAATGTCACAATCCTCCTCATGTGTTTGTTAGAGTGGATCTTACCCTCTGTGGAAACATACAGACCAGGGGTCTTCACCATAGAATTAGGAATTACAATACTAGAATCAACATGAACCTTTTTAATGATGGTATAAAAGTCAGCCATTGTGGTCAGGGAGTTGGTTAACAACCAAGGTTTGCCAGTGCTGTGATAAGATATTGTGTAAAATGATGAATTTGAAGAATAATTCCATATTTTTTTGTACTAACTGCCAATATGCCAACATTCCATTCAAACACTGCAGTCAATCCACAGCCAGACACTGGCTGACATGTCAATCCACAGCCAGACACTGGCTGACATGTCAATCCACAGCCAGACACTGGCTGACTCAGACAAGTTGTAAATGCAACAAGTACTGTATGCAACAATTATTGTGTCATATAATAGCACTCACAGCTTTCCAATAAAACAAAATGTTTTACATTTATGGTCTGTTTACATATATTTTAGAGGCTATTTATACAGAAAAGGGGTATAAAACTGCTATAACCTGTCTTTATAATTATATGATAATATTGTAGGTTGACAATATTTTAGGTTAACAATTAATTTCTGTTACACAATTTCTGATGCATCAAGTGCCTTACTTTTATTTTCCTGCATAAGTAAAACCAGGATTATGCCTCTACTGCCATTCATTCCGATTAGACTGGTTTGGTTTCTCCCTGACCATATTTACCCCATTCTGGAATTCTTCGTTTTTCCTTTATAGCCCCTCTATGGTCTTCATTGAGTGCGCAGGCTTATGTTCCAGCCCGCAGTAACAGTAACTTGATGTAGCTTGTTATAGTCCAGTGGGCACAGAGTGTGTGTGTGCGAGTTGTTGCGTATGCGTGCGCGTGTGTGTTTGTGACCCTGTCTCTCTATGTTCAGGACGGTGTTGGAGAAGAGTTCAGAGGACCAGTTGGTGTTCCTGTTGACCGTGTCTGAGTCTGCGGTCAAGCTACAGTACGGTCAGCCCAGCGGTCAGGTCGGCACTCTGACCTTCAGCACCCAGGGCAGACTCACAGTGGACAGGTGGACCCACCTAGCTCTACAGGTAAGAACCGGGTTACCATACCAATCTATCTACCCTCCCCTGCCCTACACTGACCTGCCATGTCGTTACCTGTGTTTTGGACAGGAGTGGTTCAGAGTATACGTACAGTACACACTCTGCCTCTGTTTAAGACAATTAAGTTATATATGCTGTCATGTTAGCTACATCATTATTATAACACCCTTTTTGTAGACCTGTGTGCCACTTAGCAATTTTTTACTTTTTACTTAACTCGATGTGTGTGTGTTTGCTTGTTTGTGTCTGTGTGTATGCACCTTTGTGTTTTCTTCTGTAAGTGTGTGTACATATTTTATGTCTGGCCAATAGACAGTAAGAGTATTGAAATGAATGTGCTAACTGAGAACCACAGCAGGTCTGTGTTGAACTGGTGTCACTACACATCTAGAGGCTTGAGATGAGGTATGGGCGGGAGGGTAATTATACTGCTAAACATCTGCTTTGGACCAGCTGTGGGTGCAGGGGGCCACACACACACACACACACAAAGGCGCGCACACTCAAGCATACACATGGGCGTGTACAGACACACACAGGCATGCTTGACACACATACACACACACTTCATATATAACCAGACTGTGCCCACTGCTGTAATTCAGAGATTGTGTGGTGCAGGACTGAGAAGAACTAATGTATGGCTCTATATGCAGGAATACCACTGCTCTTGTCAAATACTTCTAACGTGTACTGTAACCACCACTGCATATTTTTCCAAGTGTCATCATGTTTTGTTTGGGACTTCTTGAATCACTTAAGACCACTTATGTACTATATGTAGACTATGATATATCCATTTTTACTGGAGGTGCTTAGACAACATTGTATGTGACTCCTTTTTGTGATCCATTAAGCCTATTTGGAGTTGACTACCTACTGACTTCCCCATCTCAACTCAATAGCTGCCATGTGCCGTGTTTAAACATAATACACTGATTGTACAAAACATTAAGAACACCTGCTCTTTCCATGACAGACTGACCAGGTGAAACCTATGATCCCTTATTGATGTCACTTGAAAATCCACTTCAATCAGTGTAGATGAGGGAAGGAGACAGGTTAAAGAAGGATTTTTCAGCCTTGAAACAATTAAGACACGGATTGTGTCTATGTGCCATTCGGAGCGTGAATGGGAAAGACAAAATATTTAAGTGCCTTTGAATAGGGAATGGTAGCATGTGCCAGGAGAATCGGTTTGTGTCAAGAACTGCAACGCTGCTGAGTTTTTATGCTCAATAGTTTCCCGTGTGCATCAAGAATGGTCCACCACCAAAATGACATCCAGCCAACTTGACACGACTGTGGGAAGCATTGGAGTCAACATGGGTCAGCATGTTGTCCATGCCCTAACGAAATGAGGCTGTTCTGAAGGCAACAAAGGTGTTCCTAATGTTTTGTACACTCAGTGTAGATGTGCTTAATTTGATCAGTTTTGTCACAGAGATTTTTTGGGGGAAATGCAAGCTTCTAAAATGTGTAATGTCAGACTTGATTTGCCCTAACAACATTTTGCAACCTCTATAACAATGTCCATAAATTATAATCCACATAATAACTAATTTTCTGATGCTGTCACAATCTTCATAAGGGACAGACCAAGGCGCAGCGAGGCATCCAGTATACATGTTTTATTTAACGAAGATGAACCATAACTGAACAAACCAAACACAGCTATGACCAAACAATAACCCACAAACCCCAAGTGAAAACTACAAACATATATATGGTTCCCAATTAGAGACAATGACACTCAGCTGCCCCTAATTGGGAACCATTACTCCAACATAGAAATATATAACCTAGAACAGAAAAACCCTACACCAACAACGAAACCAAAACACTCCAGCCTGTCATCTCAGGCCTGGGCGTGACAGTACCCCCCAAAGGCGGATGGGGGTCTTGGGGTGGGGTTTTTGTTCCAGGTGGCGGCTCCGGTGCTGGCCGTGCTGGTCCGAAGTCACGCACCGGAGGCCCTGGGCCATTTGCTGGACTGAGGGCCCTCACTGGCGGCCCCGGACTGGGGAAGCACCCTGGCGGCGCCGGACTGGGGAAGCACCCTGGCCCTCTGGTGCGGGGAGCAGGAACCGGCCGAACTGGGCTCGTAACGGGCACTTTGGTGCGGGGAGCAGGAACCGGCCGAACTGGGCTCGTAACGCGCACTCTGGTGCGGGGAGCAGGAACAGGACGTACTGGGTTCCCGACGGGTACCGGAATCCTGGAGCGTGGAGCAGGGACAGGACGTGCTGAGTCCACGCCGGGCACAGGGATCCTGGAGCGTGGAACAGGGACAGGACGTACTGGGCTGTGGATGCGAACCGGAGATTCTGCCCGTAGGACCGGTGCAGGATATCTTGGTCCTAGGAGACGCACCGGAGACCAGGAGCGCTGAGCCGGCACCACTCTACCAGGCTGCACACTGACCTTGGCCTGACATACGAGTGGCGCTGGGATCTCTCGCACTGGGCTGTGAACGCGCACAGGAGAAACCGTGCACAAAACTGCATAGCACGGTGTCCTTTCCGTGCGACGCTCTCCCCAACGCTCTCTCCACAAAGCACGAGGAGTTGGCTCAGGAGTTCCTCCAGAACCGGCCAACCTCCTCGTGTGCCCCCCCAAAAAAGTTTTGGGGCTGCCTTTCAGGCTTCCGTGCCAGGCGAGGTCTAACAAACTCCCCTCTCTCCGGATCCCATGCTCCGTATAGCTTCTCATACCTGCGCCGCTCCGCCGCCGCTGCTTCCAGCTCCTCTCTTGGCCGACGATACTCTCCAGGCTGGGCCCAGGGTCCGTCCCTAAATAATTCCTCCTCCCAGGTCCAGTACTCCCGGGTCTCTCGCTGCTTGGTCTTCTTATGGTGGATTATTCTGTCACGATCTTCATAAGGGACAGACCAAGGCGCAGCGAGGCATCCAGTATACATGTTTTATTTAACGAACGAAACACACGTAACTGGGCAAAATAACAAAATGAACGAAACGACGATCACGACGTTGAAACATAACTGAACAAACCAAACACAGCTATGACCAAACAATAACCCACAAACCCCAAGTGAAAACTACAAACATATATATGGTTCCCAATTAGAGACAACGACACTCAGCTGCCTCTAATTGGGAACCATTACCCCAACATAGAAATATATAACCTAGAACAGAAAAACCCTACACCAACAACGAAACCAAAACACTCCAGCCTGTCATCTCGTGACAGACTCCAATGACAAACTTTTCAAATTAAGATAGTAACAACACTACCGTTCAAAAGTTTGGGGTCACTTAGAAATGTCCTTGTTTTTGAAAGAAAATCAATTTTCTTTGTCCATTAAAATAACATCAAATGTATCATAAATACATTGTAGACATTGTTAATGTTGTAAATTACTATTGTAGCTGGAAACGGCTGATTTTGAATGGAATATCTACATAGGCGTACAGAGGCCCATTATCAGCAACCATCACTCCTGTGTTCCAATGGCACGTTGTGTTAGCTAATCCAAGTTTATCATTTTAAAAGCCTAATTGATCATTAGAAAACCCTTTTGCAATTATGTTAGCACAGCTGAAAACTGTTGTGTTGATTTAAAGAAGCAATAAAACTTGCCATCTTTAGACTAGTTGAGTATCTGGAGCATCAGTATTTGTGGGTTCGATTACAGGCTCAAAATGTCCAGAGCAGGAGCACGACCAGGTGGACTGGAGACAGCCAGGAGTCATCAGGCCAGGTAGTCCTGAGGCATAATCCTAGGGCTCAGGTCCTCTGAGAGGGGAGAGAAAGAGGGAGAGAGAGAATTAGAGGGAGTATAGTTAAATTCACACAGGACACCAGATAAGACTGACCCTAGCCCCCCGGCACATAGACTACTGTAGCATAGATACTGGAGACTGAGACAGGGGTGGGTTCGAGGGACACTGTGGCCGACGATACCCCCGGACAGGGACAACCAGGCAGGATATAACCCCACCCACTTTGCCAAAGCACAGCCCCTACACCACTACAGGGATATCAACACACCACCAACTTACTAACCTGAGACAAAGCTGAGTAAAGCCCACGAAGATCTCCTCCACCGCACGAGCCCGAGGGGTGCAAAACCGGACAGGAAGATCACATCTGTGACTCAACCCACTCAAGTGACGCACCCCTCCTAGGGACGGCATGGAAGAGCACTAGTAAGCCAGTGACCCCGTAATAGGGTCAGAGGCAGAGAATCCCAGTGGAGAGAGAGTAGCCGGAGGGGAGCCGGCCAGGTAGAGACAGCAAGGGCGGTTCGTCGCTCCAGTGCCTTGTTGTTCACCTTCGCACCCCTCGGCCAGACTACACTCAATCATAGGACCTACTGAAGATATGATTCTTCAGTAATGACTTAAAGGTTGAGACTGAGTATGCTACTCTCACATGGATAGGCAGACCATTCCATAAAAATTGAGCTCTATAGGAGAAAGCCCTGCCTCCAGTTGTTTGCTTAGAAATTCTAGGGACATTAAGGAGGCCTGCGTCTTGTGTCTTGCGTATCTGTAGGTATGTACGGAAGGACCAAATCGGAGAGATAGGTAAGAGCAAGCCCTTGTCATGCTTTGTAGGTTAGCGGTAAAACCGTGAAATCACCCCCAGCCTTAACAAGAAATGTGTGGAGTGGTTGAAAAATTTGTTTTAATGACTCCAACCTAATTGTATGTAAACTACCGACTTCAACTGTAGGTGAGAGGGGAGGAAGCCTTGTTGCGTTTCCTCTGTTTCTCTGTCTTGGTCTCATTTTATTGTTTCTCTAGCTCTGGGAACCTGTTTAGGTGTCCCAATTATGCTGTGGACTACTGGCAGGTCACGCTACTTAGAACGACGGAGAAAGAGAGGGATGGAGGGAAAGTGAACGAGAGAGAGAGAAACAGAAAGAGAGCAAGAGCGATAGAATGAAAAGGAAGAGAGCAGTAAAAGACAGAGTTAGAGATGTATATTCCGTGGGAGTCGTCGGTGTGTCAGTGAGGGAGCATGCCTAAAGAACCCCAGAGGCGGTCTCCTATGTGCCTGTCTAAATCAGCATTATCACATCAGTGTGTGTCAGACAGCCATCACTGCAAATCAGCCCACGTTGATCTTTAACAGCATACAGGCCTTTCATGTTGACATCGACTTCCTTCCCATCTGCTCTCATGTCTTATTTTATAAAAAATTATATTGCAGATAGATTGTCGCTTCTATCAGTGTAATTCTCTGCATAATTTCCAATCCCCCATAATTTTGTTTTGTAAATATACAGTACCAGTCAAAAGTTTGGACACACCTACTCATTCAAGGGATTTTCTTTATTTTCAACATTGTAGAGTAATAGTGAAGACATCAAAACACGTAGTAACCAAAAAAGTGTTAAACAAATCCAAATATATTTTATATTTGATTCTTCAAAGTAGCCATCCTTTTCCTTGATGACAGCTTTGCACACTCTTGGCTTTCTCATAACCAGCTTCACCTGGAATGCTTTTCCAACAGTCTTGAAGGAGTTCCCACATATGCTGAGCCCTTGTTGGCTGCTTTTCCTTCACTCTGCAGTCCAACTCATCCCAAACCATCTCAATTGGGTTGAGGTCGGGTGATTGTGGAGGCCAGGTCATCTGATGCAGCACTCCATCACTCTCCTTCTTGATCAAATAGCCCTTACACAGCCTGGAGGTGTGTGGAGTCATTGTCCAGTTGAAAAACAAATGACAGTCCCACTAAGTGCAAACCAGATGGGATGGCATATTGCTACAGAATGCTGTGGTAGCCACGCTGGTTAAGTGTGCCTTGAATTCTAAATTGTGTCACCAGCAAAGCACCCCCACACCATCACACCTCCTCCTCCATGCTTCACGGTGGGAACCACACATGCGGCGATCATCACCTACTCTGCGTCTCACAAAGACACGGCAGTTGGAACCAAAAATCTCACGTTTGAACTCATCAGACCAAAGGACAGATTTCCACCAGTCTAATGTCCATTGCTCGTGTTTCTTGGCCCAAGCAAGTCTATTCTTCTTATTGGTGTCCTTTAGTAGTGGTTTCTTTGCAGCAATTTGACCATGAAGGCCTGATTCACGCAGTCTCATCTGAACAGTTGATGTTGAAGCATTTATTTGGGCTGCAATCTGAGGTGCAGTGAACTCTAATGAACTTAACTCTGGGTCTTCCTTTCCTGTGGATGTCCTCATGAGAGCCAGTTTCATCATAGCGCTTGATGGTTTTTGCGACTGCACTTGAATAAACGTTCAAAGTTTTTGAAATGTTCCGCATTGACTGACCCTCATATCTTAAAGTAATGATGGACTGTCATTTCTCTTTGCTTATTTGAGCTGTTCTTGCCATAATATGGATAGCAAAGCTATCAGCAAAGCACCCCAAGGGAAAGGGTGGCTACTTTAAAGAATCTAAAATATATTTTGATTTGTTTAACACTTTTTTGGTTACTACATAATACCATATGTGTTATTTCATAGTTTTGATGTCTTCCCTATATTCTACAATGTAGAAAATTTTAAAAATAAAGAAAACCCCTGTGAGTGAAGCGCTGTGCAGAGTCATAAAAGTTGGTCTAATTTACTCAAAAGTACTCAATGTGAGTTACGCTGCCTCTCTCTCTCTCTCCCTCCTCTTCTCTTCTTTCTTCCCTCCCCCAGAGTGTGAGCCTTGTGCCTTCTCTCACAGGGTCTCTGGCTGCTGAAAGAAAGTCCACCCGTCCTCTATTTTACACAACTTTAATGAACATTTGCACGCACAATTAGACCTGTAGCCCACGTCTGGGCTTAGACTGGGTACCCTGCCACACCAGTCCCTTAGATAGATACAGTTCTCTCGCTCTCTCGCTCTCTCTAGGGAATGTTGATGTTGGCATGGAGGTTTATGCACTGACTGTTAGTGATGCCACACACACACACACACACACACACACACAATTTGATTAATATAAAAACAGTTGGTGCATTTCGCAGTATTTGTCATACACAAGTTGTACCAGTATACCCCTGCTGTCCATCTGCCCGTGGACCACTGGCTACTCTCTATATATTAACACACATCCCATGGTAATGTCTTTCCTTCTCCAGTGATCCACTGGGTCGGAGCTGCTATGCTGCCAGTAGTAAGGAGACGGAGGGAGGGAGGGAGAGAGGGAGGGAGGGAGGGAGAGAGAGAGAGAGAGAGAGAGAGAGAGAGAGAGAGAGAGAGAGAGAGAGGAAGAGAGAAGGAGAGAGTGAGTAAGGGGGGTTGTACCTGCCATAGGGTCAGACCTCCCCCTACCTTGCTACTGATCCCCCCCTTCACACTCTCACTCGGCCCAATGCCACCCAGAATGACAGAGACAGATTGTCAGTCTGACTGAAGGTGAGGTTTGTGTGTTTGTGTGTGTGTGTCTGCATCTGTGTTAGTGCGTGCGTGTCTGTGTGAAGGTGAGGCAAGGTTGCGGCAGTCGAGAGAAGCGGACACCTTTACGCCAGCCCTCTGTCCGCTGGCAGGGGAGGAGAGAGGGCATCGGCCTGGCATAAATTACACTTATACACCTTCAGAGAGAGGGAGAGAGAGAGAGATATGCATCTCAGCTATATTTAGTCCAGTACTACTGAAGCTGTTTTATACTGTAGAATAGAATATTAATATTATAATTTGGTGGGTGCTCATATTTGTCCTATTTCACATATGTACAAGTTAATACACATGTGAATTGGATTTAAAAAAAAATGCGTATCCAAACACCCCATGAGACATCCTAGGAGAGTTGGGTCACGGCCAGGGTCACCATTGTTCAGCGCCCCTGGAGGAGTTAGGTTTAAGGGCCTTGCTCAACAGATTTTTCACCTTGCCGGCACAAGGATTCAAACTAGCAACATTTCGGCTACTAGCCGAAACCGCTAGGATACCCAAATTAGAAGAAAGACCCAAGCCCTATACAGAGAGTCTACTGGGTGAATTGCCACAGATGTGAATGGCTCCATCTTCTCTGTTGTGTGTTTGAGCAGCACATCAACATCTTACCAGCTGACATCTAGGCCTACCCACAGAGAGACGCAGAGCTATTGGTTCTTCACATTACATGTAGATGTGACTGGTAGATGAATTAGTAGGGCAGGGCAGGGCAGAGCAGAGTGGCAGACTATCTGGGAATGACCATATGAACGTACTCAAGGGATCTGATTTGAGGATTTGAATGAGGTTGAATGTGATACACGGAGTTGACTGATTTGAATGTGACATGATTTAAAATGAAGAACTGACTGATTTGAATTAGGTCTATGTGATATTAGTTGATATGAGTTTAGAGTGTAGCTCGAAGGAAGCGCTGTCAAACATATTCATTTCTAATCAGACAACACTTATGTATGCCATTGCCCCAACTGTTGCACACACACACACACACACCACAACACACTATAGAACCAACTCTCAGCCTGCAGAGAGACACGCCACAACACACTTGACAACGACTTAATGTTTAAAAAAAAACATACAGATGAACTAGTTAAAAAGCTATGATTTTAAGAGGGCTTCTTTTTTAGAAATAGATCATCCAGGCTGTATCACAACCGGCTGTGTTTGGGAGTCCCATAGGGCGGCGCACAATTGCCCAGTGTCGTCTGGGTTTGGCCGGTGTAGGCCGTCATTGCCAATAAGAATTTGTTCTTAACTGACTTGCCTAGTTAAATAAAGGTTCAATTTAAAATAAAATAAAAATGCCTTTGCATAAATAGCAAGAGGCAGATTCAGTCAACGTTTCTATCAGTTCTTGACCATGGTGATGCCATTTATCAGAATGCAGCAGCCACTACTCTTAAACATTTGGATGCCGTCTACAATAACGCCCTTCGCTTTATCACTGGTGACAGTTTTAATACGCATCACTGCATCCTGTATCAAAAAAGTTGTCTGGTCCTCATTACATTTCCGTAGGTCAATTCATTAATCCCTCTGTTTACAAATCTCTACTGCACAAGCTTCCAACATACCTCACTTCGTTGTTGAAGTATAAAGACACGAGTTACAAAACACGTTCGCAGGGTTGGTTAAAAGCTGAGGTTCCTCAGGTCTCCACCGAATTAGATAGATACTCTTTTAGTTTTGATGCGCGCACATTTCTCGTTGAAATGTGATGTTCTGGATTGAAGACCTGTTAGCCGAGAGAGGTAAATGTTATCTATGATTGTATATTTCTTGGGGTGTATTTAACATTTTGCTTGTATTCTATAAAATGTGGACATTTTAAAATCCAGGGCTCCCTTGTAAAATACTTTAATCTCAATGGGATTCCCTGTTGAAATAAAGGTGCAATAAATAAATACCTCTGTGTCACGATCTAAGGAAGGAGTGGACCAATGCGCAGCGAGTGTAGGGTTCCACATATTTTAATGAACTGGACCCAAATACAAAAACAACTAAAGAATGTACAGATCGTAACAAGACTGTTGCGCACAAGCACTAACAAAAACCAATAACCCACAAACCATGTGGGGGAATGAACAAACTAAGTATGGTCCCCAAATAGAGACAACGACAATTAGCTGCCTCTAATTGGGAACCATCCAAAACCAAACATAGAAATAATAACATAGAACAAAAAAATAAAACCTGGTCACGTCCTGACCAAAACACCATAGAGAAGCCAGAGGGCTATCTATGGCCAGGACGTGACACTCTAGGTTGCACAGCCGATTGGCAAACGTACTGTAAATTGAGAAATCAGGAACTCCATACCCTGGCAGAACGCCATGACCATGCATTCAATACATTGCTGGAGCAATTCCGCCGATTCCCTACTAGGCAGCAAGCCACAACAGTAATCTCCCAGACTCTCAGTGGGGAGTGTGAAGAGACACACACACGCATACACACACGATAACATACGCACTCTGAACACACATACACATGGATTTTCCGTCGATACAGTATGTGGTAGTAGTTTCATGTTCCAAGTTCTAAGTTTAAATGTCACATGCGCAAGTACAGTGAAATGCCTTTCTTGCAAGCTCTAACCACAACAATGCAGTAATCAATAACAATGTAATCAATAACAATGTAATCAATAACAATGTAATCAATAACAATGTAATAGTAAAAATACATAAACACGCGAGAAATAAAAATAAAGAAAAACACAATAAATAAAGTAAGCATACTATATACAGGGTCAGTTCCAATACCGTATTTACAATGTACTGGATGGATGGAGGTAGATTTTATTTTTAATAAAAAGTTTACCTTTATTTAACTAGGCAAGTCAGTTAAGAACAAATTCTTATTTTCAATGATGGCCTAGGAACAGTGGAACTGCCTTCTTCAGGGGGAGAACAACAGATTTTTACCTTGTCAGCTCGGGGATTCAATCTTGCAACCTTCTGGTTACTAGTCCAACGCTCTAACCACTAGGCTACATGCCACCCTAGTATGTATAGGGGTAAGGTGACTAGGTATCAGGATATATGATAAACAGAGTAGCAGCAGCATATATAATGATTGAATGTGAGTGGGTGTGTGTAGAGTCAGCATAAATGTATGTGCATATTATGTGTGTGAGCAAATGATGGAGTGAGTGTGTGTATGTGTGTTTGAGTTTCAGTATGTGTTGGGCCCTGTGAGTATGTAATTTTTTTTTGAATAGAATACAAAGGTCAACTCAAATAGTCTGTGTAGCTGCCTCGGCAGCAGCTAATGGGGATCCATAATAAATCCAAATACGAAATTCATACTTTTAATAAAAACTTTTGTTGAATACAACCACCGACTTTTTCCTCATTTGTGTTTCTCAACTCAGTGCGAATGCACCAATTGAATTTCAGTTTATGTAGTATGAGCAACACAAATTCGGTGGTTGTATCGGTGGTCGGTGGTTGTATTCTCAAAAACTTTCTATTAAAAGTATGCATTTCAGCACCCTCTGGAAGGATCGCGGTTGAGAGAAAGGAGTTGAGCAATAATGATAGCACATGAATACATAATTAGGTTATCAAATGTTATAATATGAATAAATGTCAATATAAATATAATTATTAAACATCAATAGCAATATGCAAAAAGCAAATACTTGATTAAGCTATGCAAATATAGCAAGATAATATGAATGTCAAAAGTGGAATACAATGACATGTGGTATGGTAGGCCAAAACTAGAGCAGGCTAAAATGGCAGTAGCTATATAGTGTAGCATATAGCATGTGGGGTATGCATCAAACAGTAGATACAACTCATAAAGCTAGTAGACACACAAGCCAGCAGTATTAACTCAATAGCTGGCCTTAATTTGCATACAAAACTGCACGAAAGGTGCTAACAATGACATGTGTCAATTAACAACTACATGTAGCATCAATAAAACTGATCAATGAATAAACATGGATGTTTTACTTGGACTATTAGCATTAGGATACATTTGCACCATATTTGCACATTTGCACATATCTGAGCATAGATTTGCACCATATTCAGTAGTAGGCTATACAAGGCATGGAAAGGTAAACATCGTCATCTCTGCTCTTTCTGTTTAAAAATGCAGCATAGCAAATCCAGAGCTCCAAACAAACACGTTTTCTGTAAAGATGAGAATCTTTGCTAAACATTTATTTTATTTATTTATCAAAAAAATAAAAGTTGCACACCCTCAATACCCCTGAGAGTTTTCATCTATATGTTTTGTAGCTGTCTATTTACCACCACAAACCAATGCTGGCACTAAGACCGCACTCAACCAGCTGTATAAGGCCATAAGCAAACAAGAGAATGCTCAGCCAGAAGTGGCACTCCTAGTGGCCTGGGACTAGGATCGGGGTCCCGCTAGCGGGACAACTTCCGGTGAAACTGGTGGGCGCGCAATTCAAATAAATTCTAATATTTATATTAGATTTTAAACATTTAGGTACTTCTATCAGCTGAAAGCTTAAATTCTTGTTAATCTAACTGCACTGTCTGATTTACAGTAGCTATTACAGCGAAAACATGCCATGGGATTGTTTGAGGACGGCACCCCACATGAAATTATTTTTCCACCAGCACAGGTTTCATACATTCACATATAAAGATTAAATATTCATTTACTTTTTGAAAATCTTCCTCTGATTTGTCATCCAAAGGGTCCCAGGCTATAACATGTAGTGTCGTTTTGTTAGATAAAATCCTTCTTTATATCCCAAAAAGTATGTTTAGTTGGCGCAATCGATTTGAGTAATCCACTCGTTCAACTTGCAGAAAAAGGAATCAGGAAATCTACTGCTAAACTTTGTTTCAACAAGTCAAAATACGTTTATATTTACTTCTCAGATACCCTAAAATGTAATAAAGCTAGAATATTTCTTTCAGAAAGAAGTATGTTCAATAGGAAACAGATTTTAGCATGTGCGTAATTTCTTCATGGTGCGCGCAAACACGGATTTCAAAGACTTCTACTAAAACTGTTATTTCTTATTCGTTTTTGAAGTTACAAGCCTAAAACATAGACTGAGGACACCCTGTGGAAGCCATAGGAATTGCATCCATGGAGCTATTTTACAATATGCCCTTTCTCTTGCATTTCTAAGAGGATGGTCTTTCTCTCAAACAAAAATCCAGTTGGTTTTTCTTTGGATTTTCTCCTACCATATCTATTGTGTTATATTCTCCTACATTATTTCAAACTTCTAAGTGTTTTCTTTCCAATGGTACCAATTATATGCATATCCTGGCTTCAGGGCCTGAGCTACAGGCAGTTTACTTTTGGCATGTCATTCAGGCGGAAATTGAGAAAAAAGGGGCGTAGCCCTAAGAAGATTAAATTATTAATGTACGAAATCTTAAATCTGTTTTACCTAATTTCTACCAGCATGTCAGATGTGCAACCAGAAGAAAACTCTAGGCCACCTTTACTCCACACACAAAGATGCGTACAAAGCCCTCCCTCGCCCTCCATTTGGCAAAACTGACCATAATTCTATCCTCCTTATTTTAGCTGACAAGCCAAAACTCAAGTTGGAAGTACCAGTGACTCGCTCATTACGAAAGTGGTCAGATGAAGCGGATGCTAAGCTACAGGACTGTTTTGCTAGCACAGACTGGAATATGTTCCAGGATTCCTCCAATGTCATTGAGGAGAATACCACATTAGTCACCGGCTTCGTAAATAAGTGCATCGACGACGTCGCCCCCACAGTGACCGTATGTACATATCCCAACCAGAAGCCATGGATTACAGGCAACATCCACACTGAGCTAAAGGCTTGAGCTGCCGCTTTCAAGGAGCATGACACTAATCTGGATGCTTGTAAGAAATCCCGCTATGCCCTCCGACAAACCATCAAACAGGCAAACCGTCAATTAAGAGACCTGGCAGTGTGGTGGCAGGACAACAACCTCTCCCGCAACGTGAGACCATGGCAGTTACCCCTTATCAAGCCTAGCTTGCTAGCGGTTTGCATGTACCTTGACTGTGCACAAAATTATAGCTAGGGTCTGAAAGAATGATATGGATTGAATATTTGTGAAATTATTGATAATGTCCTCAAAACTCAAATAAGCATCAGAAATTGTCCTTATTTAGTATATCAAGGTCCTGATATGGACCTCAGTCAAGATTATGTGTTTTGTATGTGCTGAGAAAATTTGTCATCATATTGAGAAAATAAGATCTCCACATAGGCCTATATCAGGATATCTAATGAGTCAATATCCGGCCACACAATGTATGATATCTGGAGGGAATCCCAAAATTATTTGTGCATGAATGAAAACATGGATTTCATCAGAAATCGTCCTTATTTTCAGCATATCAGTATTTGGATATGGACTTCAGCCAAGAGAAGCATATCTGGAATCAATATAGCTTCATATCTTGAATGTGTTAAGAAAACACAGATATGCAATGTATACAATCATTATTTGTCAACATGAAGAAAGAAAATAGGATGTCTGAATATTGAATGAGTCCATATCTGGCCATAGGAAATATCCATGTGTGATATTCGGAGTAATCCTAATATCATACAGTGGCAAGAAAAAGTATGTGAACCCTTTGCAATTACCTGGATTTATGATCTTCATCTAGGTTCAACAATAGACAAACACAGTCTGCTTAAACTAATAACACACAAACAATTATATGTTTTCATGTCTTTATTGAACACGTCGTGTAAACATTCACAGTGTAGGGTGGGAAAAGTATGTGAACCCTTTGATTTAATAACTGGTTGACCCTCCTTTGCCAGCAATAACCTCAACCGAACGTTTTCATGTAGCTGCGGATCAGACCTGCACAACGGTCAGGAGGAATTTTGGACCATTCATCTTCACAAAACTGTTTCAGTTCCGCAATATTCTTAGGATGTCTGGTATGAACCGCTCTCGAGGTCATGCCACAGCATTTTAAATCGGATTGAGGTCAGGACTCTGACTGGGCCACTCCAGAAGGCATATTTTCTTCTGTTGAAGCCATTATGTTGTTCATTTACTTCTGTGTTTTGGGTCGTTGTCCTGTTGCATCACCCAACTTCTGTTGAGCTTCAATTGGCGGACAGATAGCCTTACATTCTCCTGCAAAATGTCTTGATAAATTTAGGAATTCATTTTTTTGTCGATGATTACAAGCTGTCCAGGCCATGAGGCAGCAAAGTAGCCCCAAACCATGATACTCCCTCCACCATACTTTACAGTTGGGATGAGGTTTTGATGTTGGAGTGCTGTGCCTTTTTTTCTCCACACATAGTGTTGTGAGTTCCTTCCAAACAACTCAACTTGAGTTTAATCTGTCCACAGAATATTTTGCCAGAAGCGCTGTGAAACATCCAGGTGCTTTTTTGCGAACTTCAGGTTTTCTTTGGACAGCAGTGGCTTCTTCCGTGGTGTCCTTCCATGAACACCATTCTTGTTTAGTGTTTTGCGTATTGTAGACTTGTCAACAAAGATGTTAGCATGTTCCAGAGATTTCTGTAAGTCTTTAGCAGACACTACAATTCTTCTTAACCTCATTGAGCATTCTGCGCTGTGCTCTTGCAGTCATCTTTGCAGGACGGCCACTCCTAGGGAGAGTAGCAACATTGCTGAACTTTCTCCATTTATAGACAATTTGTCTTACTGTGGACTGATGAACATCAAGGCTTTTAGAGATACTTTTGTAACCCTTTCCAGCTTTATGCAAGTCAACAATTCTTAATCTTAGGTCTTCTGAGATCTCTTTTGTTCGAGGCATGGTACACATCAGGCAATGCTTCTTGTGAATAGCAAACTCAAATTGTGTGAGTGTTTTTATAGGGCAGTGCAGCTCTAACCAACATCGCTCCCCTATACTTTCAATGCATTTTTCTGAAAAAGGTGGGTAAACGGCGTTTAGGCTCCTTGCATTTACCCTCCACTAGAGTCCTACACAACTGCCGGTAGCCTACCCTCTCAGCCGAGGCAATTTTACACACATGAACACATGCAGAACAGTTAGCCTACATTCAATATAATATAATTTCTTTCCTTACATGACATTGGAAACAGGATGCACCTGAGCTCAATTTCGAGTCTCATAGCAAAGGGAATACTTATGTAAATAAGGTATTTCTGTTTTAAATGTTTTATACATTTGCTGAAATTTCTAATTTCTAAAAAACAGTTTTTGCTTTGTCATTATGGGTTATTGTGTGTAGATTGTTGAGGAAAATGTTTTATTTAATCAATTTTAGAATAAGGCTGTAACATAACAAAATGTGGAAAGGTCTAGGGGTCTGAATATTTTCCGAAAGCACTGTAAGTATATGTAAATGTACGTAAATAATTAACCTACATGTCAAAGTGTAGGGGATAGCCTATGTGTATTGGCTACAGCCTGTCATATCCTGACATGAGCGAGGCGCCTGAAAATGTAGCCAAACTTTAGTTACGACATTCAGTTGCACAGAATGACAAGCTGACAAGTAGAATAGCTCAACTTTTGTACTATGGGGGACAGTAGATTGACATAGGCTAGTGATTTTGTTGGCTGACGAAAGTAAATGTGGACAGTTATTTTGACATCTTCAATATGTGCCATGGCCGTCGATGCAAACCGGAAAATTTGAGACCTGACTGAAACACCAAAAAGTGTTTTCACACAACTCTCTTAAAAACACAATTATTCCGATTGAAGAACCACTTTGGGTGTTTCAGAGTACTTCCATTCTGTTTGGAAATCCATTCAGTGTATCAGAACACTTCCATTGAGTTTACATTTAAACTCCCTCCAAACACCAGATCTCAGCTTAGATCACTACTTCTCATGGTTGTACTACAGAATTATACTTTTAATGGGTGGGTCAACATTTTTCCACAACACCCCTCTATAGATGTAGAGAGGCTGGAATAAAGAGAGTGAGAAGGAGAGAGAGCGAGAGAGAGAGAGAGTGAGATAGAGAGCAGCGGCGGCCACTGATTGGCTGAATAGCCGGGGCGCCAGATGGTTGGAGTTGTCAACAAAGCAGCATGACAGAAATATGATGCCAAGTTTTCAAACTACCTGTAGTTTCTTTGAGAATATATATAAAGTGATCTGTGAATTTGAACAACAGCATAAATACACTTACACTACATTTCCAAAAGTATGTGGACACCTGCTTGTTGAACATCTCATTTACATAATTTGAGTCAATTGGAGGTGTACCTGTGGATGTATTTCAAGGCCTACCTTCAAACTCAGTGCCTCTTTGCTTGACATCATGGGAAAATCTAAAGAAATCAGCCAAAACCTCAGAATCTTTTTTTTTAGACCTCCACAAGTCTGGTTCATCCTTGGAAGCAATTTCCAACCGCCTGAAGGTACCATGTTCATCTGTACAAACAATAGTACGCAAGTATAAACACCATGGGACCACGCAGCCGTCATACTGCTCAGGAAGGAGACACGCTCTGTCTCCTAGAGATGAACGTACTTTGGTGCGAAAAGTGCAAATCAATCCCAGAACAACAGCAAAGGACCTTGTGAAGATGCTGGAGGAAACAGGTACAAAAGTATCTATATCCACAGTAAAACGAGTCCTATATCGACATAACCTGAAAGGCCGCTCAGCAAGGAAGAAGCCACTGCTCCAAAACCGCCATAAAAAAAGACAGACTACGGTTTGCAACTGCACATGGGGACAAACATCGTACTTTTTGGAGAAATGTCCTCTGGTCTGATGAAACAAAATAGAATAGAACTGTTTGGCTATAATGACCATCGTTATGTTTGGAGGAAAAAGGGGGAGGCTTGCAAGCTGAAGAACACCATCCCAACCGTGAAGCACGGGGGTGGCAGCATCATGTTGTGGGGGGTGTTTTGTTGCAGGAGGGACTGGTGCACTTCACAAAATAGATGGCATCATGAGGAAGTAAAATTATGTGTATATATTGAAGCAACATCTCAAGACATCAGTCAGGAAGTTAAAGCTTGACCCCAAGCATACTTCCAAAGTTGTGGCAAAATGGCTTAAGGACAACAAAGTCAAGGTATTGGAGTGGGCATCACAAAGCCCTGACCTCAATGCTATAGAATTTTTGGGGGCAGAACTGAAAAAGGGTGTGCTAGCAAGGAGGCCTTACAAACCTGACTCAGTTAGAAAGAATGGGCCAAAATTCACCCAACTTATTGTTGGAAGCTTGTGGAAGGCTACGCGAAACATTTGACCCAAGTTAAACAATTTAAAGACAATGCTACCAAATACTAAATTGAGTGTATGTAAACTTCTGACCAACTGGGAATGTGATAAAAGAAAAAAAGCTGAAATAAATCATTCTCTCTACTATTATTCTGACATTTCACATTCTTAAAATAAAGTGGTGATCCTAACTGACCTAAGACAGGGAATTTTTACTAGGATTAAATGTCAGGAATTGTGGAAAACGGTGTTTATATGTATTTGGCTAAGGTGTATGTAAACTTCCGACTTCAACTGTATATATGGCCCGGGTCCTCATAGTGCTATGGGCTGGCGGTGATACAAAACATGTATATTCTGGACTGGTAATTGTCTTTGGTGTACTTGAGTAGAACAAATGTGTTTCTCCCATGGCTGTGCTAATGTGATAAAGGGAAAAATTGGCAGTTCATCAGAGCTTCTGCTGAGACGGGGGGCAGGGGGAAAGAGGGATGGAGGGATGGAGAAAGAGAGAGGGCTTGCTGCTTCCTTGCCTCTGTATCTCCTTTACAGCGTCAATATCCACCTTGTGACTCTATTCCACCTTTCTATATCCAGTATATTTCCCTCTCCTCCCCCTCTCCTTTTCCCTTCTCCCCTCTCTCTTTTTCTCTTCTCCCCTCTCTCCTTCCCTCTCGCCTCTATACCTCTCTCTTTGTGTATGTACTGGATATCTTTATCCTCCTCCCCCTCCTCTCTTTTCAGACAGTGATATTTCACTCTTCTCTTGGCCCTGGCCCTGCTGTATACTAAAACCTGTGATAATGTAACAAATTATAAACAGGAAAACATTTCTGCTTCATTTAAATGATAAGAGTCAGTCACACAGAGAGGACGAGACAGGACTATAAATAAAACATGGAGAGGATTGTGGGCGTGTGTGTGTGTCGGTCCGTAGCCTCATCCAGCAGCACAGGAGTATCTCTCCTTCTGATATCTCCATTCCTTCTTCCCTCCCTCCCTCCATCCCTCCTTCCTCTGCTGAGTGTCTCTCTCCCCTCTGACAGCTCTCCCGGCCCTGGAATGAGAGTGTGTTATCAGTGAGTGGTGTGTCAGTCACAGTGGGGGAGAGGAGGGGGAGGGTAGAGGAGGGGGCTGAGCTAGGTCAGCAAAGGCAGCGGGGGCTTGTTTGGAGTGTCAGAGACACAGGCCTCTGTATCCTGTGCGTGCGACGTGCGTGCGTGTGTATGTCAGAGTCGGAGGCCTCTCTATCCACTGTGTGTGTGTATGTGTATGCATGCGTGTGTGTGTGTGTGTGTGCGTATGACAGGCGCCTCTATTGAGCTAGTGTCATCTGCAGGGCAGCAGGAAAGGGCATCTGTTCTTATGCTCAGTCCTAATAGCCACTAATATCATACATCCTAATTGTCACGACTCCCACCGAAGGTGGCTCCTCTGCCTGTTCGGGCGGCGTTCGGTCGGCGGGCGTCGTCACCGGCCTACTAGCTGCCACCGATCCCCTTTTCCTTTCCGTTGTTTATTCCTTATTGGTTGCACCTGTTCCTTGTTTGTGTTTTTTTGGTTATGGCTATTTAAGCCGGTTAGGCCCGCCTCCTTTTGTGCGGGCTTGTTTCTCTGTTTGTTGGTGGACGTTCGGTTGTTACATGTACTTGATTGTTCGGTATCCTGTTTGGGCTGCCTTTTGTTTTAGTGCGCCTGTATTGTTTTGGCGTTATTATTACGCACCGAATTAAAGGACGATTTTCCTTATCCTCTGCTCTCTGCGCCTGACTCCGCAACCATTACTCCTACCGTGTGATAGAAGCCCGCACCAATTTCATGGAGTCAGCAGGAGCAGCTACCTCCCCTCTCCAATCGATGGAGGAGCGTGTCCTCCATCACACAACCATCCTCCACCGAATTGGGTCAGCCATAGATCAGATGATGGAGAGAATGGACCGATGGGAGAGGAGTGGTCTCCCTACCTCGCCTCCAGCTCCTCCTCAACCGATTTCTCCGGTGGTGTCCGGATCCAGCTCACTTCGTCTCGCGCCCCCAAGGGAGTACGATGGGACGGCGGCTGGGTGCAAGGGGTTCTTGCTCCAGTTAGGACTATACCTGGCTACTCCGACTCCCTCTGGGGAGGAGAGCGTGAGCGTCCTCGCCTCGTGTCTGACGGGTCGAGCCCTGGAGTGGGCCAATGCTGTGTGGGACAGCCCAGACTCCGCAAGGGAACACTACACAGAGTTCGCCCGCGGGTTCCGGGCCTTGTTCGACCACCCACCAGAGGGCCGAGCGGCGGGTGAACGGCTGTTTCACCTTAGACAGGAGACGAGGAGCGCGCAGGACTTCGCGCTGGAGTTTCGGACCTTGGACACTGGAGCGGGGTGGGCTGACAGGGCCCTGATGGACCACTAGCGGTGTAGTCTCCGGGAGGACGTCCGCAGGGAGCTAGCTTGTCGGGACGCTACCCTCTCCCTCGACGAGCTGATTGACATGTCGATCCGACTGGACAACCTGCTGGCTGCTCGTGGGCGGTCAGAAAGGGCCCTGTTAGTTCCACCTCCCGGTCCTCCCGCTCCAATCCCTATGGAGTTAGGGGGGACCGCATCGAGGGGAACCGGAGGAGGAGGCTCCTCCTGCACCAGTTGTGGTCGGAGAGGACACACTGCCGATCGGTGCTGGAGGAGCTCCTCTGGGAGTCGAGAGGGCAGGCAGAGCACTACTCGGTCACCTCAGGTGAGTCAGCACCAGACTCACCCAGAGCTCCCTGTTGGTCACATGTTTTTACCTATCTCTTTCCCTGAGTTTTCTCTCTCTCTCCAGCATAAGGCGCTAGTCGATTCAGGCGCAGATTCAGACTCGCTTTGAGGCTAGGTATTCCGCTAGTGCCGATAGATCAACACTTCCCCGTGCACTCCTTAGATAGCCGACCGTTAGGGTCAGGGCTGGTCAGGGAGGCCACGGTTCCACTGGACATGGTAACGCAGGGGGATCATGGGGAGCGGATTAGTCTATTCCTCATTGATTCACCTGCGTTTCCAGTGGTGCTGGGGATTCCCTGGCTGGCTACTCACAATCCTATTATTTCATGGAAACAGGGGGCTCTCCAGGGGTGGTCAGAGGAGTGTTCAGGTAGGTGTAGAGGAGTTTCCATCGGTGCCACAACGGTGGAAAGTCCAGACCAGGTTTCCACTGTGCGCATTCCCTCAGAATATGCCGATTTGGCTATCGCCTTCTGTAAGAAGAAGGCGACCCAATTACCACCTCATCGACGAGGGGATTGCGCGATAAACCTTCAGGTAAACGCAGCACTTCCCAGGAGTCACGTGTACCCGTTGTCACAGGAGGAGACAGTGGCTATGGAGACATATATCACTGAATCTCTGGGACAGGGGTACATTCGGCCCTGCATATCACCCGTCTCCTCAAGTTTCTTTTTTGTGAAGAAAAAGGAGGGGGGTCTGCGTCCGTGCATTGACTATAGAGGTCTAAATTCCATCACAGTGGGATTTAGTTACCCGCTACCTCTCATCGCTACGGCGGTAGAATCATTTCACGGAGCGTGTTTTTTCACAAAACTGGACCTCAGGAGCGCATATAATTTGGTGGGTATCCGGGAAGGAGATGGATGGAAGACCACATCTGGCCATTATGAGTACCTCGTCATGCCGTATGGGTTGAAGAATGCTCCAGCAGTCTTTCAATCTTTCGTAGACAAGATTCTCAGAGACCTGCACGGGCAGGGTGTGGTGGTGTATATAGATGATATCTTGATCTATTCTGCCACACGCGCCGCGCATGTGTCTCTGGTGCGTAAGGTACTTGGGCGACTGCTGGAGCATGACCTGTACGTCAAGGCGGAGAAATGTGTGTTTTCCAAACAAGCCGTTTCCTTCCTGGGTTATCGCATTTCCACCTCTGGGGTGGTGATGGAGTGTGACCGCGTTACAGCCGTGCGTAATTGGACAACTCCGACCACGGTAAAGGGGGTGCAGCGGTTTTTAGGGTTTGCCAATTACTACCGGAGGTTTATCCGGGGTTTTGGCCAGGTGGCTGCTCCCATTACCTCACTGCTGAAGGGGGGGCTGGCGCGTTTGCGGTGGTCGGCAGAGGCGGACAGAGCCTTTAGTCGTCTGAAGGAGCTGTTCACCAATGCTCCCTTGCTGGCTCATCCGGACCCCTCTTTGGCGTTCATAGTGGGGCTGGTTTTGGAGCCGTGCGATCACAACGCTTGGGTACGCCACCGAAGCTCCGCCCCTGCGCTTTCTTTTCGAGGAAGCTCGGTCCGGCGGAGCGAAACTATGACGTGGGGGACCGGGAGTTGTTAGCTGTGGTCAAGGCCCTGAAGGTGTGGAGACATTGGCTTGAGGGGGCTAAGCACCCTTTCCTCATCTGGACTGACCCACCATAATCTGGAGTATATCCGGGCAGCGAGGAGACTGAATCCGCGGCAGGCTAGGTGGGCCATGTTTTTCATCAGATTTCAGTTTACGATCTTGTATAGGCCAGGTTCCCTGAATTCTAAGGCCGACGCGCTGTCCCGTCTCTATGATACAGAGGAGCGGTCCATCGAGCCTACTCCCATCCTTCCAGCTTCATGTCTGGTAGCACCGGTGGTATGTGAGGTGGACGCGGACATCGAGCAGGCATTGCGGTTGGAACCTGCACCTCCTCAGTGTCCAGCGGGTCGTCAGTACGTGCCGCTTGGTGTTCGTGATAAACTGATTCGGTGGGCTCATACGCTACCCTCTTCGGGTCATCCGGGGATTGAGAGGACAGTGTGGGGTCTTAGGGGGAAATACTGGTGGCCCACTTTGGCTAAGGACGTGAGGTTTTATGTCTCCTCCTGTTCGGTATGCGCTCAGAGTAAGGCTCCTAGACACCTGCCTAGAGGGAAGTTACAGCCCCTCCCCGTTCCACAACGGCCATGGTCTCATCTGTCGGTGGATTTCCTCACCGACCTTCCCCCGTCTCAGGGAAACACTACGATCCTGGTCGTTGTGGATCGGTTCTCTAAGTCCTGCCGTCTCATCCCGTTGCCCTGTCTCCCTACGGCCCTACAGACTGCGGAGGCCCTGTTTACCCACGTTTTCCGGCACTACGGGGTGCCTGAGGACATTGTTTCTGATCGTGGTCCCCAGTTCACGTCCCGAGTGTGGAGGGCGTTTATGGAGCGTCTGGGGATCAGCCTGATCTCAGGTTTGCCGTCCAGGAATCAATTAAACAAGCTAGTGGGCGGCAGAAGAGGAGCGCTGACCGTCACCGCAGTGAGGCCCCCGTGTTCGCACCGGGGGGCCGGGTCTGGCTCTCGACCCGGAACCTGCCCTTCCGCCTGCCCTGCCGGAAGCTGGGGCCGCAGTGTGTGGGGCCATTTAATGTCCTGAGGAGGATAAACGAGGTGTGTTATAGGTTACAGCTTCCTTCTTACTACCGTATTAACCCCTCGTTTCATGTGTCTCTCCTCAGGCCGGTGGTAGCTGGTCCCCTGCAGGAAGGTGAGGTGCCGGAGGTCCCTCCGCCCCCTCTAGACATCGAGGGGTCCCCGGCGTACACAGTCCGCTCCATTCTGGACTCTAGGCGCCGGGTGAGGGGTCTACAGTACCTCGTGGACTGGGAGGGTTACGGTCCGGAGGAGAGGTGCTGGGTACCGGTGGAGGACGTCTTGGATCCATCACTGCTGAGGGAGTTCCACCGCCTTCATCCGGATCGCCCTGCGCCTTGCACTCCAGGTCTCCCTCAGGCCCGGTGTCGGCGCACTGCGGGGGCCGCGCGTCAGGGGGGGGGTACTGTCACGACTCCCACCGAAGGTGGCTCCTCTGCCTGTTCGGGCGGCGTTCGGCGGGCGTCGTCACCGGCCTACTAGCTGCCACCGATCCCCTTTTCCTTTCCGTTGTTTATTCCTTATTGGTTGCACCTGTTCCTTGTTTGTGTTTTTTTGGTTATGGCTATTTAAGCCGGTTAGGCCCGCCTCCTTTTGTGCGGGCTTGTTTCTCTGTTTGTTGGTGGACGTTCGGTTGTTACATGTACTTGATTGTATTGTATCGAATTAAAGGACGATTTTCCTTATCCTCTGCTCTCTGCGCCTGACTCCGCAACCATTACTCCTACCGTGTGATACTAATAGCCACTAATATCATACATCCTAATAGCCAGTAATATCATACATCCTGATAGCCACTAATATTGTACATCCTAATAGCCACTAATATCATACATCCTAATAGCCACTAATATCATACATCCTAATAGCCACTAATATCATACATCCTAATAGCCACTAATATCATACATCCTGATAGCCACTAATATCATACATCCTAATAGCCACTAATATCATACATCCTAATAGCCACTAATATCATACATCCTGATAGAAATCTTAAGCCCTCCGTCTGTTCCCAGCCTGTTTGCACAGTAATGTATTTACACATCCTCAGCTCAATGCATTTATTGTAATACGCTCTGGATAAGGCTGTCTGCTAACTGACAGCAATGTCAATATAGAATAATGCCCTTCCTCTGTGTGTTGAGCATACTAATAAACTAATGTAAGGTAGATCTGATACAAACCTGCTCGGATTCACTCCTCTGAATATCTTCTGTTGCTAAATCAGCCCATATGGGATCTCATTTAAAAACAGCCTATAAGTAAATATTAAGTAAAATTCTGGCTTTTCAAAAATGTCTGTAATCAGGAGGGAATAAGCAGGAAATACGGAACTCTCCTATCAGGATTTCTGAAAAAACTGGGAATTTAGGTAAGTTACAGGAATATTGCAACCCTATAAAGGCCTATAATGTTTGTAAAATGAAGTCCATACAAAAGCACAGAGAGCTAGGAAATGACTCTAAAACAGATTCACACAACAGGAACAGCCTTGTCATTCACACTGACATAAAGCCTCTGCTAGTTACTACCTTAGTGACACTTCATCAGGTTTCTCTCTCTCTCTCTCTCTCTCTCTCTCTCTCTCTCTCTCTCTCTCTCTCTCTCTCTCTCTCTCTCTCTCTCTCTCTCTCTACTCTGTCCCTACATCTGTCTGTCTGTCTACCTGTCTGCCTGTCCCAGATCAGAGTCCACAGCAGATACCTGACTCCCAACCCTGCCTTGTTACATTAGCAGATAAACTAATGGGTCAGAGGGACAGGTCAGACAATGGGACATTCTACCACACACACACAAATCAAATAAAATGGGACATTCTACCATACACACACATACACACACACACAAATCAAATAAAATGTTATTGGTCACATACGCATGGTTAGCAAATGTTTATGTGAGTGTAGCGAAATTCTTGTGCTTCTAGTTCCGACCGTGAAGTAATATCTAGCAAGTAATCTAACAATTTCACAACTACCTTATGCACACAAGTGTGAAGGAATGATTAAGAATATGTACATATAAATATATGGATGAGGATGGCCGAACGGCATAGGCAAGATGCAGTAGATGGTATAGAGTACAGGATATACATATGAGATGTAGGGTATGTAGGGTATGTAAACATTATATAAAGTGTCATTGTTTAAGTGACTAGTGATACATTTATTACATCCAATTATTAGTTATTAAAGTGGCTAGTGATTGAGTCTGCATGTTGGCAGCAGCCACTCAATGTTAGTGATGGCTGTTTAACAGTCTGATGGCCTTGAGATAGAAGCAGTTTTTCAGTCTCTCGGTCCCAGCTTTGATGCACCTGTACTGACCTCACCTTCTGGATGATAGCGGGGTGAACAGGCAGTGGCTTGGGTGGTTGTTGTCGTTGATGATATTTTTGGCCTTCCTGTGAGATCGGGTGGTGTAGGTGTCCTGGAGGGCAGGTAGTTTGCCCCTGGTGATGCTTGTGCAGACTTCACTACCCTCTGGAGAGCCTTGCGGTTGTGGGCGGAGCAGTTGCCGTACCAGGCGGTGATACAGCTCGACAGGATGCTCTCAATTGTGCATCTGTGCATCTGAGTGTTTTCGTTGACAAGCCAAATTTCTTCAGCCTCCTGAGGTTGAAGAGGCGCTGTTGATGCGGCTAAGGATGCCGTCTGGGCCGGCAGCCTTGCGAGGGTTAACACGTTTAAATGCGCATACACACACCGTACACACATACACTTACACCCACACACACACTGAAAGCGGAGAGCTTTAAAAGCTGTTTGATTGCCAGTGTCCAGTGATCGGTGCTCAGTGAGTCATTAAAAGCTTGCCACTGGCCAGGCATTGGGTTAATCTGGGCCTGTAAAACACACTGTTCTACTGCACAGCTACATTCAATGGACTGGCTGTGAGAGATGACGTGAGAGAGTGAAAGGTGAGAGAGACAGATAGGCTACAGCTGAGAGAGTGACAGGTGAGAGAGACAGGTAGGCTACAGCTGAGAGAGAGGGACAGGTGAGAGAGACAGGTAGGCTACAGCTGAGAGAGAGAGACAGGTGAGAGAGACAGGTAGGCTACAGCTGAGAGAGAGGGACAGGTGAGAGAGACAGGTAGGCTACAGCTGAGAGAGAGGGACAGGTGAGAGAGACAGGTAGGCTACAGCTGAGAGAGAGACAGGTGAGCGAGACAGGTAGGCTACAGCTGAGAGAGACAGGTGAGAGAGACCGGTAGGCTACAGCTGAGAGAGAGACAGGTGAGAGAGACAGGTAGGCTACAGCTGAGAGAGAGGTAAGAGAGACAGGTAGGCTACAGCTAAGAGAGAGACAGGTGAGAGAGACCGGTAGGCTACAGCTGAGAGAGAGACAGGTGAGAGAGACAGGTAGGCTACAGCTGAGAGAGAGACAGGTGAGAGAGACCGGTAGGCTACAGCTGAGAGAGAGACAGGTGAGAGAGACAGGTAGGCTACAGCTGAGAGAGAGAGGTAAGAGAGACAGGTAGGCTACAGCTAAGAGAGAGACAGGTGAGAGAGACCGGTAGGCTACAGCTAAGAGAGAGACAGGTGAGAGAGACCGGTAGGCTACAGCTGAGAGAGAGACAGGTGAGAGAGACAGGTAGGCTGCAGCTGAGAGAGAGACAGGTGAGCGAGACAGGTAGGCTACAGCTGAGAGAGACAGGTGAGAGAGACAGGTAGGCTACAGCTGAGAGAGAGACAGGTGAGAGAGACAGGTAGGCTACAGCTGAGAGAGAGGTAAGAGAGACAGGTAGGCTACAGCTAAGAGAGAGACAGGTGAGAGAGACCGGTAGGCTACAGCTGAGAGAGAGACAGGTGAGAGAGACAGGTAGGCTACAGCTGAAAGAGAGACAGGTGAGAGAGACCGGTAGGCTACAGCTGAGAGAGAGACAGGTGAGAGAGACAGGTAGGCTACAGCTGAGAGAGAGAGGTAAGAGAGACAGGTAGGCTACAGCTAAGAGAGAGACAGGTGAGAGAGACCGGTAGGCTACAGCTAAGAGAGAGACAGGTGAGAGAGACCGGTAGGCTACAGCTGAGAGAGAGACAGGTGAGAGAGACAGGTAGGCTACAGCTGAGAGAGAGACAGGTGAGAGAGACAGTTAGGCTACAGCTGAGAGAGAGACAGGTAGGCTACAGCTGAGCGAGAGAGGTAAGAGAGACAGGTGGCAGGCAGGTGAGAGACAGGTGTTAATCTGGGCCGCTCTCTACAGCACCTGCTGTCAATGGGACAGGTGAGAAATACAAGTGAGGGAAAGAAGAAGAAGAAGAAACTTGAGGGTCTCTTGAAGCAACAGTAGTTGAAAAAAGAACGAAGGCAGCAAAGAGAGGTAAAAAAAAGAGAAAAAAAGCATTTTCTAAAACTAACAAAGGAGTGTTGGTCGGGGTTTCAAAGGGGCTCGTGGCGCTATGCAGGATGAAGCTCTTCCCAATTCATTTACATCACCATGACAACTCTTCAGATCTCCACGCACGCCATTGGCTGGTTACAGATTCCAAGAGCGGCCTTCTCTCTACGTCCTTCTCTTTTCCGTCTCTCTCTCTCTCGCCGTCTCCGCAGTCTTCAATCAGCCGTCATGAAAGTGCAAGGCTTAAGTATCTTCCAGACAGACAGTTGTTGAGTCGAGCCGAGCGCCGCCTTGCCTTCATCCCCAAAGACGTTTTGGGCCAGACTTATTTCCCCTGCACCTTTTTCAACTCCTCTAAAGAGGCGAGGAGAGAAGAGGTGGATAGAAAACACTTGAGAGAGAGAGGGAATGTGTTAGAAAAGAGAGAGAGTGGTTTTATCTGTGCTACCACAGAGCATGCTAGCCAGACACAGGAAGAGGGGGAGAGGGGGATAGACAGAAACATTTTGAGAGAGAGGGGAGAAAGAAAGAAGAGAGGGGGACGTTGGAAGTTTTCTAAGGTCTATGAACATATTTCTCTGGAGTTTTGATCTGAATAGAAGCAGTTTCTTTGACTGTGTTTGTGTTTTAATATTCATGGCCGGGGGGAAGAGTGGTTTTGGTCAACAGGAAGCTCATTTGTGGCTGAGGTTTTAGAATGAGGGGGTTTCTGGTAGGGAAATGAACTGGAAGATTATCCCTGTGTATAATTCACTCAGACTGAATGCTGAAGGCTGCTGGGCTATACATCTTACTCTCCTTCAGGGACAGGATCCCCACACTGTTAGATACTCCTTATAAAGCTTGTAACAGGACAAGGCAAGGACCAGGAGATGGTCAAAACTTTGTCATTGAAATTCAAACTTTTTAACACTTCACTGTATAAAACTGAATCAAAATGTGTCAAGCAAAGAATAAAGTAATGTACAGTCTCAATAACAAATTAACATTGAGTTATGTTTGATCCACAGAATAATTGTACATTCTAATTGGTTCACAGGTGCATGGCAAAAGCGTCAGTCTCTTCCTGGATGGACTGGAGGAGGACGGCACGCCCTTTGACACTCGACCTCTGACCTCACCCATCTCTGACGTCAGAACGGACAGTGCCATGAGAGTCGGACTGAGCTCTAACGGTAACAACAAGATAACACATGATGCATACATACATTACTGATAGTACATGGTATGTACACCAGTCTAGGAAAATACCATGGATGTACATGGTTGTAGGAACAATTTGCAACATTTAGGTAGATCCATGCAATCTAAGGCATAGATATATATTGTGTCAGATATTTCATTTACAGCCTCCAACAGGGTCAATAGAAACAAACTGAAAATGATTGACAACACAGAATGAAATCTCTAGTGCACTGGTCACCGACTGATCACCAGTCGATCACCAAACATTTCTGTAGAAAAGCCAATGATAAAGGCAGTGAAGAGGTGACTCCGGGATGCTGGCCTTCTTGGCAGAGTTCCTCTGTCCAGTGTTTGTTTTCTTTTGCCCATCTTAAACTTTTATTTTTATTGGCCAGTCTGAGATATGGCTTTTTCTTTGCAACTCTGCCCAGAAGGCCAGCATCCCGGAGTCGCCTCTTCACTGTTGACATTGAGACTGGTGTTTTGCGGGTACTATTTAATGAAGCTGCCAGTTGAGGACTTTTGAGGCATCTGTTTCTCAAACTAGACACTCTAATGCACTTGTCCTCTTGCTCAGTTGTGCACTGGGGCCTCCCACTCCTCTTTCTATTCTGGTCAGAGCCAGTTTGCGCTGTTCTGTGAAGGGAGTAGTACACAGCGTTGTATGAGATCTTCAGTTTCTTGGCAATTTCTCGCATGGAATAGCCTTCATTTCTCAGAACAAGAATAAACTGACGAGTTTCAGAAGAAAGTTCTTTGTTTCTAGCCATTTTGAGCCTGTAATTGAACCCACAAATGCTGATGCTCCAGATAATCAACTAGTCTAAAGAAGGCCAATTTTATTGATTCTTTAATCAACACAACAGTTTTCAGCTGTGCAAACAAAATTGCAAAAGGGTTTTCTAATGACCAATTAGCCTTTTAAAATGATACACTTGGATTAGCTAACACAAAGTGCCGTTGGAACACAGGAGTGATGGTTGCTGATAATGGGCCTCTGTACGCCTATGTAGATATTCCATGAAAAATCTGCCGTTTCCAGCTACAATAGTCATTTACATCATTAACAATGTCTACACTGTATTTCTGATCAATTATGTTATTTTAATGGACAATTTTTTTTCTTTCAAAAACAAGGAAATTTCTAAGTGACCCCAAACTTTTGAACAGTAGTGTATATATATTTTGTTATGGCACATGAGTCAACCATCTTATTCGCGTCCATCTCAGTGAACTAATCCATTGCGGAGGGCGAGACTAATCGATTACAGAGGCCGAGATTAATCGATTGCGGAGGCCACGAAGATGGAACAGTCCAAGAAGAAAGGGAGTGTGGCTAAGATGCACAATGTACATCTCTCTCCCACCAATTTGTGCACATTCATTGTTTCATAACTTCATTGTGTGAATTGTTTCGTTTGATTGTTAGTGTCAATCCTTTCCCCATTACATACAGTGGGGAAAAAAAGTATTTAGTCAGCCACCAATTGTGCAAGTTCTCTCACTTAAAAAGATGAGAGAGGCCTGTAATTTTCATCATAGGTACACTTCAACTATGACAGACAAAATGAGGAAAAAAAATCCAGAAAATCACATTGTAGGATTTTTTATGAATTTATTTGCAAATTATGGTGGAAAATAAGTATTTGGTCACATACAAACAAGCAAGATTTCTGGCTCTCACAGACCTGTAACTTCTTCTTTATGAGGCTCCTCTGTCCTCCACTCATTACCTGTATTAATGGCACCTGTTTGAACTTGTTATCAGTATAAAAGACACCTGTCCACAACCTCAAACAGTCACACTCCAAACTCCACTATGGCCAAGACCAAAGAGCTGTCAAAGGACACCAGAAACAAAATTGTAGACCTGCACCAGGTTGGGAAGACTGAATCTGCAATAGGTAAGCAGCTTGGTTTGAAGAAATCAACTGTGGGAGCAATTATTAGGAAATGGAAGACATACAAGACCACTGATAATCTTCCTCGATCTGGGGCTCCACGCAAGATCTCACCCGTGGGGTCAAAATGATCACAAGAACGGTGAGCAAAAATCCCAGAACCACACGGGGGACCTAGTGAATGACCTGCAGAGAGCTGGGACCAAAGTAACAAAGCCTACCATCAGTAACACACTACGCCGCCAGGGACTCAAATCCTGCAGTGCCAGACGTGTCCCCCTGCTTAAGCCAGTACATGTTCAGGCAAGTCTAAAGTTTGCTAGAGAGCATTTGGATGATCCAGATGAGGATTGGGAGAATGTCAGATGAAACCAAAATAGAACTTTTTGGTAAAAACTCAACTCGTCGTGTTTGGAGGACAAAGAATGCTGAGTTGCATCCAAAGAACACCATACCTACTGTGAAGCATGGGGGTGGAAACATCATGCTTTGGGGCTGTTTTTCTGCAAAGGGACCAGGACTGACTGATCCGTGTAAAGGAAAGAATGAATGGGGCCATGTATCGTGAGATTTTGAGTGAAAACCTCCTTCCATCAGCAAAGGCATTGAAGATGAAACGTGGCTGGGTCTTTCAGCATGACAATGATCCCAAACACACCGCCCGGCAACGAAGGAGTGGCTTCAGAAGAAGCATTTCAAGGTCCTGGAGTGGCCTAGCCAGTCTCCAGATCTCAACCCCATAGAAAATCTTTGGAGGGAGTTGAAAGTCCGTGTTGCCCAGCGACAGCCCCAAAACATCACTGCTCTAGAGGAGATCTGCATGGAGGAATGGGCCAAAATACCAGCAACAGTGTGTGAAAACCTTGTGAAGACTTACAGAAAACATTTGACCTCTGTCATTGCCAACAAAGGGTATATAACAAAGTATTGAGATAAACTTTTGTTATTGACTAAATACTTATTTTCCACCATAATTTGCAAATAAATTCATAAAAAATCCTACAATGTGATTTTCTGGATTTTTTTTCCTCATTTTGTCTGTCATAGTTGAAGTGTACCTATGATGAAAATTACAGGCCTCTCTCATCTTTTTAAGTGAGAGAACTTGCACAATTGGTGGCTGACTAAATACTTTTTTTCCCCACTGTATAAATGTGCCCATTTGGGGATCTGATAGTATTTCTGATTGGCTTAACGCACCACCACTAATGACCTGTGGAGCTTCTCAAAGTAATGTTTTCTTCACCTCAAACAGCAGCCAAACAAAGTCTGTTTTGACATCCATAGAGAATCACAATAGTTCCTCTTTCCAGCTCTCTTCCTTTCGATAACCACTCAGCGTGAAAGGGAAAAATGTAATGCTCTGATCCAGTCGAAACGTCATAAAATAGGCCTACCTGATTACTTCTTATCCCTTGCGCAAATAGCCTACATCTGTGTCTGTCCCATTGGTGCAGGAAACTCTGAGGGCCCAGAATATGTTATACAATGTTGGAAGTTCGCTAGCACCAGCTTTAAGCCGGAGTGAAGTTAATAGTTGATACAATGTTTCAAGTTAGTTGCAGACAGGCCATGTGTAGCCAGTGTGATTTATAGGATATTTATTTTAATCAGGATATTTTCAACCTGCAATGTTTTTATTTGTTGGCTTTATGTCGGCTATTTTTACCTAGTTGGCAATGGCAAAATCCATTATTATAAATGCAATAAAACTGTTCCACGAAAATATGCATATGAAAACCATAACTGGCACACAGATGGCTCCCTCTGGCTCCCTCATTTGTGTCTGATTTCATCAAACAGTGTGATTAAAGTGTATGACAAGCTCAATGCATATAGTTGATTTTATTAAAAGACATAGGGTGTGTCTATATATGGAAAAATACACATTTTAAAATTTCAACCAATCGATTGCTCGAAAGAACAGACGGCTTTTGGCCGACCAAGATATTTTTTTGCCAGGGACAGCCCCACATTGAATAATTTAAGACCAAAGGTAGATACTAGGATGGATCCTCATCATGACAACCCTTTCAATTATCACAGTGGGAATTTTCTCCTTAGATGTATACGTACTAAGTAAGAATACAATATACATCTAGGATCAAGTCCCCCTGGTCCATCCTTTATTATCTAAAAGGCTAACCTGATCCTAAATCAGCATTCCTACTGTGAGACGCTTTATGAATATAGGCCCTGTATTCCTCTCTCTTCTTAGCGGTTCTCCCACTCCCTATTCTGAATGTAATTAAACACTTAACTCTTTCAGCTCTGGTTCGCTTGCCATGACCGGGATTGGGGCGTTACGATCACTCAGAAGTGGTGGGAGTGTAGAAATGAGAAAATAAAATACATCTGGAAAAGGAGGAGAGTAAGAGAAGAAAAAAGAGAAAAAGAGAAGAGAGAGAGAGGGGAAAAAAAGAGAAGAGGAGAGAGAGAAAAAGGCATCCAGCGCATCATCAAAGCAACAATGCTCAGTGTTTCAGTAGGCCTAATCCTGTTTCCACACGATTAAGAAGCCCTGGGCCTTGAGAGCTGCTCGTCTCCATCCTCTATCCTGTCTACATCTCATCTCTCCACGCACACACACACACACACAGTCCCTCCTCAGACACACACACAGATAAAGATGGCAGGCCTTCTGACGCTAGGAGATGTTAGCTCTAGTTGTGACAGGTGTGGAACAACAGAGAAGTTAGCTGGGTAGGGAAAGACTATTTGTTCGGCAGAGGAAGACAAGACGCTTAGCTGGACAGGGAAAAGGCAGGGAAAGTCTATCTCCCGTGGTCTTAGTCTCGCTCAAATTCTCTCCGTGTGTTTGGATTCACGTCCTGATGTTGAACCCTCACAGATGTACAGCTCTCCTCCCACTGCCAACAGACTACAGTACACACAGTCTGCCACTGTTTCACCACAGATAATGAGAGACACGTTTTATAAAGGAACACACTTTACAGCACATATGGTCATCATGTGTGTTCAGTGTTTCTGTTAGTAGCCAAGGCTTCAGTTGAAACCTACAGTAGCCAATGAAACAGAGTTGTCTAGAGTCTGAAAGTATGAACAGAGCCTTTGAGTTGAGTTGAATTGAGAGAGAGGGAGAGACAGAAAGTTCCTCTGACTGTTAACTGTGTGTCTCTATGGTTCCTCTGACTGTTAAATGTGTGTCTCTATGGTTCCTCTGACTGTTAACTGTGTGGCTCTATGATTCATCTGACTGTTAACTTTTTGCCTCTATGGTTCCTCTGACTGTTAACTGTATATCTCTCTATGGTTCCTCTGACTGTTAACTGTGTGTCTCTATGGTTCCTCTGACTGTTAACTGTGTGTCTCTATGATTCCTCTGACTGTTAACTTTATGTCTCTATGGTTCCTCTGACTGTTAACTTTATGTCTCTATGGTTCCTCTGACTGTTAACTGTGTGTCTCTGGTTCCTCTGACTGTTAACTGTGGGTCTCTCTGGTTCCTCTGATTGTTAAGGGATAGCCCCCCTTTTTTTAATTGTCACCTAAATGACATACCCAAATCTAACTGCCCGTAGCTCAGGCCCTGAAGCAAGGATATGCATATTCTTGGTACCATTTGAATGTAGGAGAGTATAACACAATAGATCTGGTTGAAGAAAATACCACCATCTTTGAAATGTAAGAGAAAGGTCGCAGTTCAAGCCATCACTCTGGTTGTAATTCCGATAGTGTCCACAAAATGGCATCCGTGTATGTGCAAAGTTTCAAATGGATAACTTGAAGTATGAGTGAACTACAAGACGTTTAGTGTGAAGTCCCCAGGTACATTTGGGCAAATCGTGAAGGAGACAATCGCATTCATATAAAAAAAATCTTCAAGAATATCGTCAAATCTGTGTACTTGGACTTGGATTTAGCTTTCCAAGTATTAGTAGCCATATTATAAGTTCAACATTTGCAAAACAACCAATTTTCATAACTTCATAACTCTGAATATCCTCATAATTTTTGTCCAAAATGAAAAGGCATGCTGTTGTACAAGGTTAATAGCTACATTTTACGACATACACATAGTTTCTGCATACTCCCGTAAAGCCCAGATAATTGGCTATCTATATCTAGCTTTGTTTGACCCCGATTGGTGCTTATTTGACAAAGATACAGTCGTTCAAGTGATGGCCGCCCGCGTCATCGGCGTGCTATGAAGGCGTCGCTCTCTGACCAAATATGGTGTCCTAAAGGATATACTACACCCCTAATGATATAGTGAAGTCTTGTTACCTTCATGGATCTCTGAGGAATAGATACGAACGTGATTTTACTCGTTGAAACAACATTTAGGGTGAGATTTTCACAGATTTCTTTCTTTGCAAATTGAACGAGTGGAAATACAAACTCGATCGTGCATGCTATATGGACCTTTTTTAGGATATGAAAAAGGATTTTATCTAACAAAACGACACTTCATGTTATCTTTGGGACCCTTTGGATGATAAATCAGAATATAAGTACGCATTTCACCTTCAGAGGTGAATTCATCAAACCATTTGCGGTGAAAAAAGTGTTTTGATGTTAGGAGCTCTCCTCAAACAATAGCATGGCATTTTTTCGCAGTAATAGCTACTGTAAATTGGTCAGTGCAGTTATATTAACAAGAATTTAAGCTTTCAGCCGATATAAGACACTTAAATGTACCGACATTTATTGTAACTCTAAAATCTGCGATCTTGACATAATGCGTTGCATGATTTACAACTGTTAACTGTGTATCTCTATGGTTCCACTGACTGTTAACTGTGTGTCTCTCAATAGTTTATCATGTTAAGTCTAAGAGGCCTGTCAGGTTAGACGTAGAGAGCCCTACTATAGCTTACAGCCTAGTCAACTTTAACATTTATAACACTGCTAGATCAACTAAACAGTACTCAGCTCAGTTTCCTCTTTAATTGAGAATAAAGAGAAAGATAAGCTAATCCACTGGTCACTATGGATCCAGCTGACTGTTTTCAATACACACCATTGACATCCCTCTCTTCTTTCTCACCAGGGTCAGATCAATTCATGGGCAGGATGCAGGACTTCAGATTTTATCCCAACACGCTGACTAACAGGTGAGAGATATGGAGGGAGGGAAGGAAGGAGGGAGAAAAGTAGGAATGTTTCATATGATTTTAATGTCATGTGTATAATATGGCTCAGTTGGTAGAGCATGGCGCTTGCACCGCAAGGTTCGTGGGTTTGATTCCTGGGGCCACCCACACGTAAGATGTATGCATGTGTGACTGTAAGTCGCTTTGGATAAAAGTGTTTGCTTAATGGCTTATATATTAATACAGCAGTTCATAACATTTGATTCAATTGTCTTTTGAGACTGATCCTGACACCATAGTGCATCTGGCTCACAACCCGATCTATTGTCTCCCACTCCAGAGAGATAGTGAAGGTGTATTCAGGCTTCCTGCCCCCCCTCCACGCTCAGTCAGAGTGCCGCTGCCCCCCCAGTCACCCCAGGGTACACCCCCTAGTGGAGAGGTACTGTATATTGATGGATTGATGGATTAATTGATTGATATACAGATGTATTAACTATATAAGCTTTCATCATTTAACCAAGTAAGTGAACGAATTCTCACTTGCAGCACAACATATATACAAAATACAGCTACAACAACCGCCGCATCACAACTAAATCCTTATCACATCACAGTATCCCACTAACAACAACAACAACATAACCCATCCCTGTCTAGATACTGTATTCCCAACGCGGTGGAGGACACCACTAATAACCGTGTGTTGAGGCTCAACATGGACGCTCACCCTGTCAGCTATATCAATGACCAGGACATGGGTACAGCCTGGGTGTCCAACATACTAACTGGACCTGAGGACATGGACCAAGGGCTAACCATCACCATAGACCTAGTCAACGGGCAGTACCAGGTAATGTCTGTGTGTATGAAAATATGTTTTTGTTTAAGTTAGAATGGATTTAGCCTCTGGTTGAAGTACACACAAATGTCGAATAATCAAGATTAAACTGAGTCAGATTACCAAATATATACATACTAATCAAGATTATACTGAGTCAGATTACCAAATATGTACATACTAATCAAGATTAAACTGAGTCAGATGACCAAATATCTACATACTAATCAAGATTATACTGAGTCAGATTACCAAATATATACATACTAATCAAGATTTAACTGAGTCAGATTACCAAAGTCATACATAGTTGTTACAGCTAGAACTGTCAGTATTAGAGCTGTGTTTGTGTGTTAGGTAGAGCTGTGTTTGTGTTAGGTAGAGCTGTGTTCGAGTGTTAGGTAGAGGTTTCCATTAGTCGTAATAGCCGGTTTTTGCCTTCCCCCCTAATTGTCCAGGAGAAGAAAAATAAATCCCATTGCAAAATAATGCGTTTTAACCTATTCATTGTTGGAAATACCAGTCGATGTAAATACATTTGTCCGGTCATGCTTATGAGTCTATAGGTTAATTAGCATAATTTAGTGGAAGTAAATTGCCGCGTGTGTATTCGTTAGTTGTTATTATGTAGCCTCTTATTTATCACACGTGCACAGCATACAGAGTCTATATTTGAGCGGTAATACTGACAGACTGTGCGAGAGCTGCTACTACAGCTCATCACACAGCTCATTCGTTTCTGCTGGATGCCCTAATCAGGATACGCTCCCAATGTATATGGGTCCGGTAAATTAAAATGCTGCCGTCTGTGTTTGTGTGTTAGATCTGTGCGGTTAGGACCGTACAGAAGGCTATCTGTCTCCCTGCACATGTGGTGTGTGTGTTTGTGGGGTGATCTTCAGACAGAGGAAAGCTGAGACAAAGGCTCTGTGTCAAACAAAACAAAAAACTCTTTACAAAGAGAGAGAGAGGGACAAGGATGGGTGGGTAAGGAGGGGTGGGTATGGGTGTGTGTGTGTGTGTGTGTGTGTGTGTGTGTGTGTGTGTGTGTGTGTGTGTGTGTGTGTGTGTGTGTGTGTGTGTGTGTGTGTGTGTGTGTGTGTGTGTGTGTGTGTGTGTGTGTGTGTGTGTGTGTGTGTGTAAGGTGGGGTGGGTATGGGTGTGTGGGTATGGGTATGGGGGTGTGTGTGTGTGTTGGATTTGGGGCTGTACTGACATGGCTTCTCAGCTCAAGTAGCAAGATTAAACACTGCCCTTTCCTCTCAGAAGAGTGTGTGTGCGCGTTCTTCAAATCAAATTTTATTTGTCACATACACATGGTTAGCAGACGTTAATGCGAGTGTAGCGAAATTCTTGTGCTTCTAGTTCCGACCATGCAGTAGTATCTAACAAGTAATCTAACAAATTCACAACAACTACCTTATACACACAAGAGTAAAGGAATGAATACGAGTATGTACATATAAATATATGGATGAGCAATGGCAGACCGGCATAGGCAAGATGCAGTAGATGGTATGGAGTACAGTATATACATATGAGATGAGTAATGTAGGATATGTAAACATTATGTAAATGATATTGTTTGAAGTGGCTGGTGATACATTTATTTCATCCAATTAAAATTATTAAAGTTATTAAAGTGGCTAGAGATTGGGTCGATGGCCGAACGGCATAGGCAAGATTCAGTAGATGGTTTAGAGTACAGTGTATACACTTGATATGAGTATGTCGGATATGTAAACATTATATACAAAATTGTTTAAAGTGGCTAGTGATACATTTGTTACATCCAATTCCTATGTTTTACGTGGCTAGAAATTTAAGTCAGTATGTTGGCAGCAGCCACTCAATGTTAGTGATGGCTGTTTAACAGTCTGATGGCCTTGAGGTAGAAGCAGTTTTTCAGTCTCTCGGTCCCAGCTTTGATGCACCTGTACTGACCTCGCCTTCTGGATGATAGCGGGGTGAACAGGCAGTGGCTCGGGTGGTTGTTGTCCTTGATGATCTTTTTGGCCTTCCTGTGACATTGGGTGGTGTAGGTGTCCTGAAGGGCAGGTAGTTTACCCCCGGTGATGCGTTGTGCAGTCCTCACTACCCTCTGGAGAGCCTTACGGTTGTGGGCGGAGCAGTTGCCGTACCAGGCGGTGATACAGCCCAACAGGATGCTCTCGATTGTGCATCTGTAGAAGTTTGTGAGTGATTTTGGTGACAAGCCGAATTTCTTCAGCCTCCTGAGGTTGAAGAGGCGCTGTTGCGCCTTCTTCACCACGCTGTCTGTGTGGGTGGACCAATTCAGTTTGTCCGTGATGTGTACGCCGAGGAACTTAAAACTTTCCACCTTCTCCACTACTGTCCCCTCGATGTGGATAGGGGGGTGCTCCCTCTGCTGTTTCCTGAAGTCCACGTTCATCTCCTTTGTTTTGTTGACATTGAGTGAAAGGTTATTTTCCTGACACCCCTCTCCAAGGGCCCTCACCTCCTCCCTGTAGGCCGTCTCGTCGTTGTTGGTAATGAAGCCTACGACTGTAGTGTCGTCAGCAAACTTGATGATTGAGTTGGATTCGTGCTTGGCCACGCAGTCATGGGTAAACAGGGAGTACAGGAGAGGGCTGAGAACGCACCCTTGTGGGGCCCCAGTGTTGAGGATCAGCGGAGTGGAGAGGTTGTTTCCTACCCTCACCCCCTGGGGCCGTCCCGTCAGGAAGTCCAGGACCCAGTTGCACAGGCTAGGGTCTCGAGCTTAATGACGAGCTTGGAGGGAACTATGGTGTTAAATGTTGAGCTGTAGTCGATGAACAGCATTCTTACATAAGTATTCCTCTTGTCCAGATGGGTTAGGGCAGTATGCAGTGTGATTGCGACAGGCTGTCTGTGGACCGATTGGGACGGTAAGCAAATTGGAGTGGGTCCAGGGTGTCTGGCAGGATGGAGGTGATATGATCCTTGACTAGTCTCTCAAAGCACTTCATGATGACGGAAGTGAGTGCTACGGGGCGATAGTCGTTTAGCTCAGTTACCTTAGCTTTCTTGGGAACAGGAACAATGGTGGGTGGCCCTCTTGAAGCATGTGGGAACAGCAGACTGGGATAGGGACTGATTGAATATGTCCGTAAACACACCAGCCAGCTGGTCTGCGCATGCTCTGAGGACACGGCCAGGGATGCCATCTGGGCCAGCAGCCTTGCGAGGGTTAACACATTTAAATGTTTTCCTCACGTTGGCTGCAATGAAGGTGAGCCCGCAGGTTTTGGTAGCGGGCCGTGTCGGTGGCACTGTATTGTCCTCAAAGCGAGCAAAGAAGTTGTTTAGTTTGTCTGGGAGCAGGACATCATGGTCCGCAACGGGGCTCTTTTTGTAGTCCGTGATTGACTGTAGACCCTGCCACATTCCTCTCGTGTCTGAGCCGTTGAATTGTGACTCTACTTTGTCTCTATATTGACGCTTAGCTTGTTTGATTGCCTTGCTCAGGGAACAGCTACACTGTTTGTATTCAGTCATGTTTCCGGTAGCCTTACCCTGGTTAAAAGCAGTGGTTCGCGCTTTCAGTTTTGCGCGAATGCTGCCATCAATCCACGGTTTCTGGTTGGGGAAGGTTTTAATATTTGCTATGGGTACATAGCATCATAACATCACCAATGCACTTGCTAATAAACTCGCTCACCGAATCAGCATATACATCAATGTTGTTGTCCGACGCTATCCGGAACATATCCCAGTCCACGTGCTCAAAGCAGTCTTGCAGCATGGAATCGGATTGGTCGGACCAGCATTGAACAGACCTGAGCATGGGCGTTTCCTGTTTTAGTTTCTGTTTGTAGGCTGGGAGCAACAAAATGGAGTCATGGTCAGACTTGTCCCGAAAGGAGGGCGGAGAATAGCCTTGTATGCATCAAGGAAGTTGGAATAACAATGATCCAGGATTTTACCAGCCCGGGTGGCACATTCGATATGCTGGTACAATTTCGGGAGCCTTGTTCTCAAATTAGCCTTATTAAAATCCCCAGCCACAATAAATGCAGCCTCAGGATATGTGGTTTCCAGTTTACATAGAGTCCAATTAATTTCTTTCAGTGCCGTCGATGTATCAGCTTGAGGGGGGATGTACACGGCTGGGATTATAATCGAGGAGAATTCTCTTGGTAGATAATGCGGTCGGGCATTTGATTGTAAGGAATTCTATGTCAGGTGAACAAAAGGACTTGAGTTACTGTATGTTGTTATGATCACACCACGTCTCGTTAATCATAAGAAACACACCCCCGCCCTTGTTCTTACCAGATAGATGTTTGTTTCTGTCGGCGCGATGCGTGGAGAAACCATGTGGCTGTACCGACTCTGATAACGTGTCCTGAGTGAGCCATGTTTCCGTGAAGCAAAGAACGTTGCAGTCTCGGATGTCTCTCTGAAAGGTAACCCTCGATCTGATTTCGTCCACTTTGTTGTCCAGAGACTGTACATTGGTGATTAAAATACTCGGGAGAGGTGCACGATGCGCCTGCTCACGAAGCTTGACCAAAAGACCGCCGCTTTCCCTCTTCTCCTGCGCCACCGTTGTTTTGAGTCGCCGGCTGGGATCCAGTCTATTGTCCTAGTTGGGGTACCAAACAGAGAATCCTCTTCGGGAAAGTCGTATTCCTGGTCGCAATGTTGGTATGTTGACGCTGCTCTTATATCCAATAGTTCCTCCCGGTTGAATGTAATAAAACTTCATATTTCCCGGGGTAACAATGTAAGAAGTAATACATAAAAAAACAAAATACTGCATGGTTTCCTGAGAACGTGAAGCGAGGCTGCCATCTCTGTCAGCGCCGGAAGTACGCTTGCATCTGTGTGTGTGCATGTGTGTGCATGTGCGAGAGTAAGCATGCATCTGTGTGTGTGTGCGCTTGCGTCTGTGTGTGTGAGAATAAAGCATTGCAGCAGTGCAGCTCAGTAGATTCCATGATGTGCGTGTCAGTGTCCCAGTCCAGACTGTTGCTGTGGGGATAGTAGACAACCCAGGGCTGTTTATTCTCTCCCTGTGTGACTGACTGGCTCACAGCCATGTACCGTACACACACACACACACACACACAAATCAAATCAAGCTTTATTTATTTCAGACATGGAATGCAACGCAATGTGCTTTACAGGAAAAAACTCATCAAAATCACTGAAAATAAAAGCTGAATTATTTACTACACAACAAACATAAGATAAAAAACGAAAGAATGACACAAACTGAACACTAAGGGAAAGAAAAGCACACTAAGGAAAAAAAAAGCTAAAAAGGTGTTTTTAAGATCTCTTTTAAATATGTCCACAGTTTCAGCCCCCCTCAGGTTTTCTGGCAGGCTAATCTGGAGGCTGGGGGCATAATAAGTAAAGGCTGCCTCTCCATGCCTCTTGGTCCAAGGCTTTGGCACAGTTAAAAGGTGCACAATCGTGGATTTATTTAAAATCAAATCAAATCAAATGAAATTGTATTTGTCACATGCGCCAAATATAAACAGGTGTAGACCTTACAGTGAAATGCTTACTTACAAGCCCTTAACCAACGATGCAGTTGAAAAAAAAAGTAATAGATAAAAAAAACGAATAATTAAAGAGCTGCAGTGAATAACAATAGCGGGGCTATATACAGGGGGTACCGGTACAGAGTCAATGTGTCAATGTGCGGGGGCACCGGTGTCAAGGTATTTGAGATATTTATGTACATGCAGGTAGGGTTGTCTTCACGACGTTCTTGGTGTGCTTGGACCATGTTAGTTTGTTGCTGATGTGGACGCCAAGGAACTTGACGCTCTCATCCTGCTCCACTACAGCCCCGTCAATGAGAATGGGGGTGTGCTCGGTCCTCTTTATCCTGTAGTCCACAATCATCTCCTTTTGTCTTGATCACGTTAAGGGAGAGGTTGTTGTCCTTGCACCACATGGTCAGGTCTCTGACCTCCTCCCTATAGGCTGTCTCATCGTTGTCGGTGATCAGGCCTACCACTGTTGTGTCATCGGCAAACTTGATGATGGTGTTGAAGTCGTGCCTGGCCATGCAGTCATGAGTGAACAGGGAGTACAGGAGGGGACTGAGCACGCACACCTGAGGGGCCCCCGTGTTGAGAATCAGTGTGGCGGATGTGTTGTTACCTACCCTTACCACCTGGGGGCGGCCCGTCGGGAAGTCTAGGATACAGTTGCAGAGGGAGCTGTTTAGTCCCAGGGTCCTTAGCTTAGTGATGAGCTTTGAGGGCATCTAAAAAAACACCTAGGTTTTTTACCTGGTGTTTTATCTTTATTGCCTGGGAATTAAAATGTGTGGCAAGATTCTCTCTCTGTGATTTGGCTCCAACAATAACTTCTTGGGGATGAGTGGTGCGCTAGCGCCCCAATCCCGACACTACCAGGTGAAATGCAAGACAAAATCCAAAAGTTGAATTATTAAAAATGCACCAATATACAAGTGTTTCATACTCATCAAAAGCTCTGCTTCTTGGCAATATCACAGCGTTGTCGGATTTCAAAAAGGCCATGAACCATAACCATGAAATCTTTAGCCAGCGCGGTCGATAGAAAATGCATTTCACAGGGAAAACCTGTGCCTTACCTTTTGTAGAACTTCTGCAGAGGGCTTCCTAGGTGTCCAACGAAGACAATCCATGGGTATTTGGTTAGAAAAAGTAATTTATTATATCCTTAAATCTCCGTTTGGTTGGCACCTTGTGTTCAGAAAATCCAACGTGAAGTGAACGCGTTCATTTAAACCTATAAACTTTCCCTCAACAAAACAAAAACCAATTAAAATGCAACCTTAGCTTATCTTTTATGAATAAAAGTGATAATCTTTCACTTGGATGGTCACCTAAACGTTATATAAGTCAAATAAAGTGGACCGCTCAGCCAAACGTGTGCCCGAAAACGTGCAAATTAAAAATAGCTCCCCCTGACTAAAACCACTACCGACTGAACACAATGGTTCCGATTTCCATTAAACTTGACCTATACACTGCTGACATCCATTGGAAGCAATAGGTACTACATTCAGTGTCCTGGTATAAATACTTTTCAATAGGCAGTCTCTCTAAGTGAGCCATAAGCCACCAGAATGACATTCCGGATGGAATTTTCTCAGGTTTTTGCCTGCCAAATGAGTTCTGTTACACTCACAGACAGAATGTTAACACTTTTGGAAACCTCAGAGTGTTTCCTATCCAATAGTACTAATTATGTGCATATCCTATTCTCTAAGCCTGAGTGGAAAGCATTTTACTTTAGGCATGCCAGACTCTCCAAAACCGACCCCTCAGCTGCTAATCCCCAACAAGATAAGTACCTCGGCCTTGTCTTGATTTAGCTGGAGGAATTGTGAGCCTTCCAAGTATTTAAATCACTAATATAGTCTAATCATTTATCCGTTGAGCGAAAATCCTCTGGCGACACAGAAATGTAAAGTTGTTTATCGTCTGCGTAGCAGTGCAAATCAATGCTATTCTTTCTGATAATGCTGCCAACGGGTAACATATGTAAACTAAACAGTACCGGACCCAAAATCAAACCTTGTGGAATGCCACATGTGATATGTATTTTTTTTGAGTTATGTTCACCAAGGGTGACACAAAACGCTTGACTGGTGTAACTTCTTAGGGAGCGGCAGCAGAGGTGACGGTTATGGAGAGTCTGGCATGCCCAAAATAAAAGAAAGGATATGCATCATTAGTACTATTGGATAGGAAACACTCTGAAGTTTCTAAAAGTGTTGAAATAATGTATCTGAGTATAACAGAACTGATATAGCAGGCGAAAAAACCTGAGGAAAATCCATCCGGATTTGCAGTTTTTTTTGTACATGACCTTCTTCTCCAGGCTGCCTATTCATTTCTATTTGAACTACGACTGAGACTGCGGTACCTATGGCTTCCACTAGATGTCAACAGTCTTTATACAGTGTCTGGAAGTTCTAGCACTAAGCAGAACGGATAGGAAGAGGAAGTAGTGAAGGGACCACTTTTGTCAACAACGTTTGACGGGCGCGAGATTGTGTGCGCGCCCCACTTTATTTTCCTTTCCTATTGTTCACGTTATCGTCCGGATGAAATATTACAGTAAATATACATAATAGGATACCTAAAAAAATTATGTTTGATTTGTTTGTAGAAAGTTTATAGGTATAATTTGAACGTGTTCTCTTCACGGTTCAATGGGCGACTCAACGGTGGATTTTCTGATCATAACGTGCCAACCAAACGGAGATTTATGGATATAATAAATGACTTTTTCTAACAAAAGAACCATTGGATGTCTTCGTTGGACACTTGGGAAGCCCTCAGCAGAAGTTCTTCGAAAGGTAAGTGATATTTTTTTAGCTCTTATATGGGTTTTGTGTGACCCGCGCTGGATATGAATTTATGCTAATGTGGAAAATATATGAGGTGCTATCCTCAAACAATCAAATGTTGTGCTTTCGCCGTAAAGCCTTTTTGAAATCTGACAACGCTGTGATATTGCCAAGAAGCAGAGCTTTTGATGACTATGCAACACTTGTATATTGATGAATGTTTAATAATTCAACTTTTGGATTTTGAATTTGGCGCCTTACATTTCACCGGGTAGTGTCGGGAGCGGCCCGCTAGCACGCCGCTACTCCCTAAGTAGTTAATAGGTCCCGAAACCGATTTAGAACTGGGCCCGAGAGGCCAACCCACCTCTCCAGTCTGTCCAGAAGGACATCATGGTCAACAGTGTCGAATGCAGTACTTAAATCCAAGAGTACAAGGACAGACATCTTTTTGGCATCTGTGTTGGCTCTAAGATCATTTAAGGCTGTCTATGTGCTGGGCACGAAAACCAGATTGGGAATTTTTCCAAAATACAGTTGACACTTATTACGTTTGAAAACAATTATTACGTTTGAAAACCAATTTCTCCAGAATTTTGCTTAAGAATGGAAGGTTGGAGATTGGTCAAAAATTGCTAAGAGTTGAAGTATCTAGATTATTTTTCTTCATAGTTACACCATAGCAGTTTTTAGTGCAGTGGGGAAAATTCCTGTGAACAGGGAGTGATTAACAATAGCTTGCATTTCTTCAGATATGCAATTAAAAACTATTTTGAAGAATGTTGTGGGGATAGGATCGAGAAGGTAGGTAGAAGGCTAAAGTTGTGATATCACTTTCCTGAGCATGTCTGTGTCAACCAGGGAAAATAAATCCATAGTGCCTTTGCGTGGTAGGCTAGGGAACATATCATCAAACTGTCACGCCCTGGCCATAGAGAGCTGCCTGGCTTTCTCTATGGTGTGTTGGGTGACTAGGGTTTTCTAGGGGACTTTATGTTGGGTTTTGTGTTACTTCCCAATTAGAGGCAGCTGTTAGTCGTTGCCTCTAATTGGGAATCCTATTTAGTTTGTTCCCTTCCCCACCTGCCTTTGTGGGTTATTGTTTTTGGTTAGTGCCTGTGTGCGCTGCGCGCATGTCTGATCAGTTGGTCGCTTTATTGTTTTGTATGTTCCAGTATATATATTAAATTTGTGGAACCCCATGCACGTTGCGCCTTGGTCCGTCCTTGTTCCAGATCGTGACACAAACATTTCAGCAGGTCTTGCTTGACTGATACCCAGCCTAATGTTGGTTATCTTATCTCTGAAATATGCCACAAACTCATCACATTTATATGTGGAGGAAAGTTCACATAGGTTTGCAGGGGTAGGATTTATCAGGCCATCAATGGTCGAGAAGAGCACTCAAATTATTCAGATTAATAGTGATCAAGTTAGAAAAATGAGCCCGTCTGGCATTTCTAATTGCCTTGTTAGATATGCCAAGTTGCTCTCTCAGAATATCATAATGGACCTGCAACTCTGACTTTTTCCACTTCTGCTCTGCCTTTCTGCAATTTATCTTTAATTGATTCGTTTCCTCACTCATCCAAGGGTCTCTCTGTTTGGATGTGGCCTTTTTACAACTTTACTGAAGCTATTGCATCAATGGTTGCCCCTAATTTACTATTAAAGTTAACTAAATCATCACAAGAGGAAGGCAGAATAGGTGGTGGAGTATTGTTCTGACACTCAATAAAATCTGTAGCAACTTCAGAGGTAAGATAGCATTTCTTAACTTCTTAGGGAGCGGCAGCAGAGGTGACTGTTTTGGAGAGTCTGGATAGCCCAAAGTAAAATGCCTGCCACTCAGGCCCAGAAAATAAGATATGCACATAATTAGTACTATTGGATAGGAAACACTCTGAAGTTTCTAAAAGTGTTAAAATAATGTATGTGAGTATAACAGAACTGATATAGCAGGCGAAAACCCGAGGAAAATCCATCCGGATTTGCAGTTTTTTTTGTACATGACCTTCTTCTCCAGGCTGCCTTTTCATTTCTATTTTAACTAGGACTGAGACTGCAGTATCTATGGCTTCCACTAGATGTCAACATTCTTTATACCGGTTCCACCAGGCAAGAGGCCGGGAGTATGGGAGTGTGATCCATGGACCGCTCCTCTGTGTCATACATCCGGGACGGTGCGTCTGCCTTAGCGTTCTGGGAACCAGGTCGGTAGGACAGGGTGAAAACAAAATGGGTAAAAAACATGGCCCACCTGGCCTGGTGAGGGTTCAGTCTCCTCGCCGCCCGGATGTACTCCAGATTGCGGTAGTCAGTCCAGATGAGAAAAGGGTGTTTCGCCCCCTCAAGCCAATGTCTCCATGCCTTCAGAGCCTTGACGACAGCCAACAGCTCCCGGTCCCCCACATCATAGTTTCGCTCCGCCGAGCTGAGCTTCTTCAAAAAGAAGGCACAGCCCTGTCCGCCTCAGCCGACCACTGCAGTCGCACCGGTCCCCCCTTCAGCAGTGAGGTAATTGGAGCCGCTACCTGACCAAAGCCCCGGATAAACCTCCGGTAGTAGTTGGCAAACCCTAGGAACCGCTGCACTTCCTTTACCGTGGCGTGAGTCGGCCAATTACGCACGGCTGAAATGCGGTCACTCTCCATCTCCACCCCTGATGTGGAAAGCGGTACCCTAGGAAAGAGACCGACTGTTGGAAGAACAGACATTTCTCAGCCTTGACATACAGGTCATGCTCCAACAGTCGACCAAGCACCCTGCGCACCAGGGACACATGCTCGGCGCGTGTAGCGGAGTATACCAGAATGTCGTCGATATACACCACTACACCCTGCCCGTGCAGGTCCCGGAAAATCTTGTCAACAAAGGCCTGGAAGACTGATGGAGCATTCATCAACCCGTACGGCATGATGAGGTACTCATAGTGCCCAGAGGTGGTACTAAATGAGGTCTTCCACTCGTCCCCCTCCCGGATACACACCAGGTTGTAAGCACTCCTGAGATCCAATTTTGTGAAGAAGCGCGCCCCATGCATTGACTCGATCACACTGGCTATGAGAGGCAGCGGGTAGCTGTACCTCACAGTGGTCTGATTGATACCCCGATAGTCAATACACGGGCGCAGACCTCCATCCTTCTTCTTCACAAAAAAGAAACTCGAGGAGGCAGGTGAAGTGGAGGGCCGAATGTATCCCTGCCCCAGGGATTCGGAGACATATGTTTCCATAGCCGCCGTCTCCTCCTGGGACAGAGGATACACGTGACCCCTGGGAAGTGCTGCGTCTACCAGGAGATTTATCGCACAATCCCCCCGTCGATGGGGTGGTATTTTAGTCGCCCTGTTCTTACAGAAGGCGATAGCCAAATCGGCATATTCTGAGGGAATGCGCACAGTGAAGACCTGGTCTGGACTTTCCACCGATGGAAACCCCTACACACCTCCCTGAGCACTTTCAATGACCACCCCTTGAGAGCCCTCTGTTGCCACGAAATAGTGGGGTCATGACAGGCCAACCAAGGTAGACCCAGCACCACGGGAAACGCAGGAGAATCAATAAGGAAGAGACTTATTCTCTCCCTGTGACCCTCCTGCGTAACTATGCCTAGTGGAGCGGTAGCCTCCCTAATCAGCCCAGACCCTAAGGGTCGATTATCTAGGGCGTGCACAGGTAAGGGTACATCCACAGGAACAATGGGGATCCCTAAATTATGGGCAAATGAACGGTCAATAAAATTCCCAGCTGCTTCTGAATCTACGAGCGCCTTATGCTGGGAATGCGGGAAAAACTCAGGAAGTTTTATAAACACATACATGTGCGCAACAGGGGGCTCTGGGTGAGTCTGGTGCCGACTCACCTGGGGTGACACGATAATGCCCTGCCTGCTGCCTCGACTCCCGTAGGAACCCCCCAGCACCGACCAGCAGTGTGCCCTCTACGGCCACAAATGGTGCAGGGAATGGCCCCTACTCTGGTCTCCCTAAGCGCAGCATCTCCCAGCTCCATGGGCGTCGGAGCGGAGGTGCTTGGGGATGGAACTGACAGGCCCCGATCCGGACGTCCGCGGGTAGCCATTAGATTGTCCAGCCGGATGGACAGGTCCACCAGCTGGTCCAACGTGAGGGTGATGTCTTGGCAGGCCAACTCCCGACGGACGTCCTCGCGCAGACTGCACCGATAGTGATCGATCATTTCACCCTGTCGTTTCATCCCGCGCTGGCGTCCAGAGTCCGGAAGTCCAAAGCGAAATCCCCTGCCTCAGATGGAACAGACGTTCACCCGTTCGACCCTCAGGCGGGTGGTCGAAAACTGCCCAAAAGCGGCGGGTGAACTCTGCGTAATTGTCTCCTTCACTCCATACGGCGTTGGCCCATTCCAGGGGTTTCCCTGAGAGGCAGGAGACGAGGCCAGACACACTCTCACATCCCAAAGGAGCAGGGTGGACGGTCGCCAGGTAGAGTTCCAGCTGGAGTAAGAACCCCTGGCATCCGGCAGCCGTCCCATCATACTCCCTCGGTAGTGCGAGCCGAATCCCGCTGGAACTGGGTGAAGGAGGGATTCTGTAAAGCGTCTGTGTGTTGCTGGTGTTGAGGAGTCAGGTGCAGGACAGCCGATATGAGTAAATATAGCATATTTTACTCAATATATTAACAAACGTCAAAAATATCCAAGGGTGTTCATTTTTTTTTGTAGTCCTCTGTCAGTTCCTCAGATCGCCTAAAACGAAGGACGTTAAAACTTACTTGAGTGATGGTGTCAATATTGGAGTAGTTGACCAGAACCGTGGGCAGGAGACACAGACTCCTGGGTGACAGTGGACCTTGGTAGGTCCACAGATCGTAGGCAGGCCAAAATCTCTCACCATCAAGCTGCCCACAATGATGGTGTTCGTGAATCCGATGGGGAGCGACCTGCTGAACTGCTGTGGCCATGGGGGAGGGTGCCACTGGGAGGCCGCTGGCTGTTTGTATACACCCAGGATCCGTGCTGACTCCAAGGGCTCAGCTGGATCGGATCTTCTCTGATAGATGAAGGGTGGCCAAACTGCCTCCCCAATCTCCTACGCCTTTGTGAGTGTCCAATCTCCCATTGGCCATGGAGTTCATCTTAAAATCTGTCCGTTGGATTGGGACAGATTAACGTCGCCCGACTCATTGACAGCTTTGCTATAGAAGGCATTTGAAACTGAGATTGTGGTTGCCTTGGTTACAGCAAGGTTGGTGCACTTAGAAAGCAGGTTATCCTTTTCTCGCAGCCGAGCTAGCAGCCGGAGGATCTCTTCCCTAAGCTGCTTGATGGTGGGGCTTTTTTCATTGAGATTATCTACAGATATCATATACAAGGCTAATTGTATTTCTTTGCAGTTCGTGTGACTGAGAACTATTCAAAAGTAATCAAATCAAATCAGATGGTATTGCGGGTGTAGCGATATGCTTGTGTTTCTGGCTCCAACAGTGCAGTAATATCTAACAAGTAATATCTAACAATTTCACAACAATACACACAATGCAATACACACAATCTAAAGTAAGGAATGGAATTAAGAATATATAGACTAAAATACAGTGGAATAGAATATAATACAGTATATACATATGAGATGAGTAATGCAAAATATGTAAACATTATTAAAGTGACTAATGTTCCATTATTAAAGTGGCCAGTAATTTCAAGTCTATGTATATAGGGCAGCAGCCTCTTAGGTGCTAGTGAAGTACCAGAATGCCTTGCGACAGGAAATGAGAACAAGAATTTGTTTAAAAAAATTATTAGCCATGTTGTGCGGTGGCTAGCTACCTACCTTTCATTGTTATGCACAGTATGTTGTATAAGTTGTAGTTGTATAATAGTTGTATAATATAACATAAATTATTGAATTCACTAGAATAACCTTTTGTCTCATATCTGACCTTCTGAGTCATAACATTGAAACATAGTTCATCTATAATGAATAAGTCAATGGATATTCACAGGTAGCAACATGGCGTCCGGCTCTAAAGTTGGCCCAACTATCATTCTATTTTCAGATCTTCCATAGTTTATTTCCTGGTCTATGACTCTCTCTGCGACTAACAAGACCAGCAAGAACACTATAACATTGTTCTTATTCAGCCTCAGAACGGCAATGTGGACGTGTGTCATTAATGGCTGTGTGTCCTGTCTGGTTGTAGGTGTTCTATGTGATCCTGCAGTTTGTCAGTCCCCAGCCAGAGGCCCTGCACATCCAGAGGAGATGCAGTAACAGCAGCAGCAGCAGTAACAGTAGCAGTGTAGAAACAGAGTGGCTAGACTGGCAGTACATGGCCAGAGACTGCAGCCTGTTTGGTCTGCAGAACAATGGACCGCTGCTCAGACCAGACTCTGTCAATTGTCTACAGTTCCCCAGGTAAGGAGCCGCTCAATACAAAGCCCACACTTCTTTATCTTTATCAGAGATAGTCATTACTGAAGGTTTATCAGAGATTGTCATAACTGAGGGTTTATCAGAGATTGTCATAACTGAGGATTTATCAGAGATTGTCATAACTGAGGATTTATCAGAGATTGCCATAACTGAGGATTTATCAGAGATTGTCATAACTGAGGGTTTATCAGAGATTGCCATTACTGAGGGTTTATCAGAGATACCCATTACTGAGGGTTTATCAGAGATAGCTTTGAGGGCTTTGAAAGCCTTTGGTCTCTGCATCACACTTTTTGTGATTCCGAGTGTGTGTGTCTAGAGGGGGTCTTCAGGTGATTGTGTTTAGAGCAGATGCTTAGCACCAAGTGGCTCAATATTTAAACACTCAAAACTCTAAAACAGAGGTGCACCTGTCTCCCCCCAGACACACATACATTAATTTGAATACTGTATTTTGATTCACAATGAAACACACAAACACACACAACTTGAGCGAGAGAGAGAGAGAGAGAGAGAGAGAGAGAGAGAGAGAGAGAGAGAGAGAGAGAGAGAGAGAGAGAGAGAGAGAGAGAGAGAGAGAGAGAGAGAGAGAGAGAGAGAGAGAATGGTAGAGATGCCAAGAGGGAAAGATGCATATAGTGAGGAAGAGGGATAGAAAAAGACAGTGGGAGAGGTAGAGCTAGGATCAGGGATCGGGAATGGAGAGAGGAAGTGGGAGATGGAAGAAAAAGTAGACAGAAAAGAGAGTCTGGGGACGCTTGATGACAGAAGAGAAGAGAAACTGGGGACGCTTGATGACAGAAGAGAAGAGAAACTGGGTATGCTAGGTGACAAAAGAAAAGAGAGACTGGGTACGCTAGGTGACAGAAGAAAAGAGAGACTGGGTAAGCTAGGTGACAGAAGAAAAGAGAGACTGGGTATGCTAGGTGACAAAAGAAAAGAGAGACTGGGTACGCTAGGTGACAGAAGAGAAGAGCGACTGGGTACGCTATGTGACAGGGTATGCTAGGTGACAGAAGAGAAGAGCGACTGAGTAAGCTAGGTGACAGAAGAGAAGAGCGACTGTACGCTAGGTGACAGAAGAGAAGAGAGACTGGGTACGCTATGTGACAGGGTATGCTAGGTAACAGAAGGGAAGAGAAACTGGGTATTCTAGGTGACAGAATAGAAGAGCGACTGTACGCTAGGTGACAGAATAGAAGAGCGACTGGGTAAGCTAGGTGACAGAAGGGAAGAGAGACTGGGTACGCTAGGTGACAGAAGAGAAGAGAGAATGGGTACGCTAGGTGACAGAAGAGAGGAGCGACTGGGTACGCTAGGTGACAGAAGGGAAGAGACTGGGTACGCTAGGTGACAGAAGAGAAGAGACTGGGTACGCTAGGTGACAGAAGGGAAGAGACTGGGTACGCTAGGTGACAAAAGAGAAGAGAGAATGGGTACGCTAGGTGACAGAAGAGAAGAGCGACTGGGTACGCTAGGTGACAGAAGGGAAGAGAGACTGGGTACGCTAGGTGACAGAGAAGAGAGACTGGGTACGCTAGGTGACAGAAGAGAAGAGAGACTGGGTACGCTAGGTGACAGAAGGGAAGAGACTGGGTACGCTAGGTGACAGAAGGGAAGAGACTGGGTACGCTAGGTGACAGAAGAGAAGAGAGAATGGGTACGCTAGGTGACAGAAGGGAGTGGTGACAGAAGGGACTGAAAACAACTATTTGACAACTAAGTCAGTTAAATGATTTCGTGTTTTTTTTCTGTGAGCTCAATGTGCACATTGCACCGTTTCTCTAGAGATAAATCAGATCCAGCCTGAAGAGCGCATCTACTTGTCCAGTCTGTGTTACTTTTATACCTGCTATGGAAGAGGTAGAAGAATGCGCGACCCTGAGACAGCCTAGCTCTATAGAGATGAGATGATGACTTGGAATGAAATAATAAAGTCATTAAATAAAACAAATGTAATATACCCATCAACTGAAATATTTTATTAAAGTAAAGTAATGACAATAACTGATCATTAATAAGTGATAATCAGTAATGGGCAGTCACTACCATCATGGGACCTTTATTAATTGTTGTTACAGCGTTCAACCCAAATAATCAGAAGCAAAATTGAAAACGTGATTCGTTTTTAATAATCGAACCGAAACCAAACCGACCTCAAAAAGCCCTAATCTCTCAACACACACACGCACACACACACACGCACGCACGCTGTTGTTGACTTTGTCCTCTCTGTTTCAGTGATGTCCCATACTCCCAAGGTAACATCACCTTCAGTATGTTGACTCCAGAGCCCAACCTGCGTCCAGGCTACAATGACTTCTATAACACCCCCGCCCTGCAGCAGATGGTTCAGGCCACCCGGGTCAGGATCCACCTGAGTGGACAGTACCACACGCAAAATACAGGGGCGCCCCAACGCCACCGCTACTACAGTGTCAATGAGATCACCATCAGTGGAAGGTAAGAGACATAGAGACTATTTAAGCTTGTTATGAACTGTTATGCACTGTTATAATCATTGATTGATATTGGAGGGGGGGTGGGCATCAAGGTCTGGTGAGGTTTTCACAAAGCGTCTCAGAGTAGGAGTGCGGATCTAGGATGCGTTTAGCCTTTTGAATCATAATGAATAAGAAAGGGGACCTGATCCTAGATTAGCACTCCTACTCTGAGCCGCTTTGTGAATACAGGCCCGGGGCTTTGGAGATATACACACCTGGTGGACATGTTTAGTATTGCAATCACTGAAATAAAGCTACTTTAAAACCATGAGAGTGAAACAAAGAGAGCGAATGTCTAATGGGAATACAGTCAATAAGGCCACAGTCAAGTGGTCCTGCCACATCATCTACACAGGCTGTTATTAGGAACTTTATTCACACTGCCATAATTCCACCATCACACAGTTTATGAGTGAAGGGACAGCCTTTCTCTGATATTGGTGTTTGTGGAATATTGTGTGTGTGTGTGTCTGTGTGTGCGTGTGTGGGTGGGTGTGCACGTCTGTGTGCGCGCGTGTGTGCCTTTGTGTCTGTGTGTGTCTGTGTGTGTTTGAATGATGTCCCGTGATCAGAAAATGACCAGACTGCCATGACAGTTTCATGTGGCCGTCCCTGGCAGGGCTAGAGGTCAGGGGTTGAAGCTAAGGATCCCTGGCTTGCTGTCCCTTCAGATGCCTGTGTCATATTAGTGTGTTATTAACCACTCTGAATGAGCCCACATTAGCGCAGGTCATGTCCACACACACACACCCTGTATGTCTAGTGTGAGTTAGACCAGTGGTTCCCAACCAGGGGTACTATGACCCCTGGGGGTACTTGGCCTATCCAAGACTCATGACACCATAGGCCTACTGGTAAAATGTACGTGAAGGGGTACTTCAGAAGTACTCCAGGCAGGGCAACATTCAGTTGGTGGTACATTAACCGAAAAAGGTTTGGAACCACTGAGATAGACAGCAGTGCATTGTTGGCTGTCAGGGAAACTTAATTCAGGCTTCTAATGTATTCCTTCTACTGCGGGCCACTACAGGCACTCAATCTGTGTTGCGCTTTTATTTTCTCTCCTCTTGTCTTTAGCCAGGCTTTAGTGTTTCCTGTCTCTCCAGAGGCACAGTCATCTTGTTATTGTCCTGTATACATCTCTTCATTAAACACCCTCCACTCTTATGACTAATTAAAGACGAACTATGTCATTATAAAGAAGACAGTAATGCCTCCTCTCTCTCGCTCCCTCTGTCTCTCGCTCCCTCTCTATCTCTCCCTCTCTATCTGAGTGGAATAAGCTTCTGTAATTAAGGGCAGGTTACAGTGAAGAGGGAAGGAGAATTATACACGCTCAAATCTCATCATTGCTAATTTCTTCAGAAGCATCCCAACCCACACCCTCCTCCCACTTCTATCGCTCTCCCTCTCTCTCTCTCCCTCTCCCTCTCTCCCTCTCCCTCTCTCTGTTTTTCAGAGGTGTGTGTGTATACAGACATGTTGAAAAACAAAGAGGCCAGTAAATGTGTGTATTCTTTAATTTAGCTCGCGTCTCAATTTCTCAAATAATGTAACAAAAAAAAATAGGAACTCAGTCAAGGTACAATTTAAAATGTATTTTGTTGTCAGTCACTGATAATCACTCAATTAGCCCATGTCTGTCACGATCGTCGACAGAGTTGGACCAAGGCGCAGGGTTGAGTGAAACATGTTTTAACACACTGTGTAGCGCAACACAGCAACTACATACAAATGAATAATCACCCACACCGCAAGTGGGGAAAAAGAACAAACATATATATGGTCCCCAATTAGACGTAACGACACTCAGCTGCCTCTAATTGGGAACCATCAACAAACCAAACCTAGAAAATAAAACATAGAACAAAAAAAAAACCTGATCACGTCCTGACCAACACACCCTAGATGAGCCAGAAGGCTATCTGTGGCCAGGACGTGACAGTACCCCCCCCCCAAAGGCGCGGACTCTGACCGCGACAAAAAGTCAATGGGAAGGGTTTTCGGGTGGGTCTTCGCCCTCGGCGGCGAAGGCCCGGTGCGTGGAGCCGGAACAGGAGTCCTCGGATTCGGGAGACGCACAGTAGGCCCGGTGCGTGGAGCCGGAACAGGAGTCCTCGGACTCGGGAGACCCACAGTAGGGCTGGTGTGTGGAGCAGGAACAGGAGTCCTCGGACTCGGGAGACGCACAGTAGGGCTGGTGCGTGGAGCAGGAACAGGACGTGCTGGGCTCCGAAGGCGCACAGGGGACCTGATGCGTGGAGCAGGAACAGGACGCGCCGGGCTCTGAAGGCGCACAGGGAACCTGGTGCGTGGAGCAGGAACAGGACGTGCTGGGCTCCGAAGGCGCACAGGGAACCTGGTGCGTGGAGCAGGAACAGGTTGTGCTGGGCTCTGAAGGCGCCCAGGGGACCTGGTGCGTGGAGCAGGAACAGGACGTGCCGGGCTCTGAAGGCGCACAGGGAACCTGGTGCGTGGAGCAGGAACAGGACGCGCCGGGCTCTGAAGGCGCCCAGGGGACCTGGTGCGTGGAGCAGGAACAGGACGTGCCGGGCTCTGAAGGCGCACAGGGAACCTGGTGCGTGGAGCAGGAACAGGACGCGCCGGGCTCTGAAGGCGCACAGGGAACCTGGTGCGTGGAGCAGGAACAGGACGTGCTGGGCTCCGAAGGCGCACAGGGAACCTGGTGCGTGGAGCAGGAACAGGTCGTGCTGGGCTCTGAAGGCGCCCAGGGGACCTGGTGCGTGGAGCAGGAACAGGACGTGCCGGGCTCTGAAGGCGCTGGGAACCTAGTGCGTGGAGCAGGAACAGGTCGTGCCGGGCTCTGAAGGCGCACAGGGAACCTGGTGCGTGGAGCAGGAACAGGTCGTGCTGGGCTCTGAAGGCGCACAGGGAACCTGGTGCGTGGAGCAGGAACAGGTCGTGCTGGGCTCTGAAGGCGCACAGGGGACCTGGTGCGTGGAGCAGGAACAGGACGTGCCGGGCTCTGAAGGCGCACAGGGAACCTGGTGCGTGGAGCAGGAACAGGTCGTGCCGGGCTCTGAAGGCGCACAGGGAACCTGGTGCGTGGAGCAGGAACAGGTCGTGCCGGGCTCTGAAGGCGCACAGGGAACCTGGTGCGTGGAGCCGGTGTAGGTCTCACCGGTCTGTTCTCACACACCTCAGGGCGAGTGTGGAGAGCTGGTGCAGAACGAACCGGGCTGTGACGACGCTCCTCCAGGCGTCCTCGCTGCAGCTCACTCCTCGCCTGCACCTCTCTCCTGAAGTCCTCTATGGTCCTCAACTCGGGCTCCGGCTCCCTTCTCTGCCTCGTCTCAACCACCAGCCCCATGTGCCCCCCCCAAAAAAATCTTGGGGCTGTTGTGGCCTCGAACCCCGGCGTTGTCGCCGACCTTCGTCTCTCCTTGGCGACTCCCGCCAAGGAAGGGTCTCACTGCCACCCATGATCTCCTCCCAGGTCCAGAATGTTTTATCCTGCACGGGGGCACGCTGCTTGGTCCTGGTGTGGTGGGTTATTCTGTCACGATCGTCGACAGAGTTGGACCAAGGCGCAGCGTGCAGGGTTGAGTGAAACATTATTGATTCATTATTAACGCACTGTGTTGCGCTACACAGTGCGTTACGGTCGTTGCAACTTTCTTGTGTTTTTGGTGAGTGTCAATAATTAAAACATGTTTCACTCAACCCTGCAAGCTGCGCCTTGGTCCAACTCTGTCGACGATCGTGACAATGTCAGGTAAAAGTTAGTCTAGCGGCCAGCTATCTAAACTTGTAGTAATCATGGGCCTCCATTGATTTTGTTAGACACTCTCGCTCAGATATCATATTAAAAACATTTATCGCCACCTAATGGCAAAATGTGTAGAATTGCAGGAAATTAACTCTAAAACATATATGTTTTCTCTCCACTGTCAAGAGGGGGGCCGCTAACATGTTTTGCTCGCAAATTTCGCTTAGGGCACCCAAAAGGCTAGGGCTGGCTCTGTCTGCAGGTGTGGATATGGATGTGGGTATGGATGTGGGTATGTGTGGGTATGGATGTGGGTATGTGTGGGTATGGATGTGGGTATGTGTGGGTATGGATGTGTGTATGGATGTGGGTATGTGTGGGTATGTGTGGGTATGGATGTGGTTATGGAGGTGTGTATGGTTGTGGGCATGTGTGGTTATGGATGTGGGTATGGATGTGGGGATGGATGTGGGTACCAGACCCGCGAGCCACTGCGGACCCTCGTTATGAGTTCCGATTTATTGTGGCCCCCACCCTGATCAAAACTGCCCATCCTTGGATTTCAGACCCTACTGTACTATAGTTGGCCCCCTCCCTGTGTTTAGCTGTGTGGAGTTTCTGTGTGCAACAATGCATGTTAACATGTTTAAGGTTGCAGAATTCTTGTAACTTTCCCAAAATTCCCAGGTTTTCCAGAAACTTCAGTGTTACTAGCCCATGGATATTGTTGCACTCACTTTGTCTAAGGGTTCTAGTCCTAGTTACATGGTCTGTAACCTAAATGAATGTGTGCATTAATTTAGCATTTGAGGACCGTGTTGGATGCACATGTGCCCAGGAGATAGCAACTTACCAAGTTCAGGGCCAGCTCCGTCATTACACGTACCTCTTGGTCGGGTAGTCCAAGATGGCGACGAAAACAAATATATACAAAAAGGAAAACTACAAACAGGCATGCCTAAACTAAAGATTCAAAACCAAACGAACGGCCGTATGGCCGCCAAACGAACCAGCAGCCTCACGGCTTGCAACACCTTTTGGTAACATGATGTTCACAAGGGGGTGATAGCAGAGATTTTTCTGTTGTTGTCTTCCCATTTGAGGTAGGCAAAGAAGAATGACGTTGAAAACATCACCACTGTGAGCTAATATGAAAGAACACCAACTGCTAGCGCCCCACTCCCGACACTACCCGGTGAAATTCAAAATCCAAAAGTTGAATTATTAAACGTTCATCAATATACAAGTGTTGCATAGTCATCAAAAGCTCTGATTCTTGGCAATATCACAGCGTTGTCAGATTTCAAAAAGGATAGCCCCTCTCATATTTTATGCATTAGCATAAATCCATAACCAAAGCGGGTCTCACAAAACGCATAAAATCGCTAATATAAAATGCCTTACCTTTTCGAGGAACTTCTGCTGAGGGCTTCCCAAGTGTCCAACGAATACATCCAATGGTTCTTTTGTTAGAAAAAGTCATTTATTATATCCATAAATCGTTTGGTTGGCGCGTTATGATCAGAAAATCCACCGTTGAGTCGCCCATTGAACCGTGAAGAGAACACGTTCAAATTATACCTATACACTTTCTACAAACAAATCAAACATAATTTTTAATGTATCCTTAGGTATCTTTTTGTGTATATTTTCTGTAATATTTCAACCGGACGATAACGTGAACGATAGGAAAGAAAAATAAAGTGGTGCGCGTTCACAATCTCGCGCGCGTCAAACCTTGTTTACAAAAGTGGTCCCCTGACTTCTTCTTCCTATCCGTTCTGGTTACTCCTAGAATTCCCAGTCTTTGTATAACTTCTCAAGGATCACTGGGGCGCTAGCGGGCTGCTCCCGACACTACCAGGTAAAATGTAAAGCGCCAAATTCAAAATCCAAAAGTTGAATTATTAAGCATCCACCAATATACAAGTGTTCCATACTCATCAAAAGCTCTGTTTCTTGGCAATATCACAGCGTTGTCAGATTTCAAAAAGGCTTTACGGCGAAAGCAGCACATTTGATTGTTTGAGGGTAGCACCTCACATATTTTTCCAATAGCCATGTATCGATTAGCCATCATGGCACACACATAACACATTTCACAGCGAAAACAAATCAATTACCTGTTGAAGAACTTCTGCTGAGGTCATCCTAAGTGTCCAACGAAGACAATCCATGGTTCTTTTGTTAGAAAAAGTAATGTATTTTATCCATAAATCCTCCATTTGGTTCACGCGTTATAATCAGAAACGACAGCCTCCACTAGTCCATTAAAACGTGACGTGAACTCGTTCATCTTATACCTATAAACTTGTCCAAGAACAATCAAACATAGTTTTAAATGTATCCTTAGGAACACTTTTACGTATATTTACTATTATAAATCAACCGGAATATAAACTGATCAATAACGACGGTAAAAAAGACACTGCGTGCCTTCGCGGGAGCTCGCGTTCCATTCTGTTTACATGACAGAGTGACTTCCATGTTTGGTCTTCTTCTCTGGTCTTATTCATCCAAAATGAAAAAAATACACTGTCTCGAGACTGTTGACATCATAAGGAAGCGATGGGTACTGCATTCATATGCCCTTATATGGTCATTTTCATGAGGGAGGGGTGCCCAAATGAGCAGTGTGTCAAAATCACTTTTTCCAGGACAGAAATTCCTCGGGGTTTCGCCTGCTATATGCGTTCTGTTTTCCTCACAGACAAATGGTTAACAGTTTTGGAAAATTCAGAGTGTTTCCTATCCAATGGTACCAAATATATGCATATCCTATTGTCTGGGCCTGAATGGGAGGCATTTTACTTTGGGCACGCCAGGCTCTCCAAAACCGACCCCTCAGCTGCCACTCCCTAACAAGATAAAGACTGTTGACATCTAGTGGAAGCCATAGGTACTGCAGTCTCAGTCCTACATTACAATGTATGCAATAGGCACAAGATGGTCATTTACAAAACAAACTGCAAATCCGGATGGATTTTCCACGGGTTTTCGCCTGCTGTATCAGTTCTGTTATACTCATATACATTATTTTAACACGCTTAGAAACTTCAGAGTGTTTCCTATCCAATAGTACTAAGTGCATATCCTATTTTCTGGGCCTGAGTGGCAGGCATTTTACTTTGGGCACGCCAGACTCTCCAAAACCGTCACCTTTAGTGTTAAATAGTTAAATAATAGCTAGGCCTACATGTAATGAAAGTTTAGGTTTGATTTACATGACCTCATTTTGTGCCTGCAAGTAGGCTGTAGGTTACTCCGCTAGCAGCTTGCTAGCTAGCTGGCTAAAAACAGCAAGCAAGCTAGCCTTTTATCTTCCCACACTTTCCCTCAAGTGAAATAATACGATGTATAAATAAAAATAGAATGTCCTCACGTCACGGAGAAAAGGCTTATGGCTATCAGTTGTTTTTACTGTGTAGCAGTAGTTATTACTTCTCAACTAAGTACCTTTTGGGGGGTTTTCTAATAAGGCTACAATGTTGTTTGGTTTATCGCTGAGATTATATTTGGTTATCAATGCTACTTCGATGCATGGCCTATAGATCAGATCACTGGCTCCACGGCTCTGCAAAGAATGATACAGCGTGTCTCAATTTTTTGTTAGCACAAAAGTACATTGAATGCCGGAGCGTATTACAAGAAGCCGCCATTTTTGTGGCAAAATCTACTGTCTCCGTAGAGTGTGTAGACCCTTTAATTGGCAGTACCTGATGTGCTTATCAACCAGGCTCAGCGCCTGGACAAAGTTGCTGCTGCACCCTGGGGGAATGGTAGTGAGCTGTAGTGTGTTGTCTAAACTACCTAACCTATTCCCTAACACCGGTTGGAGGATTCTCGAAATTCCTGCATATTCTTTCCTGATTCCAGGAATATTCCAACCGGATTGTCTGGAAAACCTGGGGATTTTAGGAAAGTTACCCTTTTATATGTTAGAGTTGTTTGTGGGGATTATGTTATTGTCTGGAATTGAAGCACGTGGGGGGGATGCTTTTAAGCACCTCTCTATTCAGATGATAGTCGGTCCCTCTCCTTGTTCGGGCGGCGGTCGACGTCACCGGTCTTCTAGCCATCGCCGATCTACTTTTCATGTTCCATTTGTTTTGTCTTGTTTTACACACCTGGTTTCAATTCCCCAGTTATATGTTCATTATTTAACCCTCTGTTTTCCCCATGTTTTTTTGTGCGTGATTGTTTGTTCGTAATACGGTCCGTTATTGTGGGCTCGATTATTTTGAGTTGTATTGGAATTTTGAGTGAAATACGTTTATTACTCATATCTGCTGTCCTGCACCTGACTCCTCTACACCAGCTACACACAGGCTCTATTACAATTACCCTCAATGCCTTGAGGAGAAGGAGGGATGAGAGAGAGAGAGAGAGAGAGAGAGAGAGAGAGAGAGAGAGAGAGAGAGAGAGAGAGAGAGAGAGAGAAAGAGACAGCATCTGAATGTATGTATGAATAATTCATGTGGTGACCTGCAGCGGTGTGTGTGTGTGTGTGTGTGTGTGTGTCTGTCTGTGAGAGAAAGAGAGAGAGAGAGAATTTTTATTGTTTATTTCACTTTTGTTTATTATCTACTTCACTTGCTTTGGCAATGTTAACATTTGTTTCCCATGCCAATAAAGCCCTTAAATTGAAATTTAATCGAGAGAGAGAGATTGAGACATGTCAGGTTGGATGTCGTACATCACAACAGGACTGATATTTCCACTGGCCTTTATAAATGTTGAATGGGACATCTAATATATATACAGAGAGAGAGACAGAGACAGAGAGACAGAGAGAATGAACAATGAGTTGCCTATCAGAGGGTGTTGTTTTGAAATGAAATGTAAAGATTTTGCAAATACTCTTCCCATATCATGTAGCATGAGTAGTAAACAGTTGAACCATTCTACGTGCTAAAGGGTCTCATCAGTTGTATAGTATACATCTATGTTATATCATAACGTAATATAGTGTAGATAATATTATATGCCATTTAGCAGATGCTTTTATCCAAAGCGACTTACAGTCATGCGTGCATACATTTTACGTATGCGTGGACGCGGGAATCGAACCCACTACACGTCTCTCTCTCAATTCTCAATTTTGTGTTTGTCCTGTTTTGTGAATTCTTGGTTGGTGAGCAGACCCCAGACCTCACAACCACAACGGGCAATGGGGTTCTATAACGAATTCAATACTTTTTTTAGCCAGATCCTAATTGGTATGTCAAATTTTATGTTACTTTTGATGGCATAGAAGGCCCTTCTTGCATTGTCTCTCAGATCATTGACAGCTTTGTGGAAGTTACCTGTGACGCTAATGTTTGGGCCGAGGTATGTATAGTTTTTTGTGTGCTCTAGGGCAGTGGTTCCCTAACCTTTTATAGTCCCGTACCCCTTCAAACATTCAACCTCCAGCTGCGTACCCCCTCTAGCACCAGGGTCAGCACACTCTCAAATGTTGTTTTTTGACATCATTGTAAGCCTGCCACACACACTATACGATACTATACACACACTATACGATACATTTATTAAACATAAGGATGAGTGTGAGTTTTTGTCACAACCCGGCTCCTGGGAAGTGACAAAGAGCTCTTATAGGACCAGGGCACAAATAATAATATAATAATAATCAATAATTCTGCTCTTTATTTAACCTTCTTACATATAAAACCTTATTTGTTCATTGAAAATTGTGAATTACTCACCACAGGTTAATGAGAAGAGAAATGTTGGGTTGTATTGGAGAGAGTCTCAGTCTTAAATCATTTTCCACACACAGTCTGTTCTTGTATTTAGTTTTCATGCTACTGAGGGCCGAGAATCCATTCTCACATAGCTACGTGGTTGCAAAGGGCATCAGTGTCTTAACAGTGCAATTTGCCAAGACATGATACTCTGAGAGCAGCCCAATCCAGAAATCTGGCAGTGGCTTCTGATTAAATTCAGTTTTCACAGAACCGCTTGTTGCAATTTCGATAAGACTCTCTTGTTCAGATATCGGTAAGTGGACTGGAGGCAGGGCATGGAAGGGATAACGAATCCCGTTGTTTGTGTCATCTGTTTCGGGAAAGTACCAGCGTAATTGCGCACCCAACTCACTCAGGTGCTTCGCTATATCACATTTGACATTGTCCGTGAACTTGAGTTCATTTGCACACAGAACATCATACAATGATGAAAAGACCTGTGTTGTTGTCCTTGTTAATGCTGACAGAGAAGAGCTCCAACTTCTTAATCATAGCCTTAATTTTGTCCGACACATTGAATATAGTTGCGGAGAGTCCCTGTAATCCTAGATTCAGATCATTCAGGCGAGAAAAAACATCACCCAGATAGGCCAGTCGTGTGAGGAACTTGTCATCATGCAAGCGGTCAGACAAGTGAAAATGATGGTCAGTAAAGAAAACTTTAAGCTCGTCTCTCAATTCAAAAAATAACCAGCGCACTTCTGTATGTTGTAAAAGTGTTACATGGTCGCTGCCCATATTATTGCATAGTGCAGAAAATACACGAGAGTTCAGGGGCCTTGCTTTAACAAAGTTTTCACTGTAGTGTCCAAAACATATTTCAAGCTGTCAGGCATTCCCTTGGCAGCAAGAGCCTCTCGGTGGATGATGCAGTGTACCCAAGTGGCGTCGGGAGCAACTGCTTGCACGCGCGTTATCACTCCACTATGTCACACTGTCATGGCTTTTGCGCCATCAGTACAGATACCAACACATCTTGACCACCAAAGCTGTCCAGTACTTTAAAAATATACTCTCCTGTTGTCCGGGTTTCCAGTGGTTTGCAGATAAGGATGTCTTCCTTAATTGACCCCCCATAAACGTAATGGACATATACCAGGAGCTGTGTGCCAGGCCCACCACAACTGTTGACTCATCCAGCTGTAACGCATAGAATTCACCGGCTTGTATGTGAAGCAGTAATTGTTTCAAAACATCTCCTGCCATGGCACTGATGCGTTGTGAAACAGTTTTTTTTGGCCTTTTCCCCCAGGATTGTCCCAGCCATATCCGCGGCAGCAGCAAGAATGAAGTCCTCCACAATAGTACGGGGCTTGCCTGTCCTAGCCACTCGGTAGCTCACCATATAAGACGCTTCTAGTCCCCTTCTTATTAATGGTATTTGTTGCTTTTATGCATGTCTTATGTCGTTGAAATTCGGTACTGAGAGACTTGGTCATTTCTTCAAACAATTATCTTTATTTAATATTGATTAATTATTGCAATAATGAAACCGTCAACCCAACAGTCTTGACTGACTGTTAGGCTGAGAGCCTTCCCTTTACAGACAATGCACAGTTTATATAGCTAATAACCAGGATGCTTGGTTCCACCCCTCCCATATAGATTGGGGGGGCATCATAAGCCACTCTGGGTTAATCTCCTGGTCATCTGCCTCTGGTGTTATTTTTAACCCCACCTTGTCTTAGTTTCCCTAGATGCCAGGATAATTAGGAATACTGAGACCTTTGTTCTCTATCCCGGCTAAACATACACCATATCTATGGAATGCAATCTTAATCAGACTGGAGACGTATGTCTCACATGCACCACTAATCATAGAATGGAATGTGGCTGTTGGTTTTTATCACTAAGATATCAATCAATCGTCAGCTCTAGCTATCTCTAGTAAAACCAAACACCCAGATTAGCTGCAGGGTGCTAGAGTGGAGAACATAACACACAGCATTAGCAGGACAGATATGTCATGACTTCTGCCGAAGTCGGTCCCTCTCCTTGTTCGGGCGGCGTTCGGCGGTCGACGTCACCGGCCTTCTAGCCATCGCCGATCCACTTTTCATTTTCCATTTGTTTTATCTTTGTTTTCTACACACCTGGTTTCAATTCCCCAATTACATGTTCATTATTTAACCCTCTGTTTCCCCCATGTTTGTGTGATTGTTTGTATTCATTTGGTCAGATTGTTACTTAACGGCTGGTTGTTTGTTTGCCGGGTTCTGTTATGTACGCCCGTTCATTTTTGTGAGACCGGTATTTTTGTATCGTTTGTGTACTGATGCTGTTTTCGCATTAAATACCTTGTCCACACATCTCTGCTCTCCTGCGCCTGACTCACTGAACCAGTTACCCACAGCCTGACAAGAAATATCTTACTGTTTGTTAAATACGACTCCATTCTTAATATGTTATTCCAGCAGAGCATTTAGGCCACACAACGCTTTAACCTCGAAATCGCCTCGTTATTTATGTTGAAATAAATTAGCCTTTCTATTTGAACTAAGCAAGCTGTTAAAACGTTCAGTTTGCATCTTAAAACAAAGACTGACTGCTATATAAGAAGAACAAACATGGCAATAGTTTTAAATTATAGTCAAAACAAACATAACATCTTCTGTTCACAGGTTTTACGGCAATAACAAATTCACTACATATTGTATCAACACAGAACACCCAAATCTACACGCTCACTGGCGTGATACAAAGTTTGACTATCCGTAACATCACTCATGCTCTCGCCCATATATGCTGCCAATTTTAATATGGTACGTAATATCCACTGTCCTTGATTCTCACAAGGATTATTCAACCCCCAAATCTGCAAAGGAGCAGGGTTGATCCAGGCTCTCTGATTCATAAAATATACAACTTTTCTTGCCTCACACCCAAGCTAACTGGCTAAAGTTGGCTAGCTAACGCTACTTCCAGACACAAACAAGAGAATACATCTTCACTCTCCATTCTACTCACATAGCAGAGCTGGTTAGGCTTTTACATGTGTATTCAAAACATTGGTGACTAACTGTGCTGCTGGCAATAATTATAATTCTGTTATTTCCTTAACGTTTACTGACACCGTCCATATTCAACCGGCATTGAGCATTCGTAAATTCATCAGTTATTCGGCGCTCTGGTACATTCAATGTGCTCTGAAATCCGAACTTACCAAGTACCCGCTTTAATAATGTCCATTGAGAACACATTTAGCTAAGCTAAGAATGACGTGAATAGTCAAGTCAATAAACGCTGGGTAGTTGAATAGCATATAGTTAATATACTAGCTCGATGCAATGATATACTTTGCATTTCATAAAGATAGCGCAAGCAACACATTTGTCATACTTAGTTAAAACAAAGAATTTATATCTTAATACAAATAAGTATATTACATACTCAAATGACTTCACAATTGTACAGATTATACTGATAGAACGCTAATATCAATACCCGTGTGTATTGAGCTAATGATTCTTCTTTTATGTCATTGTGCCAAGTCACAATTACATCCCTGAATTCTCTATTTAGATTAGCATTTTTTTTTCATTTTCGAGCTGAATTGGTAGAATGCTTGTGCTCTTCTATTAGTTTCTTTGTGGCTTTGCTATAGTGTACCTCTATGAATGTAGTTCCGCTCCTCTCTCCTCACGGTTTTAATATATGCCAATCTTTTTCTGAGACTATGTCCCAGATCCTGTAGACAGTCATAATGCTTTAACCTTATCTCTAACAAATTATCCATAAAAACCCAATGTGCGTCTACGTATGGGTTGTTTAAGTTGCATTTCATTATATTCCCAGTTTTACTTTATCAAATCTGTAGTCTCTCGATTATACACACATAATATTTCTCATAAAACATTTTTTTCATGTCTTCACAGAATCAATATATAACGTAGGAGATCTTAGGTACTCACGTTAAGGAATCACTCCGTTTCCATACTGTAACGATCTTCGTGCGGGACAGACCAAGATGCAGCGAGGTTTCCAGTGTACATACTTTTATTGCGTATATAACTGACAAAACAATAAACAAACAAACAAAGATCGTAACTTCGGCGTGGCTCAAAAACAGGCACACACATAATACAAAGACAACATACTAAATATAATCAATGACCCACAAAACCCCAGTGAAAAGCACAAACATATATATGGTTCCCAATTAGAGGTAATGACAATCAGCTGCCTCTAATTGGGAACCATCAACCCAACATAGAAATATCTCACCTAGAACAAAAAACCCTCCTAAACAAAACACAAACTTAACACGCCAGCCTGCTAACCCAGGCCTGGACGTGACATTACCCCCCCCCCCGCGCCAAAAAGTCCATGGGGGGGTCCTCGGGTGGGTCTTTGTGTCCTTGGCCCGGGGCTTGGAGCCGGAGGCCCGGGGCTTGGAGCCGGAACAGAGGTCATCGGACTCTAGAGACACCCGCTGGACCTGATGTGTGAAACAGGCACAGGTCGTTCCGGGCTCTGGATGCGCACAGGCGGCCTAATGCGTGGAGCAGGGACAGGACGTGCCGGGCTCTCGATGCGCACAGGGGGCCTGATGCGTGGAGCAGGGACAGGACGTGCTGGGCTCTCGATGCGCACAGGGGGCCTGGTGCGCGGAGCAGGAACAGGACGTGCTGGGCTCACGATGCGCACAGGGGGCCTGGTGCGTGGAGCAGGGACAGGACGTGCTGGGCTCTCGATGCGCAGCGCGGAGCAGGGACAGGACATGCTGGGCTCTCGATGCGCACAGGGGGCCTGGTGCGCGGAGCAGGAACAGGACGTGCTGGGCTCACGATGCGCACAGGGGGCCTGGTGCGTGGATGAGGGACAGGACGTGCCGGGTTCTCGATGCGCACAGGGGTCCTGATGCGTGGAGCAGGGACAGGACGTGCCGGGCTCTCGATGCGCACAGGGGGCCTGATGCGTGGAGCAGGGACAGGACGTGCCGGGCTCTCGATGCGCACAGGGGGCCTGTTGCGTGGAGCAGGGACAGGACGTGCCGGGCTCTCGATGCGCACAGGGGGCCTGTTGTGCGGAGGAGCAGGGACAGGACGTGCCGGGCTCTCGATGCGCACAGGGGGCCTGATGCATGGAGCAGGGACAGGACGTGCCGGGCTCTCGATGCGCACAGGGGGCCTGGTGCGTGGAGCAGGGACAGGACGTGCCGGGCTCTCGATGTGCACAGGGGGCCTGTTGCGCGGAGCAGGAACAGTCCGTACCGGTCTCTGAACGAGCACTGGAGACACCGTGCGCTTCACTGCATGACCCGGTGCCTGACCAGTGCAACGCTCACTCCGGTAATCACGGGGAGTTGGCTCAGGTCTCCAACCTGGCTCAGCCAACCTCCCCGTGTGCCCCCCAAAAGGGCTGCCTTTCGGGCTTCCTCGCCAGCCGTGTTCCCGCATACTTCTGCCGCTCTGCCATCACTAACGCCAAACCTTCCCTGGGACGGCGATACTCCCCAGCCTTCCTCCAGGGTCCTTTTCCAGCCAGGATTTCCTCCCATGTCCAGAAATCCCGGTTATCTCGCTGCTTGGTCCTTGTTTGGTGGGTCATTCTGTCACGATCTTCGTGCGGGACAGACCAAGATGCAGCGAGGTTTCCAGTGTACATACTTTTATTGCGTATATAACTGACAAAACAATAAACAAACAAACAAAGATCGTAACTTCGGCGTGGCTCAAAAACAGGCACACACATAATACAAAGACAACATACTAAATATAATCAATGACCCACAAAACCCCAGTGAAAAGCACAAACGTATATATGGTTCCCAATTAGAGGTAACGACAATCAGCTGCCTGTAATTGGGAACCATCAACCCAACATAGAAATATCTCACCTAGAACAAAAAACCCTCCTAAACAAAACACAAACTAAACACGCCAGCCTGCTAACCCAGGCCTGGACGTGACACATGCACTCCCAGCGGAAACGAAAAACGTTACTTTCTCGGACGCTGCCCTACGGGAATAATTCTCAACGGTTCTCTAGTCTTCCAGAATCTAGCACTTAATAATACCACTCCGTGATATTCTATGATGGGCAGTGTTGAACGGAACCCCAAGATAACGCTACATATCTTATTATCCAAATGTAAGATTAACACTTATTTCTAGTCTCACAAAACCCATACTTCCCTCACACACTCTGGTATCACATTCACAGAAAACACAAACAAAAAACACAGAGGGGAATGAGACAGACAAGAAGAAAACCCGGTTAGCGCTGTTTTTAGATTTCAAACCCCTGTCTATATGAACAGCAAAACCCATACTATTATCAAAATATTGCCTAATTAGTGGTCCCACAACGGGGTATTGTATCCACATTGGGATATCGCCTACTACAATTACTATGGTATAGATTATCTATCCAAATGTGCAAAACTACCTACAGAGTACCCATGTCTTCTATCTGATTGAATAACAACACACTCACAAGAACACCTAACAATAGTAACCCAAGGCATACCTGTTTACCTCATTTAACAAAACATTTGATCAATTGAATACACGTTAAAATTTGAACTTCAAGTCAGATGCCCTCGCAAGGCGTCACCTGCACTATAGTCCCTCATTCAATGAACTTCGCCAAGCCGAGTTTTCTTGCAATATTACCCGCACTCTAGTCCTTCACTCTACATTAACCTCACAAATCCTACTGTGATCAAGTTAGTACCATGGATCAGGACTTTTGGTTGCTCGCAACTGGCTAAATATCAATCATGCCCAAGGATACCTCACTTAACTTCTTAGGGCTAGGGGGCAGTATTTTGAAGTTCGGATGAAATGTGCCCAAAGTAAACTGCCTGTTACTCAGGCCCAGAAGCTAGGTATGCATATATGCATATTAGTAGCTTTGGATAGAAACCACTCTGAAGTTTCTAAAACTGTTAAAATAATGTCTGTGAGTATAACAGAACTGATATGGCAGGCAAAAGCCCGAGCAAAATCCATCCGGGATTTCTGAATCAGTCATGTCACACTGTTTTCAGCTATTCAAAGCCTGATAGTTTGCAGTTCCTATGGCTTCCACTAGATGTCAACAGTCTTTAGAAAAAGGTTTGAAGCTTTTATCATGAAAATCAAGGGAGTTAGACCACTTCTTCCTGAGTCCACATCAAGTGTACTGTTTTGGATTTTGCGCGTAACAGGGAATGCGCGCTCAGTTCTTTTTCTCTTCTATTCAGCAGGTTATATTCTGTCTGAAATATTATAGTTTATATTCATTTTAGGGTATCTGAGAATTGATTACAAATGCTGTTTTACTTTTTTCGACTAACTTTACGGGTACTTTTGGGATATCGTTTGTCTGTATGGATGAACGCCTTTGGGCAGGTGGATTACTGAACAAAACGCAGCAAACAAACGGAGCTATATGGATATAAAGAGGAACTTTATCGAACAAAATGACCTTTTATTGTGTAACCTGGACGCTTGGGTATGCCATAATATGAAGATCATCAAAGGTAAGCGATTTATTTTATGCTATTTTTGAGTTTTGTGACACCTCTGTGCTGGTTATGTTATTATGCTAATTAAATTTTTGAGTGGGGCGCTGTCCTCAGACAATCAAATGTTATGCTTTCGCCGTGAAGCCTTTTTGAAATCTGACAATGCTGTTAGATTAACCTCTCAGGGATTGCTGGGGCGCTAGCGCCCCAATCCCGACACTACCAGGTGAAATGCAAGGCGCCAAATTCAAAATCCAAAAGTTGAATTATTAAACATCCACCAATATACAAGTGTTCCATACTCATCAAAAGCTCTGTTTCTTGGCAATATCACAGCGTTGTCAGATTTCAAAAAGGCTTTACGGCGAAAGCAGCACATTTGATTGTTTGAGGTAGCACCTCACATATTTTCCCATAGCCATGAATCGATTAGCCATCATGGCACACACATAACACATTTCACAGCGAAAACAAATCAATTACCTGTTGAAGAACTTCTGCTGAGGTCATCCTAAGTGTCCAACGAAGACAATCCATGGTTCTTTTGTTAGAAAAAGTCATGTATTTTATCCATAAATCTCCATTTGGTTTGTGCGTTATAATCAGAAACGACAGCCTCCACTCCTCCATTGAAACGTGACGAGAACTCGTTCATCTTATACCTATAAACTTGTCCAAGAACAATCAAACAGTTTTAAATGTATCCTTAGGAACACTTTTACGTATATTTACTATTATAAATCAACCGGAATATAAACTGATCGATAAAGACGGTAAAAAAGACACTGCGCGCTTTGTCGAGAGCGCGCTGGGTACTGTTGACATAAAAGTACACTTCCTGGTTTGCTCTTATTCTCTGGTCTAAAGCATCCAAAATGAAAATTTACACTGTCTCGAGACTGTTGACATCTAAAGGAAGCGATGGGTACTGCATTCATATGCCCTTATATGGTCATTTTCATGAGGGAGGGGTTCCAAATGAGCAATGTGTCAAAATCACTTTTTCCAGGACAGAAATTCCTCGGGGTTTCGCCTGCCATATGCGTTCTGTTTTACTCACAGACAAATGGTTATCACTTTTGGAAAATTCAGAGTGTTTCCTATCCAATGGTACTAAATATGTGCATATCCTATTTTCTGGGCCTGAATGGGGGGCATTTTACTTTGGGCACGCCAGGCTCTCCAAAACCGTCACCTCGGGAGCCACTCCCTAAGAAGTTTTAACAAGAGTCTAAGCTTTTGAAGGGTGTGCAGCACTTGTATTTTCTTGAATGTTTGAAATTAGTATTTTTGTCATTTGAATTTGGCGCTCTGCATTTCACCGGATGTTGTCAACATCGAACCCGTTCACGTGATTGGATCCGTAACAGGTTAAGAACACTCTTATCAACTCAACTCAGTCCTGCTAGTTACCTCAGCTGTGGCCCTCTTAAGGAAGACCTCTCTCTGAGCGAACCCTCAACAGGGGCGCCCGCTACCTCTCAGATCTTAGGCGGGTCCAGCTGCTCAATAATAAGCGTGATTTACCCTGAGATCCCAATTTCTGATCCCCTGTGCACAGTTTACCCAGATCTTCAGGAGCGGTCAACACGTGCAAGTTGCAAATCCCATCCTCGTCGACCAAAAATGTTGTGGAAATTCAGTACTGAGAGAGACTCGGTCATTTCTTCAAACAATCATCTTTATTTAATGGCTGGTGGTTCTGTAGTCTGGATGTAGGTCCTCTCTGTGTGGGTCCTCTATGTGTAGGTCCGGGGGGGGAGGGTCCCGCAGGTCTGGGAGAGTCTCTCACTGGTCTGGGCGGGGTGTCTGTTGATCTGTTGCTCCTGTGTGAGGTGTTGGGGCTGCAGTTGTGGGTGATGTCCTTTAGGGTCCGGGTGAAGGTGGGCACTGCTGCCTTGTATAGGTGGACCTGGTCGTAAAGGCTGTTCAAGTCCAGGGTGGAGTGGTGTGCCAGGTAAACATTTGGTTTTGAGACACAGTCACGGCAAATACTTTCGTTGACCTGCTGTATGGTAGCAGGGTGAAAGTATTATCATGGTAGCAGGGTGGAGAGAACCACTTGTGCGTTTGGGAAAGTAGAAGAAGCTTTTTCAATCACTCCCTTGAGTGCTGTGGCCACCGTTTCCTGCTGTGTTCTCAGGTTGTTTGTGACTGTGTGTATTATTATGTGGCTGGGTGACCCTAGTTGGTGCTCACACAGAAGGTCTAGGGCGAGCTGAGTGTTTGGACACCAGAGTTTAGACACTATGTTTGTATATATCTCCCATTTCAGTCCATAAGGAGTACAATCTGTGGCTTGTGTATGTCCTCAGTGGGTGTGGGGGGGTTGTCAGGAGGGCTATCAGGGTGGCTGACAAGGGGGGGAGCTCAGAGGGGGTGGGAACCCCTGGGCTTGGGGTTCTTCATTTGTCTGTCCTGCTGTGTTGTCGAGTCTATGGTCAGGGTCTGAGGTGGACCGTTCTGCTGTGGTGTTCAAGACTTTGGTCAGGGTCTGAGGTGGGCTGTTCTGCTGGCTACTCTGCGTGGGTGGCCAGCTCTCTAATGGGTTGTTCTCTGTCACACGCCATCCCCCTCACCCTCTCCTCCAGCACTCTGATCATCTCCTCTAGTGCTCTGTTCTTCTCCTGCTCCTGCTCTTTCTCCTGTTGATGTTGTCTCACCACAGTCCAGAGTGCAGATATGTCTCTCTCCACCTCCAGCTATCCAGGTCTGGTTGAGGGGGTATTGTTGAGCTGGACTATTTTTTGTGCTGACTGGAGTGTGTTCACCTGCTGTTCCAGCTCCACTTGCCTTACTTCCAGCTGGGTGAATGTATCCTTCATTTCAATGAGGGAGTAGTACTCTGTGCTGGGAGGTTGACTTTCTGCTTGGGGTTGCTCGTCTGTGGGGTTGTGTAATGAAGAGGTCTGGTCTGACATGCTCAGGGTGGGGGTATCTTTCTCAAGAGAGAACTTATCCTGCTGAGCTATCTCTTTGATTATGTGACAGTCCAGCTGAAACTGTTTGGGGTTGCCCTGTACCATTATTGTTCCAGACTTGTCTCTCTCTCACTCTCCCATCTCTCTGTCTCTCTCTCCCCCCACCTCTCTGTTTCTCTCTCTCTGCCCCACCTCTCTGTTTCTCTCTCTCTCACCCACCTCTCTGTCTCTCTCTCCCCCCACCTCTCTGTCTCTCTCTCTCTGCCCCACCTCTCTGTTTCTCTCTCTCTCACCCATCTCTCTGTCTCTCTCTCTCTCACCCACCTCTCTGTCTCTCTCTCTCACCCATCTCTCTGTCTCTCTCTGCCCCACCTCTCTGTTTCTCTCTCTCTGCCCCACCTCTCTGTTTCTCTCTCTCACCCACCTTTCTGTCTCTCTCTCCCCCCACCTCTCTCTGTCTCTCTCTCTCCACCCCACCTCTCTGTCTCTCTCTCTCCCCACACCTCTCTGTTTCTCTCTCCCCCCCACCTCTCTGTCTCTCACTCTCCTCCCCACCTGTCTGTTTCTCTCTCTCTCCCCCACCTTTCTGTCTTTCTCCCCCACCTCTCTGTCTCTCTCTCCACCCCACCTCTCTGTGTCTCTCTCTCCACCCCACCTCTCTGTCTCTCTCTTCCCCCACCTTTCTTTCTCTCTCTCTCTCTCTCTCTCTCTCTCTCTCTCTCTCTCTCTCTCTCTCTGTCTCTCTAGGTGTGAGTGTCATGGCCATGCTGATCAGTGTGACACCAGTGTGACTCCCTACCGCTGTGCTTGTCTGCCAGAGAGCCATACAGAGGGACACAAAGTGAGTCATGCACACATACACACACGCACTCCTCCACACCCCCCTCCTTGTCCCTCTCTCTCTCTGTAAAGAGTTTTGTTGTGTTTGACACAGAGGGAGATGGAGCCTCTGTCTCAGCTTTCCTCTGTCTGAAGATCACCTCACAAACACACACACCACAGGTGCAGGGAGACAGATAGCCTTCTGTACTGTCCTAACCTCACAGATCTATGTAACACACATACACAGATCTACGTAACACACAAACACAGGTGCAGGGAGACAGATAGCCTTCTGTACTGTCCTAACCTCACAGATCTATGTAACACATATACACAGATCTACGTAACACACAAACACAGGTACAGGGAGACAGATAGCCTTCTGTACTGTCCTAACCTCACAGATCTATGTAACACACATACACAGATCTACGTAACACACAAACACAGGTGCAGGGAGACAGATAGCCTTCTGTACTGTCCTACCCTCATAGATCTATGTAACACACATACACAGATCTACATAACACACAAACACAGGTGCAGGGAGACAGTGGTTTTAGCCTGTAGCTTGGGACTAGGGTTGCAAAATGCATTTTTCCAGAAATCCTGGTTGGAGGTTTCCTTGATTTCCCGCGTATTGCCTTCTTATTCCACAAGTCTCCCAATTGGGATTTCTGCAAAACCTGGAAACTCTCACATCATTTTGAAACCTGACTTATAGTTAGTTTCTCTCCCCCAGTGAGACAGTAAGGTCTCTCATTTTTCATTAGGGCTCATGCATAATTTGCGCTCAGGCCCAGCCCTCTCTCAAACTCTGTGTTGTGTAGGGTTGTGGTGTTGCTGTTGCTGTTGACAAGCAGAGCTACATCCCAGACACAGATGGTGGAATAAGAGGACATCCACATACCTGACCCCTACACACCCTATACCTGTCCCTCAATTTAAAACGAACTTTTCACTTCATTTAACACCTGATTTACTTAACACAGGGCACATCTCAATAGGTGGTCCAGGTAAGTCATGACATCACAAGTGGAGGGGTGGGCCTTTCCTCTTTTGTTCTCTATTGTTCCTCAAGCAAGGGGGGAAGCTGATGACATCACAAATCACCATCAGAACAACTCCTTGAATGGCCTACTCCATAACATATTTGTTAACCCTTAAGTGTGTATTTATACGTGGGATATTGTTTTTCAACAGGAAAATATCCAAAATAGCTGGAGTGCTTCTTTAACCTAACCCCTCTTAGTTACTTTATTAACAAAATAAGACAGGCTTCATTCTGTCTGTGTGTGTTTTTATATGGTGTTATTACGTGTGTGTGTATGTGTGTGCATGTGCAGCGTGTGTCTGTGTGTGATTGTATTGTGTGTGTATTGTGTGGTTCTCTGACATCCTCCAGTGCTCTCCTGGGTCACAATCCAAATAACCTCTCAAGTCGACTAGAACAATGACGCTCGCACTGCATATCTCTCTCTCTCTCTGTCTCTCTCTCTCTGTCTCTCTCTCTCTCTCTCTCTCTCTCTCTCTCTCTCTCTCTCTCTCTCTCTCTCTCTCTCTCTCTGTCTGTCTGTGAGTGTCAACACTGAAGCATGCATGAGAACACCAGCTGTTCCGGACTACTTTGTGATCACGCTCTCCGTAGCCTATGTGAATAAGACCTTTAAACAGGTCAATATTCCCAAGGCCGCAGGGCCAGACGTGTCTTCACTGACATTTTCAACCTGTCCCTGACCGAGTCTGCAATACCAACATGTTTCAAGCATAGTTCCTGTGCTCAAGAACACCAAGGTAACCTGCCTAAATGACTACCGACCAGATGCACTCACACCTGTAGCCATGAAGTCCTTTGAAAGGCTGGTCATGGCTCACATCATCACCATTATCCCAGAAACCTAGACCCACTCCAATTTGCATACCGCACCAACAGATCCACAGATGACACAATCTCTATTGCACTCCACACTGCCCTTTCCCACCTGGACAAAAGGAACAACTACAGTGGGGCAAAAAAGTATTTAGTCAGCCACCAATTGTGCAAGTTCTCTCACTTAAAAAGATGAGAGAGGCCTGTAATTTTCATCATAGGTACACTTCAACTATGACAGACAGAATGAGGGAAAAAAATCCAGAAAATCACATTGTAGGATTTTTTATGAATTTATTTGCAAATTATGGTGGAAAATAAGTATTTGGTCACATACAAACAAGCAAGATTTCTGGCTCTCACAGACCTGTAACTTCTTCTTTAAGAGGCTCCTCTGTCCTCCACTCGTTACCTGTATTAATGGCACCTGTTTGAACTTGTTATCAGTATAAAAGACACCTGTCCACAACCTCAAACTCCACTATGGCCAAGACCAAAGAGCTGTCAAAGGACACCAGAAACAAAATTGTAGACCTGCACCAGGTTGGGAAGACTGAATCTGCAATAGGTAAGCAGCTTGGTTTGAAGAAATCAACTGTGGGAGCAATTATTAGGAAATGGAAGACATACAAGACCACTGATAATCTTCCTCGATCTGGGGCTCCACGCAAGATCTCACCCCGTGGGGTCACAAGAACGGTGAGCAAAAATCCCAGAACCACACGGGGGGACCTAGACGAACGACCTGCAGAGAGCTGGGACCAAAGTAACAAAGCCTACCATCAGTAACACACTACGCCGCCAGGGACTCAAATCCTGCAGTGCCAGACGTGTCCCCCTGCTTAAGCCAGTACATGTTCAGGCCCGTCTGAAGTTTGCTAGAGAGCATTTGGATGATCCAGATGAGGATTGGGAGAATGTCATATGGTCAGATGAAACCAAAATATAACTTTTTGGTAAAAACTCAACTCGTCGTGTTTGGAGGACAAAGAATGCTGAGTTGCATCCAAAGAACACCATACCTACTGTAAAGCATGGGGGTGGAAACATCATGCTTTGGGGCTGTTTTTCTGCAAAGGGACCAGGACGACTCATCCGTGTAAAGGAAAGAATGAATGGGGCCATGTATCGTGAGATTTTGAGTGAAAACCTCCTTCCATCAGCAAGGGCATTGAAGATGAAATGTGGCTGGGTCTTTCAGCATGACAATGATCCCAAACACACCGCCCGGGCAACGAAGGAGTGGCTTCGTAAGAAGCATTTCAAGGTCCTGGAGTGGCCTAGCCAGTCTCCAGATCTCAACCCCATAGAAAATCTTTGGAGGGAGTTGAAAGTCCGTGTTGCCCAGCGACAGCCTCAAAACATCACTGCTCTAGAGGAGATCTGTATGGAGGAATGGGCCAAAATACCAGCAACAGTGTGTGAAAACCTTGTGAAGACTTACAGAAAACGTTTGACCTCTGTCATTGCCAACAAAGGGTATATAACAAAGTATTGAGATAAACTTTTGTTATTGACCAAATACTTATTTTCCACCATAATTTGCAAATAAATAAATAAAAAATCCTACAATGTGATTTTCTGGATTTCTTTTTCTCATTTCGTCTGTCATAGTTGAAGTGTACCTATGATGAAAATTACAGGCCTCTCTCATCTTTTTAAGTTGGAGAACTTGCACAATTGGTGGCTGACTAAATACTTTTTTGCCCCACTGTACGTTGACTACAGCTCAGCGTTCAACACCATAGTGCCCACAAAGCTCATCACTAAGCTAAGGACCCTGGCACTAAACAGCTCCCTCTCAAACTGGATCCTGGACTTCCTGACGGGCCGCCCCCAGGTGGTAAGGGTAGGTAACAACACATCTGCCACCCTGATCCTCAACAGTGAGGCCCCTCAGGGGTGCGTGCTCAGTCCCCTCCTGTACTCCCTGTTCACCCATGACTGCACGGCCAGGCACGACTCCAGAGGAAGGCGGAAGGCCCCCATTTTTACGCTGCTGCTACTCTCTGTTTACTATCTACGCATAGTCACTTTACCTCTGCTTACATGTACATATTACCTCAATTACCTAGACTAACCTGTGCCCCCGCACACTGACTCTGTACCGGTACCCCCTGTATATAGCCTCGCTACAGTTATTTTATTGTTGCTCTTTAATTATTTATTATTTTTCTATTTTCTTCTTTCTTAACACTTATTTTTATCAAAACTGCATTGTTGGTTAAGGGCTTTTAAGTAAGCATTTCACTGTAAGATCTACACCTGTTGTATTCTGCGCATGTGACAAATACATTTTGATTGATTGATTTTATTTTTGACTAAACACATTGATAACTGAAGGATTTCTGTAAGCTGAACCTCAGAGATTCATTGTGTTTTGATTGGAAAACACACAGATAACCCCACAAGTATGTGTGTGTGCGCGTGGGTCTGTGTGTGTACGTGGTCACATTTGTGCGAGTGTGTATGTGTGTGTGTGTGCACGTATCTCCTTTCATTTGTGTGTGTGTATGTGTGTATGTCTGTGTTAGGGCTGGGCGATATATCGAATTAGTTTGATTAATTAAAATTGATGTTTTAGTGCGATGTTCCAAATGCTTGTATCGCAAAAATCAACGTTTTTATTTTGTTTTTATGAGCGTTTGTCTTTTTGGTCTCATCTCCTTCGCTCCTTCTGTGCGGATTCCCATTCTCACACAGACAACAAGTCCCTCCCCCTGCCACTCACAGCAACAAGAATTTAAGATCACTTCTTCCGCTCTGACAACAAGCTTTTTGCATTTGAGGTTTGGTCCAATAGAATCAGTCATATGGACCCCCGAAACACATTGAAACATTATTGTACTGTAATAGAGGACCTTTTTAACAATACCCTTTTTATGTCTCAACTCCCAAAATGTACAGTTTATTTGGAAAGTATTCAGACCCCTTCCCTTTTTCCCTATTTTGTTACGTTACAGCCTTATTCTAAAATTAAGGATTTTTTCCCCCCTCATCAATCTACATGCAATACCCCATTGAGATGTTTCTACAACTTGATTGGAGTCCACCTGTAGTAAATTCAATTGATTGGACATGATTTGGAAAGGCACGCACCTGTCTATACAGTGCCCTCCACTAATATTGGCACCCTTGGTAAATATATATATATGTTTTATTTTATTTATTTAACCTTTGTTTAACTAGGCAAGTCAGTTAAGAACAAATTCTTATTCACAATGACGGCCTAGGAACAGGGGGTTAACTGGCCCAACGCTCTAACCACTAGGCTACCTGCAAAACGGGATGTACATTTTTTTTTCTTTGCTGTTTATCCTCTTGGTCTTTCATTCAAAATATTCACAAAAATCAAACCTATAATTGAAATAAATTAAATAATTGTTTTTCTCTGAAACATGTGTGCCACAATTATTGGCACCCCCTAGAAGTTCTTATGTGTAAAATCTAACTGAAGTATATTCCCATTCATATTTTACGTTTTTAAGTTCACCTGAGTGATTAGGAACACTTAAGTGGTAAGCCATGACTTTCTGTTTTACAGTGGTATAAATATGAGGTGACACAGGCCAAGTTCCCACAGTCATCCTTCACTATGGGAAAGACCCGAGAATACAGTAACGATTGTGCGACAAAAGGTTGTTGAGTTGCACAAATCAGGAAATGGCTATAAGAAAGCTCAAAGGTTGAAAATGCCCGTTTCCACTATCAGGGCAATAATTAAGAAGTTTAAAGCAACTGGAGATGTTAACAATTGGCCTGGAAGAGGATGATACATGGTATCATGGACTCCATCAAGGGACCAGCAGATATTAAATCAAAACCTGACTGCCTCTGCTTGGAAGCTTAAACTGGCCCGTGGTTGGATCTTCCAGCAGGACAATGATCCAAAGCACACCTCAAAATCAACACAAAAATGGTTCATTGACCACAGAATCAAGGTTTCCATGGCCATCCCAGTCCCCTGACCTAAACCCCATAGAAAACCTGTGGGATGAGCTGAAGAAGAGAGTCCACAAGCGTAGACCTCGGAATTCTGTATGGAGGAATGGTCTCAGATCCCTTGCCATGTGTTCTCCAAGTCTCAGAGCTGTTATCTTGGCAAAGGGAGGTTGCACAAAGGGGTGCCAATAATTGTGACACACATATATTTGAGAAAACATTTTTATGATAAGAATACATTTTTTCGTCCAGGACGTGCTGGGTTCTCGATGCGCACAGGGGGCCTGATGCGCGGAGCAGGAACAGGCCGTACCGGTCTCTGAACGAGCACTGGAGACACCGTGCGCTTCACTGCATGACCCGGTGCCTGACCAGTGCAACGCTCACTCCGGTAAGCACGGGGAGTTGGCTCAGGTCTCCAACCTGGCTCAGCCAACCTCCCCGTGTGCCCCCCCCAAAAATATACCTCCCCGTGTTCCCGCATACTTCTGCCGCTCTGCCATCACTAACTCCAAACCTTCCCTGGGACGGCGATACTCCCCAGCCTTCCTCCAGGGTCCTTTTCCAGCCAGGATTTCCTCCCATGTCCAGAAATCCCGGTTATCTCGCTGCTTGGTCCTTGTTTGGTGGGTCATTCTGTCACGATCTTCGTGCGGGACAGACCAAGATGCAGCGAGGTTTCCAGTGTACATACTTTTATTGCGTATATAACTGACAAAACAATAAACAAACAAAGATTGTAACTTCGGCGTGGCTCAAAAACAGGCACACACATAATACAAAGACAACATACTAAATATAATCAATGACCCACAAAACTCCAGTGAAAAGCACAAACATATATATGGTTCCCAATTAGAGGTAACGACAATCAGCTGCCTCTAATTGGGAACCATTACTCCAACATAGAAATATAACCCCTAGAACATAAACCCCCTCTTAAACAAAACAAACTAAACACGCCAGCCTGCTAACTCAGGCCTGGACGTGACAAGAATACAGCCAAAGCAATACTGGAATGGCTTCAATACTTATGTAAATTAGATATTTCTGTATTTCATTTTCAATACATTTGCAAACATTTCTAAAATCATGTTTTCACTTTGTCATTATGGGGTATTGTGTGTAGATGGGTGAGATTCAGGCTGTAACACAACAAAATGTAGAATAAGTCGAGGGGTATGTGTACATTCTGAAGGCACTGTAAGTGTTTCCAATGATATCATAGGAGTGCAACGTGATTTTAACCAATTTTGATTAGGCATTGCCAACTAATTGCCTACGAAATGTCTACTAATTGGTTGATGATGTCATTGGAAAAACGTATTTTTATCTATCTTCTTTTACTACAAAACATGGAAACGCGCCATTTTCACATGTTGGGGTGGTTCTGGAGTTGATGAAAATTGTGAAATTTCCCTTTAAACTATTATGTTAAAATTATGTAATTATTATTGGGTCTATTGGTTGCGGAAGGCTTATTTTTAGCCTACGTATAATTTTACAGGTCCTGAATTCAATCAATTATTCCTGACTGTTTGAAATGCACTGCAGTGACCTTTAATTGTGCAAGAAGCTTATTTTCAGAAAATGTTTAAAAAACAATCTAGATATACTGTATATCGAGAATCACCCTTAAGTTTGACAAAGTTAAGATATAATTTGAAGGCCATATCGTCCAACCCTAGTGTGTGTGTTTATCTGTGTATAGGTCTGAGAGCCTCTGTTGAGTGGTGAAGCTTCTGCTGTGTGTCAGTGTAATGTTGAGACATGTAGCAGCAGGCTGAGCAGAAGAGATATTAGACATAAATATTGCATGTATCCTGTAGAGTTAGATCGAGGCCGGGCTGTGACGGCTGCTCTCCTCAGCTGCAGAATGTCCACTGTGACATTAAAATGGCCGAGATGGTCAGACATGTCAGGATGATGATCACTGGAGAGGTAGGAGCAGAGGGCCAAGACACACACACACACACACTTGACATGCAAGTACACACACATACACACACACGATACACACACAAAGTATGCAGACACGAGTGCAAGTGGACACGCCCACTTTTCTTATTCTAATTCATTGGTAGTTTCAGCTTTGTGACACGGAGACAAGCAACAAAACAGAGCGGAAGGAGAGGCAGAGAAAGAAAGACATGAGTGAAAGGGAGTGTCTCTCAACTGTAGGTAAATTAGAAAAAAAGGAAGGAGAGAGAGTGAGAGAGGAAGACAGCTTAAGGTGTTTGTCTGATCCATACTGACAGTAGAGGCTACGGTCTCTGTTGGCAAAGCATGCTAAAGCAGCACATTTTCACCAGCGACAAAGGTTAACTGTGGCTCACACACACGGATGCCGCGATCTTTCCAGGGGGAATGTGAAATTGGCCATGGCATTCAGAATGGGGTTAGATAGAACCACGAACGAACACACTGGATTTTTGACATCTCCATTAAGATGAATTCACACTCAGCTAGTTTCCTCTAGCAGTTTAACACAGAGACAATGGTTATCCCTATTCCTCCCCCATCTCTAATGATTTCAGCTCTAATCTCACAGTCATCAGTTTAGCATTATCAATCAATACCTGTGATTACTCTGTCATTGCTTATTGATTTGTAATTGATACACAGACATTGTCCGGTCTCTCTGATTGTTATTTTTCTTATACAGCTTGGTTTGATTTCATGGGGGAAGCTCACCACTACCATACAGGTTGATGCCAAGGCAGCTTTTTTTGGTCAAAAATCTCAACACACGTCAGCTAGCACGGAGAGGTGAGGAAAGAGAGTGCCCAGGAATGATTCTGTGGCCATGAAATACCAACAATTCCAGAAATACCACAAAGCATCACCAGTGTGGATTTCTACATAAAGAATGTGTGCTGCTGCTATCCCAAGCAGCTCCAGCCCAACACTTCATAGAGAGACGGAATGAATGCCCCCCAAAAAACAAAAAAACCTTTCTCTTTCATTTGCTATGCTAATGTGTGCGGCACACATAGCTATGAGAACGAGGGAGGAGGAGGAGAGGAGGGAGAGGAGGGAGGAAGAAAGAAAGAGAGAGACGTAGAGAGGGATTTCTCTTGGAAGTGAGGAATGAAAAGCAGCTTTGATTTGTGAAGCGGTGAGGAACAAGGAGATCCAGACAACGCATGCTAATGGAGTCCTGTTTTAACGGGCGAGAACGCCTGCTTGTGAATGCACACCTCCCTTGACGGATCCGTGTTCGTTAGCGAGAGTGTGTGCCTGTGTGCGTGCATATGTGTGTGTGTGTGTGTGTGTGCGTGATGTCTCAGGAGATTCCCCCCCGCTGCTTCATCAGATCCACTTAATAATCAACCAACGGGAATGACGGCCTGGGCCCTGTTCAAACACCTACACACACAGATAAATAATTTAAGTCTTTAAAATCATATTCATGCTTTAGACATGCATGTTTTTGTAATGCAATGTGTAACTTTGTATAACTAAAGGGAAAGAGATCCAGATGAATATATTAGTATGTTTAAGGAGCTAGCTGACACAGAAACAGACTGTCACCCAGGCTAGATAATGTAATCTCTGTGATACCTGTGTGCGAGTGTGTGTGTGTGATTAATTATCTTATCTCTCCCCAGTGGTTCTTCGTCTCATTCTAAACACACAGTATGTTCCCTGAGTGTAGTGTACTGTCTCCATGTTGGTTGGTGTGCAGGTGCTGTACTGTTCTGTATGGGCTGACAGGTACTGTACTGTTCTGTATGGACTGACAGGTACTGTACTGTTCTGTATGGGCTGACAGGCATTTATTATAGTGGCTTCCTATCTCTGTCTAGCCCGGATGTTACCTAGTAAGGAGCTATTGTGGAGAGACTTGGTGTGTGTTCCTCTTCTTTTCTCCTGTCACCCCTCTCTCTCACTTCTCTCTCTCTCTCTCTCTCTCTCTCTCTCTCTCTCTCTCTCTCTCTCTCTCTCTCTCTCTCTCTCTCTCTCTCTCTCTCTTTCACTCTCTAACTCACTCTCTCTTTCTCTCTCTCTCTTTCACTCTCTCTCTTTCACTCTCTAACTCACCCTCTCTCTCTCTCTCTCTCTCTCTCTCTCTCTCTCTCTTTCACTCTAACTCACTCTCTCTTTCTCTCTATCTCTCTCTCTCTATTTCTCTCACTCACTCACTCACTCACTCACTCACTCACTCACTCACACTCAATTCAATTCAATTGTTTTTATTGGCATGGAAAACATATGTTTACATTGCCAAAGCAAGTGAAAAAGATAATAAACAAAAGTGAAATAAACTATAAAAATTAAACGTAAATATTACACTCACAGAAGTTCCGAAGGAATTTAGACATTTCAAATGTCATATTATGGCTATATACAGTGTTGTAACAATTTGCAAATGGAAACAGGTAACAAATGCTGCTGTGATGGCACACTGTGGCATTTCCCCCAATAGATATAGGAGTTTATCAAAATGGGATTTGTTTTTGAATTCTTTGTGGGTCTGTGCAATCTGAGGGAAATATGTGTCTCTAATATGGTCATAAATTTGACATGAGGTTAGGAAGTGCATCTCAGTTTCACCTCCTTTTGTGGGCAGTGTGCACGTAGCCTGTCTATTCGTGAGGGCCAGGTCTGCCTACGGCGGCCTTTCTCAATAGCAAGGCTATGCTCACAGAGTCTGTACATAGTCAAAGCTTTCCTTAACTTTGGGTCAGTCACAATGGTCAGGTATTCTGTCACTGTGTACTCTCTGTTTAGGGCCAAATAAAAATGTTGTTTTTTGCTCCGTTTTTTTGTTAATTCTTTCCAATGTGTCAAGTAATTATCTTTTTGTTATCTCATGATTTGGTTTGGTCTAATTGTGTTGCTGTCCTGGGGCTCTGTTTGCGTTTGTGAACAGAGCCCCAGGACCAGCTTGCTTAGGGGACTTTTCTTCAGGTTCATCTATCTGTAGGTGATGGCTTTGTTTTGGAAGGTTTGGGAATTGCTTCCTTTTAGGTTGTTGTAGAATTATAATTTTTTGCTGGATTTTGATCATTAGTGGGTATCGGCCAAATTCTGCTCTGCATACATTATTTGGTGTTTTACATTGTACACAGAATATATTTTTGCAGAATTCCGCATGCAGTTTGTTGTTTGTCCCATTTTGTGAATTCTTGCGTGGTGAGCAAACCCCAGACCTCACAACCATGAAGGGCAATGGGTTCTATAACTGATTCATTTATTTTTTGCCAGATCCTAATTGGTATATCGAATTTGATGTTATCTTTTGATGGCGTAGAAGGCCCTTCTTGCCTTGTCTCTCAGATCGTTCACAGCTTTGTGGAAGTTACCTGTGGTGCTGATGTTTAGGCCGAGGTATGTATAGATTTTTGTGTGCTTTAGGGCAACGGTGTCTAGATGGAATTTGTATTTGGCAACTGGACCACAGTTATTTTTGTCTTACTGAGATTTACTGTCAAGGCCCAGGTCTGACAGAATCTGTGCAGAAGATCTAGGTGCTACTGTAGGCCCTCCTTGGTTGGGAACAGAAGCACCAGATCATCAGCAAACAGTAGACATTTGACTTCAAATTCTGGGTGCTGCAGACGGTTCTAGTGCCCTCGCCAATCTCTGCTGTTTCACCATCTCCTACCATCTTTCTTTCTCTCTCTCTCTCTCTCTCTGGGTTAGTGATTCCCTGTGGACTTGAGGCCCTCCACTCAGCAGGACTTTCGGCCCCAACCTGCCTCAATGTGTCTTCTTCCCCCCTCCAACTCTCTCTTCTTCCCCCTTTCTATCTCCCGCTCCCCCTTTTCTCTCTCTTCCTTCTGTCCTGCCTCTCCCTCTCTATAAGCTATCCCTCCTTCTACCCACTCCCTCTCCTCGCCCCTAATCCCTCCCTCCCTCTCTCTCTCCTTCCTCTATCTCTCAGTGTGTCAGACAGCGGCGCAGCAGCACAGGTTTGTGTGTGTGTGAGTGTGTGCATGTGTCACCAGGGAGCCCCATGTTTTTTTAATAAATTTTTAATCATTCCATTTGATGCTCCTCTTGTCCACCATAATTTGTACTGACTGCTGAACAGAATCAAAGACCATCAGCGCTTCAGCGCCAACACAAAAATACATTTTTCATTCCTTGTCTTTTTTCCTCTCCGCCTCACACCTCAAGATGCTTGTTTTAACATAAAAGTGGACTATTTTAACGATGCTGTTGTTGAAAGTCACTTTTAATTTCCCTACCTGATTTCCCTATGGTGTGTCTGTACATTTCACTGTGAATACAGGAGAGTGAGGGGTGGAGTTTTATATATTCACGACACAATGGCAACACAATGAATGACAGCCGATTGTGAATGTGTACTGTTTCTCTCTTTAATAAAAGGTGCATAAGGGGAATATGTTGTTTGTGCTCTATTCTACCTGTGTTGCTCACTGTTGTGAACGCTCTGTTTTTCTCACTTGTCTAACAGAGGTCCTCTGAGATGTCCGTTTTGTTTTAATAGAATAGAAAAAAAAGATGCTTTATATTTACAGTTACTGTACATAAAACATACATTTGATAATTTTTTTTGTTCTGTTTGTCTGTTAATTATTTATGTGTGTGTGTGTTACAGTGCCAGCGCTGTGCCCCACTCTACAATGACAAACCCTTCAGGTCAGGTGACCAGGTCCAAGCCTACAGCTGTCGACCATGTGACTGCCATGGCCACGCCCTTTCCTGTCACTATGACATCACAGCTGACGCCCACCCCACTGAACACTACAGAGGAGGGGGAGGGGTGTGTGACGACTGTATGCACAATACTACAGGTATGTAACTATACTGAACAAAAATATAAATGCAACAATTTCAAGGATTTTACTGAGTTACAGTTCATATAAGGAAATCAGTCAATTGAAATAAATGAATTAGCCCCTGATCTATAGATTTCACGTGACTGGGAACACAGATATGCATCTGTTGGTCACAGATACATAAGAAAAAAGGTAGAGGAGTGGATCATAAAACCAGTCAGTATCTGGTGTGACCACCATTTTCCTCATGCAGCGTGACGCAGCTTGATCAGCATGTTGATTGTGGCCTGTGGAATGTTGTCTCACTCCTCTTCAATGGCTGTGCGAAGTTGCTGGATATTGGCGGGAACTAGAACACGCTGTCGTACACGTCGATCCAGAGCATCCCAAACATGCTCAATGGGTGACATGTCTGGTGAGTATGCAGGCCATGGAAGAACTGGGACATTTTCAGCTTCCAGGAATTGTGTACAGATCCTTGCTACATGGAGCCGTGCATTATCATGCTGAAACATGAGGTGATGGCAGCAAATTAATGGCACGAAATTGGCCTCAGGATCTCATAACGGTATCACTGTGCATTCAAAATTCTATCAATAAAATGCAGTTGTGTTTGTTGTCTGTAGCTTATGCAAGCCCATACCACCGCCACCATGGGGCACTCTGTTCACAACATTGACATCAGCATACTGCTCGCCCACACAACGCCATATACACATGGTCTGCGGTTGTGAGGCCGGTTGGATGTACTGCCAAATTCATTCTCTAAAATTATGTCGGACTTATGCTATAGAAATTAACATTAAACTCTCTGGCAACAGCTCTGGTGGAGATTCCTGCAGTCAGCATGCCAGTTGCACGCCCCCTCAAAACTTGAGACATCTGTGGCATTGTGTTGTGTGACAAAACTGCACATTTTAGAGTGGCTTTTTATTGTCCCCAGCACAAGGTGTCCCTGTGTAATGATCATGCTGTTTAATCAGCTTCTTGATATGCCACACCTTTCAGGTGGATGTATTATCTTGGCAAAGGAGAAATGTTCACTAACAGGGATGTAAACAAATGTATAAACAGGATTTAACAGGATTGAAGAAAAATATGCTTTTTGTGTGTATGGAACATTTCTGGGATCTTTATTTCTGCTCATGAAACATAGGACCAACACTTTACATGTTGCATTTATATACACACACACACACACACACACACACACACACACACACACACACACACACACACACACACACACACACACACACACACACACACACACACACACACACACACACACACACACGATCACTCATGATCTCCCCATCTCCACATCTTCAACCCCTCTCTCCTCTTTGACCTCTACCACCTCACACACCTACGCCCACCCAATCACTCACCTCTCACCTCTACCCCTTACCCTCCACCCCTGCCTCTACCACCTCACATACACCTACGCCCACCCAATCACTCACCTCTCACCTCTACCCCTTACCCTCCACCCCTGCCTCTACCACCTCACATACACCTACGCCCACCCTATCACTCACCTCTCACCTCTACCCCTTACCCTCTACCCCTGCCTCTACCACCTCACACACACCTACGCCCACCCTATCACTCACCTCTCACCTCTACCCCTTACCCTCCACCCCTGCCTCTACCACCTCACATACACCTACGCCCACCCTATCACTCACCTCTCACCTCTACCCTTTACCCTCCACCCCTGCCTCTACCACCTCACACACACCTACTCCCACCCTATCACTCACCTCTCACCTCTACCCCTTACCCTCCACCCCTGCCTCTACCACCTCACACACACCTACTCCCACCCTATCACTCACCTCTCACCTCTACCCCTTACCCTCTACCCCTGCCTCTACCACCTCACACACACCTACGCCCACCCTATCACTCACCTCTCACCTCTACCCCTTACCCTCTACCCCTGCCTCTACCACCTCACACACACCTACTCCCACCCTATCACTCACCTCTCACCTCTACCCCTTACCCTCCACCCCTGCCTCTACCACCTCACACACACCTACTCCCACCCTATCACTCACCTCTCACCTCTACCCCTTACCCTCCACCCCTGCCTCTACCACCTCACACACACCTACTCCCACCCTATCACTCACCTCTCACCTCTACCCCTTACCCTCTACCCCTTCCTTTATCACTCACCCTTTCTTCCTCCCCCTCTCCCCTCTCTCCCCTCTCTCACTCTCTCTCCCTCCCTCCTCTGTCCCCCCTCCCTCCCTCTATCTCTCGTTTTCTCCCCCCTCTCTCTCCTTCTAGGTCGTAGCTGTGAGTCCTGTGTTAGTCAGTTCTACAGGGAGGTGGTTGCTGACCCCAGGTCAGAGGTTGTGTGTCGACCATGTGACTGTCACACACCTGGCTCCATCAACGGTAGTCTGGAGTGTCACCCGGTAAGGACCTGTTCTGTTTCCTTTTCTACCTCCTTCACTCTACCTGACCAATCAATCAATCAAATGTATTTATAAAGCCCTTCTTACATCAGCTGATGTCACAGAGTGCTGAACAGAAACCCAGCCTAAAACCCCAAACAGCAAGCAATGCAGCTGTAAAAGCACGGTAGTTAGGAAAAACTCCCTAGAAAGGTCAGAACCTAGGAAGAAACCTAGAGAGGAACCAGGCTGTGAGGGGTGGCCAGTCCTCTTCTGGCTGTGCCGGGTACAGATTATAACAGAACATGGACAAGATTTTAAAATGTTCATAGATGTGGTTGTCGAGGGTGCAACATGTCAGCACCTCAGGAGTAAATGTCAGTTGGCTTTTCATAGCCGATCATTCAGAGTATCTCTACCGCTTCTGCTGTCTCTAGAGAGTTGAAAACAGCAGGTCTGGGACAGGTAGCATGTCTGGTGAACAGGTCAGGGTTCCATAGCCGCAGGCAGAACAGTTGAAACTGGAGCAGCAGCATGGCCAGGTGGACTGGGGACAGCAGAGAGACATCAGGCCAGGTAGTCCTGGGGAATGGTCCTAAGGCTCAGGCCCTCCGCGAGAGAGAGAGAGAGAGAGAGAGAGAGAGAGAGAGAGAGAGAGAGAGAGAGAGAGAGAGAGAGAGAGAGAGAGAGAGAGAAAGAAAGAAAGAGAGAAAAAGAGAGAGAGAATTAGAGAGAGGTGAAATACTCCAGATATAACAGACTGACCCTAGCCCCATTGACACATAAACTACTGCAGCATAAATACTGGAGGCTGAGACAGGAGGGGTCGGGAGAAACTGTGGCCCCGTCCGACGATACCCCCGGACAGGGCCAAACAGGCAGGATATAACCCCACCCACTCTGCCGAAGCACAGACCCCACACCACTAGAGGGATATCTTCACTAGAGGGATACCATCCTGAGACAAGGCCGAGTATAGCCCACAAAGATCTCCGCCACGGCACAACCCAAGGGGGGGCGCCAACCCGGACAGGAAAATCACGTCAGTGACTCAACCCACTCAAGCGACGCACCCCCACCAGGGACGGCATGGAAGAGCACCAGTAGGCCAGTGACTCAGCCCCTGTAATAGGGTTAGAGGCAGAGAATCCCAGTGGAGAGGGGAACCGGCCAGGCAGAGACAGCAAGGGTAGTTCGTTGCTCCAGTGCCTTTCCGTTCACCTTCCAACTCCTGGGCCAGACTACACTCAATCAGAGGACCTACTGAAGAGATGAGTCTTCAATAAAGACTTAAAGGTTGGGACCGAGTCTGCGTCCCTCACATGGATAGGCAGACCATTCCATAAAAATGGAGCTCTATAGGAGAAAGCCCTGCCTCCAGCTGTTTGCTTAGAAATTCTAGGGACAGTAAGGAGGCCTGTGTCTTGTGACCGTAGTGTACGTGTAGGTAAGTACGGCAGGACCAAATCGGAAAGATAGGTAGGAGCAAGCCCATGTAATGCTTTGTAGGTTAGCAGTAAAACCTTGAAATCAGCCCTTGCTGACCCCTCCTTTAGGCATAATCAACGTCAGTCTGGAGTGTCACCAGATTCTTCCTCTTCCTCCTTCACTCTACCTGTACCCTCCTGTAGGCATAATCAACGTCAGTCTGGAGTGTCACCAGATTCTTCCTCCTCCTCCTTCACTCTACCTGTACCCTCCTGTAGGTATAATCAACAGCAGTCTGGAGTGTCACCAGATTCTTCTTCCTCCCTCCTTCACTCTACTTGTACCCTCCTGTAGGCATAATCAACGGCAGTCTGGAGTGTCACCAGATTCTTCCTCCTTCACTCTACCTGTACCCTCCTGTAGGCATAATCAACGGCAGTCTGGAGTGTCACCAGATAGGCTTCCCTTTCTTTCTTCTCGTCTTCTTCCTCCTTCTCCTCTTCCTCTTCCTCCTTCTCCTTCTTCTTTCTCCTTATCCCTCCTCTTCCTCTTCCTCCTCTCTCCTCTTCTAGTATTCCCAGACCTTAGTTTACCATAGACCATGGCTATTCAATTCCAGTCCTACCTGGTAGTTAATTGCACACACCTGGTGACCCTGGTCCTAATTGGTCCCTGATTGGAAGGAGAGGAGGAAAACCAGAAGTGTTTTGGCCCTCCAGGACCAGAATTGAACAGCCCTGCCATAGAGCCTGCATGGATATGTTGGTTTTCCCAGAGCCAATTATCAGGTTATATAGCTGTGTGATGTGGGAGACTGAGAGTGAGTATGTAAAAGTGTCCTTACTGCTCCTAGCCCTCTAGAGAGAAACCACACATTCCCTCCCTTTCTTTAGCTGAATATCACGGTGGCCATTCTGGAGAGACAGGTGATGTCGACAGAGACAGTGGATGACAAATTCAAAATCAATCTGAGGGTCAGTCCCAAGGAGAATAGTAGCTGTTGTAAATTCTCCCAATGAAGGATTACTCCCTCTATAGCTCTATAGCTCCATAGAGTCATGGCTTTCCCTCTGATATTTCCTTTGTCCTGAAGCGTGCACTGTTTCACTGCTTTGGTGGAGTCAGGGGCTCATTTTACTTTCAAATCAGTGTAGGGAAGTGAACAAGTGCACACTTTGGGAGGATGGAGAGATAATTGGGACATAGCCGTTGTCTACGGTCCAATGCTGAGCTCGATTGGTTTGGTTTGTATGTCATGTTCTTTTGGTGAAATACGCAGCCAAACACCTAACCAACCAAACACACAAACAAACAATGCAAGCACTTCTCAGCACTCGCGCGCACACACACACACACACACACACACACACACACACACACACACACACACACACACACACACACACACACACACACACACACACACACACACACACACACACACACACACTGCCCCTCAGACTCTCAGGTGCTATGACCTCTTTAACCTCCCCTCCTCATCCTTCTCTCCTCCTCCCTCATTCAAAATAATTGAGAGGACTCGGTGAGTCCGAGCTGCCCATCCGTGACATGCTCCCACAATGCACTGCTGCACAGGTGGACTAATTGGTAACATGTCTCTCCATCTCTTCCTCTCCTCGCTCCTCTCTTCCCTTCTCTCCGCCCCTACTCATCTCCCCTTCCTCTCTCTCTCTCCCCCACTCCTCTCATTCCCTCTCTCTCTTTTTCTCTCTTCCCCCTCTCCCTTCCTCCATCCCTCCCTCCCTCCCCCTCCCTCCCCCTCTCCCTCCATCCCCATCTCCTATTCTCTCTAGGTGGGGGGCCAGTGTAAGTGTAAGAGGCGTGTGTCTGGCAGGCGGTGTGATGCGTGTCAGGTTGGATTCTACTCTCTGCAGGCGTGGGGCCCCGAGGGCTGTCTGCCGTGCGGCTGCAGCGCTGCAGGCACCCGGGGAGACGACGGCACCTGTCACCAGCAGTCAGGACAGTGCCAGTGCAAGACACACGTAATCGGTAGGTAGCAAGTTAGCACTTCTGGGTGATGGCTCTGGTCATAGGAGCACATGGGAGGCCTCTCTCTCTCTCTGCCTCGCTGTTATTTCTACACACAGCACTCTCTTTCTCTCTCTCTCTCTCTCTCTCTCTCTCTCTCTCTCTCTCTCTCTCTCTCTCTCTCGCTCTCTCTCTCTCTCTCGCTTTCTCTTCTCTCACTTGCTCTCTTCTCTCTCTCGCTCTCTTCTCCCTCTCTCTCCATCCCTCTCACTCGCTTCATCCTCTTCTCTATCTTTCTGCTTTCTCTTTCCCAAAGGACAATGAGAGAATACAGTTGATTAAAGAGTGAAGAGGAGAGAAAAAACAACATTTGTTTGTTTTTTTCATTCTAGAAGATATTTAGTTATATCATAATGTACTAATTTGCAAGAAACATTAAACATAAACATTAATTGTTTGTATTTATAATATGGTAAAGTGACTAACACATAGACTAACCTGTATGTAAAGTGGTATGATTAGGTTGTTGAGCTCTCAGCACGTTCTTGGCCAGTCTGTCTGTTTCTTTCTTCTCCCAAAACACACACACACACACAGCCCTTCTTTTCATGAACTCACCACTAGCGGCAGCCAAAACGGTTTTCCTCCTTCTCGTGGCCGTTCCTTCCTAGCTCCTTTGTGATAAATCTGCTCCATTTCTCTCCTGAGTGTCTTTCAAGAATCTCGTATGAAATGCAAAACAAACCCTACTCAACACACCATGTTTATTGCTAAGCCAGGACATCAACGTCCAACTCATTTTAATTCTCTAATTCACTGCCAAGTTGATTAGAACAAACTGCCACGGGCCCTGCCCACTCTTTATCATTTTCTTTGCTCCCATAGGTATTTTCTGAAATTAGATTTGATTACGGCAATTTATTACCAGCTGGATGTTTGAGGGGAGCAGTGGCTTCATAAGTGCATTGTGTATGTAATAGTATTTGAAATGGTGATATACTGTTGGCTGAGGAGCAAGATGGGGCGGGACATGCTCACACATACACACACCAAACCACACACACTCACACCCACTCCCACTTACCTATGATTTAATGGTAAACAGCAGAGCTGACCCAGATAGTAGATGTCATTACTCTTATTTAATAGATAGAATAATGTAAAACCACTTTATTAATACACACACTCTGTCACTGTCCTGGTTACTGTTGTTTAGCCGGATGTTAATGGCTGTAGTACACCAGGCCTGTAGAAGCAGTGGTGTACGTCACTGTCCTGGTTACTGTTGACAGCAGGCCTGTAGAAGCAGTGGTGTACCTCACTGTCCTGGTTACTGTTGACAGCAGGCCTGTAGAAGCAGTGGTGTACCTCACTGTCCTGGTTACTGTTGACAGCAGGCCTGTAGAAGCAGTGGTGTACCTCACTGTCCTGGTTACTGTTGACAGCAGGCCTGTAGAAGCAGTGGTGTACCTCACTGTCCTGGTTACTGTTGACAGCAGGCCTGTAGAAGCAGTGGTGTGCGTCACTGTCCTGGTTACTGTTGACAGCAGGCCTGTAGAAGCACGGTGGCTAGGAAAAACTAGAAAGGCCAGAACCTAGGAAGAAACCTAGAGAGGAACCAGGCTATGAGGGGTGGCCAGTCCTTTTCTGGCTGTGCTGGGTGTAGATAAAAAAAAAAACATGGCCAAGATGTTCAAATGTTCATAGATGACCAGCAGGATCAAATAATAATAATCACAGTGGATGTAGAGGGTTTAACAGGTCAGAACCTCAGGAGTAAATGTCAGTTGGCTTTTCATAGCCGATCATTCAGAGTATCTCTTACCGCTCCTGCTGTCTCTAGAGAGTTGAAAACAGCAGGTCTGGGACAAGGTAGCACGTCCGGTGAACAGGTCAAGGTTCCATAGCCTTCCTGGTTACTGTTGTTTAGCTGGATGTTAATAGCTGTAGTACACCAGGCCTGTAGAAGCAGTGGTGTACGTCACTGCAATGAACAGAATCCGAACTGAGTTGCATGTAACAAATAGAACACTACAACACTATTACAGAAATCATTTTGTGATTGCCTGATTGTTCTCCAGTTCATTTGGCTTCATGATGATGTTACTCTAAACCACATCCTTCTGAATGTAATCCAAAGCTGAAGAAACCACAACACAAGTATGCAATAGAGCCAGACAAATACAGAATATCACAGTTAAGATCTCATTTGCAGGTAAAGTTAAGCTGTGTCACTACTAGGCTTCGTTATTAGTAGGAACCATTCAACCATCATACAACCATCATACAACCGTCAGTGCAGAGAAAGTCCTGTGTTCTCCAGACGGGGGTGTATATCACAGTATTGTTAGTACTGTATCCATCACCATGACACACACATGCTCACTACACACTACACACACACACACACACACACACACACACACACACACACACACACACACACACACACACACACACACACCAACCCAGCCCCACCACATTGTTCAACTCCGCCGTATCCATCACCGTGCTGCTATAACCACTGGTTTGAAATATGGGCCGGTAGAAATACATTAATATCTATAAATTCATTAAACAGGTTGTGGGCAGTGGGGTGGGAGTGGAGCTGATATGCCAAGTGGCTGGGGCACTGGTACTCCTGCGTCTAAACGGCTCTGCCCCCGGGCTGCCTGGCTAACATTAGGGATAGATTGCCTGTCAGGGAATAGCTATGGTATGTTCTAATAACCAGCGTTGCCTGTGCATATTTTATATATTTGAATACAGCCCCATTTTGACGCTAGTTGGAATCCATGTAGACTACACTCTACTGAGAGGGGTTAATACCTCTGCCTCACTGTTATTTCTGCACACATCTCTCTCTCTCTCTCTCTCTCTCTCTCTCTCTCTCTCTCTCTTGTAGTTGTTAATTTATTTATTTTCTCTCTCAGTGAAATTAAGTGTTCTGCCTGAGGAGGGTGATCCATCATACAAAGACGATCTGGCCTAATGGTGGCATTTTTCTGACTTTAAACACACACACATGCATGCGAACACACACTCTTGTAATTTTTCACACAGTTACATATTTGTTGATTTAGCACTATATTACATTTAAAAAATATCTGGGTTAAGACATGAACTAGTTCTGTTAGTCAGAGTGATGGAGACTGGAGGGTGATGGAGATAGATGAGTCTAGCTGTAAGAAGGGGGGGTTATGGCCAAGCACCAGTCAGTCGTACAGACTTTTAACCAGGCTGTATTTTAAGTAGGGAAAGGCCCAGTCTTTATGGCTGTTAATATGGACATCCTCTACATTAAATGATTCAGGGAGAAGGCTGAGTTAGTCACAGAGTCACTTGGGGAGTTTGTTGTTGTATTGCAGCTTTCAGAGCTTTGAGTTTGGAATGTGTTAACATTGCATCTCTCTGTCTGTCCTGTACCCTTTCTTTCTTTCTCTCTCTCTCTCTCTCTCTCTCTCTCTCTCTCTCTCTCTCTCTCTCTCTCTCTCTCTCTCTCTCTCTCTCTCTCTCTCCTTTCTATCTCTCTCGCTCTCTCTCAGGTCTTACCTGTGACAGGTGTGACTATGGCTACAAGCTGTTAAATTCCTCTCACCTTGATGGCTGTGTGGGGTGTGGCTGTGACCCGGTGGGGTCCCTCAGCCCCTTCTGTGAGCCAGAGGGGGGCCAGTGTGAGTGCAGGGAAGGGGTGGGGGGCCAGCGCTGTGACTCCTGTGCCAGGGGCCTCTATGGCCTCCATCAGGCGGGCTCCTGCATCCCGTGTCTCTGCTCGCCTGACGGGACCGTACCTGGGACTGTGTGTGACCCAGAGACTGGACAGTGTGTGTGTAAGGTGAGTGTGTGAGAATATGTTTGCTGACATCTATTACTGATAATTATCTTATCTACTAGTCATTTTTTATATATCACTTAGGAAAACACTGAGGGGCCTCGCTGCGACTCGTGTCGCCGTGGTCACCACAGCCTGGAGAGGAGGAACTCCTTGGGGTGTCTGGCGTGTGCGTGTGACGTCCGCGGGACCCTGGAGGGGGGTGTGTGTGACCCTGTCAACGCCCAGTGTCCCTGTAGGGTGGGGGTGGAGGGCGCCCAGTGTACACGCTGCTCCCTACACTACTACAACACGACCTCTGACCTCTACGATGTCATCACACATGACCCCTACTACAACATGACCTTTGACCCCCAGGGGTCATCCCAGGGGTGTGTTCCGTGTGTGTGTGACCCCACGGGAACAGTGGAGGGGATGATGTGTGACGCGGACACCGGGCAGTGTGTGTGTGTGTCCACGCGCAATGGAAGGGACTGCGGTACATGTAGGCCAGGTGAGTGTGTGTGTGTGTGTGTGTGTGTGTGTGTGTGTGTGTGTGTGTGCTTATGTTTGTTCAGAAATCTACCCAACTGGTTTGCAATGGTAGAAGTGCTTAACAACAGAATGTTTGTGTTTATCTCTCTCACTCACACCTTAAACTCTGTAGGAGAAGAACTGTACATGACAGTAATACTTTATACTGTTGAACACACAGCTCCCAGCTCATTACACTGAAGCATCTCAGCTCTGGCATTGACGACAAGCTGCCATGCTGTTTACTACAATGCTCAACACACTCCTCTTTCACTGCCTTTGTCCCTGTCTCTGTCTTTTACATCACACTCTCGGTCTGTTCTTTTCTCTCTGTCTGATGGATGGAAGGTCCCTGTGGTGTGTCTTTCTGTTTCTTGGCTCCTGGCGGTGTTGTCCTGTGCCTGTGTATGTGTGTGTATGTGTTTGTATGTGTGTATATGTGTGTGAATGTGTGTGTATGTGTGTGTGTGCGTGTGCGTATGCGTGTGAATGTGTGTATGTGTGTGTATGTGTGCGTATGCATGTGTATGTGTGTGTGCCTATTTGTGTGTGTGTCTGTGCTTTGTCCTGGGGAATGATGATGAGTGCTTGGCATTCACTTTGGGCTATAGCCCATTAGCGTTTAGCTTGCTTAGCTACAGGCCATCCCTCATGTGCCCGGTGCCAACTCGCCCATCGGCAATTGGGGCTCCGCTGCCCGATGCAGTCAACTGCACCTTAGAGGGCACAGACCATGGCACCCTCTTTCACTTCTTCACCTCTGTCTGTGTGTGTTTGTTTGTGTGTGTGCATGCTCGCTCATGAGTGTGTGTGGGGCCATTAGTAGCAGCTGCTGAACTGTGTTAGTAACGTAGATGAATCATCAGGTTTACTGTAATACTCACCCCAGCACATTCAGGGTCCAAACACACACACACACACACACACATCCTCAGGCCTTGTCATGCGTCTTAAGCCCTGTGGTAGGAGTATGGCAGGGTTCCCAACTGTCGGCCCGCAGGGTTTTTTATTTGCCCCCCAGGTTTTTGGAATACAATCACATATATCTCTCTATTATGCGTGGTAATTATCTGGAACCGATGTCCAAAATCAGTACCGAAATATTCCCACTCATTATAGAGAGATATGTGATCTTATTCAAATGTAAGCAAGGTTTGAAATGGTTCAGTTTAATAGAATATGATATCTGTTTGGGCTTCTTGCTGTCAATATGCAGTCTACAAATTGTTTGTAATTACGTTACGGCCCCGTGACAATCCGCTCAAGAAAAAATCGGCTTGCAGCTGAATCTAGTTGATGATCCCTGGAGTAGGGGGTCAGATATACAGTGGGGAAAAAAGTATTTAGTCAGCCACCAATTGTGCAAGTTCTCTCACTTAAAAAGATGAAAGAGGCCTGTAATTTTCATCATAGGTAAACTTCAACTATGACAGACAAAATTAGGAAAAAAAATCCAGAAAATCACATTGTAGGATTTTTTATGAATTTATTTGCAAATTATGGTGGAAAATAAGTATTTGGTCACATACAAACAAGCAAGATTTCTGGCTCTCACAGACCTGTAACTTCTTCTTTAAGAGGCTCCTCTGTCCTCCCTGTATTAATGGCACCTGTTTGAACTTGTTATCAGTATAAAAGACACCTGTCCACAACCTCAAACAGTCACACTCCAAACTCCACTATGGCCAAGACCAAAGAGCTGTCAAAGGACACCAGAAACAAAATTGTAGACCTGCACCAGGTTGGGAAGACTGAATCTGCAATAGGTAAGCAGCTTGGTTTGAAGAAATCAACTGTGGGAGCAATTATTAGGAAATGGAAGACATACAAGACCACTGATAATCTTCCTCGATCTGGGGCTCCACGCAAGATCTCACCCGTGGGAGTCAAAATGATCACAAGACCGGTGAGCAAAAATCCCAGAACCACACGGGGACCTAGTGAATGACCTGCAGAGAGCTGGGACCAAAGTAACAAAGCCTACCATCAGTAACACACTACGCCGCCAGGGAATCAAATCCTGCAGTGCCAGACGTGTCCCCCTGCTTAAGCCAGTACATGTTCAGGCCCGTCTAAAGTTTGCTAGAGAGCATTTGGATGATCCAGATGAGGATTGGTAGAATGTCAGATGAAACCAAAATAGAACTTTTTGGTAAAAACTCAACTCGTCGTGTTTGGAGGACAAAGAATGCTGAGTTGCATCCAAAGAACACCATACCTACTGTAAAGCATGGGGGTGGAAACATCATGCTTTGGGGCTGTTTTTCTGCAAAGGGACCAGGACGACTCATCCGTGTAAAGGAAAGAATGAATGGGGCCATGTATCGTGAGATTTTGAGTGAAAACCTCCTTCCATCAGCAAGGGCATTGAAGATGAAACGTGGCTGGGTCTTTCAGCATGACAATGATCCCAAACACACCGCCCGGGCAACGAAGGAGTGGCTTCAGAAGAAGCATTTCAAGGTCCTGGAGTGGCCTAGCCAGTCTCCAGATCTCAACCCCATAGAAAATCTTTGGAGGGAGTTGAAAGTCCGTGTTGCCCAGCGACAGCCCCAAAACATCACTGCTCTAGAGGAGATCTGCATGGAGGAATGGGCCAAAATACCAGCAACAGTGTGTGAAAACCTTGTGAAGACTTACAGAAAACATTTGACCTCTGTCATTGCCAACAAAGGGTATATAACAAAGTATTGAGATAAACTTTTGTTATTGACCAAATACTTATTTTCCACCATAATTTGCAAATAAATTCATAAAAAATCTTACAATGTGATTTTCTGGATTTTTTTCCCTCATTTTGTCTGTCATAGTTGAAGTGTACCTATGATGAAAATTACAGGCCTCTCTCATCTTTTTAAGTGAGAGAACTTGCACAATTGGTGGCTGACTAAATACTTTTTTTCCCCACTGTAGGTCTATACAGTCAATACCACACAAGATGAATGGCATGACATGTCCTTATCCAAAAAGCATTACAGGTTAAACCAAGGGTTGCGCAATTCTGGTAGCATCCCAAAATATCCAGGAATTCCACATTACTGGTTGGAAAACTAAAGGAGGGAATATTCAGGAAATCAGAATTTTGGAAATGTTTATGGATTTTGCAACCCTAATAGAATTAGATTGGATATCATTCCAATATGCTCCTTCTTTTAGGCCTCTCCTCAATGATGCGTTTGTTACAAATGGTGTCTATTGTTGCTCTATTACCTGACTACAGGTTTGGTTCTGGCAAAATTGTTCTTTTTCCATGCTGTGTATAGTATATTGTGTATGTATGGCCATTGATACGTGTAATCTCTAATTTCGTACCCGTTTGATTTGATTCCAGGTTACTTCCTCTCTGTGTCAGAGTTGGGGTCTGAGGTGAGCGTGTGTGTGGAGTGTGACTGTCACCCGGTGGGCTCGTCAGGACAGGTGTGTGGCGGCCGGACGGGGCAGTGTGTGTGTGTTGACCCCTCGGTGGGAGGACGCAGGTGTGACCAGTGTCAGGAGCTCTACTATGGCTTCAACCCTGGCCTCGGCAGGTAAGACACATCACCTCCCATACATTCAGCCCCATACACACCAACCCCTGGCCTCAGCCCCATACACACAAACACCAGGTTTCAGCCCCATACACACCAACCCCAGGCCTCAGCCCCATACACACCAACCCCAGGCCTCAGCCCCATACACACCAACCCCAGGTTTCAGCCCCATACACACCAACCCCAGGTTTCAGCCCCATACACACCAACCCCGGCCTCAGCTCCATACACACCAACCCCAGGTTTCAGCCCCATACACACCAACCCCAGGTTTCAGCCCCATACACACCAACCCCAGGTTTCAGCCCCATACACACCAACCCCGGCCTCAGCCCCATACACACCAACCCCGGCCTCAGCCCTATACACACCAACCCCAGGTTTCAGCCCCATACACACCAACCCAGGTTTCAGCCCCATACACACCAACCCTGGTTTCAGCCCCATACACACCAACCCTGATTTCAGCCCCATACACACCAACCCAAGGCCTCAGCCCCATACACACCAACCTCAGGTTTCAGCCCCATACACACCAACCCTGGTTTCGGCCCCATACACACCAACCCCAGGTTTCAGCCCCACACACACCAACCCCAGGTTTCAGCCCCATACACACCAACCCCGGCCTCAGCTCCATACACACCAACCTCAGGTTTCAGCCCCATACACACCAACCCTGATTTCAGCACCATATACACCAACCCTGGTTTCAGCCCCATACACACCAACCCTGGTTTCAGCCCCATACACACCAACCCTGGTTTCAGCCCCATTCACACCAACCTCAGGCCTCACCCCCTAACACACCAATCCAGGTTTCAGCCCCATACACACCAACCCTGGTTTCAGCCCCATACACACCAACCCTGGTTTCAGCCCCATGCACATCAACCCCAGGTTTCAGCCCCATACACACCAAGCCTGGTTTCAGCCCCATACACACCAACCCAGGTTTCAGCCCCATACACACCAACCCTGGTTTCAGCCCCATGCACATCAACCCCAGGGTTCAGCCCCATACACATCAACCCCAGGTTTCAGCCCCATACACATCAACCCCAGGTTTCAGCCCCATACACATCAACCCCAGGTTTCAGTCCCATACACATCAACCCCAGGTTTCAGCCCCATACACATCAACCCCAGGTTTCAGCCCCATACACATCAACCCCAGGCCTCAGCCCCATACACACCAAGCCTGGTTTCAGCCCTATACACACCAACCCCAGGTTGCAGTCACGGAGCAGTCTTCGCGCACAGCTCTGGCGCTCACCGTCCTTTCCCCCGCTCCGCTAACAATTGCTCAGCTCTCACAGGGTTTCTTTCCCCACTCCATTCATTTTTTGTTTAAAAAGATAATTTAACAAACACCCCATTTACTTTTGTGACTATGTACCATTTGGTTTTGAAGTAGGCTATCTTAAGAAGCTTTAACATTTCAACAACATGTCGTAGGCTATTAAACCAGGACCTACCTGATGATTTGCAGCTGCTGTGTTAATAAACTACTTGCTTTTTCTCTAATCTATTGACGATCTGATACTTCAGTTGGAACTGGCACTGTTGCGCTCACAATTTACAGAATAATAGACAACTTTAGCACTGTTAAAAACATATACTTTTTTTTAAACAGCCTATATAAAATCTAAACATCTGGTGCTGCTGCATGGGTTCATTGGTTGTCTTGCTAACTACTCAGTCTGTGTGACCTATACTTGGTCAACTCATATCAACATCTCTGTCCATTAGTGTTGGTGTAGTCTGAATAAATACAACAGAATATGCCTAATTAAGAGAACAGTGATAAAGGATATGAAAAATGCTCCACAGAGCATGCCCAGTGCTGTGGCTGAGCGGTATGGAGCTAAATTGGAGCGAGATAGAAGGCCGACTCTCCAAAATGTTTTAAATCTGCTCCATGCTCCAGCCAAATTACGCACGCTCCTCGCTCCACTCCAGCTCCACTTCAATCACATCTTCTGAACCCTGCTCAGACCCATGATGTGGCAGTGACGTCCGTTAGTCAGTTAATATACTGAACAAAAATATAAGTGCAACATGTAAAGTGTTGGTCCCATGTTTTATGAGTTCAAATAAAAGATCCCAGAAATGTTCCATACGCACAAAAAGCTTATTTCTCTCAAGTTTTGAGCACAAATTTGTCAAGATAATCCATCTCCTTTGTCAAGATAATCCATCCACCTGACAGGTGTGGCTTATCAAGAAGCTGATTAAACTGCATGATCATTACACAGGTACATCTTGTGCTGGGGACAATAAAGGGTGCTACAGATGTTTCAAGTTTTGAGGGAGCGTGCAATTGGCATGCTGACTGCAGGAAGGACCACCAGAGCTGTTGCCAGAGAATTTAATGTTGACTTCTCTACCATAAGCCGCCTCAAAGTCGTTTTAGAGAATTTGGCAGTACGTCCAACCGGCCTCACAACCGCAGATCACGTGTAAGTAACCGCGCTAGCCCAGGACCTACACATCCGGATTCTTTACCTGTGGGATCATCTGAGACTAGCCACCCAGATAGCTGATGAAACTGTGGGTTTGCACAACTGAAAACATTTCTGCACAAACTGTAAGAAACCGTCTCAGGAAGCTCATCTGTGTGCTATTCGTCCTCACCAGGGTCTTGACCTGACTGCAGTTCGGCATAACAATCAACTTCAGTGGGCAAATGCCCCGATGGCCACTGGCACGCTGGAGAAGTGTTCTCTTCATGGATGAATCCCAGTGGAACAGTGTGTGTGGCGTCGTAGGGGTGGGGTTATGGTATAGCCAGGGATAAGCTACGGACAACGAATACAATTGCATTTTATCGATGGCAATTTGAATGCACAGAGGTACTGTGAAGAGATACTGAGGTCCATTGTCATCTGCCGCCATCAACTCATGTTTCAGCATAATAATGCACAGCCCCATGTCACAAGGATCTGGACACAATTCCTGGAAGCTGAAAATGGCCCAGTTCTTCAAGTTTGGGATGCTCTGGATCGACTTATACGGCATCATTTTCCAGTTCCCGACAATATCCAGCAAATTTGCAAAGCAATTGAATAGGAGTGGGACAACATTCAACAGGCTACAATCAACAGCCTGATCAACTCTATGCAAAGGAGATGTGTGGCAAATGAGGCAAATGATGGTCTCACCAGATACTGACTGGTTTTATGATCCATGCCCAGTCATGTGACATCCATAGATTAGGGTATAAATAATTTATTTCAATTGACTGATTTCCTTATTTGAACTGTAACTCAGTCAAATCTTTTAAATTGTTGCATATTGCGTTTTATATGTTTTGTTTAGTGTACATACACCATTAGAACCTCTCTCCAATCAGTGGGAACATATGGCTGGGGAGAACAGACTAAATGGCTGGGGAGAGCACACTAAATGGCTGGAGAGAGCACACTAAATGGCTGGTGAGAACAGACTAAATGGCTCGGGAGAACAGACTAAGTGGCTGGGGAGAACACACTAAATGGCTAGGGAGAGCACACTAAATGGCTGGGGAGAACACACTAAATGGCTGAGGAGAACAGACTAAATTGCTAGGGAAAACAGACTAAATGGCTGAGGAGAACAGACAAAATGACTGGGGAGAACACACTAAATGGCTGGGGAGAGCACACTAAATGGCTGGGGAGAACACACTAAATGGCTGGGGAGAACACACTAAATGGCTAGGGAGAGCACACTAAATGGCTGGGGAGAACAGACTAAATGGGTGGGAGGAACAGACCACATGGCTGGGGAGAACAGACTAAATGGCTGAGGAGAACACACTAAATGGCTGGGGGGAACAGATTAGATGGCTGGGGAGAACAGACTAAATGGCTGGGTAGAACAGACTAAATGGCTGGGGAGAACAGACTAAATGGCTGGGGAGAGCACACTAAATGGCTGGGGAGAACACACTAAATGGCTGGGGAGAACAGACTAAATGGCTGAGGAGAACAGACTAAATTGCTGAGGAGAACACACTAAATGGCTGGGGGGAACAGATTAGATGGCTGGGGAGAACAGAATAAATGTCTGGGGAGAACAGACTAAATGGCTGGAGGGAACAGATTAAATGGCTGAGGAGAACCCACTAAATGGCTGGGGAGAGCACACTAAATGGCTGGGGAGAACATACTAATTGGTTGGGGAGAACAGACTAAATGGCTGGGGAGAACAGACTAAGTGTCTGGTGAGAACAGACTAAATGGCTGGTGAGAACACACTAAATGGCTGGGGAGAACACACTAAATGGCTGGGGAGAACATACTAAATGGCTGAGGAGAACAAACTAAATAGCTGGGGAGAACAGACTTAATGGCTGGGGAGAACAGACTAAATGGCTGGGGAGAACACACTAAATGGCTGGGGGGAACAGATTCAATGGCTGGGGAGAACAGACTAAATGGCTGGGGAGAACAGACTAAATGGCTGGGGTAGAACAGACTAAGTGGCTGGGGAGAACAGACTAAATGGCTGGAGAGAACAGACTAAATGGCTGGGGTAGAACAGACTAAGTGGCTGGGGAGAACAGACTAAATGGCTGAGGAGAACAGATGAAATGGCTGAGGAGAACAGACTAAATGGCTGGGGAGAACAGACTAAATGGCTGAGGAGAACAGATTAAATGGCTGGGGAGAACACACTAAATGGCTGGGGTAGAACAGACTAAATGGCTGGGGAGAACAGACTAAATGGCTGGAGAACACACCAAATGGCTGGGAGTAGAACATACTAAGTGGCTGGGAGAACAGACTAAATGGCTGGGGAGAACACACTAAATGGCTGGGGTAGAACAGACTAAATGGCTGGGGAGAACAGACTAAATGGCTGGGGAGAACAGACTAAATGGCTGAGGTAGAACAGACTAAGTGGCTGGGGAGAACAGACTAAATGGCTGGAGAGAACAGACTAAATGGCTGGGGTAGAACAGACTAAGTGGCTGGGGAGAACAGACTAAATGGCTGGAGAACACACTAAATGGCTGGGGTAGAACATACTAAGTGGCTGGGGAGAACAGACTAAATGGCTGAGGAGAACAGATTAAATGGCTGGGGAGAACAGACTAAATGGCTGGGGAGAACAGACTAAATGGCTGAGGAGAACAGATTAAATGGCTGGGGAGAACACACTAAATGGCTGGGGTAGAACAGACTAAGTGGCTGGGGAGAACAGACTAAATGGCTGAGGAGAACAGATGAAATGGCTGAGGAGAACAGACTAAATGGCTGGGGAGAACAGACTAAATGGCTGAGGAGAACAGATTAAATGGCTGGGGAGAACACACTAAATGGCTGGGGTAGAACAGACTAAATGGCTGGGGAGAACAGACTAAATGGCTGAAGAGAACAGACTAAATGGCTGAGGAGAACAGAGAGGAGGGGGGGGTTCTTTGTTCATAATAGTTCTACTACTTATTTTTTTTAGAGGATTCTGAGTAATTTGATAAATATAAATGAATACACTTAATTAGGTGTGTGTGTATGTGTGCCCCTGTGCGTGCGTGTGTGCGTGTGCGCTACGGGATGACCTTCACTGATAGCTGTGTATTGCATTAAGGCAGAGAGCTGTGACTGAGATCTCTTAGCTGTGGGGAGCGAGGGAGAAAAGGAGAGAAAGAGAGAGAACGGTACTTCGAGGCCTGAGTTAGATGCAAATGTGCTAGATGAGTGTTTTCAAAAGATCCACAACAGGCTGCTGGACATTACAGATTGGCAATCCATACGAATGGTGAGGGATGTGTGTGTGTGTGTGCATGTTGTGTACGTGTATGCGTGTACGATCGTTCGAGCCCCTGCCTCGCTAGGGTAAGGATGAAAAATGAAGTTTTTAAACTGATTACTGGGGAAGTCTTTTTGGCGTCAGGAGACTGAAAACAATAAAGATTTATATTAATATTATAAACTCATTTATCCCCTGCCAATCAATAAGCCCATGCATCTTATTTGGTTTTCTCTCGGTGCTCGTCGTTCGGCACAGGTTGATCTAATAGAGGTTGGTTATGGAGCCTTAATATGGTTATGGGATATTTCCTGGCAGACTAAATGACAGAATATCAGGTCTGCCCAAATCCTTGTTCAGGTAATCATAACCTTGGGGGTAAAAAATAGCTTTTCTTTCTCAACAGAGTGGATTATTATACACAGTAATTATAGCCCTGATCTATCCACACACAAACAAACATGTACACGCAGGCACACACACACACACATACAAACAAACACACACAATATCATTAAGATGTTTACCACACAGAGCGGTGTAGTTTACCCGAGCCTCAGAGTAAATTCACATTTGTCAGTTTTCTTATTTTGATTCATAGTGTCTGTTGTTGAGTCTTTATCCAGTGTGTGTGTGCGTGTCTGTCTGTGTGTGTGCGTGAGAGAGAGAGAGGTCACTGACCCCTATTCTAGGAAATGCAAATACATTTCTAACGGATTAAATCTATTACATTTATTATAACAAGACCTGCATTCACTCTTTGACCACAACGATGACTGCATTCACTCTTTGAGCTGCCGATGAGAGCCCCTGAGGGCTATGTACTTACAGTCTCCACGGAGGACATATGTAAGTCATTCAAACGGGTTAACCCTGGCAAGGTTGACGGCCCAGACGGCATCCCTCACCCTCAGAGTATGTGCAGACCAGCTGGCTGTTGAGTTTTCGGACACTTTCCATCTGTTTCTAGCTCAGGCCACTATCCCCACCTGCTTCTAGGTGTCCACTATCATCCCCGTGCCCCAAGAAAGGGAAAGTAACTGAACTGAATGACTTCAGTCCCGTAGCATTCACCTCCGGCATCATGAAGTGCTTCGAGAGGCTAGTCAAAGACCACATCACCTCCTCCTGACGGGCCGCCTGCAGGTGGTGAAGGTAGGCATCATTACCTCCTCGACACTGATTCTCAACATGGTAGCCCCACAAGGGTGCGTCCTTAGTCCCCTCTTGTACTCCATGTACACTCTTAGAAAAAAAAGGGCTATCTAGAACCTTAAAGGGTTCTTTGGCTGCCCCCAGAGGAGAACCCTTTGAAGAACCTTTTTTGGTTGCAGGTAGAACCTTTTTTGGTTCTAGGTAGAACACTTTTGGATTCCATGTAGAACCCTCTGTGAAAAGGGTTCTACGTAGAACCCAAAACATTCTATGGGGACAGCCGAAGAACCCTTTTGGAACCCTTTTTTCTAAGAGTGTATACCCACGACTGCATGGCCTCACACAGTTCCAACTCATCAAGCTCGCTGACGACACGACAGTAGTAGGCCTGATCACCAACAACGACGAGATGGCATACAGGGAGAAGGTAGGCACTCTGACGGCGTGGTGCCAGGTAAACAACATCTCCCTCAAAGTCAGCAAAACAAAGGAACTGATTGTGGACTTCAGGAGGAACTACGGGGCCGCCGCTGGAGGTTGGTCAGAAGTTCCATGTACAACTCAGAGAAGCTGATGGTCAAGCCGCACAGACACCGTGGTGAGAAAGGCACGTCAGCAACTCTTCAACCTCAGGATGCTATAGAAATTTGTCCGGTCCCAAATGGCCCTCACAGTGTTCTACAGGAGCATCATTGAGCGCATACTTTCGGGCTGCGTCAAAGCCTGGTACGGCAACTCCACCACCGAGGCCCGCAAGGCACTACAGAGGGTGGTGCACTCAGTCAAACGCACCATTGAGTGCACACTGCCTGCCTTCCAGGACACCTATAACACCAGGTGTCGCAGGAAGGCCAAGAAGATCATCAGGGACCCGAGCTATGCCCTGTTGTCCCCGCTTCAATCACCCCCCCAATTCCTACCACAGGAGGTTGGTGGCACCTTAATTGGGGAGGACAGGCTCGTGGTAATGACTGAAGCGGAATCAATGGAATGGTATCAAATACATCAAACACATGGTTTGATGCCATTCCATTCGCTCCGTTCCAGACATTATTAAGAGCCGTCCTCCCCTCAGCAACCTCCACTGCTTCCTACTCCCCCTATGAACATCCCCCCCACCTCAACAGATTTTGTGCACTACCCCGACCCCCAATGGACATTTATCATGCTGAACAGCCACCACTAGTCAGCTACTTGCACCCCATGTCCCCGCTCTTCTACCCCGATCTGCTACTCCCCCTATGGACATTCCCCTCCCCCCTCAACAGACTTTTACCCTGCCCCCACCCCAATGGACATCATTGCCACAGTTGGCGGATGCCAGGAGAACGCTACCTGCCCGACTGAATAGTGCCAACTGTATATATTATTATTTATATTTGTATTATTATCTATTTTATTATATTGCATTGTAGCTCAGAGCTTAAGAATTTCACTGTACCATGTAATTACATCTGCAACCCTTTACAACCCCATATTAAACTCTAATCTAATCATAGCATGAGGTTAGAATATTCACACAAACACACACACAATCTCACAAACATGGGATTAATGTAAGACTGATGAAAAAAAGGGAGAGTTGGTGTGATTTTGGGTGTTTTCTCTCTCCTTGGGAGAGGAGTGAAGGTCGAGTCGTGGAGGCGAGTGGAAGAACGGTGTGTGTGTTGTGTGTGAGTGTTGTGTGTGTGGGGTGGTGGAACCCCCAAAGCTTCCTGCAGTTGACAGGACAAATTTGCCGTTCATTAAGGGGCTGTGGCTTTTCACACCGCGAGAAGGAGGGTGTCAGAGTGTGTGTGCGTGTGATTGAAAGTGTGTCTGTGTGTGTTTAAGGGTGTCAGGCGTTTGGCCTGGTGATCACCCAGTGCCGGGTCTCAGTGGGGTTCCACCACCGGTGTGACCCAATCCCCTGAACCCCCCTACACACACACACACGTCACCTAAACACCCATGGGACCCCTCCCCATACTGTCACTGGTCTGTGAATAAGGGAGCATGAAGGAAGGGAAGAGGGGTGTTAAGGTGAAAACCCAATACCACCTCTCTCCGTCACACACACACACATTTACATTTGAGTCATTTAGCAGATGCTCTTATCCACAACGACTTACAGTTAGTTCATTTATCTTAAGATACACAGCCACTCCCGTTGCTGACAGGTTAAAATCAAGCACACAGCCATGCAATCTCCATAGACAAACATTGGCAGTAGAATAGGCTTACTGAAGAGCTTAGTGACTTTCAACGTGGCACCGTCATAGGATGTCACTTTTCCAACATGTCAGTTTGTCAAATTTCTTCCCTGCTAGAGCTGCCCCGGTCAACTGTAAAGTGCTGTTATTGTGAAGTGGAAACGTCTAGGAGCAACAACGGCTCAGCCATGAAGTGGTAGGCCAAACAAGTTCACAGAACAGGACCGCCGAGTGCTGAAGCGCGTAGCAAGTAAAAATCATCTGCCTTCAGTTGCAACCTCACTACGAAGTTCCAAACTGCCTTTCAAAACAACGTCAGCACAATAACTGTTCATCAGAAGCTTCATGAAATGGGTTTCCATGGCTGAGCAGCCGCACACAAGCCTAAGATCACCATGCGCAATTCCAAGCGTTGGTTGGACTGGTGTAAAGCTCGCCGCCATTGGACTCTGGAGCAGTTGAAACACGTTCTCTGGAGTGATGAATCAGGCTTCACCATCTGGCAGTCTGACGGACGAATCTGGGTTTGGCGGATGCCAGGAGAACGCTACCTGCCCGACAAAATAGTGCCAACTGTAAAGTTTGGTGGATGAGGAATAATGATCTGGGGCTGTTTTTCATGGTTCGGGCTAGGCCCCTTAGTTCCGGTGAGGGAAATCTTAACGCTACAGCATACAATTCTGTGTTTCCAGCTTTGTGGCAACAGTTTTGGGAAAGCCCTTTCCTGTTTCAGCATGACAATGCCCCCGTGCACAAAGCAAGCTCCATACAGACATGGTTTGTTGAGATCAGTGTGGAAGAACTTGACTGGCCTGCACAAGTGTTAGTGTTAGTTCTCATTTTATTTATTTATTTTGTTGGGCGGGGTTATTTAAAATACTATTAGAAGAGGTAGGGTTTCAGATGTTTTCGGAAGATGGGGAGGGACTCTGCTGTCCTAGCTTCTGGGGGATGCTGGTTCCACCATTGGGACAGAGAAGAGCTTGGACTGGGCACACATGCACACACACACACATACACACACACACACACACGTTAGATACAAGGTTTTGTAAAAGTAATTGACAAGTGTTTGAGGAAATTATTTTAAATACTTTATTTGTGTATTGTATGTAATTCTGACTGGTTGAAATCCATTTCTGTTATGAGCTTGTGAAGTGAAACCAATGTTCTCTGTATTCTCCTTTTCCAGGTGCCAGGCATGTGTGTGTAACTCCGTTGGAGGGGTGAATGGGTCATGCCACCCAGAGACAGGGAGATGCCAGTGTAAGGCCTTGGTGACGGGGGACAGGTGTGACCGCTGTGTCCCTGGAGCCAGTCACCTGGACTCAGACAACCACCTGGGCTGCAGTAAAGGTACTGGATGACTGGCCACAGAAGCACATCTATCGTTTTTTTCAAAATGCAAGAGTTAAGACAATGCTTTTATGTCTTATAGGTTATAAATAATGTTATTTTTATTGTGTGTATGCATATGCGTGCGTCTATCTCTGTCTCGATGTCTGTGGGTTTTGTGTGTCCGTGTGTATGCATACAGCATGTGTGCGATGTGTGTGTTAGTGGGGGGTAATTTCCTCCTCCTGTGCTTTCCCTGCCTAGGGGCTGTTTTGAGTTAGACACACGGACACTAACTTGACATGGAACAAACACCCGCCCGCACGCACACACACAAACACACAGTTTTAAACTCACAGAGGGACACTGGCTCTCTGGGACCTCCTCAGTATGCTAAGACGGAAATGTAAAATACCCCCGCACACACACACACACACACACATCCCGCATGCCTGTTATTTGGCCTGCAGTGTCTATTGTGTTGCATAAGACAAGCACAGAGGTTAATAATGTAATTGTATCTTCCCCCTCTTTCTCTTGTCCCCTCCCAACCCCTTTCCCATTTCCCACATCCCGCTCTCTCTCTTCTTCTCTCCCCTACCCTGCCTCCCTTGCTCTCTGTCTCTCCCCTTCCCCCCTCCCCCCAGCTCCTATCCAGCAGCCCAGTCCAATAGGGTTAGTCCTGACCTCTACCTCCATCCGTCTGACCTGGAGGCCCCCTGACGCGCCCAACACACACACTCTCAACTACACACTGCTCAGGGACGGCCTAGCTGTACACACTACACAGAGACACTACCCATTCAGTAAGTACACACACATTCACATTCACATGCACGCAAACACACACACACACACATTTTAAATACTTTATTTGAATCCACCAATCAAATTGACAAAAAAAGGATCAAACATTTCAAAGGCCCCTGTATGCATAGCACTCAGGGGTACAGAAAGCACCTCCCTCTCCAAACAGCTAGGGTGCCTACGACAGCTGAAACAGAGCAGTATCTAGTCAATTGCTTTGCCCTACTTTTTGTCATGCCCTCAATCTGGAGGCACCGCACTGCAAGCCTGTGTACGTGGCCGAGACTGCCAAATATCAGAGCCACCAGCTTGCACCTCCACCCGAGGCTGTCCAAGCGTGTCACGAGGGGCTGGTATTTAAACAGCTTCTCGGCAAAGGCCTGCTCCATGTAGCCGTCCAATGAGCAGCCCACATCCAAAATGAGCTCCTCCCCCTGGCCTCACCACACAACAACAATATCTGGTGTATTTGGCACACAGGAAAACACATACTCAACGTCAAACCAGCTTCCCCTTACACAAGAAGGTTTATGCATGTGTACTGTTTGTGAGACCACTTGTCTCACTTCGCTGGCTATCAGGTCAACAAGGCGGTCATGTCTAGCAATGTACAAATCCTTGTATGAACAGCAGCCATTCACAACATGGGCAATGGACTCCCATTACATTTGACTCATGTAGAATACAAAATGGCTCATGGTTTGCAGGGTACCAGTGTGATAGATTATATTTTGTTGGTAGAACTCGCAGCCTCACCTTAAAAGTAAAGGTTAGAATGTCCTCGCCAATGGCAGCGTTCTGGTACATGGATTGGGAGACAGAGTGGACATCACAGTCCAGGGCAGTGAGTTTCCCCTGCTGCCTCAAGCCAGTCCAGTGTTGCAGTAGCTGGGAGACAGAGTGGTCAGTAGCTGGGAGGCAGAGTGGACATCACAGTCCAGAGCAGTGAGTTTCCCCTGCTGCCTCAGGCCAGTCCAGTGTTGCAGTAGCTGCATCCGTCTGATACCGAGGAGTGTCCTGAATGTAGGATGAGATGTTCCATCATCTGGTGACAGAAGCCTCCACAACAACACTGCGATCTGCCACAACTGCATCAGAGGCAGTCACAGACTCAGTTTGCATATCAGTCCGTGTCCACCTGAGCTACACTCCAGTCCGGTTGCACAGGCCATTGAGGTCCGGCCAGTCTGACCACACTCCAAAGCACACAGCACAAGTGTCCAATTTTTTCAATTGGCCTTCCTCCTGAAGCCTAGGAAGTTGTCCTCAGTGTCCCTGGCCAGTGGAACCTTCTGCCTCCATAGGTCCAGAAAGAACTCCTTAACTCTCACATCATCACTGTTGAACATGTTCAACAGGTGAATCTGTCTGGGAGCAGTGGAAATCCACTCAATATTCGGGACACCTAAACGCCCCTCTCTTTGGCTCAGGAAGACAACGTCACCTGTGGTGTGTGGGTTGAAGCATAGCCACTTTCTCCCCACTTGAACAGTTTTGTTATTCATTTCCCCCAGAACCTTCTGTGGGAGAGGCACACGTGCAAGCAGATGTTTAATCTTTGCTAGGGCCACCTCTCTCACAGCTTCTAGCTTCATGACCACAGGCAGAGGGGAAACGTCAATCATATCAAGCCTGGTTGAATACTCGTGGATGAGCTCCTCAACTTGTTCCCCCCACTCGCCAGCAACATTAAACGTATGTCCAAGATAACTATATGTTTCGTGATGAGAGTAGACTGATTGGTTTATTCATTAGTGTAAATGTTGGGGGCTTATCATTATTAGACTTGTACCAGCGGTTACCTCTGCTGTGTCTTTCATACAACACTGCACATTTAGTGTCTTTCACTTCCAGCCCATCTCAAAAAAATCATCTGTGCGAGAGAGCATGTCTTTAATAACCTGCTCTTCTCTGGAGGTGATCTGGATGTCATCAGCATACCCTCTTACTGGGTTTGGTGACACACACACACACACACACGTGCACACACACACACACAGTCAAGTATTTTCTCTCTCCTAGGCCCTGTAACTTATGTGGACAGTGGTTTATCTCCGTTCATGGATTATTCTTACCGGCTAGTAACGGCTAACGTTAACGGTCAGACGGTGAGTGTTCCGGTCAGTTACCAGACCCTGGCCGCCGTACCGGACCCTGACCATATCCTTCTGACTCTGGTGGGCCGACCAGGACCGACCACAGCCAACCTCAACTGGACCCGACCACAGAACACATCAGGTCCACAAGAGAGGTATGGACCAGTGGGCTGCTGAGAGGGAGAACGGCTCATAATAATGTCCGTAACGGAGCAAATGGAATGACATCAAACACCTGGAAACCATGTGTTTGATGTATTTGATAGCGTTCCACTGATTCCGCTCCAGTCATTACCACGAGCCTGTCCTCCCCAATTAAGGTGCCACCAATTTCCTGTGGTATGGACCCAGTATTCTAACCCTTCTCTAGGTGTCCTATCTAACCTAAAATAAAGAGAAATACGGGTATTGAATCAGAGAGAGAGAGAGCGAGAGACTTGTATTAAAAAGCACTTTCAATAGTGAATCCATTGAACATTATTTTTTGGTCTAGGACTAAGCCTAATTTGTGTCCAGGAAACCAGCCTTTAAGAATTCTCAACCCAGCTGAGTTGAGATGAGTCTAGATGATATTTTATGGTCTGTGAGTCCCTAACTGAAGAAGCAAAATTGGCTGGTCAGTTATGGTCAAGTCATATTGACTAATAAACTAAACTGATCCCTCTCTCTGTGTGTTCCTGTAGGTTTGTGCTAACCTCAGTGGAGGCTGGTACTGGTAGGGAGCGGGTCCACTATACAGGTCTAGAGACCCAGGCTGCAGCCGCTGGCCTTTCCCCCTACACCCACTACAACCTCACCCTGCAGGCCTGCTCTACTGGTGGGTGCACCTCCACCCCTCCCCTGTCCCTCCTCACTTCACCCAGCCCCCCACAGGGACAGTCCCCACCCAGGGTCAACGCCACCGGACCGCACCAAATACACGCAGCCTGGGACCCCCCCGTTCGTCCCAATGGTACGACCCGAATCGTCTCTTGATCTGTGTTCACAGACAACATTTTTTAAGAAAAAAATGTTTTGAAAAGGAAGTACTACAGTGACTGTCCTATTAGGATGCTCCTAGAGAACACATGTTCTACTCCCCTTAACAGTGTGTCCCCACAGTGTGCCACTGGATCCAGGGCTTTGTACAGTCGCTTTAAGGCTCTGTACCATATTAAGCCTGTTTAACCACCACCACACTAATGCTTTTTCAGTCATGGTTTAATTTACAGCATTACATTATAACGCTCCCCGAGGCACATTAAAACACATGTACTTCTACCAGACATTATCATTCAAGTCATTTCATATTCTGTTTTGAGTCGTCATTCAACCATGCCTACAACTAGAACTGCCATGTTGGCCTGGCTGTATTGAAAACAAGACATGGGGGAACAGACTCTTTGAAGTGCTAGTGTGATAGGGAGCATTGGAGAAGAGAGAGAATGGAGAGAGAAAAGAGGGAGAATAGAAGTGTTTATTTCTATTGTGTTGTGATGCATGCCTGTCCTCAGCTCAACCTTCTGTATTCATTCACTGCCTTGGTAACACTAATGAGCAATGTGGATATGATGCTGAGCTTTGATTCTCATGTGGATGAAGAGTCTCTCTGCTATAGAGTATTAGAATGGGATATGAGAATGCACTGTGCTGGTATTCATTCATTCTGTTTTAGTATTGGCTGAAGACCTGTGGTTGATTAGTAGCTTGTATGGTACTGTAGTGATGCATACAGTATTGTATCTCCTTGTGTCCTGAGCAACTAACTGAAATTGCGGTTATTTTTCGGCTGAGTCTAAGCCCTGTCTAAGCCGGGGGGGGGTACTACTAAGCTATATGGAATTGTTTTAAGAAGGTCATACCAAGGATCAATTTGCTATATGATTTTTCAGACGAGTCTTGTGAGGCCTGTGGGTGTCCTAGAGCAAAACAACCGACATGTACGTGTTCCTGAGAGTCATCTTTACAGTAGCTTGTAGGCCGAACGATTTTGTGAGAAGACCGATTTTCGGGATGTCTCATGGTCTGACAAACACCGCTCTAGCTCTCTCTGTCACCTTCCACCACAGATGCGGAAGTGTTAAGTAGGCTGATGCGGTAGTGTTAACTTCTTAGGGAGCAGCTCCCGAGGTGACGGTTTTGGAGAGTCTGGCGTGCCCAAAGTAAAATGCCTCCCACTCAGGCCCAGAAAATAGGATATGCACATAATTAGTACTATTGGATAGGAAACACTCTGAAGTTTGTGAGTATAACAGAACGGATATGGCAGGCGAAAACCTGAGGAATTTCTGTCTTGGAAAAAGGGATTTTGACACATTGCCTCATTTTGAACCCCTCCCTATTGGGAGTAAGATTTCAGTACCTATTGCTTCCACTGGATGTCAACAGTCTCTAGACAGTGTTTTGATTCTGTTTAGTTGTTCTGGATGGTAATAGAAGAAGAATTGGGAAGTGGTCACAAGAAGTAAACAGAAGAGGATGCGCGTTCCCAGGCTTGTGCTCGCTGTGGTTTTTTCCTTTCCTATCGCCCAGTTTATATTCCGGTTGAAATATTATACTAAGTATACATAAAAGTGTTCCTAAGGATACATTATCAATGATGTTTGATTGTTCTTGGACAAGTGTATAGGTATAGGTTGAACGAGTTCTCTTCACGGTTCAATGGTGGACGCTGTATTTTCTCATCATAACGCACCAACCAAATGGAGATTTATGGATATAATAAATTACTTTTTCTAACAAAAGAACCATGGATTGTCTTCGTTGGACACTTGGGAAGCCCTCAGCAGAAGTTCTTCAAAAGGTAATTGATTTGTTTTCGCTGTGAAATGTGTTTTGTGTGAATCGCGATGGTTTATGAATATATTGGAGGTGCTACCCTCAAACAATCAAATGTAGTGCTTTTGCCGTAAAGCCTTTTTGAAATCTGACAACGCTGTGATATTGCCAATGTTTAATCATTCAACTTTTGGATTTTGAATTTGGCGCCTTGCATTTCACCGGGTAGTGTCGGGAGTGGGGCGCCCCACCACTCCCTTGATGACTATGCACCACTCACTGGCGCCCCACCACTCCCTAAGTAGTTAAGTAGACAGATGTAAAAGTGTTAAGTAGGCAGATGTGGAAGTGTTAAGTAGGCTGATGCGGTAGTGTTAAGTAGACAGATGCGGAAGTGTTATGTTGCCAGATGCGGAAGTGTTAAGTAGGCAGATGCGAAAATGTTAAGTAGGCAGATGCGAAAGTGTTAAGTAGGCAGATGTGGAAAACAGAAAACATGGTAATTAACTACAATGACCATAATCCATTGCGCGCCTACTTGTCCAGTCTGTGTGAGAGAGAGAGAAGAGACAGATCAAGAGGGATAGAGAGCAGTTGCTTTGAGAGGGATCTCTACCTGAAAATACAATCTAAGTGATTGATAGTTGGTATTCAGCAGGCATAAAAGTATGCCTTATTTACTTTGCAGAACTACTAAAATAGGACATTTTTCAGCAGCTCTATGGAGATGAGATGATGACTTGGAATGAAATTATAAATTCATCAAATAAAACAAATGTAGTATACGCATCATCTGAAATATTTTATTAAAGTAAAGTAATGACAATAACTGATGGTTAATAAGTGATAATCAGTAATGGGCAGTCACTACCATCATGGGACTTTTATGAATTGTTTTATTCTGTGTTGTTACATTTTTCAACGCACATAATGTATAGTGCATTTACTGTCAATAATGTAAATACAAGCCGAAGTAGAAAACCGTGATTATTTTTTCATTTACCAAAAAAATTCAAATCCATTGTGTCCTACATAGTGGTTCTCTAACTTGTTTTAAACTTTGATCAATATAATGAACGTACTTTATCATTTCCTTGTGACCCACCTTGTATAAGAATATACAATATTTCTGGTAAGGAACAGGTCCTAATAGGAATTAGTCACAAGCTAACCCATCAATAACTGATTAATATGGCATTGAACATAATGACAACGTCTCTTTTGTTTCTTCCATAGGTGTTATTATAAGGTACGAGCTCTTCATACGAGGGCCAATGGAATCGCAGAACACCACAAGCCCCGCCCCAGAGCGTAGGGTGTTTGTGAGCAGTGGTTGGCTGGATCCCCGCCTCCCGTCTGACTCAGCCAATGAGAGTGCTCTGCCCCCTCCCCAAAGCGGCGCCATGGTAACAGACCTGCAGGCCTTCTCCACCTATCAGCTGCGAGTTCTGACGGTCAACATGGCTGGCAGTGTGATATCAGACTGGACTACAGCTCGGACACAGGAGGGGGGTCAGTTAAACACACGTACACACACCAGCATACAAACACAAACAGTGACGAAAGAAGTAGAGAGAGAGTGAGGAGAGCACTTACAGAGAGAGAGAGAGTTCCTCTGGGGAGGCCTCTGGGTGTGTAGTTATAGTAGTTTTGTGACATAATGGTTGGTGGAAGTGAGGGAGGAGAGGAATAGGGAGGGGGAGAGACAGGAAGGAGGGGGTTACTCATTAAAGCATTATAATTCCAAAGAGATGATATGGCTCATTAGAACTAGACTGTGCCCCCAAACAAAACTCACAGCCCTCTGTCTGACTGTGTAATAGCCATGAATCACATTACACACCCTGACTATGTGTGTGTGTGTGAGTGTTTGTGCACTCCTGCATGCATGTGTGAATCGTATTACACACCTAACAGTAGGTGGCTTCAGAGATAAAGGAGAGAGAGGAGAGATAAGACGAGAGGTGGGGAGATAGTGTGTGAGATAATAGGTGTTTCTAAATGTGTGAGGGTGGTCTGTACTGTGCTGTACTGTACTGTGCTGTGCTGTGCTTTCATGGACACTGTGATTTAAGTATTTTATGATAAAATATGAGATTAGGAAGTAACGTGTGTGTGTGTTCCATAGCTCCGGAGTTCGTGGCTCCTCCTGAGGTGTCGGCGGTGTCATCCTCGTCCCTAAAGGTTGCTTGGAGGTCAGCGCGGGGTCAAGAGGCTAGAGGACAGGTCACTGAATACAGGGTCAACCTGGTCACAGAGCAGAAGTCCAACCCATACGCACCACCTGTTATCACACAGGTAACATACTCACGCATTACACAATAAATAGGTACACATGCTTCTACCTCATTCCTAGATTTCCTGAAAATGTCTTGGCCCTAAATCATCTTAGAAAAATAGATAGACCTTCTAAACACCACTACTTCTGCATTCCCTTAGAAAAACACATACAATATCATTGCACAGATAGGAGTGTTCTCATCGGCTCAAACATAGATGTCCCTCCTCAGGTATTATGATGTCACACCACCTACACGGCTAAACCCATCATGCATTGCCCCATGTCAGCGTATCACCTCTGACTCCCTCCGGCTGGAGGTTTAACGAGCGCTGCTTCTTCTCAACAGTAGAGTAGAGCTCCATGCTATACCAACTGAGCGCCATGCTCTACCAACTGAGCTCCATGCTCTACCAACTGAGCTCCATGCTCTACCAACTGAGCTCCATGCTCTACCAACTGAGCTCCATGCTCTACCAACTGAGCCATACATGACCACAAGTGTGTGTAGGGGGCCTATAACATCCCACTGATCCTCTGTGTGTGTGTGTCTTTCTTGTCGCAGGTGCTGTATGTAGCCAGTCCATCAGAGCGTGTGTATGTAGCAGAAGGACTAGATGCCTACAGGAGATATGACTTCACTGTGACTCTGTGTACCTCACTGGGCTGTGTGACCAGCCTGCCTGCCTCCGGACGAACACTACCTACAGGTAACACACACATGCACACAGAGGGAGGGAGGGGGTGAGGGAGAGGGAAGAGAGTGAGGGTAAGGGAGAGGGTGAGAGAAGAGGGTGAGGGAGTGGAAAGAGGGTGTGGGGTAGAGGGAAGAGTGGGGTAGAGGGAAGAGAAAAACAAATGGAGAGAGAATGTTCTCACTTTTTCTTCTATTGTCAGGTCTTCATATTCTCTCTCTCTCCACCCTGAAATCACTTTATGACTCTAACTCATCCCTCTTATGTCAGGACCACACACTCGCACACGCACACACACACACGCACACTCGCACACACGCACACACACTCACACACGCAGACACGCACACACACTTACACTCACACACACTCACACACGTTCACACATACTCACATACACACACTCACATATACTCACACATACATGCACTCAATCACGCACGCACTCACTCACACACTCACACATGCACACACACAGACGTTCACATACATACATACACACACTCACACACACACACACACACACACACACACACACACACACACACACACACACACACACACACACACACACACACACACACACACACATGCACTCACTAACTGACTAAATTCACTCACTCAGTTTTTCAGTTGAGACAGGGGTGTAACCAGGGGGGAAATTCATTGTACAATGCAGTAAAAACTATTTGCTGATAATTACAAGGAGAAAAATGTGGCATAGCGCACACTCCCTGTTGGCCATGAATCAAACACACACACACAGTCACACACACACACACTGTTACACACACACATTCTGTCACACACACGTGTGTGCGGGCCACTGCGGTAGATTTATTACCAATATGGAAGTAGGATGAATTAGCCTCCTTTAATAACCGAGACACAAATCACTGGGCCTGGGACGAGCTCTAATTGATCAGCTTTGTGTGTTGGGCACACACACACAGTGCCGTCGCGCAGCTCTAACATATGGTCTGGGCTGACACACACGACCCGCAGATATATTCATCCATATGCTCACACATGTTCACCGTTTGGTGCGTTTCTGTTCCCGTTTGTTTGTGTGTTTTGTTTACGTCTCTAAGATGTGAGAATGTGTTTTTCTCAGGTGCAGGAATACAGCATGCTTCAACATATTAATATATATCAAGTTGTTGGCGTTTGTACGGCGTATTCCAAAGTTTTGAATTCTCTGTGGTCTTGAAAAATAGTAGCTTCGACTTCTTATAAATTATTCCAAGGCTTTTAAATGTAGAAATCTAAATTATGTGCCATTTTTTGTGTTTTAAACTATAGTCACAAAATCCCCCCATATTGTGTTTAGGAATTAACATGTTTATATCTATTGTTCAACTGCCTTAACCCCCTTGACTCGATTGATGCACTGGTGCGTCATTCTAAGTAACATAATGAAAAAATCCAGATCAAAATCCGTCCGCATCTGCGGTGAAAGGTGACAGAATTAGAGCGGTGTTTGTCAGACAGTAAGACATCCCCATAATCGGTCTTCTCACAAAAACATATTTAGCGTTCGAATGGTTTGGTTTACAAAACTAATATGAGAGATGAGAGATGAGACTCTCACTAACACGTGGTGTTCTGTTTTGCTCTACGACCCCCACAACTGTCATGGAACTCGTTTGAAGGTCATCGGTACCGTTTTTATTTTAAACTAAAGGAAGTACAGTTGAAGTCGGAAGTTTACATACACCTTAGCCAAATACATTTAAACTCAGTTTTTCACAATTCCTGACATTTAATCCTAGTAAAAATTCTCTGTCTTAGGTCAGTTAGGATCACCACTTTATTTTTAAAATGTGAAATATCAGAATAATAGTAGAGATAAATATTTATTTCAGCTTTTGTTTCTTTCATCACATTCCCAGTGGGTCAGAAGTTGACATACACTCAATTAGTATTTGGTAGCATTGCCTTTAAATTGTTTTACTTGGGTCAAACGTTTTGTGTAGCCTTCCACAAGCTTCCCACAATAAGTTTGGTGAATTTTGGCCCATTCCTCCTGACAGAGCTGGTGTAACTGAGTCAGGTTTGTAGGCCTCCTTGCTCGCACAAGCTTTTTCAGTTCTGCCCACACATTTTTTATAGGATTGAGGTCAGGGCTTTGTGATGGCCACTCCAATACCTTGACTTTGTTGTCCTTAAGCCAATTTTCCACAACTTTGGAAGTATACTTGGGGTCATTGTCCATTTTGGAGACCCATTTGTGACCAAGCTTTAACATCCTGACTGATGTCTTGAGATGTTGCTTCAATATATCCACATAATTTTCCTTCCTCATGATGGCATCTATTTTGTGAAGTGCACCAGTCCCTCCTGCAGCAAAGCACCCCCACAACATGATGCTGCCACCCCCGTGCTTCACGGTTGGGATGGTGTTCTTCGGCTTGGAAAATTCCAGAAAATTATGTAATGGCTTTAGAAGCTTCTGATAGGCTAATTGACATAATTTGAGTCAATTAGAGGTGTACCTGTGGATATATTTCAAGGTCTACCTTCAAACTCAGTGCCTCTTTGCTTGACATCTGTCACGACTTCCGCCGAAGTCGGTCCCTCTCCTTGTTCAGGCGGCGTTCGGTGGTCGGCGTCACCAGTCTTCAAGCCATCGACGATCCATTTTTCATTTTCCATTTGTTTTGTATTTGTTTTTTTCACACCTAGTGGGAATGTGATGAAAGAAACAAAAGCTGAAATAAATCATTCTCTCTACTATTATTCTGACATTTCACATTCTTAAAATAAAGTGGTGATCCTAACTGGCCTATGACAGGGAATTTTTACTAGGGTTAAATGTCAGTAATTATGAAAAACTGAGTTTAAATGTATTTGGCTAAGGTGTATGTAAACTTCCGACTTCAACTGTATATTGACTACGTCCGTCGTCGCTCGCTCTTAATCAAAATTACGGATTGCCTCTTAGCCGCTTGTCATCCCCTAATGCCATAGTTTGTACATCTCAGTTGTCAGTAGAAACCACATTTGTTTAAATAAGTCAGCCACATCACCTATGTTTTTTTAAGGCAGTAAATGAGGCTGAATAAATTGTTTCACTGCCAGACAAGGCTCCGATGATAGCCAGGTGTAGCTAGCGGTGATAAGGATTCACTCCATGGTGCTAAAAAGAAAGCACTGCTGTTTGGACAGCTTTATGTAGGCCCTAACAGTTTGTGGGCACCGCTTGTCGCCGTTATAGTGCAATTAATGTATTGTTTAGTGTTGTGTTTTGTAGTGTCTTTGCTGGCATGCACCTAAAATAATTTTTGGGAGTTTGGCCCACCAAGATTTACATGCAAAAAATCACCACTGAGTATGACCATCTGAAAAAACTCCATATGTCATCTTAGACCCCCCTCCCACCAACGGCTTAGACTCTGAAGAATGAATTGTAGTTAGACGATTCTCCACTAATTGTCTGATCAAAACTTCCCGTTCGCACATACAAACTAACACACACAGACAAACGAATACACACACATTCACAACCAACCTGTTGGTTTTGAGCATCCAAGACTGTCTGTGCCGTTATCCATGTTGTGATTGTCTTGTGCCAGACCTTAATGTTGATGATAGCCATTTATCCATCCTTTACCCAGGTTTGTTTACGACTGTTTAGACACACAATCCACATTACTATTAGCCAGACACACCATTACACAGAATAACCATCTGTTCAGACGGAGGAGACGGCATCTGCTTAGACGCTTTTATCTGACTCAAATTCTATTAGATTCTGTCAATACACACACCCACCCACAGGAAATGAACGTAGTTGGTCTTAGAGAGGGAGTGAGTTGTGGGGTGTGGTGTGTAAACAGTAAGTAGGGGCCTTAATGGTTACGGCGCAGAACATTATTTTGGCATCTCACCTCCCCCTTCCCCTTCCTTCTCTCTCTCTCTCTCTCTCTCTCTCTCTCTCTCTCTCTCTCTCTCTCTCTCTCTCTCTCTCTCTTTCTCTCTCGCGTCATCTCTTCTTTACTCCCTCCAACTTTCAGTGGAAACTTTCCATGTCTCCCTTATATAAAGTGTGTTTTGCACATAATTAAGAATTTCTTATACATGTTTAAAGGAATTTCACCAGATTACATTTCCTTATGTAACTCTAAATCTAAAAATGAATGAAATTAGGAGGAAGAAAGATGTAAGGCTGTCTGCGTGTGTGTGTGTGAGTCTGTGTGTGTGTGCTTGAGTGAGTTTGTGTGTGTAAAGTCCACAGCACTCCACCAGAGCAGACTCTCACCACCAGAGCAGACTCTCACCACCAGAGCAGACTCTCACCACCAGAGCAGACTCTCACCACCAGAGCAGACTCTTACCACATGGTATTGATCAGGTTGGATTGTGAATCAGTTGCTGACGGTAATGTTTTATGTATCCTACATCCATAAAGACTTGCTCTACAAGCCTAGCCAGCCCCTACAACACACACACACACACGATCACACACACACGGCACATTGACGTGAACCCTGCTATGCATATTTCTCTCCTCAAGAAGCCTGGGGATAATGATGCATAAATCAATAGTTGTGCTGCTCCAGAGAGGGGTATTTCAGCGGTATTACAGTGCATTTAGACCGGGGATGACCCAAAGGCCCATAAAGGATGTCAGCTTGTGTAAAAACACAAAACACTCCTCCGGGCCTGATAATTGTTCCCCAGAAGCGTGTTTGTGTGTGTGTGTGTGTGTGCGTGTCTGCCCTGGGATCACTGTGGTGATTTAGCTGCTTCATTAACATGTTGAAGGCAATATTAACCTTAGTGTTGGACTGTTAACCTTGTTGTCGGAGCGTCATCGAGTGGAGAGGGGGCAGAGAGGATGACAGGAGGAGAGGAGAGACCAAGTGGCTTTTATCAAACCTTATGTGGCGGCCTTGATGTAAATACATGGCAGCATATTAGCATCGCACAGTAGTCACTCACAAATACACACATATACACACATATACACACATATACACACACACACACACACACACACACACACACACACACACACACACACACACACACACACACACACACACACACACACGGGCACACACACACACACACACGGCACACACACACAGAAACACACACAAAGCCCATTATTCTTTAAAAAATTAGGGCTGACCCCATTTAGTCGACTAGTCGATTGTTTGGTCGATAGGCTGTTGGTTGACCAAGATTTCTTTAGTCGAGCAGTTGGTGCACAAGACACCAGTCTGATTTACGCCTTCCTGAGTGGACTAATCCATGGCGGAGGCCACGGGGATGGCACAGTCCATCACTAAGACACCAGTCTGAGTGGACTAATCCATGGCGGAGGCCACGGAGATGGCACAGTCCATCACAAGACATGTGATACTGAAATTGTATATGGTTATATATTATGTAGAAATAATGGTGCACTAAACACTAATAAATTGAATATTATTTTACATTAAATGCGCTTTCTCCCTCGTTGGATACAGTCGCTGTCTGTGGTTCTGAAACATAATCTTCAGTGCACCGTAGAATTGATGCCTTTCCCCATGTTGCTTTGTGCATAATAGCAAAGTTAACCAGCATACTGGGATAGAGAACAATGTGGCGGAGGCAGCAGCAGCAGGAACGAGGAAACAGCCTTTGACTTAGCCTAATTGAGAGGGAAATCCCAACTTAATTAGGTCTAAAATCAATAGCCTAACTGTTAAATGTGCCTGGCTTTATAAATCATCCATATATATCTACATAAATAAGACAGATCTTTCTTATCTTGTCTGTCTGAGTGTTTGTTTAATAGCCTACTGATTCTGTGAGCACCAAGCTTCGTGCAACTGCAAAATGTAAGCAATTTCACAGATTTGGCTGTTTTTAATCTTTGCTATGCTGTAGTAAAGGCTTTACAAATAAAATGGTTAGAACTGGTATTAATTATAAATGATTTAGTGTTGTTTACACTGTTCCAGACAGGCAGAACAATGATATGGTAATGTGACAGCACCTGTTTCTCACTCATAATATGCATGTAGCTCTCGCTCCTATAGCCTTCCTTTTCTTGATCTCCTTCTTACTGTTATTATTAGGATCATCATCATTACAGTAATAAGTCATGTTGTTATCATTAGTGGTCAATGTATAGTATCCTTGTATAACCATCGAGCTGTAGGCCTAAAAGTGGGTCTTCTTTAGTCTTAATACCGTAACTTACTTACGCCTATATTTCAATATATAGGCTATTGATCAATCGATCAATCATTCGTTCATGCCATCACACGCCAACGAGACATGAATGCTTTGAAATGCTGTCAAGCATTTTCGTGTTTAATTAAATAACAGAAGGAATCTTTGAATAATTAGCCTAAACAATAAATAAATGCAACTGTTTTTACTCTGCTGTAATAAAGGCTTTATTTATTTTTTATCTCGTTAGAACAGACTCTCTGCTACACTTATTCAATTAAGTGTTTTTTACACTGTTCAAAATGGTAATAAAAAAATATATATATATATACAGTGGGGCAAAAAAGTATTTAGTCAGCCACCAATTGTGCAAGTTCTCCAACTTAAAAAGATGAGAGAGGCCTGTAATTTTCATCATAGGTACACTTCAACTATGACAGACGAAATGAGAAAAAGAAATCCAGAAAATCACATTGTAGGATTTTTAATTTATGTATTTGCAAATTATGGTGGAAAATAAGTATTTGGTCAATAACAAAAGTTTATCTCAATAGTTTGTTATATACCCTTTGTTGGCAATGACAGAGGTCAAACGTTTTCTGTAAGTCTTCACAAGGTTTTCACACACTGTTGCTGGTATTTTGGCCCATTCCTCCATGCAGATCTCCTCTAGAGCAGTGATGTTTTGGGGCTGTCGCTGGGCAACACGGACTTTCAACTCCCTCCAAAGATTTTCTATGGTGTTGAGATCTGGAGACTGGCTAGGCCACTCCAGGACCTTGAAATGCTTCTTCTGAAGCCACTCCTTCGTTGCCCGGGCGGTGTGTTTGGGATCATTGTCATGCTGAAAGACCCAGCCACATTTCATCTTCAATGCCCTTGCTGATGGAAGGAGGTTTTCACTCAAAATCTCACGATACATGGCCCCATTCATTCTTTCCTTTACATGGATCAGTCGTCCTGGTCCCTTTGCAGAAAAACAGCCCCAAAGCATGATGTTTCCACCCCCATGCTTCACAGTAGGTATGGTGTTCTTTGGATGCAACTCAGCATTCTTTCTCCTCCAAACACGACGAGTTGAGTTTTTACCAAAAAGTTATATTTTGGTTTCATCTGACCATATGACATTCTCCCAATCCTCATCTGGATCATCCAAATGCTCTCTAGCAAACTTCAGACGGGCCTGAACATGTACTGGCTTAAGCAGAGGGGACACGTCTGGCACTGCAGGATTTGAGTCCCTGGCGGCGTAGTGTGTTACTGATGGTAGGCTTTGTTACTTTGGTCCCAGCTCTCTGCAGGTCATTCACTAGGTCACCCCGTGTGGTTCTGGGATTTTTGCTCACCGTTCTTGTGATCATTTTGACCCCACGGGGTGAGATCTTGCGTGGAGCCCCAGATCGAGGAAGATTATCAGTGGTCTTGTATGTCTTCCATTTCCTAATAATTGCTCCCACAGTTGATTTCTTCAAACCAAGCTGCTTACCTATTGCAGATTCAGTCTTCCCAACCTGGTGCAGGTCTACAATTTTGTTTCTGGTGTCCTTTGACAGCTCTTTGGTCTTGGCCATAGAGGAGTTTGGAGTGTGACTGTTTGAGGTTGTGGACAGGTGTCTTTTATACTGATAACAAGTTCAAACAGGTGCCATTAATACAGGTAACGAGTGGAGGACAGAGGAGCCTCTTAAAGAAGAAGTTACAGGTCTGTGAGAGCCAGAAATCTTGCTTGTTTGTATGTGACCAAATACTTATTTTCCACCATAATTTGCAAATGAATTCATTAAAAATCCTACAATGTGATTTTCTGGATTTCTTTCCCTCATTTTGTCTGTCATAGTTGAAGTGTACCTATGATGAAAATTACAGGCCTCTCTCATCTTTTTAAGTGAGAGAACTTGCACAATTGGTGGCTGACTAAATACTTTTTTGCCCCACTGTATATATATATATATATATATATATATATTGTAATCTAACAACAACTGTTTGGCACACATAATACTCATGCAACATTTTCTCCTATACCCTCCTTTTCTTAATCTCTAGTAGTTTCCAGAACTAAGTAAAATGTCTTCCACAGATCTGACTTCCCCTTTCCCTCCTGAGCAACCAGTAAACATTAATCAGTTTCAAGTTTCTTTTCCATGTCCTCACATCCATTTTGCTGTCACGTGTTACTGTGTCCGGAGTTTGTTATAGACAATTTGTTGATGTGATTATGATATGCTATAGGTCAGGCCCTATTGGTCACGTGCATGCAATGCTTACATGTTTCACGTAAAGAGAGCAAGGGTTGAGGGAATAGGGAATGTTTTTCCTAAACAAATAATGGATTTCAGTAACATAACTTTTCATTCAGTAACAAGTAAGAAACTAAATGGCTGAAATGGTGTAGCAGCTTTAGCATAGACTGCTCACTAAACACTTGCTGTGGTGCCTTTTCACTGGAGTAGGGAGGAGAGCAAGACAACATGCGGCAGTTTTTTTATTTAACCTTTATTTTACTAGGTAAGTCAGTTAAGAACGAATTCTTATTTTCAATGACAGCCTAGGAACAGTGGGTTAACTGCCTGTTCAGGGGCAGAACAACAGATTTGTACCTTGTCAGCTCGGGGAATTGAACTTGCAACCTTTCAGTTACTAGTACAATGCTCTAACCACTAGGCTACCCTGCCACCCCAGTCACAAGTGCACTTGCTGTCATTTCTTTTTAACATAGTGTGACCATCACAGAACATTTCTTGAGTCATTTGTGTGTGTCTTATTTAATCAAACAGTGTGCTTAAAGCATCAGACAAGCTCAGTGCATATGTAGTTGATTTTATTGAACACATAGGGTGTGTCTGTCTACTGTATATATGGAAAAATAAGTTTCAACATTTCGACCAATCGATTGGTCGAAAGAACAGGATTACTTTTTTTTGTCGGGGAGAGCCCTAAAGCTCTGTCAAGGTTTTGGGGATCTTGGCTAGACAGCAATTTTCAAGTCTTGCCATAGAATTTCACGCAGATTTATGTCAAAACTTTAACTTGGCCACTCGGAAACATTCACTGTCTTCTTGGTAAGCAACTCAAGTGTAGATTTGGCTTTGTGTTGTAGGTTATTGTCCTGCTGAAAGTTGAATTCCTCTCCAAGTGTCTGGTGTAAAGCAGACTGAAGCATGTTTTCCTCTAGGATAATGCCTGTGCTTAGCTCCATCCTGTTTCTTTTTATCCTAAAAAAACTCCCCAATCTTTGCCGATGTCAAGCATACCCATAACATGATGCAGCCACCACCATGCTTGAAAATAAGGAGGCAGTTACTCAGTGTTGTGCTGTGTTGGATTTGCCCCAAATTTAAGGCTTAGCATTTAGGTCAAAACATTTATTCCTTTGCTGTGTTTTTTTCTTCCAGTATTACTTTAGTGCCTTGTTGCATGCAAGATGCATGTTTTGGAATATTTGTATTCTTTATATTTGTATTCTACTTTTCAGTTTCATTCCTGTCCTGCAGCTCAGTTCAGATGGATGACTGTATCTTTGATGTGTCTGGGTGGTTTAATACATCATCCACAGCATAATTATTAACTTGACCATGCTTAAAGAGATATTCAATGCCTGATTTGTTATTGTTACCCATCTACTGCCATTCTTTATGAGGCTTTCGAAAGCTGGTCTTTGCTGTTTAATATGTGCTTGAAATTCAATACTTAGGCTAATTTAGGCTTGTCTAATGAAAAGGGATTAATACTTTTGCAACAACATTTGAGTTATTTAAATAAAGTGTAGAGTATTTTGTGTAGATCAATGAGCAAAAAACCCACAATTAAATTAATTTAAATCCCACTTTAATGCAACAAAATTTTTAAAAAACCAAGGGGGGTGAACACTTCACTGAAGATGTTTTAATGCGACCAGCCACTGAACCAAATGCTGGAGACACTGTCCTACTTGCAGATTCTATAGTAAAGAAAAAACACATAACATATCACTACCAGCTCCTCTCTCTAGCGTATGTTCTGAGGGATAAAATAAAAGATAAATGTTCCACTGAGGCTTCACAAAAATCCTATTAAAGGAGAGGGAATAATTTTTTAATGATATCAGAGTTTCCATTATATAGACTCTATGGTTATTGATTGCCTGTCATTTATGGTGCCTTGACTGAGATGGGCTGGGAAGACAAGACATCCACCTCCCATTTACCAGCTTTATTAGGCCTTGTGTGTGTCTGTGTGTGTGTGTGTGTGTCAGTGAGTGCGTGCATCCGCATGTGTGTGTGTGTGTGTCAGTGAGTGCGTGCATCCGCTCGCGTGTGTGTGTGTGTGAAGGTGTCACTCCTGGATAATTTACTCCTCTAGCTCATACGTGGGACCATCTAAACCACAGCACATGCATGACACTGAGATGAATGTTAATGCACAGCTATCTTTTGTAACTCTCCATCTCTCCATCTCTCCCTCTCTCCATCTCTCCATCTCTCCACTCGTTTAGTTATTTTAACCTGTTATCAGACTAACAGACTCTCTCTGAGATGAATAATTGCTGTAAGAGAGTCTTCGTCTAAGAGACAGCTGAAACAGCTGAACAACACACCCGTTTAAGAGCATTTGTAATTCTGCATAGAACTACAAAAGAAAGTACTTAAAAGCATACATGTGCCCTCCTCTTGTTGAGTATTACAAGGTAGTTACCTTTCTTCTCCTCTACATGAACCATTATCTCTTTACTCTCTCTCCCTCTCCCTCCCCTCTCTAGCTCCAGCAGGTCTCGCTCCCCCCAGGTTGAGGCCAGTTCATGGGACACTGATGGAGGTGACCTGGGACCCCCCCTCTCAGCCCCATGGACCCCCACCACTCTACCAGGTCTGTCTGTCTGTCCGCCTTTCTGTCAGATACTTTCGGAACCGACTACAGAGGGACATTATTGTTTAAATTCCTTTAAAACATATTTGTACGTACACATCTGTCAAAGTTCTCCGTGATGCCGGTAAGGCAGAGTCAGGCGCAGGACAACGAGTATGAGTTTTCAAATGCTTTACTCAATATTTCCAAAATACATGAGTGGGGGAAAAACCAACCACTCGAAAACACAGAACAAAGAAACACAAACAATCACGCACAAAAACATGAGGGGAACAGAGGGTTAAATAAGGAACATGTCATTATGGGATAGAAACCAGGTGTGTATAATGAAGACAAAAAAAACATAGAAAATGAAAAGTAGCGGTAGCTAGAAGATCGGTGACTTCGACCGCCGAAAGCCACCCGAGCAAGGAGAGGGACCAGCTTCGGCTGAAGTCGTGACAATATCTGTTGTGATACTCCCACTTTGTGTCATGTCTCGTCTTGCTATTATAGAGCCTATGTAATCGAACCCAGAGAGTAACTTCTACTGTTACCTTTGAACCTGAACTCCATCAGGTGGAGCGAACCGACCTCTCTCTCTCTGACCCTCGTGACCTCGTCGTTAGGGGGGCGAGGTTTCCCGGCAACGGTTACCACCGGTTCCCCAGCGATACACTACCGGTCAACAGAGACTTCACAGGTACGTGGCGACTGTAGCTGCACACACACACACTGTACACACACACAGTAATATAGGTGTATCTCCACCTTTGTGTAAGAGCACAGCTAAATGAATAGTTCGTACAATATAAAACACATAAAAATACATATAGTTTATCATTTGTTTAGTGTTGTTCTGTATATGTTCACACAGAAACAGTATTTCTGTGGAAGAGTCCAAGCTAAGTGAATGACTTCCACATGAGACAGAGGACAATTACAACAGTGTTTACTCACATAATTGGAGAACTTAGCTCCAAATCAAAACATCCCCAGTCGGCCATTTGTTTAAATTATATTATAGATGTTTTAATAGGCTCTTATGCTAATCAAATAGATTCGCTACCAAAGCCCAGCAATGTTACAGTTGGGGTAATGAAAAGCCTTCATTCACCATCATTAACTTGTTTTCTCCTTCCTTGTTTGAGGGATTTGTAATAAATAGTTTTTACTTTGATTTTCTCCTCAAATACCCAAATCCTTACTCACGGTCAAAGCTGGCACATTGGTCACGTCTCACTCTGGCATCACTGTGGCATCACCTTAGCAAGACTGTGTGTGTGTGTGTGTGTGTGTGTGTGTGTGTGTGTGTGTGTGTGTGTGTGTGTGTGTGTGTGTGTGTGTGTGTGTGTGTGTGTGTGTGTGTGCGTGCGTGCGTGCGTGTCTCCAGCACAGTGTTCACTATTAGCGCTCACGTTCAGCATGTCTCTCCCATCCTACACGTCCACTAAACTATCAGAGAAATCTGTCTATATTTGTATGAATAGACCACCAGTTACTCCTTAGTCCTTACGCAGTGTATCACGTTATCCAGCCTACATCTGATAAAGTAATGTAAACTAATGGTAGAACCTGCTGACCTAGACTGGTGTGGAGATGTACGGCCATCTGCCCTTAACTCTATTACCATCTAGCAGCTATTTCCCCTTTTCTCCTTCAATTATGACGCGGGATAAATCTTTATAAATCAGGACCAGGCTTCAGTCCTGCTGCCGCTAATTGATCAATGGCCTCAGTCAGAAAAGAGATCTCGTCCTTGGGCCCCACGCCATTACACACACATAAGCGCACACGCGTGCAAACACACAAACCCATACACATACAAGTGCATACACACACACACTCACATCCCACCCTAATGAAGGAGGCAGAGGCACAAACCAGAACAATCACCTCACACACTCCCAGATTAGCTCTGTTTGGGATTGCTCTCTCCACACAGCCATCGCTTCCTTGCGCTCAGTGTATATTAGTGTGTGTGTGTGTTTTGTTTTATTGGAAGGACAAAAGTCTACAGAAAATATATAGGCAATACTATCCATTATGCAATATATTATGCAATACATATTAAAATGCTTCTAGATGATCTTGTCAAGGTGTGTGGAAAGGCTGCCTTAAAACAGTCGGGAGCGTTTTTAACCGGCTATGATAAAAGACCTGAGATGTAGATAGATAGAGGTTAATGGATCAAATCATTGGCATGAACTGGATCTATTCACTATCATGTACGTATTTTTCGCCATAACCATACCTTTCCACAATCAATACTAACCTCATACCCTACATCCAATTATATCTGCGGAGGCGCACGCAACACCAAACAAATCAAATAAAAAACTGATTAGAAATGCACAGTCTGTACGGCAAATTGATCAGACGGTGGAACTCACCAATGCTAACCTGCAGACTGATGGGCTTTCTGTCTCAAATCACTCATCATCTTCCCTTCCCATTAACATAATGCACTATTTTAGAATATATTTTAGAATATTAATAACGTGATGTTTTCATGTTTCCATAATTTGTTCATTTAGTTGATGTGTATTCTTGCGTTTTCAGGGAACATGGAGTCGAGTGGATGTATGCCACTTGTCTTTGAGAGGTCAATGTGCTTTATGCTAAATCTGGGCTCCAATCAAGGAAGCCTTTTCACTATGAAATCAATGCCTGAGAGATGAGTGCAGGTTTCCTTAATGGATTCATCCATTTAGAGACGTTTTTTATACATAAAAAAAACTAGACCCATCCCTTTTGCATTAAAATGAATGTGATTGGAATCTGTTTTTTAACCAGACAAATCCCAAAGATTTGAACTGTACTGAAATGAACTAAATCAAAAATGATGTGTAAATAAGAAACAAAAAAGACAAAGGAATAATTTATCCTGTCTCTACACACTCTATCGTAGCTCGCAGAAGAAATGTTAAATGATACAAATGATTTTCCTTAATTAATTTGATTGATTGCCGTGCGGTGTGGGCACGGAGGCAAAGTGGAGGGAAAACTTTACAGACATCATTAGTTTTTCTCCATTTAAAGATTAATCAGGAGAGGCTGGGCTCTTTAGCTCTGTCATTTGTATATTTAATGGGCTGCTGCAGAATCTATGGCGGTAATTAGCGCTAGCCGCGCTCTCATTAATACGACTGGGCTGATTAATGCTAGCGCCACGCTAACATGACTGAAGTGATCCGCGGGATGTTCTGACTAGATTACACCAGGCAGACCCTGTTTGTTTGGCGTCCTGACAAATAGAATAGTGCTCAACAAAAGACCAGGGAATAAAGACCAGGGAAATAGGAGGAGGGATTCTGCTGAGACAATATGTTTGTTTTGTGTATGAGGCATTGGAAAGGGTTTGACTCTAGGATTGTGTTGTTTTGTGTATTCAGGCATTGGAAAGGGTTTGACTCTAGGATTGTGTTGCTTTGTGTATGAGGCATTGAAAAGGGTTTGACTCTAGGATTGTGTTGTTTTGTGTATAAGGCATTGAAAAGGGTTTGACTCTAGGATTGTGTTGCAAATTGTGGCAAGTGCTTTTTAATCTCTCACTGTTCTGATTTTAATTCACTGTACATGTAATAGATACCAGTTATGATGTCTATAAATCCTTATTAAAACAACCTCCACATTAGTCCGTCCTATATCCATACAGCCTTTATCTCGGGAATGTTGAGTCTACAACATTACAACAGGCATGTCTGCCTCCGAGCATGTGCGTTGGTGCCTGCCTGTGTCTGTTTGTGTGTGTGTGTGTGTGTGCCTGTATTTATGTGTCTGTGTGTATGTGTATGTGTATGTACTGTGTATGATGAACTGTACACACACACATAAACTGTACATGACACTACTCAGATCCCTTAAGAGTGTCAGGTTAAGAACAGTGCCCGGTTGCATAAAACCCCTTAAGTAAAACCGGACACAGGTCTCACGGGGGCCTCACCCCTCAGGGTGTCCCAGCTCGAGAGTGGTCAGCTGCCTCCGTCACTGAGTGGTCAAGTAAGTCACTCCGGTCTCCTAGGGCAGTCTCTCTCTCAAGCGCGCTCTCTCTCTCTCTCTGGGCTATCCCAGCTGGACACTCCTAAGAGCCCCAGGTACAGCACATCACTGAGTGGCCAGAACAGACTGCTGACTGAGTGGTCCAACATGTCTCTACAGTCTGGTCGATCCTACTTGAGCGTGAATGGACAGTATGGTCTCCCCTGGGGTCTCCCTATCGCTGAGGTACTCCTGCTGGGGTTTCCACAGAGCCCTCTGGTCCTGCCTGCAGATAGCTGAGTAGTCTCTATAGTGTCTCCCACGGGGGTCTCTCTTCCCTCTCTGGCTGTCCTGGAGGATGGATGGACTGGGCTGGATGATCATGTGAAGTGTGTTTAACTTGAAATAGCGAGCTGTCATCAGAAAGAGCTGAGCACAACTGGGAGAGAGGAGAGACTGCTGAGCACACAGCTTTCATAAACATCTATGAACAAACAGGCACGCAAACAGCCAACTTACAAAGCTTCTAAAATAAAGCTGTGCCATTATTACTAATATCAATCAATACCTTGAACAAATGCACACACACACACACACACGCGCGCATATACACACAAACAACAGTATCAACAAGCTTACAGTACTCAAAACAACAACCGTACAAGAGTCTACAACTCAACTGCAGTCACACCAACTCACAGCATTGCTTGTTTCAGTAAATGGCATTTCATTGTGTGGGTTGTGACTAACAACAACAACTATTTTTGTTGAAGGAGGATTTCCTTCAAATCAATCACCGTCACAACACTCTGAGGATGTTTGCATGTCTGCTCCAAGGACATTGAGTTTCCATGAGTCCATATGAGTGTCTGTCTAAGACATGTCTATGTCCCTACTGCCAGTGTCTTCAGTTGTGGTAGAAGGTATTTTCCCTAGTGGACTGCTCTACCTACATTAGGGTTTCGCGCAAGCTAAGGCCATCCCTCCTGCAGTCAATGACCAAAAGCGCCATATTTGGCCTCATGGGTAGAATATTATTCATATTTTTCATAAATAATAAAAATTAAACAACGTAAATCCGGAGTTTCTATGTAAAACAGTTTTGTTATATTTCAGTCTTCTGTGATGCATATACAATGTAACATTGGGATGCAAACTCAAAATTGAATACATTTCAACTCTATATCTGACATGGTACAGGTGTCTTCTTTTTGTTAAGCCCAAAACCATTTGTTTGAGGTGTAAACGTTTGTTTCGAAGTAGATTTCTTTAAGACTACCAAGAATCCCTCTGTGTGACCCTGATTTAACCCAATGCTGTAAAATATTTTAAAGTCAAAGAGAGATGGAGGTGAAGGGGTGAAGGGATGGAGAGAGAGAGAGAGGGTATTCCCAGATTGACTACTCTAGTGTCACCTAGTTAAAACAGGCTAAGTTAGCATCACCTATCTGTCATGTACTGTATCGTCTTCCTCAAGAGGCTCTGATATGTCCCATCTATCAAGACTACAAACACTACCACTCTGATGTAATGCTCTTATACTGAGACCTCATAATTTCTGCTCTTAATGTCAGAGAGAGATTGAGAGATGTACAGTCGTGGCCAAAAGTTTTGAGAATGACACAAATATACATTTTCACAAAGTCTGCTGCCTCAGTTTGTATGATGGCAATTTGCATATACTCCAGAATGTCATGAAGAGTGATCAGATGAATTGCAAAGTCCCTCTTTGCCATGCAAATGAACTGAATCCCCAAAAAACATTTCCACTGTATTTCAGCCCTGCCACAAAAGGACCAGCTGACATCATGTCAGTGATTCTCTCGTTAACACAGGTGTGAGTGTTGACGAGGACAAGGCTGAAGATCACTCTGTCATGCTGATTTAGTTCGAATAACAGACTGGAAGCTTCAAAAGGAGGGTGGTGATTGGAATCATTGTTCTTCCTCTGTCAACCGTGATTACCTGCAAGAAAACACATGCCGTCATCATTGCTTTGCACAAAAAGGGCTTCACACGCAAGAATATTGCTGCCAGTAAGATTGCACCTAAATCAACCATTTATCGGATCATCAAGAACTTCAAGGAGAGCGGTTCAATTGTTGTGAAGAAGGCTTCAGGGCGCCCAATAAAGAAACTTTTGGCCACGACTGTAGAGGGAGAAAGAGAGATTGTTTTACTACATTTTTGGCCAATTTAAGGCACAAATGCTTCCTGTTTGTCCATACTTCGCCTGCACCAACAAGTAATTATCTAAACAGTCCCTCTGCCTGTTCACTACCCTGAACCTAGGCCCTCCAACGTATAGGTCTAATGTCAGCCCCAAGCCTAGCCCTGTACACCACCCACCCAGGACAGAAAACTGCCCTGCCAGTCGGGAACAAATACAAAACAAATGTCCTCCTCCCCACAAAAAAGACACCACCTCCCCACTCGATCCGTGAATAATCCTCCACTGTAAATCAGCAGCAATAATCTTCTCTATAGAGGTTTATACAGGGAGTGCCAACATCCTCTCTAGAGAGAGAGAGAGAGAGAGAGAGAGAGAGAGAGAGAGAGAGAGAGAGAGAGAGAGAGAGAGATGATGGGCGGAAGGAGGCTAACTTCAAGTCACATATCTGTCATGGCCCCTCTCGTGTCCCTGATGACAAGATCACAGATGGATGTCACGCGGGTTAACTGGGATGGGACTTCATATACAATATTTTTATTTGTTTCAATTCAGCACTTCATGGTTACTGCTTGCTGACCTCTTTTAATATAAGATAAGATAGTCCTTTATTCATTGATAGTACTTTATTATTCTGTTAGTCTTTAGGATTTGTTCATTCTTTTTCAGTCGTATTTCTGTTTCAGAAGTTTCTGAATCCATTGTGTTTAACGTCACCACTCGTAATCGGTCTCCCAATTCCTTTGAAATTCCCACACTGACAACTTTCCCAAAGATGCCGAGCTCAGAATTCCAAGGGTGTTCCCTCAATCCCTGTGTCTCTCTATCCCTGTATCCGAGTTTGGGATCTAAAGCAGGGATAAAGGGATGGAGACGGAGGGAAGGAGAGAGATAGAGAGAGATAGATTTGTCTTCCGGGAGTCTCCTGTCAGGTTAGAGGGAGTAAGACGTGCCTTAGAGAGCTCCAGCTCTACCTCCCCAGATTAAGTACAGATTATCAGATTAACACACAGAGACCAGAGATTAGACCAGAGGAGATGTGTTTAGCCTGAGCATCCAGTGCTCCCCTGGAGTCCTAATGGAGACATTGGATTGAACACACACACGCGCGCACACACACGCACACTCACACACACTCAAATGGAGACATGAATACCCATCTGGGGGCTTCAAAGCAGGATGCTTTATCCTGACTTGAGGCCGTACATGGGGACTCAGGGGAAGTGGGTTTAGGAGACGTACACATACATACATTACACACACGTACACTCATACACACATAGGTGGATTGTGGCGGGATGTAGAGAGGAGTGTGTGAAGAGTCCACTGGGACACACTCTAAACCCTTCGACACAGGCACAGATCACCTTTTATCTCCTAAGGAAGGATTTCACACGCTCTAATATATACATCTCTTCTTCTCCTCCTTTTTCCTCTCTCCTCCCCCCTCCTCCAGGTCTCCGTTTGAGTTTCAGAACGCGAGCATCAGACGGCCTGCTCCTCTGTGCTGTGTCTCCTGGAAACCAAGAGGAGTACCTGGCTCTGCAGATCCGCAATGGACGCCCCTACTTCCTGTTTGACCCACAGGTAATAAACTACAAACATGTCCGTCCTTCCGGTTTGACCCACAGGTAAACTACAAACATAACCAGATTAAAGTACCCTCAACCTTCACATTTCATGTGTTTCTTCTGGGTGTGACACTATAGAATAGATAGCCAGTATATTATTTGTGTATAAAACAAATAAGTGTATCCCAATAACTGTTGTCTGATACTAGATGGTTTAGTAAGAGGGAAAAAAACTGATTACTGAGGAATGTAAAAAAGAGATTTCCTGTTTGATATCCAGGTTTCCAGTTGAGTGACTGATGATATTCATATTCCTGTGACTTATTAAACCCACATTGTTTTCCGTTGGGGGGAACATTGGGACTTCTTCATCTGATAAATCCTATCGTTGGGGGAACATTGTGACTTCTTCATCTGATAAATCCTATCATTGGGAGGAACATTGTGACTTCTTCATCTGATAAATCCTATCGTTGGGGGGAACATTGTGACTTCTTCATCTGATAAATCCTATCGTTGGGGGGAACATTGTGACTTCTTCATCTGATAAATCCTATCGTTGGGGGGAACATTGTGACTTCTTCATCTGATAAATTCTATTGTTGGGGGGAACATTGTGACTTCTTCATCTGATAAATCCTATCGTTGGGGGGAACATTGTGACTTCTTCATCTGATAAATCCTATCGTTGGGGGGAACGTTGTGACTTCTTCATCTGATAAATCCTATCGTTGGGGGGAACATTGTGACTTCTTCATCTGATAAATCCTATTGTTGGGGGGAACGTTGTGACTTCTTCATCTGATAAATCCTATCGTTGGGGGGAACATTGTGACTTCTTCATCTGATAAATCCTATTGTTGGGGGGAACGTTGTGACTTCTTCATCTGATAAATCCTATCGGCAACCTCCCCTTAGTTTCTTCATTCAAGAGAAACTTTCAAAGTGTGTCAGCCTCCAATTAACTCCTTCCCTGCAGTCACGGCACATGCATACCAATCGCTAGCTCATTAGGCTACAGACACACACACACTCGACTCAATTGCTCTTATGATGAAAGCGGTGATGGCAGATGATTTCACGCGAGCGTCCGTCAGACCACCAACTATCTCTCCTCCACAATAACCACCCTCACACACACGCGTGCGCAAGCACGCACACACACACGCAATAAGGACCTCTTCCTTCTCCAGCTACGCAGCAGCATTTCCAAACACATTTAGTTAGGCTAGTTTGGTAATTAACACTAGAAGTGGTGTCGCAGTCGATTAATGTCCCCTGATAGCTCCCCATTAGTTCCCCCATTAGCCAATTCAACAGGCCTAATGGGATTACCACCACGGGGGACCTAATTTGGCGTGACACAGGAAACTGGTATGCTCCCCCCACCACCACCACACACATACACTTTCTAATGATGGAATTAATGAGCATTTTATGAAACATAGTCTCATAGAGGGATGTTTAGCTACTGTAGTGTTAGAGCTATCACTAACCATGCCTCTGGTTAGGGAGCACTGAGAATATGTGTGGAATATGACACACCCCTGCACCCAGCAATACAGTAGCTATATATGATTAAGGCCTGGATTGTTGACAATCACTCTGCACTTGACCTTTAAAGGTCATTTATGTTTGAGTGTGTTTACTGTAAATTACGAACTACTGTACGCATTGCAGTGGCCTTGATGAAAATGTGCCTTTGATTGAATTCAGACCTTGCTCTGAACTGAATGTTGTAGCAAGTACTCAAATACTCTAATGTAAAATCGAATCTATTTTTGGAACACAAGGCCCGCACTGGAAAATATGTGCGCATTTATCTATATGCCAACCGTGCGCAACAATGCCTAATTTATTACATAACCATTACAGATATCAAATCCTAATTGCTAAATTGCCCCATATATAGTACCAGTCAAAGGTTTGGACACCCCTACCCCTACATTGAAGACATCACAACTATGAAATAACATATGGAATTATGTAGTAACTAAAAAAGTGTTAAACAAATCAAAATGTATTTTAGATTTTAGATTGTTCAAAGTAGCCACCCTTTGCCTTGATGACACCTTTGCACACTCTTGGCATTCTCTCAACCAGCTTCACCTGGAATGCTTTTCCAACAGTCTTGAAGGAGTTCCCACATATGCTGAGCACTTGTTGGCTGCTTTTCCTTCACTTTGCAGTCCAACTCATCCCAAACCATCTAAATTGGGTTGAGGTCGGGTGATTGTGGAGGCCAGGTCATCTGATGATCTCCATCACTCTCCTGGTCAAATAGCCCTTACACAATGTGGTCCTGGTCAAATAGCCCTTACACAATGTGGAGGTGTGTTGGGTCATTGTCCTGTTGAAAAACAAATGATAGTCCCACTAAGTGCAAACCAGATGGGATGGCGTATCGCTGCAGAATGCTGTGGTAGCCATGCTGTTAAGTGGTCCACCTACGACAACATCCGGTGAAATGCAGAGCGCTAAATTCAAATGACAAAAATAGTAAACATTCATGAAAATACAAGTGTTGTACACCATTCAAAAGCTTAGAATCTTGGTAATCGAACCGCGTTGTCAGATTGACAATAGGCTTTACGGCGAAAGCAGAACATTCGATTATCTGAGGACAGCGCCCCACAACAAAATATTATTCAAACCAGCACAGGGAATTACAAAATCAAATATAGCGATAAAATAAATCACTTACCTTTGAAGATCTTCCTCGTTTGCAGTTTCACAGGTCCCAAGAACACAAAGTATGGTCATTTTGTTCGATAAAGTTCTTCTTTATATCCCAAAAAGTCAGTTTAGTTGGCGCCATGGAGTTCTGTAATCCAGTCGTTCCACATGCAGACAAAAACATCCCAAAAGTACCGGTAAAGTTCGTCCAAACAAGTCAAACAATGTTTCTAATTCATCTTCAGGTTGTCAAATATCTAAATAAACAATAATATTTCAGACGGAGAATAGCCTGTTCAATAGGAAAGAAAAATAACGAAGAGTGCGCACTCAGTCACGTGCACAAAACAGTAGTGTCCGTTTCAAAAGCCACTTGTTAGAACTTATATTTCTTGTTTGTTTTTCAAAAAACAAGCCTGAAACCATGTCTAAAGACTGTTGACATCTAGTGGAAGCCATAGGAACTGCAATCTGGGAGGGGCTGCAGGTAGCCTAGTGGTTAGAGTGTTGGACTTGTAACTGGAAGGTTGCAAGGTCAAATCCCCGAGCTGACAAGGTAAAAATCTGTCGTTCTACCCCTGAACAAGGCAGTTAACCCACTGTTCCCTGGGTGCCATGGATGTTGATTAAGGCAGCCCCCTGCACCTTTCTGATTAAGAGGGGTTGGGTTAAATGTGGAAGGCACATTTCAGTTGAAGGCATTCAGTTGTACAATTGACTAGGTACCCCTAATTTCCTCTATAGTGAATAGCAAGTAAATGCAAAAACTGTGACATCAAAAAAACTCATTTTCTGGATAGATTTTCCTCATCTTTTTGCATGACATATCAGTTCTGTTATACTCACAGACATTATTTTAGAAACTTCAGTGTTTTCTATTCAATACTACCAATTACAGTGGGGCAAAAAAGTATTTAGTCAGCCACCAATTGTGCAAGTTCTCCAACTTAAAAAGATGAGAGAGGCCTGTAATTTTCATCATAGGTACACTTCAACTATGACAGACGAAATGAGAAAAAGAAATCCAGAAAATCACATTTTAGGATTTTTAATTTATTTATTTGCAAATTATGGTGGAAAATAAGTATTTGGTCAATAACAAAAGTTTATCTCAATACTTTGTTATATACCCTTTGTTGGCAATGACAGAGGTCAAACGTTTTCTGTAAGTCTTCACAAGGTTTTCACACACTGTTGCTGGTATTTTGGCCCATTCCTCCATGCAGATCTCCTCTAGAGCAGTGATGTTTTGGGGCTGTCGCTGGGCAACACGGACTTTCAACTCCCTCCAAAGATTTTCTATGGGGTTGAGATCTGGAGACTGGCTAGGCCACTCCAGGACCTTGAAATGCTTCTTACGAAGCCACTACTTCGCTAGTTCGGCGGTGTGTTTGGGATCATTGTCATGCTGAAATACCCAGCCACGTTTCATCTTCAATGCCCTTGCTGATGGAAGGAGGTTTTCACTCAAAATCTCACGATACATGGCCCCATTCATTCTTTCCTTTACACGGATCAGTCGTCCTGGTCCCTTTGCAGAAAAACAGCCCCAAAGCATGATGTTTCCACCCCCATGCTTCACAGTAGGTATGGTGTTCTTTGGATGCAACTCAGCATTCTTTGTCCTCCAAACACGACGAGTTGAGTTTTTACCAAAAAGTTATATTTTGGTTTCATCTGACCATATGACATTCTCCCAATCCTCATCTGGATCATCCAAATGCTCTCTAGCAAACTTCAGACGGGCCTGAACATGTACTGGCTTAATAATTGCTCCCACAGTTGATTTCTTCAAACCAAGCTGCTTACCTATTGCAGATTCAGTCTTCCCAACCTGGTGCAGGTCTACAATTTTGTTTCTGGTGTCCTTAGACAGCTCTTTGGTCTTGGCCATAGTGGAGTTTGGAGTGTGACTGTTTGAGGTTGTGGACAGGTGTCTTTTATACTGATAACAAGTTCAAACAGGTGCAATTAATACAGGTAACGAGTGGAGGACAGAGGAGCCTCTTAAAGAAGAAGTTACAGGTCTGTGAGAGCCAGAAATCTTGCTTGTTTGTATGTGACCAAATACTTATTTTCCACCATAATTTGCAAATAAATTCATTAAAAATCCTACAATGTGATTTTCTGGATTTGTTTTCCTAATTTTGTCTGTCATAGTTGAAGTGTACCTATGATGAAAATTACAGGCCTCTCTCATCTTTTTAAGTGAGAGAACTTGCACAATTGGTGGCTGACTAAATACTTTTTTGCCCCACTGTATATGCATATCCTAGCTTCTGGGCCTGAGTAACAGGCAGTTTACTCTGGGCACGTCAGGCTCTCCGTACTTCTGAACAGTGCCCCCTAGCCCTAAGAGGTTCAATTCTAAATAAATCACAGTGTCACCAGCAAAGCACCCCCACACATCACAACTCCTCCTCCATGCTTCACGGTGGGAACCACACATGCAGAGATCATCCGCTCACCTACTCTGCGTCTCACAAAGACACGGCAGTTGGAACCAAAAATAAAAAAATTGGACTCATTTCCTGGGAAGGGAAATGCACTCTGGGAATCATAGTATGCTGTGTAAAATCCAAATTGCTCGTCTTTCTTGGCCCAAGCAAGTCTTCTTCTTATTGGTGTCCGTTAGTAGTGGTTTCTTTGCATCAATCGATCATGAAGGCCTGATTCACACAGTCTTCTCTGAACAGTTGATGTTGAGATGTGTCTGTTACTTGAACTCTCTGAAGCATTTATTTGGGCTGCAATTTCTGAGGCTGGTAACTCTAATGAACTTATCCTCTGCAGCAGAGGTGACTCTGGGTCTTCCTTTCCTGTGGCGGTCCCCATGAGAGTCAGTTTCATCATAGCGCTTGATGGTTTTTGCGACTGCACTTGAAGAAACTTTCAAAGTTCTTGAAATTTAGCAAGGAATGTAGCTTGTGTATGCCATCAGTTAGATACGTTTTATAGGCATTTTTTTCAGGTAGGCCTAACGGGAGCTTGTGTTCGCACTCGCGTGTGTAGAGGGAGCAGGCGGAACACAGCTGAGTAAGTGAAAACCCGAGGGCAAAGGTAATTTAGGGAGAAGAACTGTGTGATGCTTGTCTTGGTTTCTTTTTTGTTGTGCCCCACAAATGCAAATGGTCACAGCAAATGAACGCTGTCTTCAAGACAAAACATTTTCCAGACAAATTTTCACTTGCCAGCCATAATGCACATTCCACCAGATAGTTTTACAGTGTGTGTGCGTGTGTGTGTGTGTGTGCATGTGTGTATTTGTTTGTGTGTGTGGTAACCTACCCTTGCAAAGTAAATTCCCCCTGTGTTCTTTATACAGTAAGAGATTGGGTTCAACCCCCCCAAGGTTGCCAGGGCTGACTCCCCTAATGGTAGCCTTATGTGTGGGGCAGCACTTTGGATAAGTGCTCTCTATCTGGCAACCGGAAGTGGGCATAGCTATCTCCATCAGCTTTCACTCCCAAATACACTTTATTAAAGAGTGAAGGGGAGGTGGGGCTCACACACACTTTCTCTATTATTCCAGAGAAGGCAGAGGTGGATTCATCGGTTCTAGAAGGACTGTTTAGTAGTGTTGCACGGTATAACGAAACTACTTCTTTGAGACTAGAACATAAAAAACGGTTCGGTACTAACATTTTTGTTACTTTCGATACTTCTGTCAAATGTGTCTCACGTCATATACAGATTGAGAGGATGAAGTGTCTAGTGATTTGTCGGAATCGAAGCTAGCCAGGCTACTTGCGCTTGCTTATGCAGCTGACACAGCGCTAGCCACTTTTGAGGAGCGAGAGGAGAGAGAAGAATGCAGACAGCGCGGCTTCTTCCTCTTTTCTAACTAAAACATCACACCTCAACCCACACAGCTTGTTGACAAAAACCGTCTGCAGAAGTGAACTGTGGGAATACTTTGATTACAGAGCAGATGATATAACAAAGCAAAATGTGTTACAAAGCAGCGCAGTGCATGGAAGGTTTAGTTCCAAAACGAAATAAAAAAACTATTTTACACTAAATTTGAATTGTATTTGAGTGACATTGACATGAACATATATTCAGCATGACGTGCATGTGAGTTTTATAATATCGTTACACAACCCAAAAGTAATGTCTAATGCACACATAACTTGACAGCAATATATTTCAACTACATCACGTTTGTCTGGGCTTGCTATCAGTAACCACTAGCCAGCCAGCAGTCCTGGGCGGAGCAGTTTACCCTGGGAAGGGAAATGCACTCTGGGAATCATAGTATGCTGTGTAAAATCCATTGTATTTCTATGCCGTGTAGACTATTGCAATATAGAAGCTTCAGAAATGAGCTTCAAAGTGTTTTTATGACGTTTTGGAACTAACTAATTTAATACAGAAAATTATACTGAACAAAATTATAAACCCAACATGCAACAATTTCAACGATTTTACTGAGTTCATATAAGGAAATCAGTCCATTCAAATAATTCATTAGGCCCTAATGGATTTCACATGATTGGGCAGGGACACAGACATGGGTGGGCCTGGGAGGGCATCACAGGAAAATTGAAGGTATTCTTCTGTTATTTAATGTTTTATTTTTGAATATCCAATATTGTTTTGGTATTGAGTATTGTTTTGGTATTGAGTATTGTTTCGGTATGGAGTGTCATAATACTAAACCTTGTATCGGTATCAAAGTCAAAAATCTGGTATAGTTACAATACTAGTGATTAGTGTATAAAGGCCATTCACACTCACAGACACACACACAGTAGTTTGGCCCTATAGATGACGAAAGTGAGCTCTAGACCCAGCCAAGCAGTCCAGCAGATGGACAGAGAGACTGAAGAGGCTTTTTGGGAAGATGACAGAATAGATCCCTCTGATCTCACAGGACCTTAATGAAACCTCCTGAATGTTTGATTTATTTATTTGTATTTTTTATTTAACCGTTATTTAACTAGGCAAGTCATGAATGGAGGGAGGAAAGGAGGGAGGGGCAGAAGGAAAGAGAGTGAAAGGAGGGATGGAAAAGAGAGATATTAGAAAAAGACAGGACAGTGTAAAATATCAACTCCAGTCTTAAACAGATGTATTATTCACATTAGTTGAAGCAGCATACATAAAAAAACATGAAAACAATAATGTATATTGAATTGAATTGAAAATTGAGAGAAGGAGACAGAGAGACAGAGGGAGGAGACAGAGGGAGTAGACATGTGTGCTGTCTACTGGGTAGTAAACGTGTCAGGAGGCTGATATACCTTGGCATTTATACATACAGTATATTGATCTCATCATTAAATCTTCATCACACAGCAGAGATGCACCGCTTTGTTGTGGGTGTGTATGTATGTGTGTGCGTGCACAATTTTGTGTGTATGTCACCTCTTCTCTCTCTGCAGAGTGCCCATCTCGCCTGCTACGTGCCGATACCGATGATGTCATGCATACTTCAGAAGAAATCACGCACGCACACACACATATAAAGACAAACACACATATACAGACACAGACAAACACACACAAACACACACACAGCCAGGTGTAGGTGTGTATGTGACCTCTGTCTCCTCTCCCAGGGCTGGGCAGTGGGAGTGGGAGTGGAAGGTGACGGGGGGAGGAGCTACAACGATGGCCAGTGGCACAGCATCATGGCAACCAGGAAACAGGCCGTGGGAACGATCATTGTGGATGATCAATACCAAGGTAACACATATTCACTGTGTGTGTGTGTGTTAAGCCCAGGCTCTGTGTTCTATTGAGGTATTATCCAGGTTAATCTGAGTCACCGTCTGTGTGATTAGAATCAATAGAATACTCTTGCTCTGCTCTTCCTCTCCGCTCTTCCTCCTCTTCCTCTCTGCTCCTCCTCTTCCTCTCCGCTCTTCCTCCTCTTCCTCTCCGCTCCTCATATAGCCTCATATATCACAAGAGAATATGTATACTGTTAATGATATGCTTCTGTCCCTACCTCTTCTCTCTCCTTCCCTCCCTCCCTCTCTCCCTCCTCTAGGTAATGCATCTGCTTCCAGCGGCAGTAGCATTATAGGGGAGAACACAGGGGTGTTCATCGGGGGGCTACCAGAAGACTTCACTCTACTCAGACAAGACTCAGGTAGGTACACTTGCAATCTAACATAGTTGGTCTGTTGCTAGTGAAATATTGTATTAAGGAAACATTGAAGGAATTGGAATGATTGAAAAAGTGTCCCTAATAGAAGATGAGGAGTGCCAAGTTAGCAGTACGGTATCACAGTAGTCTCACTCTTTCTCCTTCTCTCTCTCTCTCTCTCTCTCTCTCTCTCTCTCTCTCTCTCTCTCTCTCTCTCTCTCTCACTCTTTCTTTCTCTCTCTCTCTCTCTCTCTCTCTCTCTCTCTCTCTCTCTCTCTCTCTCTCACACACAATCTCTCTCTCTTCTCTCTCCCCTCTCTCTCTCACTCTCTTTTTTTCTCTCTCTCTCTCTCTTTTTTTTTCTCTCTCTCTCTCTCTCTCTCTCTCTCTCTCTCTCTCTCTCTCTCTCTCTCTCTCTCTCTCTCTCTCTCTCCTCTCCTCTCTCTCTCTCGCTCTCTTTCTCTCTCCTCTCTCTAGGCGATGCTCAGCTGGTACAACAAGGGTTCTCTGGTTGCCTTAGAGACGTGCAGGTGAAGATGATTGACAGCCCCTCTGAGGTGTGGCAGCCTCTTGATTGGTCCAGAGCCACAGAGAGGGTTGTGGCCTATGAGAGCTGGGAAGGATGCCCCGCCCACACAGAGGAGGGAGCCCACTTCTTGGGACAAGGTAGCAACAAAGACAGTTTAGAACTAAAAGGCCTCACTCTCTAATGACTTTCTGGTTTGAAGAAGAAAATGAAAATAAAGTTATTTTTGTGAAATCTTGATAACCTCTATTTTCCTTGTAGCTGGCCAGTGAGGTTTGTTAAAAGTACAGTATAGTAACAGATAAAGACAGTAAGAATCAAGAGACTTGTTACCGTAATGTTTTATTGTGGAATATAATTTAATGTGTGTGTGTGTCCTGTGTTAGGGTTCCTAGAGTTGAGTCCAGAGGTGTTCAGTGGAGGAGAAGACTTTCACATCACCTTTGAGTTCAGGACGGACCAACTCAATGCTCTGCTGCTGTTTTCCTACAACACACAAACCTCCGATTATATACTGGTGAGCACAAACACGCGCACACACACACACACACACACACACACACACACACACACACACACACACACACACACACACACACACACACACACACACACACACACACACACACACACACACACTAACCTTTCTTCTCTGTCCCAGGCTGAGTTGGAAGGAGGTATGCTGTCATTGGTTCTATCCTGGCGTGGTCACATGACCGAGCTGAGCATGTGGGCGGGGCTTAGCTACTGCGACGGGGGCTGGAACCAACTCTCATTGGTCAAACAGGGAGACGTCATCTCAGCCTCCATCAACGATTGGTCAGAACAGCTGAGGGGGGCGGCAGGGGGGGAGTTGGGGGTGGACTCACCCCTCTACCTGGGAGGAGTGCCTCCTGAACTAAACCATGGAGCTCTGGTTAGCCACAGTCACAGACATGGTGAGAACTCACACACACACCTATCTCACCCCCACCTCCCCCATCTCACCCCCACCTTCTCTCCTCTCCTGGGTAGGTCTGGGAGGGTGTGTGAGGGGTGTAACAGTTCGGAGTGGTCCCGTTACCGGTTCCGGTGGTGTATCGGATGTTTCTGCCGTTAGTCTGTCTGCCGCCACCCGCCGCTCTGTTAGGATCAATCTGGACGGCTGCCCGGCAACCGACAGCATCTTCTATTGCCGTGGCAACGACTCTGTACTGGTGTACATGGGCCGAGAGACACAAGCCAGAGACCTGGGAGTACAACCTTTTACAGGTAACACACACTGACACACACCCAGGCACACTAACACACAGACAGATGGACATACACACACTCGCACACACACACGTTGATAAGATGGCGCCGTACTGGATGGCTTCCGCTTTGCAAGCTCTGGCCTAACTTTGCCTAAGACTGATGAATAGATAATAAAATAGCTGGGACTATCTGAGTTAACCTTGTATCCTGATTGACCTTATTGACCTTTTATTTTGTTGTTTTGCACTGTCTCCATGCACACACACACACACACAGAGGACCCTACACACTCACAGGACCCTACACACTCACAGGACCCTACACACTCACAGGACCCTACACACTCACAGGACCCTACACACTCACAGGACCCTACATACACACAGGGCCCTACACACACACAGGACCCTACACACTCACAGGACCCTACACACTCACAGGACCCTACACACACACACACACACAGGACCCTACACACACACAGGACCCTACACACTCACAGGACCCTACACACTCACAGGACCCTACATACACACAGGGCCCTACAGACACACACAGGACCCTACACACTCACAGGACCCTACACACTCACAGGACCCTACACACTCACAGGACCCTACACACACACACAGGACCCTACACACACACAGGACCCTCCACACACACATGACCCTACACACACAGGACCCTACACACTCACAGGACCCTACACACACACACACACACACAGGACCCTACACACACACAGGACCCTACACACTCACAGGACCCTACACACTCACAGGACCCTACATACACACAGGGCCCTACAGACACACACAGGACCCTACACACTCACAGGACCCTACACACTCACAGGACCCTACACACTCACAGGACCCTACACACACACACAGGACCCTACACACACACAGGACCCTCCACACACACATGACCCTACACACACAGGACCCTACACACTCACAGGACCCTACACACACACACAGGACCCTACACACACACAGGACCCTACACACTCACAGGACCCTACACACTCACAGGACCCTACACACACACAGGACCCTACACACTCACAGGACCCTACACACTCACAGGACCCTACACACTCACAGGACCCTACACACTCACAGGACCCTACACACTCACAGGACCCTACACACTCACAGGACCCTACACACACACATACACTCACTCCATCATCCGCTAACTCACACATAATATGCACATTGTGTTCTTCATTAGTTTTTTCTAGTATTACATTGTTATTGATTATTGCATTGTTTGGTTTTGAGTTTGCAAGAAGGGCAACCCCTGTCTGTCTGTCTACCTACCTACCTACCCCTGTCTGTCTGTCTGTCTACCTACCTACCTACCTACCTACCTACCTACCTACCTACCTACCTACCTACCTACCCCGTCTGTCTGTCTGTCTACCTACCTACCCCTGTCTGTCTGTCTGTCTGTCTACCTACCTACCTACCTACCTACCTACCTACCTACCTACCTACCTACCTACCTACCTACCTACCTACCTACCTACCTACCTACCTACCTACCTACCTACCTGCCTGCCTGCCTGCCTGCCTGCCTGCCTGCCTGCCTGCCTGCCTGCCTGCCTACCTACCTACCTACCTACCCACCCCTGTCTACCTGCCTGGTGTTGCATAGCATCACTATTCACACAGATAGATCACGTGTTTGTGTGTGTAACCTTGAATATGTGATGATTTTATGTGTTTGTGTGTGTGTGTGTGTGTGTGTGTGTGTGTGTGTGTGTGTGTGTGTGTGTGTGTGTGTGTGTGTGTGTGTGTGTGTGTGTGTGTGTGTACACATTTCTGTGTGTAGAGTACCTGTACAGGGTGGTGGCGTCGGGAGAGGGAGGATGGACAACAGGACCCTGGGAACGTGGGCGCAGCAGGGAAACAGGTAACACTCACCTGGAACACTATGTTCATGTCTGGTAGGATGTTTGACACTCAGAGATCAGAGAAAAGGAGAGGAGGGAGAGAGAGAGAGAGAGAGAGAGAGAGAGAGAGAGAGAGAGAGAGAGAGAGAGAGAGTGATAGACAGAGAGAAGAGAGAGGAGAGGAGAGGAAAGGGGTGTAGAGAGAGAGAGACAGAGTGATAGACAGAGAGAAGAGAGAGGGGGCATAAGGGGGATAGAGAGAGAGAGACGGAGTGGTAGACAGAGAGAAGAGAGAGAGAGACAACATAACCAACAAAAATGGGTCACAACTCCTGCAGCTCTGTCGGACGCTGGGTATGTACATTGGCAATGATAGGCTTCGAGGGAACTCCTTTAGAAAGTACACCTATAGCTCATCTCTTGGCAGTAGAACTGTCAGATCACAGCAAAATCACACTCTACTTGAACAAAGCTATGCTCAATCATGAGGCATCAAAGCCAAAGGGACTGAATAATATTAAGAAATGGTATAGCTCAGTGGTTCCCAAACTTTTTATAGTCCTGTACCCCTTCAAACATTCAACCTCCAGCTGCGTACCCCCTCTAGCACCAGGGTCAGCACACTCTCAAATGTGTTTTTTTGCCATCATTGTAAGCCTGCCGCACACACTATACGATACTATACACACACTATACGATTTATTAAACAGTTTTTGTCACAACCAGGCTCTTGGGAAGTGACAAAGAGCTCTTATAGGACCAGGGCACAAATAATAATATAATAATAATCAATAATTTTTCTCTTTATTTAACCATCTTACATATAAAACCTTATTTCTTAATTGAAAATGGTGAATAACTCACCACAGGTTAATGAGAAGGGTATACTTGAAAGGAGGCACATAACTCTGTAATGTTGGGTTGTATTGGAGAGAGTCTCAGTCTTAAATCATTTTCCACACACAGTCTGTGCCTGTATTTAGTTTTCATGCTAGTGAGGGCCGAGAATCCACTCTCACATAGCTACGTGGTTGCAAGGGGCATCAGTGTCTTAACAGCGCAATTTGCCAAGGCAGGATACTCTGAGCGCAGCCCAATCCAGAAATCTGAGTGGCTTCTGATTAAATTCAATTTACACAGAACCGCTTGTTGCAATTTCGATGAGGCTCTCTTGTTCAGATATCAGTGGACTGGAGGCAGGGCATGGAAGGGATAACAAATTCAGTTGTTTGTGTCATCCGTTTCGGGGAAGTACCTGCGTAATTGCGCACCTAGCTCACTGAGGTGCTTCGCTATATCACATTTGACATTGTCCGTAAGCTTGAGTTCATTTGCACACAAAAAATCATACAATGATGGAAAGACCTGTGTGTTGTCCTTGTTAATGCAGACAGAGAAGAGCTCCAACTTATTAAGCATAGCCTCAATTTTGTCCCGCACATTGAATATAGTTGCGGAGAGTCCCTGTATTCCTAGATTCAGATCATTCAGGCGAGAAAAAACATCCCCCAGATAGGCCTGTCGTTTGAAAAACTCGTCATCATAAAAGCGGTCAGACAAGTGAAAATGATGGCCAGTTAAGAAAACTTTAAGCTCGTCTCTCAATTTAAAAAAACTTGTCAATACTTTGCCCCTTGATAACCAGCGCACTTCTGTATGTTGTAAAAGTGTTACATCGCTGCCCATATCATTGCATAGTGCAGAAAATACACAAGAACTCAGGGGCTTGCTTTAACAAAGTTAACCATTTTCACTGTAGTGTCCAAAACGTCTTTCAAGCTGTCAGGCATTCCCTTGGCAGCAAGAGCCTCTCGGTGGATGCTGCTGTGTACCCAAGTGGCGTCGGGAGCAACTGCTTGCGCGCGCGTTACCACTCCACTATGTCTCCCTGTCATGGCTTTTGCACCATCTGCAGGCAGTCGTTTTATGTGCCCCCAACCGATTGTGTTTTTTTGTTCGTTTATTTGCGTTGTTTGTAACGTATTTTTCTACTCATTTTGTTCATAATGTTGCCGCTACTGTCTCTTATGACCGGATATAACTTCTAGACATCAGGACTGCGATTACTCACCACGGACTACTAGCAGAATCCTTTTTCTTCTTTCACGACTCTGGCGAGCCCGAGGCGGAGGATATACGGCTCCCTCTGGAACAGGCCCCGATGCCAGTGATCTGCGTAAAGAGGAGGTGGAGAAAGAGAGGCCGGAGAGCGGGCTGCTTTCTGAGAATGCGAAGACGATCGAATAAACCCCCACTTCCCTCAATTCTGCTAGCAAACGTGCAATTTTTGGACAATAAAATCTACGAGTTACGGGGAAGGTTAAACTACCAACGGGACATTAAAAACTGTAACATCTTTGTGGCTGAACGACGACAATATCAACATACAGCTGGCTGGTTATACGATGTACCAGCAGGATAGAACAGAGGCGTCTGGTAAGACAAGGGTCGGCGGACTATGTATTTTTGTAAATAACAGCTGGTGCACTATCTAAGATAGTCTCGAGCAATTGCTCGCCTGAGGTTGAGTATATCATGATAAGCTGTAGACCACACTACTTACCGAGAGAGTTCTCATCTGTATTCTTCGGAGCTGTTTACATACCACCTCCATTTGGAAAATCTGACCATAATTCCATCCTCCTGATTCCTGCTTACAAGCAAAAATTAAAGCAGGAAGCACCAGTGACTAGATTAATAAAGAAAAGTGGTCAAATCAAGCAGATGCTAAGCTACAGGACTGTTTTGCTAGCACAGACAGGAATATGTTCCGGGATTCCTCTGATGGCATTGAGGAGTACACCACATCTGTCATTGGCTTCATCAGTAAGTGAATCGATGACGTCGTCCCCACAGTGACTGTACGTACATACCCCAAACAGAAGCCATGGATTACAGGCAGCATACGCACCTAAGCTAGAGCTGCCGCTTTCAAGGAACGGGACTCTAACCCGGAAGCTTATAAGAAATCTCGCTATGCCCTCTGACGAACCATCAAACAGGCAAAGCATCAATACAGGACTAAGATCGAGTCGTACTACACCTGCTTTGACGCTCGTCGGATGTGACAGGGCTTGCAAACCATTACAGACTACAAAGGGAAGCACAACCGAGAACTGCCCCGTGACACGAGCCTACAGGACGAGCTAAACTACTGCACCAGCTGTACCGGAAGACTGTGTGATCACGCTCTCCGCAGCCGATGTGAGTAAGACCTTTAGACAGGTCAACATTCACAAGGCCGCAGGGACAGACCATGCGTTGACCAACTAGCAAGTGTCTTCGCTGACATCTCCAACTTCTCCCTGTCCGAGTATGTAATACCAACATGTTTTAAGCAGACCACCATAGTGCCTGTGCCCAAGAACACTAAGGTAACCTGCCTAAATGACTACCGACCCGTAGCACTCACGTCTGTAGCCATGAAGTGCTTTGAAAGGCTGGTCATGGCTCACATCAACACCATCATCCCAGAAACCCTAGACACACACCAATTTGCATACCGCCCCAACAGATCCACAGACGATGCAATCTCTATTGCACTCCACACTGCCCTTTCCCACCTGGACAAAAGGAACACCTATGTGAGAATGCTATTCATTGACTACAGCTCAGCGTTCAACACCACAGTGCCCTCAAAGCTCATCAAAAAGCTAAGGACCCTGGGACTAAACACCTCCCTCTGCAACTGGATCCTGGACTTCCTGACGGGCCGCCCCCAGGTGGTAAGGGTAGGTAACAACACATCCGCCACGCTGATCCTCAACACAGGGGCCCCTCAGTGGTGCGTGCGCAGCCCCCGCCTGTACTCCCTGTTTACTCATGATTGCACGGCCAGGCACGACTCCAACACCATCATTAAATTTACCGATGACACAACAGTGGTAGGCCTGATCACCGACAACAACGATACAGCCTATAGGGAGGAGGTCTTCAAGTTCCTTGGTGTCCACATCACCATCAAACTAACATGGTCCAAGCACACCAAGACAGTCGTGAAGCGGGCACAACAAAACCTATTCCCCCTCAGGAGACTGAAAAGATTTGGCATGGGTCCTCAGATGCGCAAAAGGTTTTACAGCTGCACCATCGAGAGCATCCTGACTGGTTGCATCACTGCCTGGTATGACAACTGCTTGGCCTACGACCGCAAGGCACTACAGAGGGTAGTGCGTACGGCCCAGTACATCACTGGGGCCAAGCTTCCTGCCATCCAGGACCTCTATACCAGGCGGTGTCAGAGGAAGGCCCTAACAATTGTCAAAGACTCCAGCCACCCTAGTCATAGACTGTTCTCTCTGCTACTGCACGGCAAGCGGTACCGGAGCGCCAAGTCTAGCTTCTAAACAGATTCTACCCCCAAGCCATAAGACTCCTGAACATCTAGTCAAATGGCTACCCAGACTATTTGCATTGCCCCTCCCCTCTCCACATCACTGCCACTCTCTGTTGTCACGTTTGGCTACATATGGACCGTTAGTGGAATTCCCGTGGGAGAGTAACGGTTAATGTGATTGGATGAACACAGAGATAGAGCGAGACAGAGTGATAGACAGAGAGAAGAGAGAGACAGAGTGATAGACAGAGAGACGAGAGAGAGAGACAGAGTGATATACAGAGAAAAGAGAGAGTGACAGAGTGATAGAGAGAAGAGAGAGAGAGAGAGAGAGAGAGAGAGAGAGAGAGAGAGAGAGAGAGAGAGAGAGAGAGAGAGAGAGAGAGAGACAGAGTGATAGACAGAGAGACAGAGTGATAGACAGAGAGAGAGAGTGACAGAGTGATAGACAGAGGAAAGAGAGAGAGAGTGACGGAGTGATAGACAGAGAAAAGAGAGTGGCCGAGTGATAGACAGAGAGAGAGAGATCAAAACCTTAAAAAAACCTTGACAAAGTACAGGCTCAGTGAGCACAGCCTTGCCATTGAGAAGGGTAGACACAGGAAAACCTGGCTCCCTGTAGAGGAAAGGCTGTGCAACCACTGCACAACAGCAGAACCTGAGACGGAGCTGCATTTCCTGACAAAATTTCAAAAATATAAAACAATTAGAGACTGTCATTTCCCCAAATTTGAAACCCTTATTCAAGGTTTCAAAGACCTCTCTGATGAGAGTAGGCTACCCATCCTGTTGGGGGAGGACACAGGGAGCTGTGGGTTGGCAGCGCACTACATTGCTTCCTGCAATAAGATGAGGGACAGTGTCTGACAGACCAATCAACCTGCACATGTCCTCTACTGTATGCTTATTGTTATTGTTTAATGTATGGTTATTTTGACCCTTGGTTATTGTTGTTACTGTTGTCCCGTTGACAATTTTGATTATTGTTATTTTCTAATTGTAAATATCCAAAGTAAGCTTGTTACGTCATGCCAATAAAGCAAATTGAATTGAATTGAATTGAGAGAGAGAGACAGTGATAGACAGAGAGACAGAGTGATAGACAGAGAGAGAGAGAGAGTGACGGAGTGATAGACAGAGAAAAGAGAGAGTGACAGAGTGATAGACCGAGAAAAGAGAGAGTGACAGAGTGATAGACAGAGAAAAGAGAGAGTGACAGAGTGATAGACAGAGAGAAGAGAGAGAGACAGAGTGATACACAGAGAAAAGAGAGTGACAGAGTGATAGACAGAGAAAAGAGAGTGACATACAGAGAAAAGAGAGAGTGACAGAGTGATAGACAGAGAGAAGAGAGAGAGACAGAGTGATACACAGAGAAAAGAGAGACAGTGACAGAGTGATAGACAGAGAGATGAGAGAGAGCGACAGAGTGATAGACAGAGAGAAGAGTGAAAAAGAGAGAGATAATATAACAATACACATTATAACTAGCCTTTACCTCCTTTTATTTAACTAGGCAAGTCAGTTAGGAACAAATTCTTATTTACAATAATGGCCTAACGGGGAACAGTGGGTTAACTGCCTTGTTCAGGGGCAGAATGACAGTTTTTTACCTTGTCAGCTCGGGATTCCATCCAGCAACCTTTCAGTGATTGGCCCAACGCTTTAACCACTAGGCTTCCTGCCGCTCCTTCTCTCTCGATCGCTCTCTTTCTCTCCGGTAGACCTCCCTGTTATTAGTTATGTCATACTGTAGTTTCCAGGCGAGCCCATTCTCCATCCTGCTGTTAGCAGGCCAATATGTGTTCCAGTCACCCAGATGAGATGGAGAGGCCTGATATCTTATCATATGTTCCTCTGCCACAGCAGTCCCGTCACACACACTGCACTGTACCAATGGGAGCTGCTCGCTACCTCGCTCACTACAACACCCAGACAAATGAACGTGTGTGTGTGGCTGGGGGGGATTGTGTGTGTGTGTGTGTGTGGCTGGGGGGGATTGTGTGTGTGTGTGTGTGTGTGTGTGTGTGTGTGTGTGTGTGTGTGTGTGCATGCCTACGTTTACATGGCAGAATAGGGTGAATTCAGGTTCATACTGTATATACAACATATACCACACATTATACGTGGGAAATCATGTGAGTGATATTGCCCATGTTAACTGAGATTGATAATCCTTGCATAGGGAGACACCAGAGGAGTTCCCTTTTCCTCTGGTATTTATGTTTAAGACTGTTGACCTGGGATGACCTGCTACGTTACTGTTATATCACAGAGGACTCCTGCTGTGTCTCTCCCTGCCTTGCCAACCATCACCATTAATACTGGGAAGAGAGAGAGAGAGAGAGAGAGAGAGAGAGAGAGAGAGAGAGAGAGAGAGAGAGAAAAGCAGGGAGGAGGTGAGAGGGGCAGAGAGAGGCTGATTGCTGTGAAATATGGTCCAGAATGAATGGTGAATGTATTAAATTAGGGCAGAAAAAGTTACAACTCTAATAAATTGTATTTATGTTAATGGTTAGTTATGATTTAGTGGCTCTATTAAAAGGAAAATATGTGGGCTGACACTCTCTCTCTGCCCCTCTCTCACTCTATTCCGCTACACCTTTCTTTCTCTCCGACTCTCCTCTCTTTCCCACCCTTTTTTAATTTTACCTCTCTCCCTAAATGTCATTTTCTCTTCTCTCTTTGTCTTTTTTTATCCTCTGCCTTTCTCTACTCTACCCTTCTCTCTCTCTCTCTATCCCCCCCTTTCTCCTTTCTCTCTCCAGTCCCCCAGAGTGTTGCCCCTCCCTCTAGTCTCCAGAGTGGGAGTGGCTTCAGTGTCCAGGTGAGCTGGGCCCCGCCCCTCCAGGCGAGAGGAGTGATTGACAGGTACGAACTGAGGGCCTACGACATGGATCAGCCTGATGCAACACCTGTTACTGCCTCCTACCTGTCCACTGGTAACCACACAAGTAAGCCACACACACACTTGCATACCTGCATACATGCACAGAGGCACGCACACACACACATACACACACACAAACACACACACCCAGGGGAGGGTGGGGAAAAGGGGGGACTAATACTGGCAACCACCTGAGCTGGTCTAGCCCAGATACCAGTGATGTCATATTAGAGAACTCTCCATCTCCATCTCCATCTCTCTCCTCCCCTCGTACTTGATCTCTTTTCCGATGATGATGCCCGTCTCTATGATTCGTCACTTCTCCCATCCTCTCTGCCATGTCTCTGGGCAAATAGGAAGATTGGCCCTCCTCTCCTCCTGTCCTTTTCCTCCTCCCTCTCTCTGTTTCCCTGGCACACGCTGAGGTGAGCGGCGATAAGGCCGTCCTAATTTATGATGGCCCTGACACCCGACGCAGAATTACTCCCACAGATAAAAACATAGGAAGCAAATGAGTGTGTAATGGGAGTAGAGTGGGGCCTAATTGAATTAAAATATGGGTGAGTGAGAAGAGAGGAAGAGAGAGGGAAGGAGAGAGAGAAAGAGAGAGACACCTGGCCAATTACAGCGCGACAGAGAGGCTGTTTAGCGCCGGTTGTCCCGCAGCCCAGTCAACACGACAGCCATCTATCCGGCGCGAGCGAGCCAGATAGCCACTCAGAGATTTCTCAGAGATCTCCCTCTCACCACCTCCTCCCTCTCTTCCTCCCCTCGGTCGACCCCTTCCAACAGGAGCCTCTATGTTTCAGATGATGATGAATTTAATAAATAAATCCTGGTGATTTTAAACTGTAAAAATTAATTAAACGCGAGCGCTTTCTCTGGTCCTACTGTGTGTAATTTACAGCCTTCGGGGTCCTGGAGAAAGTAGCCTATTTATACAGGGGAGACAGGGGTGAAACTGAAACTCTAGGAGAGAGAGAGGAGGACCACTAATGGCCCTTCATATGGAATGCACCGGTATTATTTTATATAGCAGGAATTTCACACAGGCCTGAGAGAGAGAGAGAGAGAGAGAGAGAGAGAGAGAGAGAGAGAGAGAGAGAGAGAGAGAGAGAGAGAGAGAGAGAGAGAGAGAGAGAGAAAGAGAGAAAACACGTGAGAGAAAAAGAAAGGGGGGATTTTATCTTTCTTGTGCTTCAAAGGAAGCCGGGAGTGTTTATCTGCCTTTGAGGCCTCTCAGGTTGCAGAAAGAGGATCGGCCCCTGTGTGTCTCCCCTGCTCCTATTTATACCTGGACAATACTGACACTCTGGGCCCACACAGCCTGCCTGCCTGGGTCTCCTCTCCTCTGGTATCTATACATCTAGAGAGAAGAGAGGGCACTCCCCTGGGGGAATACCCTTGAAAACCAGAGGGAGAGAAAGAGAGGGAGCGGAGGACAGGAAGAAGGGAGTAATGGTGTAGCATGAGTCACTCTGGCTATTAGCTGATCCCCCTCACTCTCTACTGCTCTCTTTCTGCTATATAACTCTACCTTCTTCTTTCATCTCTCTCCCCCTCCCCTTTCCCTGTCCCCCCTCCTCTCTCTCTCTGTTCGCTGTGTGAGTAATGTGCTAGATATCAGTATTTGATAGTAAAGCTGGTGCCTATTAAGAGTGATGGTTATATTATGCTGCGTTTGGAAAGCCTACACATTAAGGCCTAGAGAACACCACTCTAGTCTGCACAGAAGACGAGGAAGGCTTGAAATATGGAAAAGAAAAGGGTGACACTTGCCTCCCTGCCCCCTTGTCCTCTCTCTCTCTCTCTCTCTCTCTCTCTCTCTCTCTCTCTCTCTCTCTCTCTCACACTCTCTCTCAATTCAATTCAATTGACTTTATTGACATGGCAAGTTCATTATTACTTACATTGTCAAAGTATACACATATATAAAAAAATATATATATATATGTAGCGTGGTTCGTTCTGCGTTGTGTACTTTTATTTAGGACACTGCCCCAACTGGAGGTCTGCTGGTTGGATTCTCTTTATTTGCCCTGCACACGAAGTGACAACAAACAATATGTTATCCCTTGGTACCGTGACAGCTCTCGGGCACATTGCTAGTTGAAGGTCAGGCAAAAGAGCACGAACCAAAAATAAATAACAGGTGCTGCGATCACACAATCAGTGCACAACAGCACCATACAATACAAATAATATGATAAACAACATAATTCGGACAAAATAAAAGACAAACCTGCACATGAAGTGACAACAAACAACATGTTAGCCCTTGGTACCGTTACAGCTCTCGGGCACCTGCATGAGCACATGGAAACTCACTCAAACACTGTCCCAAGTACTCACAAGTTACAATAGGTACCCTAGTTGGCGAGCTCGGTGAAACTTGTTAACATACATCTTTATATTGTCCACATTGTAACAAAACGTATGGTTGCATAACAGCACATTGGGTAACATTACCACGGTTTTATATTAACAAATTACGGAGCCAAGGACAACATACCTTGCTAGTTGAAGGTCAGGCAGAAGAGAACAATAAGAGGGTACGTAAATACAGATAACCCGCGATGGACCAAACCAAAATATACAAAACTTTTACAATCAGGTGTATTTTCAATATAGATATGAAAAAGTGTTTGTACACAAAAAAATAACATTAGCTATGCAGCTGTAATTAAATAAAAAAATACATTGAATTATTATTATTATTATTATTATTATCAAATTATTAACATCCCCTCTTGACCTGGCCTATTTGAACTGGTCCTTGTGTGCAACTTGGTGCATAATCTAGGGGAACAACATCACAATGCTACATATATATATAAATATATATATATATATATATATATATATATATATATATATATATATATATATATATATATATGGTAGTAGACCAGAGTCAACATGACTGAGAAGACACATGACAAAACAAAACAAGATGGGAAATATTATCGACATAACATTGCACTTTTCACTGGCTGTCTCTCAGGTTGTGGCAGTAGGACACATTTAGGCTTTTTACCCAATAAATATTCGATTTCTTCAAATATTCAAATTCTTTGTATTGAATTATAATTTTGGGAAAGAAATATTCTCTTATGTCTGAGTATTTGTCACAGTGTACTAGGAAATGCAGCTCTGTCTCTACCTCTCCCCTGGAGCAGAGTGAGCACAGCCTGTCCTCTCTGGGCAGCCAGGTTTGTCTGTGACGACCGGTCTCTATAGCCAGACTGTTCTCACCGAGTCTGTACCTAGTCAGTGTTTTCCTCAGTTTTCTATCAGTCACAGTGGTCAGATAGTCTGCCACCATGTACTGTCTGTTTAGAGCCAAATAGCATTGAAGTTGATTTTTTGTGGTGTCTTTCCAGTAGGTGATATATTTTTCTTTTTGTTTTGTGATGATTTGGTTGGGTGCTGTCCTGAGGCTCTATGGGGTTGGTTTGGGTTAGTTAACTGAGGCTCAGAACCTCTCTCTCTCTCTCTCTCTCTCTCTCTCTCTCTCTCACACTCTCACTCTCTCTCTCACACTCTCTCTCTCTCACACGCTCTCTCTCTCACACACACTCTCTCTCTCTCTCTCTCTCTCTCTCTCACACACTCTCTCTCGCTTTCTCTCTCTCCCTCTCTTTGATTTGGCTGTGCCTATTCCCCTCTTTCTTTCTCTCTCTTTCTCTGTCTCTCTGTTTAGGCCTGTTGGAGGGTCTGACTCCGTTTACGCGCTACGTTGTCACGGTTACAGCGTGCACCCGAGCTGGCTGTACCGAGAGTCCCCGTGACGACAGTAGAGATGGAGACGTGAGTTGGAGCATCACCACTCCAGAAGAGGGTACAATCACACACACACACACTCTTCTGATGAATGTTAAAACCAGGATGAAGCGTGTACAGCGAGGGTCATTTAACTAGAACCACTAGACTCTTTCTTAATGACACATTGACACTAAGACTGTAATCACTCCATCGCTTAGGAGGAGGCTGTTTGAATGGATGTGTGTGTGTGTGTTTGTGTGGAAGGAGGGGTGTGTATAAGAATTTAGCGGCGAGGTGTGTATAGAATGTATAAGAATTTGAGTTGTGGATGGTTAGATTAGGCTCCAGGGGTCAGTTCAGGTTAAGGAGTGAGTGTGTTCTCATTAATGTACTGGCCAGTATGTGGGTGTGGTTTGGTATGTGGTTTGGACAGTAATCTAATTATGACTGTCCAAAGAAGGTGGTTTGGTAGGAGTTTGTATTATTCAGGTTAAGTGTTTGTTGGTCAGTGAAGGTGGTTGAATTGGAGTATGAGCTACTTAGTGAATAAGTGTGTTATAGTGAAGGAGTGAGTGAGTGTCAGTTAATGAATAAGTGTGTATATGTTGAATGGAGGTTTTCAATAATAACTGCAGACATGTAGATAAGGTTTGTAAACATTAGGGGAAGGGGAATGGCAGAGTGATATAGAGAGATGAGTCCAGTTCTATCTTTAATGGACAGCATCCCTAACTCCTCTATTACTGATCAATGTCTTCTCTGGTGGTGGGGGGAGGAGACAAGTTGATTGAACAGTATAGAGGACATTAAGAAATACATCACACTTTTCTTTTCAGAGAGGGGGGAGAGAACATGCCAGAGAGAGAGAGATAGAGAGAGAGAGAGAGAGGTGCTGAAACAAACAGCGGGAATAAAGACAGATTAATTGTCGCGGCTGATTATACCCCTCAGTCTGATGGTCTGATAAAGCTGGCTGCTCTCTATCTCTCTCTCTCTAGTGTGGTACCTATCTCATAGTTGCAGAGCTAAAGCACCAGAGTCTGGCTAACACCAGCACAGCATTACTCGGCTGAGTAGCCCTCTAGAGTCTGGCTAACACCAGCACAGCGTCACACGGCTGAGTAGCCCTCTAGAGTCTGGCTAACACCAGCACAGCATTACACGGCTGAGTAGCCCTCTAGAGTCTGGCTAACACCAGCACAGCGTCACGTGGCTGAGTAGCCCTCTAGAGTCTGGCTAACACCAGCACAGCGTCACGCGGCTGAGTATCCCTCTAGAGTCTGGCTAACACCAGCACAGCATCATATGGCTGAGTAGCCCTCTAGAGTCTGGCTAACACCAGCACAGCGTCACACGGCTGAGTAGCCTTCTAGAGTCTAGCTAGCACCAGCACAGCGTCACACGGCTGAGTAGCCCTCTAGAGTCTGGCTAACAGAAGCACAGCGTCACACGGCTGAGTAGCCCTCTAGAGTCTGGCTAACACCAGCACAGCGTCACGTGGCTGAGTAGCCCTCTAGAGTCTGGCTAACACCAGCACAGCGTCACGCGGCTGAGTATCCCTCTAGAGTCTGGCTAACACCAGCACAGCATCACACGTTTGAGTAGCCCTCTAGAGTCTGGCTAACACCAGCACAGCGTCACGCGGCTGAGTATCCCTCTAGAGTCTGGCTAACACCAGCACAGCATTACACCGCTGAGTAGCCCTCTAGAGTCTGGCTAACACCAGCACAGCGTCACATGGCTGAGTAGCCCTCTAGAGTCTGGCTAACACCAGCACAGCGTCACACGGCTGAGTAGCCTTCTAGTGTCTAGCTAGCACCAGCACAGCGTCACACGGCTGAGTAGCCCTCTAGAGTCTGGCTAACAGAAGCACAGCGTCACACGGCTGAGTAGCCCTCTAGAGTCTGGCTAACACCAGCACAGCGTCACGTGGCTGAGTAGCCCTCTAGAGTCTGGCTAACACCAGCACAGCGTCACACGGCTGAGTATCCCTCTAGAGTCTGGCTAACACCAGCACAGCGCCACACGGCTGAATAGCCCTCTAGAGTCTAGCTAACACCAGCACATCGTCACATGGCTGAGTAGCCCTCTAGAGTCTGGCTAACAGCAGCACAGCGTCACACGGCTGAGTAGCCTTCTAGAGTCTAGCTAACAGGCAGGCAGGTAGAGACGCAGCCTTGGTGGGGGGTCCTGAGCCCTCCGCGGCTGTACAGTGAGCTATGCAGGCAGCTTTTCAGGCCGTCGTCCATTAATCTAGGTTGAGCTAAATAGCCTTGTTTAAGAGCTAATATGACGGTAGGGGTCAGTGTGCAGTAGGAAAATCAATTTGAAGTGGACGTGATTACAAAAAGTGAGATTATAGTATCGATTCTCGCCGAGTGAAATTTAAACATTGTTCTCTGTCAGGAGAGACCGGAGTAACAACTAGACTCTGTTTCTGTCTCACACACACACACACACACAGACAAAAACACACACACACAGACACACACACAGACACACTCCTGACATGGTACTAGGGATCAAACACCCTGGATCATATTGTTCTTAATCTCTCCCTCTTCTCACCACTATCTTAAGATGTCTCCACGTCTCTGTTGTGTTTGCCTGTATGCTGCATAGCCCCTTTCCCGAGAAGTGAAAATACTGTGGGCCGTTACTCCAAAATGATTTATATATGTTTTAGCTATTACTTGTTATTTATTTAATCAGTAATTAATTACTTTACGTATTACTCCCTGGGAAACGTAACGTAATTCGTTAGACTACTCGTTATATAACTTTTTCGTTACACCCAAAACAGTGCGTGTCCTCACTGAATGTAAACAAGGTCAACGTTACGTTACGTAGGCCTATACACCAACACAATTAGCCTGATAATGACATATTCTACTGTGGATAAGGGCAGCATTTCCTCTACAACATACCCAGCTATAAGCTGGTTCAGCTCTCCCTGGGTTACAGGCTGTTCTCCTGAACCATTCAAATCAAGCTTTGGTTGTTTGGATGAGATAGGCCTACAGTCATCCTCAGCAGCAGTGGTCAAGTCTCGGGGATGTTGGACGATTGGACATCGAGGCCTTCACGGGTCCAAAACATTTGACCTGTTTCGAAATGAATGGACCTGGGGCTTTCCCATCCGGACCCAATATGCATAAATACATTTTTTAAATATAGATACCTATTCCGAACAGACCCGAGGAAAACTAGACCCGTTCCGTATAAACCTAGTCGGATCTGTTCCGAGTGAGGGAAGCAGCAGAAAAGTTGATTTTTTAAGCTACTGTATTAACCGTAGCTGATAAAGCACGGTGGAGAGGGTGTAGAGACAGGTGACGCTCTAGCAGGGGCCATGCTTGTGTGTAGGCCTACTGTGAGTGTGAGCAAGTGACATGGGGAACAGGGAGGAGGGAGGCAGAGACGAGAGACGAGAGACAGCAACCATCCAAGCCGACTCGCGCTATAGTAGACTAATAGCTGCCATAGCTAGGTTATTTATCATCCACTATGATTACGTAGTAACTGTCCTGACTGCATCAAACTGGGAGAAGCTAGTTAAGCTAGCTAGCTAGGCTAATTGAGGCTGCATGCGGTTTCTCGTCCTACACAGTTACAAACAACAACTCAGAATATAAAGTAGCAGCCTACCTGTTCTTAGTTGTTTTAGCCTGTCCTTCGCCTTTAACTTTTAATTCCATCTTTCATTGATTAGATGTCGCCTCACTTTTGCGCCACATGGAGGCTCTATGACTGTAGCCTATTGCCTCTTTGATGACTTATGATTGGCCAACAACAACAATCTATACGCGCCACTCTCGTGAAAAGCAAGAGCAGCAGCATAAATTATACAACTTCTCTCTCTCTCTCTCAACTGCAGCAGTCGCGTTCGGCTCTGTATGGGTCCTTCTGGACAAGTTAGTAAAAATTACACATACCTGAGACAAGTGACAATCATATCAGATCTGACCCAAACCCGTGACATCTGGATTGGGTCTGGGGTATTCAGGTACAGGTGGATCTGTGAAGACCTCTGTTTCTAGCCGTGGAAAGGTTTAATATTACTTGTTACCACAAAATGTAATATTATTACTGTAACGTTACCTCGAACACTGAAAATAAAACATTCCATTCTATTCTATTCTGTTCCATTCTATTATATTCTGTTTTATTCTGTTCTATTCTATTATAAAATGTAACGTCCCCGTCTGTCCCTGCAGTTCCAGAGGACGTGTCCCCTCCCAGTGCTGTGTCGACCCCCTCCTCTCTGGCTGTGTCCTGGGGTCCCCCTGCCAGACCCAATGGCCTCATCACTGACTACCTGCTATACCACAATGGACAACTACTCTACCAAGGGAACAACACACACCTCAATATCACTGGTGAGAGGAGAGAAAGACAGAGAGAGGAGAGAGAGCGAGGAGAGAGAGGAGAGAGAGAGAGAGAGAGAGAGAGAGAGAGAGAGAGAGAGAGAGAGAGAGAGAGAGAGAGAGAGAGAGAGAGAGAGCGTGTGTGTGGATAGTCCTGCCACTGCTTCCCTGTCAGTGCAGAGGGATGAATGAAAAAAAACAAAATGAAAAGGGGGATTAGCATTTGAAAGAGACAGAGCATGTCTAACTTGCCAGGGGAATAACACACACACACACACACACATAGACATACACACACACACTCTCTCTCTCACACATAGACACTCACACACACACTCTCTCTCTCTCTTACACACACACACACACACACACACACACACACACAGTGTGATGTGCTGTTAATAGTGAGTGGTAATAGTGGAGAATGGTATTATCAGTATGTGGTAATACAGTGTGTCTGATGTTCATAGTGATTATGAGGATTATGAGTCTGGTAATTATATGGGATTAATGCCATTACAGACACAGAGCTGTATTACAGTCATCTCCTACACAGTATCTCTCCTCTGGAGAAGTAGCATCATGTTTAACTGTATAGACAATACAAATGTATGCACTAAAAGAAAATAAAACAATTAACCTATACTTCGTGTAAAGATGAATTAAAAATGAATTAACAAATTGTAGATACAATTCGCTGAATGTCAGTAGTCCGTCCAGAGTTTAGGAGGGAAGGAGAGATTTAAGCGTGTTTCACACCAGATTTAGGATCTGTTTTAAGGTAGATTTCACTATGTGGTAAGTCTTCTCCAGCCCCATCCTCTCTTACCCTATAGTTATCTTCCTCTCATTCCTTCCATCTCTTACCCACCCTCTCCTCTCTCCTCTGTGTGTCTGTGTATGTGTGTGTGTGTGTGTGTGTGTGTGTGTGTGTGTGTGTGTGTGTGTGTGTGTGTGTGTGTGTGTTGTCAAAGCATTGTAGTGGACCCCCTGCTGAGAGTTTGCATTCATTCCCTGGCATTCTTTTCTCCTTTCTCTCTCCCGTTCTAATTTGTTTCTTCTCTCTGCTCTCCCTTCTCTGGTCTCTCCCCTACCTCCTCTCGCTCTTCTCCTCTGTTCCTTCTTTTGTTCTCCTCTTTCCCTCCTGTGCCCAATTCTCTACCCTTTCTTTCTCCCCCTTCCTCCTTTTTTCTCTCATCTCCTCTCACCCTCCTTCCTCCCTGACTGTAAAGTATTTCCTCATCTTCTCTTTGATACACACAGCTCTCAGTCAGGTGCCCTGCTTCTTGCCTAACACTACAAATAACCAACAAATCTGCCCACTGTGGGCTCGCTGTGTGTGTGTGTATGTGCGTGTGTGTGTATGTATACAACCCCTTGTCCTATTCCTTATTGTGGAAATCCTGAAGGGTGGTATAGTGTCTGCAGACTGAAAACATACATGGCTCTGCTTTCTTTTGGACTTCCAGACTATGTTTCTGTCAGCCTGATCACTACAAATACACTTTGATTTCAGACGTTTAAAAAGGTATTGAAAAAGCAGTGAGAATAGTTGATGATACTTGATGGTATGAGGTAGGTTGATTTGCAGAGCCTTCCCCAAACGACATTTTGGTTTTTGCCCTAACACTACACAGTAATACGTTGAATTTCAAAGGGAAGCTATGAAATCTTGTTGGTTTCTGTATGAACCATTTTGAAGCGTCTGTTAAAAACGTGTGTGTGTTGCAGGTTTAGGTGTGTATTCTCCCCATATGTTCGTGCTGAGTGTGTGTACGGCGGCGGGCTGCTCTAACAGCTCCCAGGTCACCCTGCTCACCTCCCAGCAGCCACCTGGAGACATGGAGCCTCCCAGCCTCACCGTGCTAGACTCCCGCACCGTCTACATACAGTAAGTACACACACACCTCTACTGAGTAGTACACACACACATCTCTACTAGCACTACACAAATCAAATCAAAGTTGTTTTATTTTTGCGTACACAGATGTTTTCCAGGTGCAGCAAAAATACTTGTGTTTCTAGCTCCAACAGTGCAGTAATACTTAGCAATACAAAAAATACAATACACATATAATTCAGAAAAATTAACTAATCTAGAAATTAAGAAATATCAGAACGAGCAATATCCGGAATAAATATATATACAGTGCCTTGGGAAAGTATTCAGACCCCTTGACTTTTTCCACATTATGTTACATTACAGCCTTATTCTAAAATTGATTAAATAGTTTTTTTCCCTCAGCAATCTACACACAATACCCCATAATGACAAAGTGAAAACAGGTTTTTAGAAATTTTTGCAAATGTATAACAATGTAAAAATAAGAAATACCTTATTTACATAAGTATTCAGACCATTTGCTATGAGACAGAATTGAGCTCAGGTGCATTATGTTTCCATTGATCATCCTTGAGATGTTTCTACAACTTGATTGTAGTCCACCTGTGGTAAATTCAATTGATTTGACATGATTTGGAAAGGCACACACCTGTCTATATAAGTTTCCACAGTTGACAGTGCATGTCAGAGCAAAAACCAAGCCATGAGATCGAAGGAATTGTCCGTCGAGCTTCAAGACAGGATTGAAGGTCCCCAAGAACACAGTGGCCTCCATCATTCTTAAATGGAAGACATTTGGAACCTCAAAGACTCTTCCTAGAGCTGACCAAACTGAGCAATCGGGGATAAGGGCCTTAGTCAGGGAGGTGACCAAGAACCCAATGGTCACTCTGACAGAGCTCTAGAGAACCTTCCAGAAGGATAACCATCTCTGCAGCACTCCACCAATCAGGCAGTTATGGTAGAGTGACCAGACAGAAGCCACTTCTCAGTTAAAGGAACATGACAGCCGGCTTGGAGTTTGCCAAAGGCACCTAAAGACTCTCAGACCATGAGAAACAAGATTCTCTGTTCTGATGAAAGCAAGATTGAACTCTTTGGCCTGAATGCCAAGTGTCACATCTGGAGGAAACCTGGCACCATCCCTGCGGTGAAGCATGGTGGTGGCAGCATAATGCTGTTGGGACGTTTTTCAGGCAGGGACTAGGAGTCTAGTCAGGATCAAGGCAAAGGTGAATGGAGCAAAGTACAGAGAGATCCTTGATGAAAACCTGCTCCGAAGCGCTCAGGACCTCAGACTGGGGCGAAGGTTCACCTTCCAATAGGACAACGACCCTAAGCACACAGCCAAGACAACGTAGGAGTGGTTTCGGGACAAGTCTCTGAATGTTCTTGAGTGGCCCAGCCAGAGCCTGGACTTGAACCCGATTCTGTATAGGAATAGGTGTGTAACTGCTCCATACACACCACTGAGGTACAGCATAGGGATGTGTGTGTGTATCTCTGAGCAGGGTAATATAGCCATAAACAACTCTCCATGTCATTGAATATGACACCTTTAGAAAGACTGTGGGCTTATAGGTAGATAGATGGCTTCAGATTACATGGCATTGACTGTCCTCCAACGAGAGAGAGAGAGAGAGAGAGAGAGAGAGAGAGAGAGAGAGAGAGAGAGAGAGAGAGAGAGAGAGAGAGAGAGAGAGAGAGAGACTGTATGAGTCTCTATATTATAGAGTGTGTGTGCCATTAGGGCCCCTGACCACCATCACTTAAGCCCCACAGCAGGAGGGCAGCGCGCCACACACCGGAGAGAGGGTGGAGAAGAGAACAGCAGAGGGTGAATGAATAAGTCAGAATACAGAAAAGTGTATGCAGACAGTGTGTCAGAGGGAGAGTGAGGCCGGCAGGTTAGGGTGAGAACCACTGATCTCTCTCTCAGGGAAATGTCTGCACCTTACTGATGACCACACAAGGTAAAAGGTAGGGGTGTGAACATTAAAACCTTTACACGAAGTTGGGATCCTTAACGTTAAGAAAAATGAATAACCAAAAAACAGCATTAATATCAAAGTGCAGTTATCAAAACATTATTTTCTGAGAGGAAGAGGCAAGAGGCAAACTTTAAGCTACTTTGGTGAATTTGCGAGGCATGGAAGACAAGATACACAGATTACCAAGAAATACAGTGCCTTCAGAAAGTATTCACACCTCTTAACTTATTCCACATTCTGTTGTTCCATCAGAATTTAAAATGGATACAATTAGATGTTGTGTCACTGGCCTACACACAATACCCCGTAATGTCAAAGTGGAATAATGTTTTTCAAAAGTTGTACAAATTAATAAAAAATTTAAAACTGAAATGTCTTGAATCAATAAGTATTCAACCCCTTTGTTTTGGCAAGATTCAATAAGTTTAGGAGTAAAAATGTGCTTAACAAGACACATAATAAGTTGCATGGACTCACTCTGTGTGCAATAATAGTGTTTAACATGATTTTTGAATGACTACCTCATCTCTGTACCCCACACATACAATTATCTGTAAGCGGCAGTGAGGCAGTGAATTTCTACCACGGGTTCAACCACAAAGACCAGGGAGGTTTTCCAATCCCTCGCGAAGAAGTGTACCTATTGGTAGAAAGAAAACGGACATTGAATATCCCTTTGAGCATGGTGAAGTTATTAATTGCAATTTCGATGTTGTATCAATACACCCAGTGTCACAACTTCCGCCGAAGTTGGTCCCTCTTCTTTTTCGGGCGGCGTTCAGCGGTCGACGTCACCGACCTTCTAGCCATCGCCAATCCTTTTTTATTTTTTCCATTGGTTTTGTCTTGTCTTCCATCACACCTGGTTACAATTCCCTCAATTACATGTTGTGTATTTAACCCTCTGGTTTCCCCATGTCCTCGTCCGTAATTGTTTATTTGTAAGTGCACATGTGTTTTGGTGAGCGTCGGGTTTTGTACCCAACTTGTGTCATTGTATGCCGTGGGTTTGTTTATTAAACTGCTCCGGCTATCACCAAGTTCTGCTCTCCTGCGTCTGACTTCCCTGCCACCATATACGCACCCCTTACACCCAGTCACTACAACGATACAGGCGTCCTTCCTAACTCAGTTGCTGACTAGTTCAAATTCTGTCGTTCTGTTCCTAGGCTGTCATTGTAAATAAGAATTTGTTGACTTGCCTAGTTAAACAAGGGTAAAATGAAGACTCACAACTGTATGCTGTCAAAGGTGATTCTAACATGTATTGACTCATTGTTGTGAATACTTACGTAAATTAGATATTTCTGAATTTTATTTTTAATCAATTTGCAGAAATGTCTAAATACATGTTTCACTTTAATTTTCGGTTATTGCGTGTAAATAGAAAAAACAGATATTTAATCACTTTTGAATTCAGGCTGTAACACAACAGAATGTGGAATAAATCAAGGGGTATGAAAACTTTCTGAAGGCACTGTAGGTGCACCACGGTTCTTTCTGCCTGCATTAGTGGAAACCAAGACGGTTTTCAGGACAGGCCTGGTTGTCGCGTCGTCTGGGACAATTTTAGCTAACCCCAACCTTTTCCTAACCTTAACCGAATTCTCCTAACCTGCCACGTTAATTCTCCTAACCTGCTGCGTAAGTTCTCCTACCTGCTACGAAAAGTCACTTCTGCTAGTCAAATCCGGCAGACCTGCCCTGGGAATAGTCTTGGTTTCCACTAATGCAATACAGCATTGCGCTAGCTCACCTGCTCTTTCTCTTCGCTAATAATGTGAGTGTGTGTTCAGTCTGTTGCGTGCAGAATATCCTAGCCTACTCTTTGATGATAGGCAATGCTTTACTGAAGTTGCGAGACATTGCAAGCCATTGCACGGTTCTGACACTGTCTGCCTGGTGGCCGACCTGCCTATACTGTGTCCCTCCCCTCTCGCCCAGTCCCTCACTAGCTCGCTATGAAAGATGAAAGAAGTGTGTGTTTATGTTGTCGGAAGTATGACAACTAACTTAATCAGTCTCTTCCGTTCCAACAACAATGAATCTTAGGAATCGATGGACTGCGCAAGGAGTCAAGGAATCAATTATTTTGGAGTCGACTTTCCATCACTACGTCATCGTCCGTTAAACGTTGGAAAAATGGCAGAGAAACGCAAGCGACAGCAGCAAAGTCTTGTATGGCAATACTTTAAGATGTTAAATGAGAAGCAAACGCAAACTTGGCGAGGTAGAATTGAGGTACAGTAATAGTAGTACAGGTGCAATGCTTTACCATCTGAAAGAGATAACATTACCGTGAGACCCACCCCGTTGCTAGCAGCAGAGCTGCATTGTTAATTCACCTGGTATTTTGTTCATTCTTCTTCTTGTTTTAAAGGAGAACAGATAACAAAAAATGGCTGTTTTAACGTTCAGACATTTGTTGTATTTGTCCCTAGTAAAAGGACAAGGAGAATACATAGAGGACATAGGAGTACACACCCCCATGCCTACACACACAAAGCGAGAGAGATTTCTTTTTTCCAAAGGGAGACTGGTGAGAGAAAGAAGTGATGACAGGAAGAAATTGAGAGGGATTATAGATTAGAGAGAAAAAATAGTAGTTTTGCTGTAATTTAACATTAAAGATTCTATATCTCTGTGTTTCTCTCCTTTGATGCTGTAGCTGTGGCCTGTGAGCTGAGAGGTATTGCCTTGTTAGCAGAATCCTAATAGGCAAGGTGGAGGGATCATACGTGTTCAATATTCTTTTGTTGTGTTGCAATCTGCCTGTGAGAAAGGTTGAGAGGCCTGCCTGCTGGATATGCACAAAACAATATCAGCAGAAACACATTCTCCTCTCCCCCCTGCCCTCGCTTGGCCAGCACACGCGCACCTACACAGGCGAGCACGCACACTTTTCTGTCCAACGCATGCTTACAGTACACACTACACACATCAGATATCGTTTTTCCTACGGTGAAATCTCACTTTGTTACCCTTTGAAATGAATATACTGTAGCTTTTAATAGGTGTCAATTTGACATTTATATTAGCCTATATGATGTGTTTGCTCTGTATTTTCTCGTGAGTTGTTTCTAAACAGCCCTATTTTTTTTTTTTTTATAAATTATAAAATCATTGTATAAAAACTCCTCTCTGGTTTCACTACAACAATGATAGAATGAATTACTGCCACTATCGACACAGTATACATCAGCTGAGTAATGTGATAGATTAGTTAGTCAGGCTAATTGTACAGTAACACACTCATCAGTCATAACAACCACTGGATACATTCATCACTTCTCAAAATGGCTCACATCGAAGGTGTGACTGGTGGTCCTAGGGGGGGCACAGTCTCTCCTGAGCCCTGGGCCAATTAGAAACATTTGTGGTCCTAAGGAGTGGTTCCTATTGGGTCTTAGGCATAATTAGAATTGTAAGTGCTCCTAATGGAGTGGCCTTCTATGGGGGTTTGGGTCAATTAGAACAAGAACACATAAATGCCTGTAATGTTTGGGAAATTAATTATTGTTAATAACAAAGAGAAATATATGTGTCCGGTTTGGTACCTGTATTGTGTGTGGTGCTTTGGTGTTGAGGTGCAGTTTTTTTATGGGGTGAGGTTTCACTGGGGTTTTGTTGTGGTTTTGAGTCAGTCGGGGCGGCAGGTAGTGTAGTGGTTAGAGTGTTGGGCCAGTAACCGAGAGTTTGTTCTTAACTGTCTTGCCTAGTTAAATTTAAAAAATAAGATGTCTCAATAAAGAGCATCACAAGTCAAGTCTCTCTGTCTCTCTGTCTCTCTCTCTCTCCTTGATCACTCCTCAGATAGAGGTGTCCTCTGTTCTATATATACCCAGCTAGCACATAACGTTCTGAGAACTATATGTTGGTGAGAGTGTGGTTATCATATGGTTATTTTGCATACAACTTTCCGAGAATGGTGCTTTGGAACATTCTCAGCAAATTTATAATTCTAACTCTGGGAATTTCAGTACTTCAGCATAACATTTCCTACAGGTTTCTTCATGGTTTTATTCTATTTAAGTCATGTTCTCAAATTGCTCTGAGAATGTTAGGAAACTTTCCATAAAAACCACAAGGAAACTTTAGTAACGTCTAGAGAACATTCTAAGAATGTTAATTAAAAACATGCATTCCGTTCTCAGAACGTGAAGAAAACTTCCTATAAAAAACACAAGAAAACTTTATTAACATTCAGAGAATGTTCTAAGAATGTAATTTAAAAATATATATATATACATTTTGTTCTCAGCATCAACAAAACCCTCTATCTAGTGTGTTCAGGTGTGTTGGCCGCGCCCACTAATCGGCCACACCTGATCTTAATGACTGCTTGTTTAATTTAAAATGGGGTCTGTTTGAATAGACTAAAATTAACAGCTGTGTATGCATAAAAAACATAACATGCTAGCTCCATCCTGGTGGTGCAGTGGATTAAAAGTCTTATTGAAACATTCAATGAAAGTTAAGGAAGTTATTCAAAAACCTCCAAGTAACCTATAATTTCCATTCCCCGAGCGTTAACAAAACTTCCTCTCTCTCTCTCTCTAATTTCCATTCCCCGAGCGTTAACAAAACTTCCTCTCTCTCTCTCTCTCTCTCTCTCTCTCTCTCTCTCTCTCTCTCTCTCTCTCTCTCTCTCTCTCTCTCTCTCTCTCTCTCTCTCTCTCTCTCCCTCCCTCCCTCCCTCCCTCCCTCCCTCCAGGTGGTCTCGTCCTGAGCAGGTGAATGGTGTGTTAGAGTTCTACAGTGTGTACCTGTCAGTAGAAGGGGAGGAGCCACTGTGTGTGTATAACAGCTCGGAACTGTTTGAAGACCACACCCTCCGTAACCTGACACCAGGCACCACCTACAGCTTCACTGTCACCGTGAGTACACACACGTACACTCTCAGTTATATATGAGGATTATACTGTATCATGTGTTACATTTAATAACTAATTATTAAATGCATTAATGTTATTACATTTATACATAACTTTTTGTGTCCAAACAAAACACTCACCTTCATTTTGTAAACCTTGTTTCCTGTGTATTTGCATGTTTATACATGTGTGTGTCTGTGTTTCCCATGTGTTTAGGCGTGTACGGGGGGAGGCTGTTCCTTCAGCCCCCCTAGTGAGGCTCACACAGAGGAGAGCACTCCTGAAAACATCCCTGCCCCCTACGTCACTCCTCTCTCCCCCCACGCCCTCAACATTACATGGACACCCCCAGACACACCCAACGGTAAGGAGGTGGAGAAGGGGTATGATGAGGTCAAAGGGGGGAGAGGGGTGTGAGGTGGGAATGAGAAACAATTGATAATTGGTTAGCCTGACAGAGAAAAAAATATTAATTGTTTACCATTGGCTGTATAAATTAATATTATATATACTAGATATATAGTGCCTTCAGAAAGTATTCAGACCCCTTGAATTTTCCACATTTTGTTAGGTTACAACCTTATTCTAAAATTGATTAAAAAAAATTATAATTCTCTCATCAATCTACAAACAATACCCCATAATGACAAAGCAAAAACAGTTTTTTACGAATGGTGCCAGGTTTCCTCCAGACGTGACGCTTGGCGTTCAAGCCAAAGAGTTCAATCTTGCCTTCATCAGAACAGAGAATCTTGTACCCAAACTAGTTGGTCAATTAAAGGATCATAGGTGGAGGGGAAGTTGGACAGGGATGGCATACTGAGGTACACACGCTTTGGAATTGTACGCACACCTCCAGCTCGACACACTGACAGTGACATTTTGACAGTGCAAGAATGGGAGATGTTTACCGAAATTGAGGGAGGCTAGTCACAGCACTCAACATCTGTACTGCACACGTCACAGACACTTTTAGATAAGTGATTGTAAAAGTATTGTGAATATGGAGGGAGAGAGAGAGAGAGAGAAAGGGAGAGAGGGGGGGGGAGTGATAGAGGGAGAGAGACAGAGTGAGGGAGAAAGAGAGAGAGGGGAGAGTGATAGAGGGAGAGAGAGATATATAGAGAGAGAGCGATAGAGAGACAGAGAGCAAGAGCGAGGGGGGAGAGAGAGAGAGAGAGCGATAGAGAGAGAGAACGAGAGAGAGCGTTGGTAAGAGCTTGCTGCTTCTTTAAGTGGATGGCAAGTGCTCTCTTTTGACTGAAGCTGTGAACTGCAGGCTGGGAACACATAAGAGAGAGCTTCCTACCTCATTCACACACTCAAATGTAAAGCACGTTCGTAAAGTTCACCTTTTTTTGATTTGATGTATTAGAACAGGTATAACATAGCTCAGGTACAAACGCTGACAATCAGTTATTTAGTAGACGCTCTTGTCAGAACACTGTATGGTAAGTGTATACAACAAAGAGGACAGGATGTCTTAAAAACAAAACAGCACACGTAAACCTGCTCTGAGTTAGATAGGAAATCTAGTTGTTGGTAGGAGGAATGTCATTTGCAGCAACACATGTGTTTGTCAGGGGATGCTCAAAGACAGCACCACGATGTCCACAACGATGTCTGTATTTCTTGACAACAATAGAAAGATCATAAACTAAGTGCAGTCACATTATGGTTTGTTACATGCTTTTAGGAGACAATACACAGTGTAAAATGAAACTCGCTCTTAATTTGTTCTTGTCAAAATTGTATGGTACTCAATACTCTTACTTTAACAGCAAAAATATATTTCCAAAATAAATATGTTCGCTTTCGTGCTGAAAATGTTGATGTCTAACAATTGTATACATTGTTTTATTCAAACACTTTAATTGTATTTGTCTGACAAATAAATACATTTTTATCACAGATCACACTACTTTCTGTAACCTTCCCATCAGAGTTGAGCTCAATTCAGAATGTTTGAATTCACTCCCATTCAACTCATGAGTTGAAAATAGAACATGAGTGTTTAATTGAATCTGACAGGTACACTTCCAGATACCAAGAATGTATCACTTTTCTCTGGAAACAATGTTCATCTACTCTTTTAACCTTAGTGCTTAGAATAGACCATTATACACTGCTCAAAAAAATAAAGGGAACACTAAAATAACACATCATAGATCTGACTGAATGAAATAATCAATAAATACTTTTTTCTTTACGTAGTTGAATGTGCTGACAACAAAATCACACAAAAATTATCAATGGAAATCAAATTTATCAACCCATGGAGGTCTGGATTTGGAGTCACACTCAAAATTAAAGTGGAAAACCACACTACAGGCTGATCCAACTTTGATGTAATGTCCTTAAAACAAGTCAAAATGAGGCTCAGTAGTGTGTGTGGCCTCCACGTGCCTGAATGACCTCCCTACAACGCCTGGGCATGCTCCTGATGAGGTGGCGGATGGTCTCCTGAGGGATCTCCTCCCAGACCTGGACTAAAGCATCCGCCAACTCCTGGACAGTCTGTGGTGCAACGTGGCGTTGGTGGATGGAGCGAGACATGATGTCCCAGATGTGCTCAATTGGATTCAGGTCTGGGGAACGGGCGGGCCAGTCCTTAGCATCAATGCCTTCCTCTTGCAGGAACTGCTGACACACTCCAGCCACATGAGGTCTAGCATTGTCTTGCATTAGGAGGAACCCAGGGCCAACCTCACCAGCATATGGTCTCACAAGGGGTCTGAGGATCTCATCTCGGTACCTAATGGCAGTCAGGCTACCTCTGGCGAGCACATGGAGGGCTGTGCGGCCCCCCAAAGAAATGCCACCCCACAAAATGACTGACCCACCGCCAAACCGGTCATGCTGGAGGATGTTGCAGGCAGCAGAACGTTCTCCACGGCGTCTCCAGACTCTGTCACGTCTGTCACGTGCTCAGTGTGAACCTGCTTTCATCTGTGAAGACCACAGGGCGCCAGTAGCGAATTTGCCAATCTTGGTGTTCTCTGGCAAATGCCAAACGTCCTGCACGGTGTTGGGCTGTAAGCACAACCCCCACCTGTGGACGTTGGGCCCTCATACCACCCTCATGGAGTCTGTTTCTGACCGTTTGAGCAGACACATGCACATTTGTGGCCTGCTGGAGGTCATTTTGCAGGGCTCTGGCAGTGCTCCTCCTTACACAAAGGCGGAGGTAGTGGTCCTGCTGCTGGGTTGTTACCCTCCTACGGCCTCCTTCACGTCTCCTGATGTACTGGCCTGTCTCCTGGTAGCGCCTCCATGCTCTGGACACTACGCTGACAGACACAGCAAACCTTCTTGCCACAGCTCACATTGATGTGCCATCCTGGATGAGCTGCACTACCTGAGCCACTTGTGTGGGTTGTAGACTCCGTCTCATGCTACCACTAGAGTGAAAGCACCGCCAGCATTCAAAAGTGACCAAAACATCAGCCAGGAAGCATAGGAACTGAGAAGTGGTCTGTGGTCACCACCTTCAGAACCACTCCTTTATTGGGGGGTGTCTTGCTAATTGCCTATAATTTCCACCTGTTGTCTATTCCATTTGCACAACAGCATGTGAAATTTATTGTCAATCAGTGTTGCTTCCTAAGTGGACAGTTTGATTTCACAGAAGTGTGATTGACTTGGAGTTACATTGTGTTGTTTAAGTGTTCCCTTTATTTTTTTGAGCAGTGTATTTTCTCGACAAACAATGCAGTTATATTAGACCCTACCTTATCTGTTGTGTTTAGTATTCTAAAGCCACAATCCGTGATTGGTACAAAGATTTTGCGGACTTGTACTTTTTGGATACAATGTAAACCCTATGATATCACTTATACTGGTTATGCCTCTTGACCATCGAACTACTGATCATCCCATTATAACCCCCCCAAAAATTGTAGGGTTTTATTTCAATGTTTACAAACAATACAAATGTAAACAACCCATTTAAAACTTATTGGACAATTGCTCTGTAACTTAGCATTAGCCTAGCCTATCCTTAGATTTGTTTAGTGATTAATGAAATATAATAACTTAGAATATTAGAATACAGATTTTGTTTTCCTTGATCATTCATTTTAAGAGTTTGTCATGAAAATCTATTGTTTCAACAATCTTTTATACTTATGTATATAACGACATGCTTGGTGTTTTATGTGGATGTATATTTGTATAGACCACACCTAATATAGAACAGAAAAAGAAAAATGGAATTTATTTGAATTTCACTGAATTCAATTCTATTTCCTTTAATTCAAATTCAAATTGCAATTCTGTATCCTGTTTAACCCTTTACACTGGTGGGAATTGGCCTATATGGATAGGGCTAAATTGAAATGTTTCCTACAGAAGAAATATGAAAAGCATATGCACAACCATGGTAGTAATTGAAAGGGAACAGTTTGGAGATTATGGGACAATTATTAGACCAAAGTTGAGGACACAACAGTTCACCTGACACAAGACTGAATTCAGACATTACACTGTTTTATGTTAATTTGACATTTACTGTACTTTTCGCCACATTTATTGATAACGAAATCTGAAAATACGTTCAGTAACATAATAAGACTATTCATGGAAAATGTGGGGTAAATGTAACATAAAACAAAAAAATGTACAAGGGTTTGAGTGAGTAGTCTAACTGGTGTCTACAAGTGGTCACACACCTCCAACGTGTGGAAAGTTCATAAGTACTTTCAATACACTTTTATGACTCAAAGAAGAGTCTTCAACTATAAGGGGCTTTTTTGAGCTCTCCTAGCTGTGCCTTTTATGAATTAGAGAAAACACACTTGTAGTTGTTTTGTTTGGAACACAATCCTGCATCCCCACCATCAAACAGTTACTGTTGTTGTTTACGCAATCCCAAAACGGGCCATTATAAATCTGGGTCAGGTGGGCATCATTTGAAAGCTTTTTCTATTGCCAACATGACTAGCTATGTCATAAAATATGATATTACGGTGTTAGGCTTTTACAATGCAATTCAGGCACATTTTCTTTACAATAGACAACCTCATTCTGTTCAGAACAACCCAGGGTATTACACCATGTCCTCTTGGAACTGTACATCAAACACAGTGATCAGAAACGTTGACACTGTATATGACATGAAATGTGAAGTGCAGTTCCCTCACTCAGACAACAAAACGTTTGCAAAAGTTGCCCAATTAGCGGGAGGGATGGGGGCAACTTCTTGCTGTGTGCGGTGCTCAAGTTCAGGACGTCTGTCAGTCAAAACTCATACAGCGCTGTGAAGCGCAGAGCCAGAGCCCTGACGTCATGTATAGCATGTTACTGTACAGCCACTACGTTCCAATTTAGGCATTTATCAGTGCCCAAATCAACCCTCATACAGGTACGAGTGTGAAGTGTTAAGTACTTTAGTTCAAATTCAAGAATTGAATTGGAATTTATGAGGCATTCTCTATTAAATTCTGATTTGATTCCAACCCTGCTTCCCATTCATAAAAAAACTAATTCATTTGTAGATTCAGAATTACTGAAGACTTCCTCTTTACCCTTTTCATTTCCCTTTAACAGATTCTCTGGATGTTTTGTATACCTTTTAGCTAAGAGTTCTCAAAGTAGCGCTCACTTACTACGTCACATATGTGCAGACACTGTATGTGCACCACGTCATTGGTCTCTCTCTGTCACTCAAATGGCAAGGGGCTGAAGCTCATTGGCTGGAACGCGAATTGCTAGGGGGCTGGCCCACGTGGGGGAAAATGTAGGGGAAATGAGGCTGCACAGCTTCCAGTGAACAGTCGCTTTCAAACTAGGGATTTCGGGGCTAATTAAGTTAAGACAGTAATTCTGCTCATAGATTATGCATGTATGAACTACACATTAACACATCCAGACCAAAGTGATAGGTTTTAAAAATACTTAGTAGTAGCCAAAATTCCAGAGCATGTCTTTAATGCTCAGTAAAACCTCACAGTTTTGTCATCTCAATAAAAGCCTTTAGAATACACAGTTTCACATGTTCAGTGTGTGTATAGTGTGTGTACGATGTGTAAAGTGTGTGTGTGATCTGTAAGATGTGTGTATAATGCATAGTGTGTATAATATAGTGTGTGTGCATTTGGCTCCGTAAACCCTCCGCGCCTATTAGACGTGATAAATGACAGCCTTGCTAATCTGACAGCCATTTAATATGAAAAAAACTTTCAACACAATTACCCAATTATCTCGCACTTAAAATGCCTTCAAAAGGCTTTAATTCTTCTCAAAGAATACGTTGTACTATTCGTCTGGCTGCTCATAATGTGGAGTCAATATGGAGTCCATACGATTTGCTTGGTTCCACACCACTAGAAGTCTGGAGGAGTTTTTCCCAATTTTCCTGGGGATTTGTTGGCTAATCCCACTGGGGATTAAAGTGTGGGAAACATGGAGACAAGCAGGAGAATAAGCCTGTTATGTATTAGGCTTCACATCAACCTGGGCTTATTACAACACTCTCACAGCTCTGCAGCCCAAATGGCACTCTATTCCCTATTTAGTGCACTATGGGGCTATGGAGCCCTATGGGGCTCTGGTCAAAAGTAGTGCACTAATTAGGGAATAGGATGGCATTTGGGATGCACACCAGCTGAATTTGGGACATTTTAAGTGTGAAGATGTATTACTGTCAATTTCTTTACACAGACGTGAAATGGTTTTCTCTGGGCAGACGCATAATTAAAACAGAATAGGTTCTTACCACAAACATGATGTGTTGAGCCCTGTATGGAGGAAAAAGAGACATGCTGTTTCCTTATGTGGCTGTAATAACATTAGGATAATTCCTTGTGATTGGTTTACTGACAGGGTGTGTGTGTGTGTGTGTGTGTGTGTGTGTCTGCATGTGTGTGTCTGCGTGTGTGTGTGTGTTCCTCTCCTCTAGGAGTGATCAGCAGCTATGGAGTGTGGATGAACGGTGTGCTGGTCCAGAACTCTACCTCCCTATGGTTCTCTGTTGACCACCTGTCTCCCTGGAGTCTACACAGCTTTAGAGTACAGGCCTGCACCGCACAGGGCTGTGCCCTGGGACCACTGGTGAGTCACATACACACACACAAACATACACTCACTCACACACACACACAGATACACACACACACACACACACACACACATTCACTGTCATGCACACACACTTACACGTGGTGTCTATGCGCTAAGCCTTTAGTTGTGTATGGCACATTTGCATTATGATAATGCTGCTGACGTGTGTGCGGCTATGTTTGTCTGAGTGTGTGTGTGAGTGCATGTGAATCTGTGTGTGTGTGTGTCAGCTGGCAGGCATTATAAATGTGATTGATTCTAGGGTTCAATAAATGGCCGTCTGGTGACGATGACATTTGGGAGAAATGCCACTCAGGGAGTCAGGGCCTGGGATGCGCTGGGCCAATATGGCTAAATGCAGCACTGCCAACACAGCACTGCACGGGCCGAGGAGGGAAGGGCAGGATGAGGGGAGGTAGAGGGGCAGGGGAGGTAGAGGGCAGTGGAGGTAGAGGGGCAGGGGAGGTAGAGGGGCTGTGGAGGTAGAGGGGCAGGGGAGGTAGAGGGGCTGTGGAGGTAGAGGGGCAGGGGAGGTAGAGCGACAGGGGAGGTAGAGGGGCTGTGGAGGTAGAGGGGCAGGGGAGGTAGAGGGGCAGGGGAGGTAGAGGGGCAGGGAGGTAGAGCGACAGGGAGGTAGAGGGGCAGGGAGGTAGAGGGGCTGTGGAGGTAGAGGGGCAGGGAGGTAGAGCGACAGGGAGGTAGAGGGGCAGGGGAGGTAGAGGGGCAGGGGAGGTAGAGGAGGAGGTAGAGGGGCAGGGGAGGTAGAGGGGCAGGGGAGGTAGAGGGGGCGGGGAGACACAGGGAGGGATGTGGGGAGATGTCTGGGATTTCTGAAATGTCTGTAAAAGCACTTTTCACATACAATTAGTTTGATTGATTGATGATGATAATTATGATGAAGATGATGATGATAATATGCGTGTGTGTGTGTATGCGCGTTTGTGTGTGTGTTTGCGCGCACGTGTGTGTGTTTGTCCAGGTGGAGAGGCGTACGTTGGAGATGGCCCCAGTAGGTCCCGTGGTGCTGGAGGTTGATAGTGAAGGACCGACCTCTCTCAGGGCCAAGTGGAGCCAGCCAGCCAAACCTAGTGGGAACATCACCTATACACTACTGTACACACACACAGGTAACACACACACACATTAACGTACACAGACACACACACACACACAGATAGAGGTTACTGACACACAGTACTCTACACAAAACTATGTAACACACACACTTTGCACACTTATTAAATATTTGCTTCAAAGTGATTTCTATAATGAATTGGTGTAAAGATATAACGCCCACTCAACAACAGCCTACTAAGCATGACAGCAATAAAGATTGCATCTCAAAAAGCGACTTAATAACGACAATGAAATTAAGACAGAATGGGCTATTTGGCCTGTTTGTAATTTGTGTGGTGTGTATTGTCAGCGGTATTCGGGGGTGTAAAATGTGCTTATTTGATGAAAGTTCTAGACAGGGGTTAAGTGCCACTTCACTTGGTCAGCTTCTGGCCCGGACTCACAGAGTAATCATCATAGACACACACACGCGCAAGCACACACACACACACACACACACTCTCTCTCTCACACACACACTCAATAAAGCAGATATACACTCCACTACGTATTTATTTGGACAGTGAAGCTAAAACGTTTAATTTGTCTCTGTACTTTAGATTTTAGATCGAATGTTTCATATGAGGCGACAGTACAGAATGTCACCTTTTATTTGAGGGTATTTCTATATGATCAGTGTTTCTCTGTAACTTTCTCACTCATTCGCCATTAATTCATGATATCTGTAATTATAGTAGCATCCACATAAATGTAGAAGTGTTCTGAAACATATTCTATTATTTTTTACAATAAAAGTGTCCCGATCTTATTTAATGATGGACCAAGACGCAGCGATGCTTCCAGTATACATGCTTTATTTCCAACGTAACTGGCAAAATAATAAACAAATGAAGATTGTAACTCCGGTGTGGCTAAACAGGCTCACACCAACTAAACACATCAGAATAATCAATGACCCACAAAACCCCATTGAAAACCACAAACATATATATGGTTCCCAATTAGAGGTAACGACAAACAGCTGCCTCTAATTGGGAACCATTTCCCCAACATAGAAATACAAAACCTAGAACACAAAACCCTCCTAAACAAAAGACAAACTAAACACCAGCCTGCTAACCCAGGCCTGGACGTGACATCACCCCCAAAGGCGCGGACTCGACCGCGCCAACAGTCCATGGGGGTCCTCGGTGGGTCTCCTTGTACATGGTGGCGGCTCGTACATGGTGGCGGGGGGTCCTCGGGTGGGTCTCCTTGTAGGCCCTGGGCTAGAAGCCGTAACAGTTCGTGCTGGACTCACGAAGCGCACAGGGGACCTGGTGCAGGAAGCAGGAGCAGGCTGTGCTGGACACACGATGCGCAACAGGGAACCTGGTGCGGGGAGTAGAAGCAGGCTGTGCTGGACTCGCGATGCGCACAGGGGACCTGGTGCGGGGAGCAGGAACAGGCCGTGTAGGACTCACGATGCGCACTGGGACTCTGGTGCGGGGAGCAGGAACGGGCCGTGTTGGACTCACGATGCGCACTGGGACTCTGGTGCGGGGAGCAGGAACGGGCCGTGTTGGACTCACGATGCGCACTGGGACTCTGGTGCGGGGAGCAGGAACGGGCCGTGTTGGACTCACGACGCGCACAGGGATCCTGGAGCGTGGTACAGGGACAGTACATGCTGGGCCCACGACGCGCACACGGATCCTGGAGCATGGAGCAGGGACAGTACATGCTGGGCCCACGACGCGCACAGGGATCCTGGAGCGTGGAGCAGGGACGTGCTGGGCTCTCTATGCGCACAGGGGGCCTGGTGCGCGGAGCCGGAACAGGACGTGCTGGGCTTTCTATGCGTACAGGGGGCCTGATGCGCGGAGCAGGGACAGGACGTGCTGGGCTCTCTATGCGCACAGGGGGCCTGGGGCCAGGAGCCGGGACAGGACGTGCTGGGCTTTCTATGCGTACAGGGGGCCTGATGCGCGGAGCAGGGACAGGACGTGCTGGGCTCTCTATGCGCACAGGGGGCCTGGTGCGCGGAGCCAGCACCCTTCTACCAGGCTGTTCACTCACCCTCGCCTCATAGATGGTGGGAGCTGGAATGTCGCGCACCGGGCTGTGGGCGCGAACCGGAGACACTGTACGCAGAGCCGGCGCAGGATATCTCGGTCCAAGAAGGTGCACTGGAGATTTAGCGCGCAGAGCCGGCACCACTCTACCAGGCAGCACACTCACCCTAGCCTGACAGATGAGTGGAGCTGGAATGTCGCGCACCGGGCTGTGGACACGCACCGGAGACACTGCACGCAGAACCGGTGCAGGATATCCTGGTCCGAAGAGGCGTACCGGAGACCAGGAGCGTTGAGCCGGCACCACTCCTCCAGGCTGCACACTCAACCTAGCCCGACAGATGAGGGGAGCTGGAATTTCGCGCACCGGTCTATGAATGCACACTGGAGACACCGTGCGCATCACTGCATAGCACGGCGTCTTACCAGTGCGACGCTCCCTCCAAAGAGCACGTGGAGTTAGCTCAGGAGTCCATCCTGAACCGGCCAACCTCCCGTGTGCCCCCAATTGTTTGGGGGCTGCCTCGGGCTTCCTAGCCAGGCGTGTTCCAGCATATCTCTCCCTATCAAAGCTCCGCTCTGCCCTCGCTGCTTCCATCTCCTCCCTGGGGCGACGATGCTCCGCAGTCTTCTTCCAGGGTCCCTCTCCAGCCAGGATTCTGGCTCTTTCACTGCTTGGTCCTGTATTGGTGGGTTATTCTGTCACGATCTTCGATATGGACGGACCAAGACGCAGCGATGCTTCCAGTATACATATTTTATTTAACGACGTAACTGGGAAAATAATAAACAAAACGAAGATCGTAACATCGGTGTGGCTTCACAGTGCACACACCACAAAACATACTAATACAAACAATGACCCACAAAACCCCATTGAAAACCACAAACATATATATGGTTCCCAATTAGAGGTAACGACAAACAGCTGCCTCTAATTGGGAACCATTTCTCCAACATAGAAATACAAAACCTAGAACACAAAACCCTCCTAAACAAAAGACAAACTAAACACCAGCCTGCTAACCCAGGCCTGGATGTGACACCCCTTGGATTTCTTCACATTTTAATGTGTTACAAAGTCAGATAAAAATGAATTTAATTGTCATTTTTTGTCAACAATCTACAAAAATACGTGTAGAAAAACCTTTGACATCAATTACAGCTGTGAGTCTTCTTTGGTAAGTCTATAAGAGCTTTGCTCACCTGGAAATGTACAATATTTGCCCGATATTCTTTTCAAAATTCGTAGGGTATCATGGCTAGACAGTTTCATGTCTTGCCATAGATTTTCCCGCAGATTTAAGTCAAAACCTGTTACTTGGCCACTCAGGAACATTCACTGTCTCCATGGTAAGCAACTCCAGTATAGATTTGGCCTTGTGTTGTAGGTTATTGTCCTGCTGAAAGGTGAATTCATCTCCCAGTGTCTGGGGTAAAGCAGATTGAACCAGGCTTTCCCTGTGTTTAGCTCCATCCTGTTTCATTTTATCCTGAAAAACTCCCCAGTATTTGCCGATATCAAGCATACCCGATTAAGGCAGCCCCCCGCACCTCTCTGACTCAGAGGGGTTGGGTTAAATGCGGAAGACACATTTCAGTTGAAGGCATTCGGTTGTACAACTGACTAATAATGGTGACTTTGACCATGCTTGAAAATAAGGAGGCAGTTACTCAGTGTTGTGCTGTTTTGGATTGGCCCCAAACATAGGACTTTTCATTTAGTTCAAAAAGTGTATTCCTTTGCTGTGTTTTTTTATTGCAGTATTACTTTAGAGCCTTGTTGCATACAAGATGCACGTTTTCAAATATATTTGTATTTTTCTTTTCATTGTCATTATTGTGGAGTCACTACAATGTTGTTGATCCATCCTCAGGTTTCTCCCATCACAGCCATTGAACTCAGTAGCTGGCCTCGTGGTAACACTCCTGAGCAGTTTAATTCTTGTCCTGCAGCTCAGTTCAGAAGGACGACTGACTGTATCTTTGATGGGTGGTTTAATACATCATCCACAGCATCATTATTAACTTGACCATGCTTAAAGAGATAATCACTGTCTGATTTGTTATTGTTACCCATCTACCAATCACTGGTCTTTGAATCTGTGCTTGAAATTCAATACTTGACTGACTGAAAGGGGATACCTAGTCAGTTGCACAACTGAATGCATTCAACCGAAATGTGTCTTCCGCATTTAACCCAACCCTCTGAATGAGAGGTGCGGGGGGCTGCCTTAAATTACGTTCATAGTTATCAGCGTCCACGGTGCAGTTGTTGTGGGGGTTAACTGCCTTGCTCAAGGTTAGAACAGCAGATCTTTCCACCTTGCCGGCTCAGGGATTCAAACAAGCAACTTTTCGGGTTACTGTCCCAAAAGTCTAACCACTATGCTGCCTACCTCTCAGACCGACCTTACAGCTGTATGTATGGGGTACAGAGGAAGGGTTAGTCATTCAAAAATCATGGCAACCCTATTATTTCACACAGTCCTTGTAACTTGTTTTGAGATTTGTTAAACCAGATTTTACACCTGAATTTATTTAGGATTGCCTAAACAAAGGGAAAACTACTATATTTTAGTTATGATTATAATTCTTTCTTTACATTTATTTTTATTTTTCTTCCACTTTGACATTTCAGAGTATTTTGTGCCAAGAAATTGACAAGAAATTACAATTCAATCCATAAAGATTTTTCATTTCTAAATGGAAAAACAGCTATGTGTGAAAGCACCTTCAAATAAAAGGTGACATTCTGCACTGTCGCCTCATATGAAACATTTGATCTCAAATCCAAAATGCTTGTGTATAGAGCCAAATTAAAAGTTGTACCTTCACTGTCAAAATAAATACGGAGGAGAGTCTATACCATTTTAGTTCAACAGAGGATAGAGCCAGAGAGGGGAGAAGGCACACCAGGAGAGCTAGAGGAGGACAGTAGATAGTCGGTGGTAGTAATCAGTGTGTAGAGATGGTAGTGACCTCTCTCTCAGCAAGCAGAGAGACCTGTGTGTTACAGCACTGCTTTGATGTCTCCTTCACACAGGAACACACAGATTAGGAGGAGTGGAGAGAGGGATGAGAGCCAGGGAAGAAAGAGAGAGATGGAATATTGCTTTGTCTACCCCTTTGATACACACTGCCTTTATCTGCGTGTCGAGGTCTGTGTGCGTGCGTGTGTGTGTGTGCGCGCCTAGTGATGTAGAAGATTGGGTAGATGTGCATGTCTTGATATTCAGGACCTTTCATTTCCTGTCAGCGTGCTACAGTAACCCTCTCTGTGTATCCATCACAGGCCTCCACTCCCTTCCCATCCTCTCCTCCTCTATGTCCAGACTAAGGCCCCAGTGGCAGTGTAATGATCTTTTACATGTTACGATGGTAGTAAAACTGGCCCTTATGTCACAGCCAGCCAGGAGGGACCTATTACATATGACAGGCCTGATCAACAGACACACACACACACACACAGTGTGACGGCGAGAGAGAGAGAGAGAGAGCTATTCTCCCTGACAAGGCTGATCAAGAGGCCCAGAGCAAGCCAAGCATTATTAAATATTGACTCATGTTGTGATTTATGTAGAGCTGTAGAAAGAAAGCTCTTTTTAACCACTCACTATTTCTCACTGCTGAAAATCAGCCATCACTCTCTCTCTCTCTCTGTCGGCAAATATAGAACATGTCCACGGCAGCCTTTTACTCATGAGAGAGGGAGAGAGAAGGGCAGAGAGAGCGAGCGAGCGAGAGAGAGAGAGAGAGAGAGAGAGAGAGATTCAGGTGGAATCATCATTTGGCATAAGCAGGACTTAGCACTGAAAGAAATGAAAAAATGTACTAATCACATTTGGTTGAAACTTAACAAAGGTACAATCTATTGTGACAATGATGTATACATATGTGCAGCTTACGCTCCTCCTTCAGATTCATCATATTATGATGATCAGTTTTTTGACAATCTCCATACAGAAATCATTACATTTCAGGCAGAGGGTAAGGTGCTTCTTTGTGGAGATTTCAATGCAAGAACAGGTTCTGAGCCTGACTACACTGATGTGGGAGGCAACCACCACATATTTGGACACCCCTCCTTGTACAGCAGCCCTATTATAAATAATAGAAACAGTCCTGACCAAATACTGAACAAAAATGGGAAGGAGTTAGTACATCTCTGTCGAGCCTTAGGCCTGTACATGCTTAATGGTAGAATCAGAGGGGACTCTTTAGGTCGGTTTACTTACTGCTCAGCTCTTGGGACAAGTGTAGTCGACACGCCATCACTGACATTGACCCTCTCTCCATTAGTGCATTCACTGTCAGACCACAGACACCATTGTCAGATCACAGTCAGATCAACGTGTTTCTCAAGAAATTAACCGGCAATATTAATAAAAAAAAACAGCCCAAAAAACTCTACAACATAGACCAATCGTACAGATGGGCTCCAAACAGTAAAGAGAGATTCATTGAAACATTGAATTCAAAGGAAATGATGAATTCTATACAATTCTTCAATAACGCACAATACCAAAACAATAAAGAAGGTGTCAATTTGGCTACTCAAAACATCAATTGCATATTTCAAAAAGCAGCATCGAAAGCAAATTTGAGAAAACCAAAGAAATGCAACATCAGAAACAAAAAACAAAATGTTTCTGAAAAATGGTTTGATAACGAATGTAAAACAATTAGAAAACACCTAAGACAAATGTCAAATGAGAAACATAAGCAGCAAAACAACCCAGATCTACGCTGTGAATACTTTGAAACTCTGAAACAGTATAAACATACATTGAAACGCAAGAAATTAAATTATACCAACAAGACACTTGACGAAATTGAAAACGCAATTGACCAAAATCAGTTCTGGGACATGTGGAATAATTTAAGCACAACAAAGCCACAAGAATTAGCCATACAAGATGAAGAAATTTGGAAAACTTATTTTGATAATCTCTACAAAAACATTCTACAAAAAGACTTACAACAGAACCAATTAGGAAATTCAAGAAAATTGAACATCCTTGAATCAGTCATTAAAAACAACCAAAATCCATTAGATTACCCAATAACCCAACAAGAACTAAATGAAAAGCTCAAATCTATAAAATCAAAGAAGGCTTGTGGTCTAGATAACATCAGAAATGAAATGCTGAAAAACAGCACACCTGAGTTGCAAAATGCTGTGCTTAAATTGTTCAACATGGTTTTAACTTCTGGCTGCTTCCTGGTGTCTGGAACCAGGGGCTCATCTCCCTATCCACAAAAAGTGGAGACAAATCAGACCCCAATAATTACAGGAATTTGCGTAAACAGCAACTTGGGAAAGGTTTTCTGCAGCATTTTGAATTCAAGAATTCAAACCTTTCTTCAAGAAAAAATTAATAAGTAAATGTCAAATTGGCTTTCTCCCCAACCATCGCACTACTGACCATATATACACCTTACACACACTAATTAATAAACACGTCCACCAAAAAAGAGGGCAAAATCTTTGCTTGCTTTATTGACTTTAAAAAGCATTTGATTCTATTTGGCACGAAGGGCTATTCTACAAAATTCTTCAAACTGGGCTTGGTGGTAAGGTGTATGACTTAATAAAATGTATGTACACAGAAAACAAGTGTGCAATAAAAATCAAAACCAAAGAACAGAATTCTTTTCACAAAGTCGAGGTGTGAGACAAGGCTGCAGTTTGAGTCCAAATCTTTTCAACATTTATATCAATGAATTAGCAGACATGTTGGACCATTCTCCAGCCCCAGGACTCACACTATTCGACACGGAGGTAAAATACCTGCTATATGCTGATCACTTGGTACTTCTATCACCAACCAAAGAAGGTCTTCAACAGAACCTTAACATTCTAGAGCAATATTGCCATAATTGGGCCCTGACAGTAAATTTCAAAAAAACAAAAATCATGATTTTCCAAAAAAAGCCCAGATGTCAAAACCACAAATATAAATTCACCCTGAACAACACCATAATTGAACACACAAAAAATTACACATACCTTGGTCTGACCATATCTGCATCGGGAAACTTTAATATGGCAGTGAATGCACTCAAAGAAAAAGCCCGCAGAGCATTGTATGCAATAAAAATGAAATTATTCAAAATCAACATCCCAATTCGAATTTGGACCAAAATATTTGACAGTGTAATTCTACCAATAGCTCTTTATGGAAGTGAGGTTTGGGGGCCACTCAATAAACTGGACTTTAAAAGGTGGGACAAACATCCAATTGAAGCCCTACATGCAGAATTCTGTCGGAAAATTCTACAAGTCCAGAGAAATACACCAACTAATGCATGTAGGGCAGAATTGGGCCGCTTCAGTATTAATGAAAATACAGAAAAGATCATTAAAATTTTGGCAACATCTAAATTCAAGTCCAAATTCTAGTCTGCAATTTAAAGCACTTCAAACCCAAGAGCTGGAGCCCAGAAACGAGCCTCTCTCAGTCAGCTGGTGTTGGACCTAACCAACCAAGCTGACACCAGCACTGCTTCAAAAGAAAGAATTCCAATAAACAAAATCATGAACCAATCAAAAGACTCATATTTACAACATTGGAAAACGAAACAAAATCCCAAAGCCGACTAAATTGCTATCTGACCCTAAACAGAGAATATGAATTGGCTGATTATCTCTACTCTGTCAGAGATACGAAGCAGAGACAGATCCTTACCAAGTACAGGCTGAGTGACCACCAATTGGCAATAGAAACCGGCAGACATAAAAAGACATGGCTACCCAAAGAGGAGCGTGTATGTGGTCACTGCACGACAGGGGAGGTAGAAACAGAGATGCACTTTCTCCTTTACTGTGATAAATATTCCTCACCAAGAGATTCATTATTCACAGAAATGACTACATTTATTCCAAATTTTAACTCATTAAATCCAGAGGAAAAACTAAAATTACTCATGGGCGAAGGAGCAATGGCTCCTCTTGCAGCCAAATATGTATTTGCCTGCCATAGCCTGAGGGACACTAAATAGTAACATCCGCATAGTAAACAGTAACTTACTTATAATTGCTGTTTTTGTTACTACTATTATTGTTACTACTATTATTATTGTTGTTTATCATTCCGTATAGTAGTGGTATGGGTGGTAATGGTAATGATGGCAGTTTAGTGATGATGGTGATGGCAGTAGTAGTGATGATGATGGTAGTTGTAGTACAGATGTAGATTACCATTATTTAGTTATAAGATAGTTATAGTTTAATTTTCCATATTTAGATTTTTTCAATTTATTACATTTTTACTACTGACTATTACCATTTTATTGTTATTATTTTTGTATTTAATTTTGTATTATTATTTACTACCATTTTATATTATTATTTGTTATTGTTTCTCATTTTATTACAATGTATATTGTATACATTGTTGCTTTGGCAATATTGACACAATGCTTTTCATGCCAATAAAGCAGCTTGAATTTGAATTTGAATTTGAGAGAGAGAGAGAGAGAGAGAGAGAGAGAGAGAGAGAGAGAGAGAGAGAGAGAGAGAGAGAGAGAGAGAGAGAGAGAGAGAGAGAGAGAGAGAGAGAGAGAGAGGGATATAGATAAGTAGATGGAGAGAGAGAAGGAGAGAGAGAAAGGAGAGAGAGAAAGAGAGTACTTTCCCTTAAAAAAAACTGAGACGGATGCTTTCATGTTAGCGTTTCATTTTACAAACTGCCAACAGCAGACTAGGTAAATTGGAAGCAATTGGAAGATTTAGAAAGCGGACCAGGGCCGGGGAGTTGGGGAGAGAGAGGGCTGTCTGGGGAAACCAACTCACGTTAATTCATTAAGCTTGTTTATTTTTGCTTAAGCTGTGAAATGTTATCATTTTTTTAATAGAAGATGAGGAGTTGTGCCAAATTAGCAGTACGGTATCACAGTAGTCTCACTCTTTCTCCCTCTCTCTTTCTCCCTCTCTCCTTCTCCTTCTGTCTAACTCTCCTTTACTCTTTCTTTATCTCTCTCTACATCATTATTTTATCTCTCTATTTCACTGACTCTAACCTCCCATCTTTCTATCTGTTTCCCTCTCTCTCTCTCTCTCTCTCTCTCTCTCTCTCTCTCTCTCTCTCTCTCTCGCTCTCTCTCTCTCTGTCTCTCTCTACGTCTCTTTCTCTACGTCTCTCTCTCTATGTCTCTCTCTCTACGTCTCTTTCTCCGTCTCTCTCTCTATGTCTCTCTGTCTCTCTCTCTATGTCTCTCTCTCTCTGTCTCTTTCTCTCTGTCTCTTTCTCTCTGTCTCTCTCTCTATGTCTCTCTCTCTGTCTCTCTCTGTCTCTCTCTCTACGTCTCTCTCTCTGTCTCTCTCTCTATGTCTCTCTCTCTACATCTCTCTCTCTATGTCTCTCTCTCTACGTCTCTTTCTCCGTCTCTCTCTCTATGTCTCTCTGTCTCTCTCTGTCTCTCTCTCTGTCTCTCTCTCTCTGTCTCTTTCTCTCTGTCTCTTTCTCTCTGTCTCTCTCTCTACGTCTCTCTCTCTACGTCTCTCTCTATGTCTCTCTCTACATCTCTCTCTCTACGTCTCTCTCTCTCTATGTCTCTCTCTCCCTATGTCTCGCTCTCTCTATGTCTCTCTCTAAACGTCTCTCTCTCTGTCTCTCTCTATGTCTCTCTCTACGTCTCTCTCAACGTCTCTCTCTCTATGTCTCTCTCTCTATGTCTCTCTCTCTGTCTCTCTCTCTCTACGTCTCTTTCTACGTCTCTCTCTTTATGTCTCTCTCTCTACATCTCTCTCTCTGTCTCTCTCTACGTCTCTCTCTCTCTACATCTCTCTCTCTATGTCTCTCTCTCTGTCTCTCTTTCTACGTCTCTCTCTTTATGTCTCTCTCTCTACATCTCTCTCTCTGTCTCTCTCTACATCTCTCTCTACATCTCTCTCTCTATGTCTCTCTCTCTATATCTCTCTCTCTACGTCTCTCTCTACATCTCTCTCTCTCTACGTCTTTCTCTCTCTACGTCTCTCTCTACTTCTCTCTCTCTATGTCTCTCTCTCTGTCTAACTCTCTCTTTCTCCTCCATGCTCTCTCCCGTTCTTCACCCCCGCTCTTCTCTCCCTTTTCCTCTCTCTCTACCTTCCCCGATTCCTCTCTCCCCTCTCCTAACCCCTTTCTCTTTCCTCCCTACTCTTTCCCCTTCCTTTTTCCTCCCCTTCTCCTACCCCTCATCTCTCTTTCCTTCCCCCTCCCTTTCCCTATAGGTCCAGTGAGATCTAAGTGAAATTAATTCCTATTTAATGTGAGCATGGGGCCGTATATCCTCAGATGGATTGCATTACTGTAAGTGGTGGTGGTGGCTAGGGACCATGATGGTCAACCCCTGACCTGCCTGCGTGCGTGTGTGCGTGTGTGTGTGTGTGTGTGTGTGTGTGTGTGTGTGTGTGTGTGTGTGTGTGTGTGTGTGTGTGTGTGTGTGTGTGTGTGTGTGTGTGTGTGTGTGTGTGTGCACGTGCGTGCGTTGTGGGGGCCAAAGTGTGGTGGATTATTGATTGATTTGTAACATTTTCATTAGCAGCTGTCTAATGGGGGATCATATATAAACCATATGTGTCTGATATACAGCATGTCTCTCCGTGTGTGCTTGTATTCATCTCTCGAACCGCTGTTATCTTTTAGATAGATCAGCGACCAAAGGTTAAAGCCCTTATGGCATGTTAATGCTAATGCACCATACTTGTTTCCCATTAGAACTGTAAAGTAAATATTTTTCTGTCTCTCCTTCTCATGTGACAAAGTCTATTTCAAACAACATGAATTCAAAACTAGGATACGGATGATTCAGGTTCTCTCTCTCTCTCTCTTTCTCTCTACCGCTCTACCTCTCTCTCTACCTCTCCCTACCTCTCGCTCTCACTCTCTTTCTCTCTCTCTCTCTCTCTCTCTCTCTCTCTCTCTCTCTCTCTCTCTCTCTCTCTCTCTCTCTCTCTCTCTCTCTCTCTCTCTCTCCCTCTTTCTCTCTCTCCCCCCTCTCTCTATTTCTCTCTCCATCTCTATTTCTCTCTCTCCCTCTCTCTGTTTCTCTCTCCCCCTCTCAGGTCCAGGTGATGATGATGGTGGTGATGAAGGTGATGGTGATAGTGTGTATAATAGTAGTGAAGCAGGGAGGTGGGTGTCTGTCGGAGGTCTCCAGCCCTACTCTAACTACAGCCTGATGATCCGGGCCTGCAACACTATGGGGTGTGTGGACAGTCGACCTACTGCTGTCTCCATGCCCCCTACTGGTAAGGTACCATAGACACATACAGTGCCTTCATAAAGTATTCACACCCCTTGACTTTTTCCACATTTTGTTGTGTTACAGCCTGAATTTAAAATTGATTCATTTGAGATGTTGTGTCACTGATCTACACACAATACCCCATAATGTCAAAATTGAATTATGTTTTGGATTTTTTTTTTAAATGAATTAAAAATGAAATGTCTTGAGTCAATAAGTATTCAACCCCTTTGTTCGGGAAAGCCTGAATATGTTCAGGAGTAAAAACTTGCTTAGAAAGTCACATAATAAGTTGCATGCAACAATAGTGTTTAACATGATTTTCGAATGACTTCATCATGTTTGTACCCCACACATACTTTATCTGTAAGGCCCCTCAATCCAGCAGTGAATTTCAAACACAAATTCAACCACAGGGAGGTTTTCCAATGCCTCACAAAGAAGGGCACCTATTGGTAGATGGGTAAAAGAAAAAGCAGACATTGAATACCCCTTTGAGCATGGTGAAGTTATTAATTACGCTTTGGATGGTGTATCAATACACCCAGTCACTACAACGATACAGGCGTCCTTCCTAACTCAGTTGCCGAAGAGGAAGGAAACCACTCAAGGATTTCACTATGAGGACAATGGTGACTTTAAAACAGATACTGAGTTTAATGGCTGTGATAGGAGAAAACTGAGGATGGATCAACAACATTGTAGTTACTCCATAATACTAACCTAAATGACAGAGTAAAAAGAAGGAAGCCACTACAGAATACAATGCTCACAGTACTAGCAGGAGCCTTTTAGCCTGTTAAACTGTGATTGATTGTAATTATGTTGCGTTTTATGAGTCTCTCTACAAATGGAACTTGTCACTTAAATAGCCAGTGGTTAAATAGATGCTGCACCATTCCTCTGACTTAACATTTCCTTTACTTAATGGCCGGAACATTTATTCAAATGTTTTACACACCAAACAGCATAGCCAGGCATGGGCCGTGTGTGTGTGTGTGTGTGTGTGTGTGTGTGTGTGTGTGTGTGTGTGTGTGTGTGTGTGTGTGTGTGTGTGTGTGTGTGTGTGTGTGTGTGTGTGTGTGTGTGTGTGTGTGTGTGTGTGTGTGTGTGTGTGTGTGTATATATGGGTAAGGGGAAATGATGATATTCTTTACCTGTTTTTGCCTCTTCCTCTCTTCCCATGTTTGTCTCTTCCTCTCTTCCCATGTTTGTCTCTTCCTCTCTTCCCATGTTTGTCTCTTCCTCTCTTCCCATGTTTGTCTCTTCCTCTCTTCCCATGTTTGTCTTCCTCTCTTCCCATGTTTGTCTCTTCCTCTCTTCCCATGTTTGCCTCTTCCTCTCTTCCCATGTTTGTCTCTTCCTCTCTTCCCATGTTTGTCTTCCTCTCTTCCCATGTTTGTCTCTTCCTCTCTTCCCATGTTTGTCTTCCTCTCTTCCCATGTTTGTCTCTTCCTCTCTTCCCATGTTTGTCTTCCTATCTTCCCATGTTTGTCTTCCTCTCTTCCCATGTTTGTCTCTTCCTCTCTTCCCATGTTTGTCTCTTCCTCTCTTCCCATGTTTGTCTTCCTCTCTTCCCATGTGTGTCTTCCTCTCTTCCCATGTTTGTCTTCCTCTCTTCCCATGTTTGTCTCTTCCTCTCTTCCCATGTTTGTCTTCCTCTCTTCCCATGTTTGTCTCTTCCTCTCTTCCCATGTTTGTCTCTTCCTCTCTTCCCATGTTTGTCTCTTCCTCTCTTCCCTTGTTTGTCTCTTCCTTCCTTCCCATGTTTTTTCTCTTCAACTCTTCCCCTGTTTTTCTCTTGCTTTTCTCTCTGGAATGGGAATCAGGGAGGATGAGCGGGTGATCGATCAATAAATGATCTTAGACACCCACACACACACACACACACACACACACACACACACACACACACACACACACACACACACACACACACACACACACACACACACACACACACACACACAGCTGGTTGGTGTCAGTGTTAACATTGTAATGTGTATTAATGTCCTGATCTATAGACACTCAGTACATGTGTGTTAATATCCTGATCTATTGACACTCAGGCCTTTCATCTGACACTCCTCCTCTCTCTCTCACTCTCTCTCTCTCTCTCTCTCTCTCTCTCTCTCTCTCTCTCTCTCTCTCTCTCTCTCAATTAAATTCGATTCATTTTAAGGGCTTTATTGGCATGGGAAACATGTTTACATTGCCAAAACAAGTGGAATAGATAACAAAAGTGAAATAAACCATACAAAATGTACAATAAACATTACACTCACAAAAGTTCCAAAAGAATAAAGACATTTCAAATATCATATTATGTATATATACAGTGTTGTAACGATGTAAAATAGTTGAAGTACAAACAGGAAAATAAATAAACATAAATATAGGTTGTATTTACAATGGTGTTTGTTCTTCACAGGTTGCCCTGTTATTGTGGCAACAGGTCACAAATATTGCTGCTGTGATGGCACACTGGTATTTCACCCAATAGATTTGGGAGTTTATCAAAACTGGATTTGTTTTCGAATTCTTTGTGGGTCTATGTAATCTGAAGGAAATATGTGTCTCTAATATGGTCATACATTTGGCAGGAGGTTAGGAAGTGCATCTCAGTTTCCACTTCATGTTGTGGGCAGTGTGCACATAGCCTGTCTTCTCTTGAGAGCCAGGTCTGCCTTCGGCAGCCTTTCTCAATAGCAAGGCTATGCTCACTGAGTCTGTACATAGTCAAAGATTTCTTTAAGTTTGGGTCAGTCACAGTGGTCAGGTATTCTGCCGCTGTGTACTCTCCGTTTAGGGCCAAATAGCATTCTAATTTGCTTGTTTCTTTTTGTAAATTCTTTCCAATGTGTCAAGTAATTATCTTTTTGATTTCTCATGATTTGGTTGGGTCTAATTGTGTTGCTGTCCTGGGGCTCTGTGGGGTCTGTTTGTGTTTGTGAACAGAGCCCCATGGGACTCTTCTCCAGGTGAATTTCTCTGTAGGTGATGGCTTTGTTATGGAAGGTTTGGGAATCACTTCCTTTTGGGTGGTTTTAGAATTTAACGTCTCTTTTCTGGATTTTGATAATTAGCAGGTATCTGCCGAATTCTGCTCTGCATGCATTATTTGGTGTTTTACGTTGTACTAGGAGGATGTTTTTGAAGAATTCTGCATGCAGATTCTCAATTCAGTGTTTGTCCCATTTTGAGCAGACCCCAGACTTCACAATCATATAGGGCAAGGGGTTCTATATCTGATTCAAGTCTTTTTTGCCGGATTGGTATGTTGGTATGTTGGTATGTTGAATTTTATGTTCCTTTTGATGGAATAGAAGACCCTTCTTGCCTTGTCTCTCAGATCATTCACAGCTTTGTGGAAGTTACCTGTGGCGCTGATGTTTAGTTTTTAGTTTTATCGGTTTTTGTGTGCTCTATGGCAACGGTGTCTAGGTGGAATTTGTATTTGTGGTCCTGGCAACTGGACCTTTTTTGGAAGATATATTTTGTCTTACTGAGATTTACTCTCAGGGCCCAGATGTGACAGAATCTGTGCAGAAGATCTAGGTGCTGCTGTAGGCCCTCCTTGGTTGGGGACAGAAGCACCAGACCATCAGCAAACAGTAGACATTTGACCAGATTCTAGTAGGGTGGGGCCGGGTGCTGCAGACGGTTCTAGTGCCTTCGCCAATTCATTGATATTGATGTTGAAGAGGGTGGGGCTTAAGCTGCATGTCGATTGCTTTTCATCCAACACCACTTTCCATCAGTTTGTAAAGCAGGCCCTCATGCCAAATTTTGTCAAAAGTTTTTTATTTTTTATTAACAAAGCTTGAGAAGACTTTGCCTTTGTTTTGGTTTGTTTGTTTGTCAATTAGGGTGTGCAGGGTGAATACGTGGTCTGTCTCTCTCTCTCTGTCTCTCTCTCTCTGCTGTATTTCTGAATCAATGATCTCCTCTCATGTGGTGATGTTCCTTCAAACATCGCACAACTCTTATTACACCAATTTGATCACACTCGTTTTTCCCTGTTCTCTCCTTTTCTTCTCCTCTCCTTTTGTCTTCCCGCCAGCCAGGCTGTGTGAGCGGTAATCCCTTGCCCCCTTCCAACGTTCTGCACACACACACACACACACACACGCACAGAGAGAGAGAGACAGAGATCAGTGAGTTAAGGGGGTGCAAAATGAGGCTGTTCTGCAGAGCAGGAGAGGACCTCTGTGAATATCAACAATTCTAGTGACCTTCGATTGTTAAAATATGGCCCTTGTATCGTGTGTGTCTCTGTTTATCTCTGTGTGTCTCTGTGTGTGTGTGTTTCTGCATGTGCATGGGTGCGTGTGTCTCTGTGTGTGTGACTGTTTGTGTGTATGCGTATCCCTAATTGATTTGGTAGAATATGTTCTAATTGTGCATACTGATAAATGCCAGAGCTGATCAGATGCTAACGAGATAACCACACACACACCTGCACGTCGGCGCCACGGCAATCACACCACAACAATAGCAGGAGTCTGGAAAGTTCCGCCACAAAAAATTCAAGTTCAAAACAAAGGCATGAGGAAGTATACATTTTAAATACCACACTTTTCCCCCCTCTCTCTCCCCTCTCTCGCCTCTCTCTCATTCTCTCCTCCTCTCTCTCCCCTTGGCAGATCTTCATACTTCTGTTAGGCGAACTGAAGCCTTGTCTCAATCTGTCCTTATCAAAGAACAGAAGAGGCTGAGAGCTTACCGATGGAGGTGCAACATAAAAGTGCATAGTTTAAAATGATTAGTGACACCTCTGATATACCTGTGTGAAGCGGAGACAAAGGCACAGAGCTGCATGCCTTTTCTCTCTCTGTGTGTGTTTAGGTTGGTGGTTGGAATGAACTGTTCTATCAACTAGATACACACTCATGTACACACACAAACTACAGTCTGGGATACACAGAAAACACACACATGCTTGGGTGCATACATTTATGCGTGCACACACACACACTCACATTCACACACACACACTTGCAGGGAGACACCGACATTCACACACCCAAGCAGCAACCCTCCAAATACACTCAAAACACACACAAACACAGCCAGGATATCACCATAAACATTTCAGACACAAACTGAACTTTATGGTCCATTCAGACATGACTTACTACAGTACATAGACTTCTCTAGTACTACCACTACACTCTGGGTAAAAATGTGTATCCCTTTATTTGCCCATATGAGCTGATTGAGAAAACAGGATCATTTATATCAACAACCTGTTAGGTATTTTAGCCAAGCCAGTAATGATGGCTGACACAGTGTAATACTATAGTCAGATGGGTTACTCTGGCACTAGCTGTCCTATACATACAGAGCAGTTAGAGTGTTGGCTATGAATAGTATACAGTGGGGCAAAAAAGTATTTAGTCAGCCACCAATTGTGCAAGTTCTCTCACTTAAAAATATGAGAGAGGCCTGTAATTTTCATCATAGGTACACTTCAACTATGACAGACAAAATGAGGAAAAAAAATCCAGAAAATCACATTGTAGGATTTTTAATGAATTTATTTGCAAATTATGGTGGAAAATAAGTATTTGGTCACATACAAACAAGCAAGATTTCTGGCTCTCACAGACCTGTAACTTCTTCTTTAAGAGGCTCCTCTGTCCTCCACTCGTTACCTGTATTAATGGCACCTGTTTTAACTTGTTATCAGTATAAAGACACCTGTCCACAACCTCAAACAGTCACACTCCAAACTCCACTATGGCCAAGACCAAAGAGCTGTCAAAGGACACCAGAAACCAAATTGTAGACCTGCACCAGGTTGGGAAGACTGAATCTGCAATAGGTAAGCAGCTTGGTTTGAAGAAATCAACTGTGGGAGCAATTATTAGGAAATGGAAGACATACAAGACCACTGATAATCTTCCTCGATCTGGGGCTCCACGCAAGATCTCACCCGTGGTCAAAATGATCACAAGAACGGTGAGCAAAAATCCCAGAACCACACGGGGACCTAGTGAATGACCTGCAGAGAGCTGGGACCAAAGTAACAAAGCCTACCATCAGTAACACACTACGCCGCCAGGGACTCAAATCCTGCAGTGCCAGACGTGTCCCCTGCTTAAGCCAGTACATGTCTGAAGTTTGCTAGAGAGCATTTGGATGATCCAGATGAGGATTGGGAGAATGTCATATGGTCAGATGAAACCAAAATAGAACTTTTGGTAAAAACTCAACTCGTCGTGTTTGGAGGACAAAGAATGCTGAGTTGCATCCAAAGAACACCATACCTACTGTGAAGCATGGGGTGGAAACATCATGCTTTGGGGCTGTTTTTCTGCAAAGGGACCAGGACGACTGATCCGTGTAAAGGAAAGAATGAATGGGGCCATGTATCGTGGAGATTTTGAGTGAAAACCTCCTTCCATCAGCAAGGGCATTGAAGATGAAACGTGGCTGGGTCTTTCAGCATGACAATGATCCCAAACACACCGCCCGGGCAACGAAGGAGTGGCTTCGTAAGAAGCATTTCAAGGTCCTGGAGTGGCCTAGCCAGTCTCCAGATCTCAACACCATAGAAAATCTTTGGAGGGAGTTGAAAGTCCGTGTTGCCCAGCGACAGCCCCAAAACATCACTGCTCTAGAGGAGATCTGCATGGAGGAATGGGCCAAAATACCAGCAACAGTGTGTGAAAACCTTGTGAAGACTTACAGAAAACGTTTGACCTCTGTCATTGCCAACAAAGGGTATATAACAAAGTATTGAGATAAACTTTTGTTATTGACCAAATACTTATTTTCCACCATAATTTGCAAATAAATAAATTAAAAATCCTACAATGTAATTTTCTGGATTTCTTTTTCTCATTTCGTCTGTCATAGTTGAAGTGTACCTATGATGAAAATTACAGGCCTCTCTCATCTTTTTAAGTTGGAGAACTTGCACAATTGGTGGCTGACTAAATACTTTTTTGCCCCACTGTAAGTGATTGGGCTGACTAGAAACCAGCTATGACGTTGTGCTAGGCCCAGGCTCAATGTACTCACTTAAACTACTCATAGCCCTCACAATAGTTACGGGCAATGACAGAGCAGGGGCAGATGGGTAATATGCCTAATGAGCCCTCTGCTGGTCCACTTCCTTTCCCACAGTAATTGGTTTGTGTTTTAAATAGTACACTTTTCACCTCTAGCGGGGTGATGATAGATGAGATGGGTGATGCCAACCAAGCATTTGCTGTCACCAGTCTTGGTATTTCACATCAGTCAGTACAGATAAAGACTACAACAGAACATCAGAACAAGCCTTTAGACTACAACAGAACAACAGAACAAGCCTTTAGACTACAACAGAACAACAGAACAAGCCTTTAGACTACAACAGAACAACAGAACAAGTCTTTAGACTACAACAGAACAACAGAACAAGCCTTTAGACTACAACAGAACAACAGAACAAGTCTTTAGATGTCACGTATACGTAAATGGCTGTAAAGGAGTCAGGCGCAGGAGAGCAGATATTGGGTAGTAAACGGAGCCTTTTATTTAGGCGAACCAGAAACACACGGCACAACGAACACAAACTACTATACAGGACATAACCCAGCGCAACCAGCCTAACGTGCACATACATGAAACAAAGAAACAACCCCACATAAAGACATGGGGGAAACAGAGGGTTAAATACACAACAAGTGATTGAAGGGATTGAAACCAGGTGTGAGAAAAACAAGACAAAACAAATGGAAAATGAAAAGTGGAATGATGATGGCTAGAAGACCGGTGACGCTGACCGCCGAGCACCGCCCGACCTCGGCGGAATTCGTGACATTAGACTACAACAGAACAACAGAACAAGCCTTTAGACTACAACAGAACAAGTCTTTAGACTACAACAGAACAGAACAAGTCTTTAGACTACAACAGAACAAGTCGTTATACTACAACAGAACAACAGAACAAGTCTTTAGACTACAACAGAACAAGTCGTTAGACTACAACAGAACAACAGAACAAGTCTTTAGGCTACAACAGAACAACAGAACAAGCCTTTCGACTACAACAGAACACATCTTTAGACTACAACAGAACAAGTCTTTAGACTACAACAGAACAAGTCTTTAGACTACAACAGAACAACAGAACAAGTCTTTGGACTCCAACAGAACAACAGAACAAGTCTTTAGACTCCAACAGAACAACAGAACAAGTATTTAGACTACAGCAGAACAAGTCTTTAGACTACAACAATCAATCAATGTATTTATAAAGCCCTTCTTACATCAGCTGATGTCACAAAGTGCTGTACAGAAACCCAGCCTAAAACCTCAAACAGCAAGCAATGCAGATGTAGAAGAATGGTGGCTAGGAAAAACTCCCTAGAAAGTGGAATGATGATGGCTAGAAGACCGGCGACGCCGACCGCCGAGCACCGCCCGACCTCGGCGGAATTCGTGACATTAGACTACAACAGAACAACAGAACAAGTCTTTAGACTACAACAGAACAAGTCTTTAGACTACAACAGAACAACAGAACAAGTCTTTAGACTACAACAGAACAAGTCGTTATACTACAACAGAACAAGTCTTTAGACTACAACAGAACAACAGAACAAGCCTTTCGACTACAACAGAACAAGTCTTTAGACTACAACAGAACAACAGAACAAGCCTTTCGACTACAACAGAACAAGTCTTTAGACTACAACAGAACAAGTCTTTAGACTACAACAGAACAAGTCTTTAGACTACAACAGAACAACAGAACAAGTATTTAGACTACAACAGAACAAGTCTTTAGACTACAACAGAACAAGTCTTTAGACTCCAACAGAACAACAGAACAAGTATTTAGACTACAACAGAACAAGTCTTTAGACTACAACAATCAATCAATGTATTTATAAAGCCCTTCTTACATCAGCTGATGTCACAAAGTGCTGTACAGAAACCCAGCCTAAAACCTCAAACAGCAAGCAATGCAGGTGTAGAAGCACGGTGGCTAGGAAAAACTCCCTAGAAAGGCCAGAACCTAGGAAGAAACCTAGAGAGGAACCAGGCTATGAGGGGTGGCCAGTCCTCTTCTGTCTCTGCCGGGTGGAGATTATAACAGAACATGGCCAAGATGTTCAAATGTTCATAGTTGACCAGCAGGGTCAAATAATAATAATCACAGTGGTTGTAGAGGGTGCAACAGGTCAGAACCTCAGGAGTAAATGTCAGTTGGCGTTTCATAGCCGATCATTCAGAGTATCTCTACCGCTCCTGCTGTCTCTAGAGAGTTGGAAACAGCAGGTCTGGGACAGGTAGCACGCCCGTTGAACAGGTCAGGGTTCCATAACCGCAGGCAGAACAGTTGAAACTGGAGCAGCAGCACGGCCAGGTGGACTGGGGACAGCAAGGAGTCATCAGGCCAGGTAGTCCTGAGGCATGGAGAGAGAGAATTAGAGAGAGAGAATTAGAGAGAGCATACTTAAATTCACACAGGACACTGGATTCGACAGGAGAAATACTCCAGAAATAACAGACTGACCCTAGCCCCCCGACACATAAACTATTGCAGCATATATACTGGAGGCAACAGAACAACAGAACAAGTCTTTAGACTACAACAGAACACGTCTTTAGACTACAACAGAACAAGTCTTTAGACTACAACAGAACAAGTCTTTAGACTACAACAGAACACGTCTTTAGACTACAACAGAACAAGTCTTTAGACTACAACAGAACAAGTCTTTAGACTCCAACAGAACAACAGAACAAGTCTTTAGACTACAACAGAACAACAGAACAAGTCTTTAGACTACAACAGAACAAGTCTTTAGACTACAACAGAACAAGTCTGTAGACTACAACAGAACAAGTCTTTAGACAACAACAGAACAACAGAACAAGTCTTTAGACTACAACAGAACAAGCCTTTAGACTACAACAGAACAAGTCTTTAGACTACAACAGAACAAGCCTTTAGACTACAACAGAACAAGTCTTTAGACTACAACAGAACAAGCCTTTAGACTACAACAGAACAAGTCTTTAGACTACAACAGAACAAGTCTTTAGACTACAACAGAACAAGTCTTTAGACTAGAACAGAACACATCTTTAGACTACAACAGAACAACAGAACAAGTCTTTAGACTACAACAGAACAAGTCTTTAGACTACAACAGAACAAGTCTTTAGACTACAACAGAACAACAGAACAAGTCTTTAGACTACAACAGAACAAGTCTTTAGACTACAACAGAACAAGCCTTTAGACTACAACAGAACAAGTCTTTAGACTACAACAGAACAAGTCTTTAGACTACAACAGAACAAGCCTTTAGACTACAACAGAACAACAGAACCAGCCTTTAGACTACAACAGAACAACAGAACCAGCCTTTAGACTACAACAGAACAACAGAACCAGCCTTTAGACTACAACAGAACAAGTCTTTAGACTACAACAGAACAAGCCTTTAGACTACAACAGAACAACAGAACCAGCCTTTAGACTACAACAGAACAACAGAACCAGCCTTTAGACTACAACAGAACACGTCTTTTGACTACAACTCAGATACTGCAGACACTCATTATTTTCTTTGTCCTTATATCTCTTTTGTCTTTCCATTCTGTGTTTTTGCCGTAATGGGAGTGCTGTGCATTATGTAAATTGGGTATGAAACTAATTTCGGGGTGCTGACGTGAGTGATGTGCTTGACCGTGACACGCATGCAAACACACACACACACACATACACTCCACCCCAACCCCCTAGCCCCTTCACCAGGGAACAGAGGTTTGGGTTAAGTCATCTCCTTTGTCTTCTTTGTTTTTTTGTTGTTGTTTTTTCTCTCCCTCCTTTCTTTTTTGCGGTCCGTGCTGTTTCCTGTCTTCCTAAGTGACAGAGGAGTCCCCAGGGTGTCTCTCCCTCTCCCCGTAATCCTCTGTTCCAGTGGCCATATTGACACACATCCCTCCCATCCATCAACACATAAGACTAACGCCTCGCCACCAAATCATTTCGTTAATACACACACACAGACGCACGCAGACAGACACACGCACACACACACATAGACAGACGCATGCATACACGCCGGCACTCATGCACAAACATACACACATACGCATGCACGGACGTGCACACGTACACACATACACATTTCATCTCCAAAATCATGTATCTTTGATCTATTATTGTGTTGTCTTCTGATGTTCATTATGTCCAATAGGTCTGTTTTTCCTACAGTATGTTTTATTATGTATTGTCCTTTCAGTATGTGTGGTGTGTAAGGATCAATAATCAGTGGTTTGGGTCTGGCCTGTAGTGTAGTGTAGTAATGAGTGGAGGGCTGTGAGAGGAGTGTGTTGATGTTGATTGAACAATGGTCTCTACAGTCTCTACACACACAGGCACACACTATGGTGTTGATGTGTGTTCCATATCCTCTCTAACAGTGTGATTTGAATTAGTGTCCAGTCAAGTGCGCCTCCAAGCAGACAAATCACGATGTTTTCACTCCAGACCTTGAAGATGTTTCACCGTCTGATCGATGTTCATAAGTGGAGAATTTAACAGTAGCCTGAAGAGGACCACAATGCAACGGCAATGTTGATGAGGATATAAATGTGTGTGTGTGTGTTTGTGCGTGTGTGTGAGACGGTCCTTAATAGAAAGGGGTGTCAGTAGGGGCTTGTATATCTGGTCTGGGGGGGTGAGAGTGGGCCGACCCTTCTTTGTGTGAACAGTCTTTGTTGTAGATCAGAGAGGGAGCGTTGACTCCTGCCACTCTCTGAATGATAATGCCTTATGGAGGAAGAGAGGAGAAGAGAGGGAGGATGTTGTCACAAGTTATCATCTGGGGCACAAGCTGAGCTGTCTGTTCTGGTGGCCCACAGAGAGCCCAGAGGGACAAATGACAGTTTCATCCTCTATGTCTAAGGACCAAGGGGATTGGTGATGATGTGAAAATGTCCATTAATTTCTCTCTCTCTCTCTCTCTCTCTCTCTCTCTCTCTCTCTCTCTCTCTCTCTCTCTCTCTCTCTCTCTCTCTCTCTCTCTCTCTCTCTCTCTCTAACTCTCTCTCTCTCTCTCTCCCCAGCTCCAGATGGTGTAATGCCCCCAGGTGGGCTAGATGCCACCCCTGCCAGTCTGCAGTTGTCCTGGCTCCCTCCCGGCCGTGCCAACGCTCCTGGACCCCTATACTACGACCTACAGATGAGGGCTACGCCAGACGGTCCTATACGACAGTAAGACCCCTTACTATGCATTACGGCTGACCATAGATACACAGTAAACGACTCTACTGCTAAACATATATAGCTATAAAGCAAAACCATATACAATGCCCTTCAGATGAGGGCTATGCCGGATGTTCCTTTACAATGGTCAGACCCTTCACTACACTGACCATAGATAACACTATCACTACTAAAGCCACTAACATCACTTACTTACTACTGCTGGTCAGGGCTACACCAGACAAACCACTAACAGTAACTTTCATAGCTCAATAAGTAACATGTGTACCTCATCACTGTCAAGTCTTACTCTGTCCCTTTCCAATACACTTTCTACAATCAAGAATGAAGTGCATTGGCTAAATATTTAGGCCTGGGCTATTTGAGCTGGCTAGAATACATTGTGTGAAGAGGGAGAGGGAAGGAAGGAGAGAAAGGGGAGGGCAACAATTGGTAGAGAGAAAGAGAGAGGTAGAGAGAGAGGTAGAGAGGTAGAGGTAGAGAGAGAGAGGTAGAGAGAGAGAGGTAGAAAGAAAGGGAGTGAGAGCGAGAGGTAGGGAGAGGTAGAGAGAAAGAGAGAGGTAGAAAGAGAGAGAGAGAGAGAGAGAGAGAGAGAGAGAGAGAGAGAGAGAGAGAGAGAGAGAGAGAGAGAGAGAGAGAGAGAGAGAGAGAGAGAGAGAGAGAGAGAGAGAGAGAGAGAGAGAAAGAGAGAGAGAGAGGAGAGAGAGAGAGAGAAAGAGAGAGAGAGAAAGAGAGGTAGAAAGAAAGAGAGAGAGAGAGAGAGAGAGAGAGAGAGAGAGAGAGAGAGAGAGAGAGAGAGAGAGAGGAGAGAGAGGAGAGGGAGAGAGGAGAGAGAGAGAGAGGTGAGAGAGAAAGAGAGAGAGAGGTAGAGACAGAGAAAGGTAGAGAGAGAGAGGTAGAGAGAGAGAAGTAGAGAGAAAGAGAGCGGGTGACGTAGAGACAGAGAGAGGTGAGAGAGAGGTGAGAGAGAGGTGAGAGAGAGAGAGAGAGAGAGAGAGAGAGAGAGAGAGAGAGAGGCGAGGTGGGGTAGAGACAGAGGGTAGAGAGAGGTAGAGAGAAGAGAGAGCGAGGTGAGGTGGGAGACAGAGAGAGAGAGGTAGAGAGAGAGAGAGAGAGAGAGAGAGAGAGAGAGAGAGAGAGAGGTAGAGAGAGAGAGAGAGAGAGAGAGGTAGAGAGAAAGAGAGCGAGTGAGGTAGAGACAGAAAGAGAGGTAGAGAGAGGGAGAGGTAGAGGTAGAGAGAAAGAGAGCGAGTGAGGTAGAGACAGAAAGAGAGGTAGAGAGAGAGAGGTAGAGAGAGGGAGAGGTAGAGAGAAAGAGAGCGAGTGAGGTAGAGAGAGAGGTAGAGAGAGAGAGGTAGAGAGAGGGAGAGGTAGAGAGAAAGAGAGTGAGTGAGGTAGAGACAGAAAGAGAGGTAGAGAGAGTGAGGTAGAGAGAGGGAGAGGTAGAGAGAAAGAGAGCGAGTGAGGTAGAGACAGAAAGAGAGGTAGAGAGAGAGAGGTAGAGAGAGGGAGAGGTAGAGAGAAAGAGAGAGAGTTAGGTAGAGAGAGAGAGAGGTAGAGAGAAAGAGAGAGAGTGAGGTAGAGACAGAGAGAGAGGTAGAGATCAGTAGACGGAGATTAAAATGAAAAAGTTAGGCTGGTATCTGATATGTATTCATTCCATGCTTCCTGACAACAAATTGCAATTGAATCCAAAAAGAGAGTATTCTCATTCTGTGGTAATAAATAAATGACTAGGTCCATGTATTATATATCAGCGTCATTCCCTCACCCTCCAGCACGCTACCTACAGTACGCCTCCCATTCTTACCCTGATTTATTCATTATGTCCAATAGTGCTCTTCTATAGAAAGGCCCAGTCTGCGAGATTGGTGCTGCTAGAACAATACATGGCTGATTCATTCATTTCATTCATGCCAATTACCAGGCGTCATATTCAGGGATGTTCTGTTAATTGATATCCATATGTATGGGTGATAGATGAAGGGTGGGTTGATGTTGGTTGCCAGGTGTTTTATCCTAATTTATAAATTGATAAATGTGGGATTTGATATATGAAATGTTTAGAATTGTGTTTGTTACGCGCAGGGCTTGACATTTAAACGAGGAATAAGAGCACAGAGAGAACATATAGTAGTTTATATAGACTCACATTTAAAACACTAACAGATTTTAATCAATCATTAATCTGTCACTCAGGTGACTTTTTACTGATTATAATTTTGGCCCCAACAGTAAACTAATCTGTGTTTCTATCATACCTTTTGAGCGCAGGGCTCCAACATTTTATATGTATCTAGCATAGGAAATATAAACTTGTGTGTGTGTGTTCCCTCGTAGACTGCTGAACAACGTGACGAGCACATTCAGCCACACAGTGGAAGGTCTGTCTCCATACACAGACTACCTGTTCAGAGTGGTGGTGTCACACACACACGGAGAGACCTCCAGTGACTGGACCAGCCTACGTACCGCAGAGGACAGTGAGTACACACACACACACATATGTGGTTTTAGGGCATAAACCCAAACATGCTATGTACGATGTATACTGCCTTATACTCATAGGAATACATGCACTTGGAACACACACACATTCTTTGAAAAGTCACATTCTCAAAACTCACATTCTCTCACAGACTACAAGCTATTAAACAACTGATATAGTTCATGTCCTTACACACAGACCGTGTGTACAGGGATTCTCTCTCACATACACACACTCACCCGCATTCACATGAGAGAGACAGAGACAGACAGAGAGAGGGAGGGAGGGAGGGAGAGAGAGAGAGAGGAGGGAGGGAGGGAATATTGTTAATGTCTGTATAATGTGTGTATGTGACCTAGTCAGTGTCATTGCTAGCTAATTGCTGTAATAGAATCACATTAGACTCTGCAAAGTTATACATGAATTACTTCTCTAGTATCACATACAGTATAATTATAGCCCCACTATCTGCATAGATTCAGGATGCGTTGTATTACGGCCCATCACTTTCTCCTAGCTTTGCAGAATTAACACCCCTGCTACACACACACACACACACACACACACACACACACACACACCTTCCTCAATGGACGATTCAGACAGAGCTGCTTTTGGGAATATTTTGTGTGTGTGTGTGTGTGTGTGGACAATAGGTCAGTATGTCCGTCACTCAAAGCCCTCTCTGTCTGTGGCCCTAAAAGAGAGAACGTGTCAAACACACGCCACCCACACTGGTCTATCAATCAACACCTACACACACACACTCACACATACATACTATTACCCCTGCACTCTTTTTCTACACACACACACACACACACACACACACACACACACACACACACACACACACACACACACACACACACACACACATACATACACACACACACATACACTTCTCCTTTGTGACCTGTATAGAGGTGTTGTATTAGCCAGAGTGTGTGATAGTATTGTGGTTATTACCAGAGATAAGACCTTTACATTCCGTGCGTTCACTGTGAAAGACACAACGCTGCGTTCAAGAGCCTCAATGCCACGAGTCAGCGCCCAGCCACCGCCAGAGAGGATTCTGGGAGATGCAGTGTTTTAATGTCTACTGGCACCGCTAATAAACAGTCCCTCACATCTCATCACCACACACACACATCTCATCATTGTGGCCCATCAGGTTGAAATAGTGGTTGAGGAAACTAAATTAACAGAGGCAAAGAGTCTAGGAGATTCTTCAAAAATAATGTGGCTGAGAGAGCGATGGAGATGGAGGAGGGGTAGAGGACAGGGAAGGTGACAGATGAGGGGAAGACAGGATAACCATGGACCATATTTCCTTTGAATCTCTGGAAGGGTCCATGTCTGTTCTTGGGCTGTATATTTTATTAAATAGGCGTTGCATTTTAAATTTGACTCTGATTTAGAAATGGCCTCGGAGATTGTCCACATCTGTGTCATATACTGCTTATATACAGGACAGGCACACACACACACACACACACACACACACACACACACACACACACACACACACACACACACACACACACACACACACACACACACACACAGGAGCCACTGTTAGTTCTAGCCACAGTGTGGATGTCAGTGGAAAGAGAGCCTCATTAAACAGGAGCACAAGGTGGAGGAACAAGTTCCTTCAGCTTCCAGATTAAAGATAACTAAGAAAAGAATTGTTGATATTTAATCATCTTTAATATTTAAAATGATATTCCAATTGAATATTTGGTCTATAAATTGAATTGGTATGCAGAGAACAATATGAAGACATTAATACGAAAATCCACCGTGCTGATAGGAGACGCTGAGACACAGATGAAAATGGAATCTACAAAGGAACGGAATGTTAGTTGATCACATAGATAGAATTGAACTGAATCAAATGTGATGTGGAGTGAATTTAGAATTCAAAGCGTGGTTTACATGTTCATGTAAGGCCTCGTCATTCACATAACCAACCCAGCATGACACAACTAGGTTCTGTTCGAAGATAGTATTAATTAATTCATACATATTAAAGGATCTTTTTTTTTACACTAGTTAGTTGAAGCATCTCATTGTCCTTGGAGCACAGAGGAGTTGGAGTTAATCAAATAGTATATGTTAATTAGTGTTATATTAAATAGTATATGTTCATTAGTGGTATATTAAATAGTATATGTTCATTAGTGTTATATTAAATAGTATGTGTTCGACAGTGTTATATTAAATATTGTATGTTCATTAGTATTATATTAAATAGTATATGTTCATTAGTGTTATATTAAATAGTATATGTTCATTAGTGGTATATTAAATAGTATATGTTCATTAGTGGTATATTAAATAGTATGTGTTCGACAGTGTTATATTAAAAAGTGTATGTTCATTAGTGTTATATTAAATAGTATATGTTCATTAGTGGTATATTAAATAGTATATGTTCATTAGTGGTATATTAAATAGTATGTGTTCGACAGTGTTATATTAAATAGTGTATGTTCATTAGGGTTATATTAAATAGTGTATGTTCATTAGTGGTATATTAAATAGTATATGTTCATTCGTTTTATATTAAATAGTATATGTTCATTAGTGTTGTATTAAATAGTATATGTTCATTAGTGTTATATTAAATAGTATATGTTCATTAGTGTTATATTAAATGGTATATGTTCATTAGTGTTATATTAAATAGTGTATGTTCATTAGTGTTATATTAAATAGTGTATGTTCATTAGTGTTATATTAAATAGTGTATGTTCATTAGTGTTATATTAAATAGTGTATGTTCATTAGTGTTATATTAAATCGTGTATGTTCATTAGTGTTATATTAAAAGTCTATGTTCATTAGTGTTAGATTAAATAGTATATGTTCATTAGTGTGTAGTGTCATTTTAGCTTCTTTCTTTTTCCTCTGTCTCTCTGTGGAGATGGTGCGCACACACACATAAAGACATGGAAGAACAGTAGGTGCCTACACTTTACTCTCCATAAACTCTTATGGTTTGTTCCAACAGTATCACATAGCTTCCTTCACATCCACACACACACACATGCACGCACACAAACACACTTTTCCTTTATTCTTTCTGAGTGTGTGTGGAGAACAGGGGTTTCACCTATCCAAGACAGATGAGATCGTTAAGTATCCATGAGGGTGTCTTGTTTCCCCTCGTTCTTTTTTATGTCATTTCTTCCATTAATTGTTATTCCTAGAACCTGACAGCTGGTCCTGTGAACATAAACTTTACTATGTTCCTTATCTTTGTCTCTCATGTTCCCAGCTAAGGACTCTAGGTGTGTGTGTGTGTGTGTGTGTGTGTGTGTGTGTGTGTGTGTGTGTGTGTGTGTGTGTGTGTGTGTGTGTGTGTGTGTGTGTGTGTGTGTGTGTGTGTGTGTGTGTGTGTGTGTGTGTGTGTGTGTGTGTGTGTGTGTGTGTGTGTGTGTGTGGGGGTGTGGAGGTGTGGGTGTGGGTGTGGGTGTTTGTCTGTGTGTGTGTGTCCGTGTGCGAGAGAACATGATTTTGAAGTCATTTTGACCTTATATAATTGTATATGCTTAGCTAATAAGGAAAGACTATTAAGAATCTTATGTAATCCATATCTGCGTGTGAATTTCAGACAGCTGATTTAATTCAAAGGAATATGACTTCATAATAATTATTAAGTATCAAATTATCATTATTTATATCCATATTCAGTTATGGTATTGAATTAAATGGATTTCTTATTCATATCTACGTATGTTTGTGTATGTGCATGTCACAGGAGATTGGTGGCACCTAAATTGGGGAGGACATGCTCGTGCTAATGGCTGGAGGGGAATATGTGGAATGGTATGGTTTCCATGTGTTTGATGCCATTCCATTCACTCCGTTCCAGCCATTATTATGAGCTGTCCTCCCCTCACCAGCCTCCACTGGTGCGGTTGTATCTGTGTCCCTGTGTCTGCTGATATCCCTTGTACTGTATACTGTGTATATTTTTTTCACTTAGTGTAAGGCGGTACAGTAATGCTGAGGTTAACCGTGACAGATTTACAATAAGGAACATACAGTATTTCTAAAGATCTTCTTTTTTTTCATTACGTGGCAGATTACTGGAAATTAATTTAATACATTTCTACAGGGACCGAGCGTGCGGTCTTAACTTCCCTATGACCATAAACCCTGTAATTTGTCCTCTTTAACATCAGCCAGCCTGCTCACCTTCAAAAGCCTCATCATCTCCTTCCACAGACCTCTGCTATGTTAAAAAGAATCCCCCATCTCCCTCCGCCTCCCACTGCCCCCTCCCGGCCTTGTCACTTGATTTTGTTATTACTATGCTAACCAAATCCTTATAAATGTGATTTAAGGCTTGGCGGCACGCGTTCTTGTTTAGCCTTCTGCTGTGGCGATTTACGGTGCCAGGGAGGGAGGGAGGGAGGGAGGGAGGGAGGAGGAGGGACGGACGGAGAGGAGGGACGGAGGGAGAGGGGGGAGAGGAAGGAAGGCCTCTCAAAGTATTCCTAACGTCCTCAGAAAAGGCTGATTGGGGTAGAGTGCTGTTATTGGGGTGAAATGGTGTTATTGGGGTGGAGTGGAGTTATTGGGGAGTGGTGTTATTGGGGTAGAGTGGTGTTATTGGGGTGGAGTGGTGTTATTGGGGTAGAGTGGTGTTATTGGGGTGGAGCGGTGTTATTGGGGTAGAGTGGTGTTATTGGGGTAGAGTGGTGTTATTGGGGTGGAGTGGTGTTATTGGGGTAGAGTGGTGTTATTGGGGTGGAGTGGTGTTATTGGGGTAGAGTGGTGTTATTGGGGTAGAGTGGTGTTATTGGGGTAGAGTGGTGTTATTGGGGTGGAGTGGTGTTATTGGGGTAGAGCGGTGTTATTGGGGTGGAGTGGTGTTATTGGGGTGGAGTGGTGTTATTGGGGTAGAGTGGTGTTATTGGGGTGGAGTGGTGTTATTAGGCTGGGGTGGTGTGGAGTGGTGTTATTGGGGTGGAGTAATGTTATTGGGGTAGAGTGGTGTTATTGGGGTAGGGTGGTGTGGAGTGGTGTTATTGGGGTAGGGTGGTGTGGAGTGGTGTTATTGGGGTGGAGTGGTGTTATTGGGGTGGAGTGGTGTTATTAGGCTGGGGTGGTGTGGAGTGGTGTTATTGGGGTGGGGTAATGTTATTGGGGTATAGTGGTGTTATTGGGGTAGAGTGGTGTTATTGGGGTAGAGTGGTGTTATTGGGGTGGAGTGGTGTGGAGTGATGTTATTGGGGTAGAGTGGTATTACTGGGGTAGAGTGGTGTTATTGGGGTGAAGTGGTGTGGAGTGGTGTTATTGGGATAGGGTGGTGTGGAGTGGTGTTATTGGGGTAGAGTGGTGTTATTGGGGTGGAGTGGTGTTGAGTGGTGTTATTGGGGTGAAGTGGTGTTATTGGGGTGGGGTGGTGTGGAGTGGTGTTATTGGGGTAGAGTGGTGCTATTTGGGTAGAGTGGTGTTATTGGGGTGGAGTGGTGTTATTGGGGTAGAGTAGTGTTATTGTGGTGGAGTGGTGTTATTGGTGTGGAGTGGTGTTATTGGGGTGGAGTTGTGTTATTGGGGTAGAGTGGTGTTATTGGGGTGGCGTGGTGTTATTGGGGTGGCGTGGTGTTATTGGGGTGGAGTGGTGTTATTGGGGTGGAGTGGTGTTATTAGGCTGGGGTGGTGTGGAGTGGTGTTATTGGGGTGGAGTAATGTTATTGGGGTAGAGTGGTGTTATTGGGGTATAGTGGTGTTGTTGGGGTGGAGTGGTGTGGAGTGATGTTATTGGGGTAGAGTGGTATTATTGGGGTAGAGTGGTGTTATTGGGGGGAAGTGGTGTGGAGTAGTGTTATTGGGGTAGGGTGGTGTGGAGTGGTGTTATTGGGGTAGAGTGGTGTTATTGGGGTAGAGTGGTGTTATTGGGGTGGAGTGGTGTGGAGTGATGTTATTGGGGTAGAGTGGTATTACTGGGGTAGAGTGGTGTTATTGGGGTGAAGTGGTGTGGAGTGGTGTTATTGGGATAGGGTGGTGTGGAGTGGTGTTATTGGGGTAGAGTGGTGTTATTGGGGTGGAGTGGTGTTGAGTGGTGTTATTGGGGTGAAGTGGTGTTATTGGGGTGGGGTGGTGTGGAGTGGTGTTATTGGGGTAGAGTGGTGCTATTTGGGTAGAGTGGTGTTATTGGGGTGGAGTGGTGTTATTGGGGTAGAGTAGTGTTATTGTGGTGGAGTGGTGTGGAGTGGTGTTATTGGTGTGGAGTGGTGTTATTGGGGTGGAGTTGTGTTATTGGGGTAGAGTGGTGTTATTGGGGTGGCGTGGTGTTATTGGGGTGGCGTGGTGTTATTGGGGTGGAGTGGTGTTATTGGGGTAGAGTAGTGTTATTGTGGTGGAGTGGTGTGGAGTGGTGTTATTGGTGTGGAGTGGTGTTATTGGGGTGGAGTTGTGTTATTGGGGTAGAGTGGTGTTATTGGGGTGGCGTGGTGTTATTGGGGTGGCGTGGTGTTATTGGGGTGGAGTGGTGTTATTGGGGTGGAGTGGTGTTATTAGGCTGGGGTGGTGTGGAGTGGTGTTATTGGGGTGGAGTAATGTTATTGGGGTAGAGTGGTGTTATTGGGGTATAGTGGTGTTGTTGGGGTGGAGTGGTGTGGAGTGATGTTATTGGGGTAGAGTGGTATTATTGGGGTAGAGTGGTGTTATTGGGGGGAAGTGGTGTGGAGTAGTGTTATTGGGGTAGGGTGGTGTGGAGTGGTGTTATTGGGGTAGAGTGGTGTTATTGGGGTAGAGTGGTGTTATTGGGGTGGAGTGGTGTGGAGTGATGTTATTGGGGTAGAGTGGTATTACTGGGGTAGAGTGGTGTTATTGGGGTGAAGTGGTGTGGAGTGGTGTTATTGGGATAGGGTGGTGTGGAGTGGTGTTATTGGGGTAGAGTGGTGTTATTGGGGTGGAGTGGTGTTGAGTGGTGTTATTGGGGTGAAGTGGTGTTATTGGGGTGGGGTGGTGTGGAGTGGTGTTATTGGGGTAGAGTGGTGCTATTTGGGTAGAGTGGTGTTATTGGGGTGGAGTGGTGTTATTGGGGTAGAGTAGTGTTATTGTGGTGGAGTGGTGTGGAGTGGTGTTATTGGTGTGGAGTGGTGTTATTGGGGTGGAGTTGTGTTATTGGGGTAGAGTGGTGTTATTGGGGTGGCGTGGTGTTATTGGGGTGGCGTGGTGTTATTGGGGTGGAGTGGTGTTATTGGGGTAGAGTAGTGTTATTGTGGTGGAGTGGTGTGGAGTGGTGTTATTGGTGTGGAGTGGTGTTATTGGGGTGGAGTTGTGTTATTGGGGTAGAGTGGTGTTATTGGGGTGGCGTGGTGTTATTGGGGTGGCGTGGTGTTATTGGGGTGGAGTGGTGTTATTGGGGTGGAGTGGTGTTATTAGGCTGGGGTGGTGTGGAGTGGTGTTATTGGGGTGGAGTAATGTTATTGGGGTAGAGTGGTGTTATTGGGGTATAGTGGTGTTGTTGGGGTGGAGTGGTGTGGAGTGATGTTATTGGGGTAGAGTGGTATTATTGGGGTAGAGTGGTGTTATTGGGGGGAAGTGGTGTGGAGTAGTGTTATTGGGGTAGGGTGGTGTGGAGTGGTGTTATTGGGGTAGAGTGGTGTTATTGGGGTAGAGTGGTGTTATTGGGGTGGAGTGGTGTTGAGTGGTGTTATTGGGGTGAAGTGATGTTATTGGGGTGGGGTGGGGTGGTGTGGAGTGGTGTTATTGGGGTAGAGTGGTGTTATTTGGATAGAGTGGTGTTATTGGGGTGGAGTGGTGTTATTGGGGTAGAGTGGTGTTATTGGGGTGGAGTGGTGTGGAGTGGTGTTATTGGGGTGTAGTGGTGTTATTGGGGTGGAGTTGTGTTATTGGGGTGGAGCGGTGTTATTGGGGTGAAGTGGTGTTATTGGGATGGAGTGGTGTTATTGGGGTAGAGTGGTGTTATTGGGGTAGAGTGGTGTTATTGGGGTGGAGTGGTGTTATTGGGGTAGAGTGTTGTTATTGGGGTTGGGTGGTGTGGAGTGGTGTTATTGGGGTGGCGTGGTGTTATTGGGGTGAAGTGGTGTTATTGGGGTGGAGTGGTGTTATTGGGGTAGAGTAGTGTTATTGGGTCGGGTGGTGTTTTTGGTGTTGGGTTGGGTGGTGTGGAGTGGTGTTATTAGGCTGGGGTGGTGTGGAGTGGTGTTATTGGGGTGGAGTAATGTTATTGGGGTAGAGTGGTGTTATTGGGGTAGAGTGGTGTTATTGGGGTGGAGTGGTGTGGAGTGATGTTATTGGGGTAGAGTGGTATTATTGGGGTAGAGTGGTGTTATTGGGGTGAAGTGGTGTGGAGTGGTGTTATTGGGGTAGAGTGGTGTTATTGGGGTGGAGTGGTGTTGAGTGGTGTTATTGGGGTGAAGTGATGTTATTGGGGTGGGGTGGGGTGGTGTGGAGTGGTTTTATTGGGGTAGAGTGGTGTTATTTGGGTAGAGTGGTGTTATTGGGGTGGAGTGGTGTTATTGGGGTAGAGTGGTGTTATTGGGGTGGAGTGGTGTGGAGTGGTGTTATTGGGGTGTAGTGGTGTTATTGGGGTGGAGTTGTGTTATTGGGGTGGAGTGGTGTTATTGGGGTGAAGTGGTGTTATTGGGATGGAGTGGTGTTATTGGGGTAGAGTGGTGTTATTGGGGTAGAGTGGTGTTATTGGGGTGGAGTGGTGTTATTGGGGTAGAGTGTTGTTATTGGGGTTGGGTGGTGTGGAGTGGTGTTATTGGGGTGGCGTGGTGTTATTGGGGTGAAGTGGTGTTATTGGGGTGGAGTGGTGTTATTGGGGTAGAGTAGTGTTATTGGGTGGGGTGGTGTTATTGGGGTTGGGTTGGGTGGTAGGGAGTGCTGTTATTGGGGTGGCGTGGTGTTATTGGGGTGGCGTGGTGTTATTGGTGTGGAGTGGTGTTATTGGGGTAGAGTGGTGTTATTGCAGTGTGTTCTAGCCTGCACCCAGAGAGCAGTAAAACATCAATAAAATAAAAAGTACCTGCATCTTAAAATAAATTTCAATTGAAAAACTTAACAGCCCTTCAAATTGCAGAATTTAATACAGACCAGTAAAGCCTAAATAAGGAGAGGGTGGCTGGGGAGTTGAGTGATCAAGGGGTGGGGGTGACATAGTTGTGTGTGTGTGTGTGTGTGTGTGTGTGTGTGTGTGTGTGTGTGTGTGTGTGTGTGTGTGTGTGTGTGTGTGTGTGTGTGTGTGTGTGTGTGTGTGTGTGTGTGTGTGTGTGTGTGTGTGTGTGTGTGTGTGTGTGTGTGTGTGTGTTGACGTGGGCGAGTGCATATGTGCATCCATTTTTGTATGGGTGTCTGAGGGGGAGTGTTCAAATTCAAGGTGACTTGATTGTCTCGTGGTAAAATTGTCTGTCTGTGAGACCACAGACAGACAGACAGACAGACAGGAGAACAGAGACAGGCAGTCAGAGACAGAAAGGCAGACTGACTGACATGCACAGAAAGACAGACATACAGACAGACATACAGCCAGACAGACAGGCAGACAGACGGGCTGGGTCTCCTTGCTTATTCCCGGCGTCTCCTGGACCTTTGTGGTAATTGAATCAGGGAGAGTGCTGAGTGGAGCAAGCATAAAAAGCTGTTAACCTAAAGGTCAGCGCTGTGCATTGTTTATTTATCAGGACTAGGAGGGAGACTAGGAGGGAGGCTAGGAGGGAGGCTAGCAGGGAGGCTAGTAGGGAGGCTAGTAGGAGGGCTAGTAGGGAGACTAGTAGGGAAGCTTGTAAGAGGGCTAGTAGGGAGGCTAGTAGGGAAGCTAGTAGGGAGGCTAGTAGGGAGGCTAGTAGGAGGGCTAGTAGGGAGGCTAGTAGGAGGGCTAGTAGGGAAGCTAGTAGGAGGGCTAGTAGGGAGGCTAGTAGGAGGGCTAGTAGGGAGGCTAGTAGGAGGGCTAGTAGGGAGGCTAGGAGCGAGGCTAGTAGGGAGGCTAGTATGGAGGCTAGTAGGAGGGCTAGTAGGGAGACTAGTAGGGAAGCTAGTAGGAGGGCTAGTAGGGAGGCTAGTAGGGAAGCTAGTAAGAGGGCTAGTAGGGAGGCTAGTAGGAGGGCTAGTAGGGAGACTAGTAGGAGGGCTAGTAGGGAGGCTAGTAGGAGGGCTAGTAGGGAGGCTATGAGGGAGGCTAGGAGGGAGGCTAGGAGCGAGGCTAGTAGGGAGGCTATGAGGGAGGCTAGGAGGGAAGCTAGGAGGGAAGCTAGAAGGGAAGCTAGTAGGGAGCCCTGCACCACACAGCCCTGACACACTGACGCACTGCCTGGGAAAAAATCACCCTGCTACACTGGAACGCAGCTAGGCACTGAAAAACACTTGAATCACACACGTTCAGTTACACACATTCAGTTACACACATTCAGTTACACACATGCACAGACAAGGGCTGGAATCACAAATAAGTTACAGGATGGGGGAGGAAAGGGTGTGTGTCAGGGTTAGGTGTTGGGCATCTCCCCGTAGAAAGATGGGTGAGTAATGGGTGAGAGCTGTGTCATCTAGGGTGAGAAGAGGGTGTGAGGTGGATTATAGTATGGGAGGGGGATAGAGGGAGGGAGGAGAGGGTGAGGTAAGGTTTAGGGAAAGGGGGATACCTAGTCAGTTGTATAACTGAATGCATTCAACTGAAATGTGTCTTTTGCATTTAACCCAACCCCTCTGAATCAGAGAGGTGCGGAGGGCTGCCTTAATCGACATCCACGTCTTTGGCACCCGTGGAGCTAAGGGTGAGCTAAGGTGATGGCGAGGCTACCTCCCCCTATCTCCCCCTCTGGTCCCGGTGCCATCTGGGGGAGCCTTTAGCAGTTAACATTAGCGCTTAGCAACGAAGCACGCTCTGAGCACGCTCAATCACCTTGATCCGCCTGCCCTTGCCGAAGCGCCATTGTGTGTGTGTGTGTGTGTGTGTGTGTGTGTGTGTGTGTGTGTGTGTGTGTGTGTGTGACCATTACCCAAGTACAGTTGGATGTAAATGGAGGAGGAAAACATTACCTTCAGGGACAGAAATATCAATCAAATCAGGTAGGGTGAAGGGTCCATTTTATTTTCATTTAACTAGGCAAGTCAGTTAAGAACAAATTCTTATTTACAATGTTGGCCTAGGAACAGTGGGTTAACTGCCTTATTCAGGAGCAGAATGACAGATATTTACCTTGTCAGCTCAGGGATTCAATCTAGCAATCTTTCAGTTACTGGCCCAAAGCTCTAACCACTAGGCTACCTGCTGCCGGTAAGGAGGGAGGACACAAGGAAGACACAGACAGATAGACAAGGAAGGAGGAAAAATCCACTATTTCCACGGTTGATTTATTCCTTATTTTTAAATGTGAAAGCAGGAGGAGAGGAAATGAAAAAGGGTAAAGACTAGGGTTGCAAAATTCCTGGAATTTTCTATAAATCCATTGGTTTTCCCGAAATCCCTGTTGGAGGATTCCCAGAATCAGGAGGGAATAAGCGGGAAGTCTGGAATCCTCCAACCAGGATTTCTGGAAAACCAGGACATTTATTGAATGTTTCATGAATTTTGCAACTCTAAAAGACTCCTTAGACCAACGTTTCCCAAACTAGGGGTTGCCTGATTTGAAAATGAGGTTGCGAGATAATTTGTATTTTTTTTTGTAAGTAACCTCTGGTAGCCGCTAGATGTGGTTGTAATAAACAGAGCGGTTTCTGTTTTCTTCATACAAATATGTCTTTATCTTTTGAACGGTTTAAGCTACAAAATACACTAAATATTATATCCAAAAGTATGCGAAATGCCAATCTTCGGCTGGAGTGGTGTAAAGCTCGCCGCCATTGGACTCTGGAGCAGTGGAAACGTGTGGAAAAGTTATCTGGAATCACACTATCTGGCAGCCCGACGGACGAATCTGAGTTTGACGGATGCCAGGAGAACGCTACCTGCCCGAATGCATAGTGCCAACTGTAAAGTTTGGTGGTGGAGGAATAATGTTCTGGTGCTGTTTTTCATTTTTTGGGCTAGGCCGATTAGTTAGGGAAATCTTAACGCTACAGCTTAAAATGACGTTCTATACAATTCTGTGCTTCCAACTTTGTGGCAAATGTTTTGGGAAGGCCCTTTCCTGTTTCAGCATAACAATGCGCTATGCACAAAACCAGGTACATACAGAAATGGTTTGTCAAGATCAGTGTGGAAGAACTTGACTGGCCCGCACAGAGCACTGACCTCAATCCCATCAAACACCTTTGGGATGAATTGGAAGGCCGACTGCGAGCCAGGCCTAATCGCCCAACATCAGTGCCCAACCTCACTAATGCTCTTGTGGCTGAATGGAAGCAAGTCCCCGCAGCAATGTTCCAACATCTAGTGGAAAGCCTGTTATAGCAGCAAAGGGGGGACCAACTCCATATTAATGGCCATGATTTTGGAAGGAGATGTTCGACGAGCACTGTTGGTCAGGTAGTGTATTATGACTCCATCACTGAAAGAGAAGACTCTCAGGAACACGTATTCTGTTTCCCTCAATCCACACAGGACTTTAGAACAGAGTGGACAAGACCAAACTGGGGAAATGTTGTTTCTACACAGAATATCATACAAAATGATTGCTTGATGATCTTCTGAACTTCCCAATACCTTTCTGGTGCGTTTCTTCAAACCATACTTCCTTGAAACACTGTCAAAAGTACTGTCAGATTTATTTGTAATAGACTGTCATGGCCAAATAAAAAATGTATACATTGGCCTTTGGTTACATAACTTTTTTTACATGGTGGGGTCGCAAATGTATATCGTTTTTTTCTAAATGGGGTCTCGGGCCAAAAAAGTTTGGGAACCCCCTGACAGACCACACCCCCCCTAGTTAGCCCGACAGACCACACTCCCCCTAGTTAGCCCCTGACAGACCACACCCCTAGTTAGCCCCTGACAGACCACACTCCCCTAGTTAGCCCGACAGACCACACTCCCTAGTTAGTCCCTGACAGACCACACTCCCCCTAGTTAGCCCCTGACAGACCACACTCCCCCTAGTTAGCCCCTGACAGACCACACCCCTAGTTAGCCCCTGACAGACCACACCCCTAGTTAGCCCCCTGACAGACCACACTCCCTAGTTAGCCCCTGACAGACCACACTCCCCCTAGTTAGCCCGACAGACCACACTCTCCCTAGTTAGCCCCTGACAGACCACACTCCCCCTAGTTAGCCCGACAGACCACACTCCCCCTAGTTAGTCCCTGACAGACCACACTCCCCCTAGTTAGCCCGACAGACCACACTCCCCCTAGTTAGTCCCTGACAGACCACACTCCCCCTAGTTAGCCCCTGACAGACCACACTCCCCCTAGTTAGCCCCTGACAGACCACACTCCCTAGTTAGCCCGACAGACCACACTCCCTAGTTAGCCCCTGACAGACCACACTCCCCTAGTTATCCCGACAGACCACACTCCCCTAGTTAGTCCCTGACAGACCACACTCCCTAGTTAGCCCCTGACAGACCACACTCCCCTAGTTAGCCACTGACAGACCACACCCCTAGTTAGCCCCTGACAGACCACACTCCCCCTAGTTAGCCCCTGACAGACCACACTCCCTAGTTAGCCCGACAGACCACACTCCCTAGTTAGCCCCCTGACAGACCACACTCCCCCTAGTTAGCCCGACAGACCACACTCTCCCTAGTTAGCCCCTGACAGACCACACTCCCCCTAGTTAGCCCGACAGACCACACTCCCCCTAGTTAGTCCCTGACAGACCACACTCCCCCTAGTTAGCCCCCTGACAGACCACACTCCCCCTAGTTAGCCCGACAGACCACACTCCCCCTAGTTAGCCCCTGACAGACCACACTCCCCCTAGTTAGCCCGACAGACCACACTCTCCCTAGTTAGCCCCTGACAGACCACACTCCCCCTAGTTAGCCCGACAGACCACACTCCCCCTAGTTAGCCCCTGACAGACCACACTCCCCCTAGTTAGCCCCTGACAGACCAGACTGACAAACCTGTTTCACTTATGGTATGTTGAGAAGCTATGGGGTAACGCAAATTTCAAGGGGGTGAGGCTATTCAAAGGGGTGGCTAGAGTATCAAGTGCACAATTACAGTGAAATGCTCCAAACCCAACAAGGCAGTAATCCATATTAATGTAGGACAAAAAATAACATAAGTTAGAACAAAAATACATAAGAAATGAAAAGAAGAAATAAGAACAGGAGAAAGTTAGATGCTATATACAGGGTCAGTTCCAATACCAATATTATAATGTGCAGGGACACTGGATCGATAGAGGTAGATATGTATAGGGGTAAGGTGACTAGGCATCAGGATATATGATAAACAGAGTAGCAGCAGCTTAAATGATAACTGTATGTGAGTGTGTGTGCGTGTGAGTGAGTCAGTATAAATGTGTGCACATATTGTGTGTGTGTTGAAGTGTCAGTGTGCATGTGTGTAGAGTCCTGTGAGTGCATAGAAACAGTACAAACATTTTAATAAAATACAAGGGTCAACTCAGATAGTCTGTGTAGCCATTCTGTTAGCTATTTAGCAGTCCTATGGCTTGGGGATAGAAGCTATTCAGGAGCCTGTTGGTGTCAGACTTGATGTACCGGTACCGACTGCCGTGCGGAAGCAGAGAGAACAGTCTATGGCTTGGGTGGCTGGAGTCTTTAACTATTTCCGGACCTTCCTTTCACACCGCCTGATATAGAGGTCCTGGATGGCAGGGAGCTCGGCCACAGTGATGCACTGGGCTGTCCACACCACCCTCTGTAGCTCCATGCTGTTGCCATACCAAGCAGTGATGTAGCCAGTCAAGATGCTCTCAATGGTGCAACTGTATAACGTTTTTGACTATGCTTCCTTGTAAACAGGAAGCAGGAGTACAGAGTCTGATTTGCCGAGTATGCTTGCTTGTGGGTAGAGTGACAGTGGTCTAGGACTTTATCGCCCCTAGTTGCAAAGGACACGTGTTGATGGAAGTTGGGCATCACGTGTCTTAAAATCGCTGGCGACAAGACAGGATGTTTTATTCTGAAGTGGAATGTATACAACAGTCACGATAACAGCTGAAAACTCCCTCAGGAGGTAGAAGGGTCGGCATTTGACCGTCAGGTATGGAGAAAGGCCTTCAGAGGAGAAAGGCCTTCAGAGGAGACTCGTCGGTCTTCCGTATTTTGATCTTTATTTAGACAGTGAGGAATGTAGATGTAGAAGGCTGTAGTTGTAGAAGGGAAACCGTGAGAAAGTGTCTGGGGTGGGATTCGGGCCTATGTCGCTGCCTGACAACATGTGCCAAAGTAGACTGCAGTTCTACCGCTGTGCCACGCTTCTGCAAACTAAGGCCTTTAGAGCCTTGTTATTGCCCCTTGTTTCATCAGATCACCCTGTAATAAAGACAGTATGTGTACATGTGTGTGTGTGTGCATATTGTAAATCGATGTGAATGTGTGTGTGTGTGCCTGCATTCCTGTGTGTAATTATGAAAAGGACCGGAGCTGTCGTACACTAGATGTGTGTGAAGGATTCCTTGGTGTGTGTGTGTGTGCGCCACATTTGTGTGTGTTTTGAAGGAATCTGTATCGTGAGCGCTTGGCGGTGGGAAGTGTGGAAGTAGCCATTCAGTGGAAATGGCCAGTCACAAACTTGAGTGAATACAATATTTCCTCAGATTCAGTGCCATCTCTCCCCAGCTCATAGTTGATATCACTGCCTATAACCTCCATTGAATAAATCCATAAATATAATTTCCTGTGTGGCCGTGCCCGTACGTTCTGCTGGCCCCTCGCACTCGCTAAATGAGCTGATTTGCACATCGCTGTGTGTGACCTCGATTCTAATCCCAGGAATAGGGCCCTCCAAATCACTGTTTGTCCTTGTGATGTCACTCTTGACGTTCCGTTGTCGAATTATGATTCCGCCACACTCTCTCTTCTCGCTTCTCACCACACACACAGTGCACAAGGCTTTTCTTCCTTCCACATTGATGAAATAATAATCCCTCTTTTTCCTTTGTTCTTTTCCACTAAAAGGCTGTAGTCACTGTAACAGGCGTTTTAGAAATGATATTTACTGAACAAAAATAAAAATGCAACATGTAACAATTTCAACGATTTTACTGCGTTAAAGTTCATATGAGGAACTCAGTCAATTAAAATGAAAAAATTCGGTCCTAATCTATGTATTTCACATGACTGGGAATACAGGTATGCATCTTTTGGTCACAGATACCTTAAAGAAATGGGCCTCACAATGGGCCTCAGGATCTTGTCATGATATTTCCGTGCATTCAAAAATAAAATGCAATTTTGTTCATTGTCCGTAGCTTATGCCTGCCCATATCATAACCCCACCGCCACCGTTGGGCACTCTGTTCACAACGTTGACATCAGCAAACCACTCGCCCACATGACGCCGTACAGTACATGTTGTGAGGCCGGTTGGACGTACTGCAAAATTCTCTAAAACGATGTTGTAGGCGATTTATGGTAGAGAAATTAACATTAAATTATCTGGCAATAGCTCTGGTGGACATTCCGGCAGTCATCATGCCAATCGCACACTCCTATAAAACTTGAGACATCAGTAGCATTGTGTTGTGTGACAAAACTGCACATTTGAGAGTGGCCTTTTATTGTCCCCAGCACCTGTGTAATGATCATGCTGGTTAATCAGCTTCTTGATATGCCACACCTGTCAGGTGGATGGATTATCTTGGCAAAGGAGAAATGTTCACCAACAGGGATGTAAACAAATTTGTGCACAAAATTTGAGAGAATTAAGCTTTTTGTGCATATGGAACATTTCTGGGATCATGGGACCAACACTTTACATGTTGTGTTTATATTTTTGTTCAGTGTAGTTTTCTAACACCTGTCCTAGACCTTAGTAGACAGACTGGGTTTGGTGTGTAAGGTGTTCAGGAAACGAGGAAAAAACCAAACCAATCAGGTTGGACATGGCAATCGCGAGAGTAGGGAGTTTGGGAACCATTCTAACCCTGTGTTTATTGTCCCCCTCTAGGTCCAGGTCCCGTGGACCCCCCTGTGGTGTCAGCCCTCCAGTCACATAGTGTGTCAGTCTCCTGGGCCCCCCCAGCCCAGCCCAACGGGGTGATCACCCACTACACTCTCCACCTCACCTCCACCCTGTCACACAGTACTGCTACAGTACCAGGCAACACTACCAGTTACAGCCTCCATAACCTCCAGCCTTACCAACTATACAGCCTGCAGGTGGGTGGGGGGGAAGGAGCAATAATACAGTAATAACACCTACTGATGATTAAACACATTAAAGTCTATGCCTGTCTAACTGTATTGTCCTTTGTCGTGCTGTTAGGTGGAGGCCTGTACCCCGGCAGGGTGTACTCTCTCTGGGGAGTCCCAGTCCTTCCATACCCCCGCAGCCCCACCGGAGGGGGTCCCAGTACCCCATCTCTACTCTGACACTCCCACCTCAGTACTGCTGTCCTGGGGAGCCCCGGAGAGGAGCAACGGAGAACTGGAGGGGTGAGACATAACAAGAGATGGCTTTAATAACACTATTCCCCGTAGTGTGCTCTACTTTGGACAGCATCATGTGGCCATAGTAAACAAGAGTGAACAGAGTGTTACGCATGCCTCTTGGAGGGAACGCAACACCCTGCTACACTCAACTCCCCGTGGAGTGAAAAAGGTATGGGACTGTAAGTGCAGGTAAGGATGACAGAGGCTGAGAATTTATTTCCTCCTTCACAAGGTAATTTGGGGAAAAGGGGCTGGATGGAACCAAAGCAAAGAAAGTAAAAGTTAAAGAGCCCCCTCTCCTACCTACCCGCTACTTACCTAACTAGCACCACCTGGCACACTAACCAAAATACAAGGGTGGTCAACCCAGGTCTTACCTAGTGTGCATGGACAGAGTACATACTACAGGTATATGTATGCCCACAGGCCTCTTGCCCACAGGCCTCTAAACACTCCCAAGGTGCCTTCTCCTTCCCCCTGGGAACAAAAACAGAATAATTACTAACATGAAGTGAACAATTTCAATTATCATTTAGCATACACATACCTCTGCAGGACCAGCTACAATATACTTTACAACAATTATACAGCCCAAAAACACAGGACATACCAAAAAGCTCTCTCTTCCTAACAAAGGAACACTGGCTTTTCAAGCTGCAGAAGGAGTCGGTAATTGCAGACAGCTGTATATTTAAATGAACTACAACCGAAAATTTTATGAATTTCAGTTTCCATCTGTGCTCTCTTCCTGTATAGATTTGCATAATGCATTTTTTATAATAATCTTAATTCCTATCCATGTTTGTAGATGGGTGGTGGAGAGGAGGGTGAGAGGCACCCAGCAGGTATCTACAGTGGTCAGACTTCCCCCGTCCCCTCCTCCCCTCTCCTATCTGGACCACTCCTCAGCCATCAGCCCCTGGACCTCCTACCAGTACCGCCTAGTGGCCAGCACACAGGCTGGATCGAACACTAGTGCCTGGGCTAACATCACTACCAGACCCTCTCGCCCTGCCGGTCTAGTCCCACCACGGGTAGATGTGCTGGGACCGGACTCACTGCAGGTTGGTGGTTGTGTGGAGGTGTTGGTGTTGTGATTTTAGTGCTGTTTTGGTGCTGTTACTAAGCCAATAACAGACCACGTCTCAGCTAACCAGCCAATAAGATGTATCTACCTCAAGTTGTGGTAGACATTCTTCGAAACACTAGAGTACATAGGCCAATGTCATATTGGTATTCATGCTTATATTGTGTGTAGTCATTTTGAACAGTTACCTCCCTGAGCTCTCTCTCTCTCATATAACACACACACACACACACACACACACACACACACACACACACACTTACAACACTGTGTTTTAGACAGTCACTAAACTCAAGGTCCCCTTCAGGAAGTAGGCAGGGTCACGACCCTGTCTGTAGTGACTTCCTTCCTGTTGGCCATATTAACAAGACTCTAGCTAAGTATGAATGAAGACATCTAAATGAGCCCATCACGTCCCGCCCACACACACACACACACACGCTTGCACACATAGATTCATATGTACACGCCCCTGCACTAATGCTCATTTCAGACACACGCCTGTCATCACGATGCTTTTGGGTCAGAGGTCATTTGTTTCTTAGTGTTTTTTCCTGGTTCAGCCTAATTACATGTTTATGTCTGACCGTGGTAATGCAACAAGACAATAGTGTTCACTGAGACCCAGGTATAACTCTCTCTCTCTGGATTAAATTGCAATTTGTTGTCAGGAAGCATGGAATGAATACAGACACCAGTAGTTTTTTTATTTTAATCTTGCTCTCTCCATCTACTGATCTCTCTCTTTCTCCTTCTCTCTTTCTTTTCTTTCTCTTTCTTGATCCCGTCTGCCTCTCTTTAAAATCATACTGGAATCTGAGAATCCAACTGTTTTCCATTCGTGATTACTATATATATCTGACTAAGCTTGCCTTTACCTCAATCCTACCTCCTCTGGTACTTTACTAAGGACAATACAGCTTCTTCCCAGAACATGAGTAATTCCATCCAGGGTGCTATCGGTGTTTTAAGGTGGTATAAACCCTAGCAGTCTGCCTGCTGGTTGAATAGAGGGGTCTCCAGAGAGAGATAGAGAGGGCTAGCTAGCAGGGCCTTGCTGCCTGACAAACACCATTCAGGGGGAATTCATGTCACCAAACAGGCTTTGCAGCTTAGCGGTCCTCTTTGTACCAATACACCCACAGACTCCACACACACACACATACGCACAGGGGGTCCACACGTACACACACAAACACACACACACACACTTCTCTGTCTCTTCCTCTAGTCTTGAGAAAGAGCCAGAAACACAGACTGAAGTGCTGGTGACTTCAAACAAAGACCCTATTTACATAAACTAGTTTGAATAATTCATTTCCCCAACCCTGACTTCTATTTGTTGTTGTTTTTTCAGACTATTGTTGTTTCATTAATTTGTTAACAGCTGCGTTTACATGGCTAACGAGGTGAGAAGAGTTACACGTGTAAGACGCTAAGACTGGTTCTGCTATTTGCATATTCATCAGTTTATTTATTTACCAACAGACTGGTTCAATGGTCTCAGTGTGTTTTGTCTGGTTGTCTTAGCAATCACTGGAGCTTCCTGCAGTCTAGTGTTTGGTGTGTTTATTCACAGCTAGTGGTGATTTGTTACTTCTTTTTCAGCTAAGCTTTGTTTTTTTGGTTTTTTTTATTCCTGTGTTTTTCTAGTTATTGAAGGAAAGGGAAGTAAAGGCACGCACACGCACGCCAAACGCACGCACACACACACACAGACACACGCACACAGCCCTGAGCCCTAACTTATAGGTAGTGTGTGTGTTTGTGAATGGCCCTTTCCTGTACCTGTCAGTCCCAGGCCTCTATCTCTCTCCTCTCTGATCTCCACCATCCACAGATTACATCAGTGCATTCAATCTGGAAATGACATCCGCAAGCAGCCGCACTCTGGCAAATGAGCTATCTAACGCCACCCCACCCTATGCATGTGTGTGTGTAAATGTGTGTGTATATGTGTGTGTGTGGATCACACCATTTACCTCATTTTCTCACCTATTTACCGAAAATCAGAGCAGTTGAATTCCTCTTCCTAATCACACACTATGTCACTACAAGCTCCGCTTTTAACTGCATAGCAATTCCACACACTTTTAGCATTTTTATTAGGCTTTTTAATTCCCTGAAATGGTGACAAAATCACATGCAGGCAGCGCTAGCTAGGCAGCATGCTGTAGTTTTTGTATATAACAATTCCATTACTGCGGTTTCATTATTTTAGCATGTTGGCCTGCAAGGATGAACCCTGTTTAAATGTGTTGAAGGGAATCTGCCACTCAGGTCAATGTCAGGGTGTCTTTCTCTCTTTTTGCACAGTGCAGAGCAGTACGCACAGACACCCAAGCATGTAATTCCCATACATACACACATACATACACACATAGGCATGCGCAAGCACACAAACATGCACTGTTTGCGCACATGCACACACTGTACAGTACAAAACCACTTTCTGTAACTCATCCATCTAAAAGCGTTCTAAAGCACATAACATTCTGAACGGCCAATCACAGGCCTCCCTCGGACCCTGTTTCCCTGGTAAGAATTCAGAATATCCACATTACTTTGTGCGTGTGTGTTTGTGTGCGTGTCTGTGTCTGTGTGTGTGTTTGTGTGCGTGTCTGTGTGTGTTTGTGTGTGCCTCCCTCCCACTCTCCTCAGGTCATGTGGTCCCCTCCTGTCATCGCTAACGGAGTGATCGACCGCTATGAGATCCGCCTTCCCAACCCACGCGTATCCCACGACGACCTGTCCAACCTCACCGTAACGGTAACAGACCTGGTGCCCTATACTGACTACCTGGTCACCGTCCTGGCCTGCTCCTCCGGGGGTGGCCTTATTGGGGGTTGCACAGAGAGCCTGCCCACTGCCGTGACTACACTACCCACAATTCCCCAAAACCTGGCACCACTGGCAGTGGTGGCCGTCAGTGAGTCCTTCCTGGCCGTATCCTGGCAACCTCCCAACAGGCCCAACGGACCTAACCTCAGGTAAATGTTGTATTATTACCAGGCCACTTGGTTTAGGGAAACCCAGGGTTCTAGCTGTGAGGTAGAGATACACAATACAAATGAAATGCAGAAAGGTAAATCTGTGTGTAAATGTGTGTCAGGTTGTAGCAATAGCATCCAACATCTACATAGCAATTGCATCCAACATCGACACAGCACTAGCATCCAACATCTTCGTAGCACTAGCATCCAACATCTACAGTGGGGCAAAAAAGTATTTAGTCTGCCACCAATTGTGCAAGTTCTCTCACTTAAAAAGATGAGAGAGGCCTGTAATTTTCATCATAGGTACACTTCAACTATGACAGACAAAATGAGGAAACAAAAATCCAGAAAATCACATTGTAGGATTTTTAATGAATTTATTTGCAAATTATGGTGGAAAATAAGTATTTGGTCACATACAAACAAGCAAGATTTCTGGCTCTCACAGACCTGTAACTTCTTCTTTAAGAGGCTCCTCTGTCCTCCACTCGTTACCTGTATTAATGGCACCTGTTTGAACTTGTTATCAGTATAAAAGACACCTGTCCACAACCTCAAACAGTCACACTCCAAACTCCACTATGGCCAAGACCAAAGAGCTGTCAAAGGACACCAGAAACCAAATTGTAGACCTGCACCAGGTTGGGAAGACTGAATCTGCAATAGGTAAGCAGCTTGGTTTGAAGAAATCAACTGTGGGAGCAATTATTAGGAAATGGAAGACATACAAGACCACTGATAATCTTCCTCGATCTGGGGCTCCACGCAAGATCTCACCCCGTGGGGTCAAAATGATCACAAGAACGGTGAGCAAAAATCCCAGAACCACCCGGGGGGGACCTAGTGAATGACCTGCAGAGAGCTGGGACCAAAGTAACAAAGCCTACCATCAGTAACACACTACGCCGCCAGGGACTCAAATCCTGCAGTGCCAGACGTGTCCCCCTGCTTAAGCCAGTACATGTTCAGGCCCGTCTGAAGTTTGCTAGAGAGCATTTGGATGATCCAGATGAGGATTGGGAGAATGTCATATGCTCAGATGAAACCAAAATAGAACTTTTTGATAAAAACTCAACTCGTCGTGTTTGGAGGACAAAGAATGCTGAGTTGCATCCAAAGAACACCATACCTACTGTGAAGCATGGGGTGGAAACATCATGCTTTGGGGGCTGTTTTTTCTGCAAAGGGACCAGGACGACTGATCCGTGTAAAGGAAAGAATGAATGGGGCCATGTATCGTGAGATTTTGAGTGAAAACCTCCTTCCATCAGCAAGGGCATTGAAGATGAAACGTGGCTGGGTCTTTCAGCATGACAATGATCCCAAACACACCGCCCGGGCAACGAAGGAGTGGCTTCAGAAGAAGCATTTCAAGGTCCTGGAGTGGCCTAGCCAGTCTCCAGATCTCAACCCCATAGAAAATCTTTGGAGGGAGTTGAAAGTCCGTGTTGCCCAGCGACAGCCCCAAAACATCACTGCTCTAGAGGAGATCTGCATGGAGGAATGGGCCAAAATACCAGCAACAGTGTGTGAAAACCTTGTGAAGACTTACAGAAAACGTTTGACCTCTGTCATTGCCAACAAAGGGTATATAACAAAGTATTGAGATAAACTTTTGTTATTGACCAAATACTTATTTTCCACCATAATTTGCAAATAAATTCATTAAAAATCCTACAATGTGATTTTCTGGATTTCTTTTTCTCATTTCGTCTGTCATAGTTGAAGTGTACCTATGATGAAAATTACAGTCCTCTCTCATCTTTTTAAGTTGGAGAACTTGCACAATTGGTGGCTGACTAAATACTTTTTTGCCCCACTGTACGTAGCACTAGCATCCAACATCTACGTTGCACTAGCATCCAACATCTACGTAGCACTAGCATCCAACATCTACATAGCACTAGCACTAGCATCCAACATCCATATCAGTATTACTCTGAATAGTCTCACACACTCTTCACTGAACCAGACAGAGACTTGCGTTAACATGAGTGTTAATTATCTAACTCGTTATCTGTGTGTGTGAGTATTTACCACTTTAGTTCCTACTCTGTTCTCGTCACGATTAGGAGCTAAACCATTACAATTCATGAGTACTTTCCCCTCCACAGCTCAGATCAGTGTGTTTGTTTAAGTTGGTTTATGAAAGCTGGAATTAAGGCCTTCCCTTCTGATTGCAGCCCACATTAACATCACTGTGAGAGAGAATAACACTAACACCACAAGAATTAGAGAATAGAGAGAGAGAGAATAGAGAGAGAGAGAGAGAATAGAGAGAGAGAATAGAGAGAGAGAGAGAGAGAGAGAGAGAGAGAGAGAGAGAGAGAGAGAGAGAGAGAGACTGCAGAAGAGAGAGAGAGGGATAGAGTTACAGAGAAAGAGACAGAGAGGGGTGGAAAGAGAGAGAGAAAGAGAATAGAGGGATAGAGGGAAATAGACTGTGTTTGTGTGTGTATGTGTGTGTGATTATCCGTGTGTTTGGTGTGGTCCTCAGATACGAGCTGCTGAGACGTAAAAGCCGTCAGCCGTTGGCCGCGCAGCCCCCGGCAGATCTCCATCGCTGGTTCAATGTTTACGCCGGAGACAAATTGTTTCACCAAGATAAAGGCCTTAGCAGGTGAGATTATCAAAATTAGCTTTAGAGCAAACCGCCGCCACTGTGTACAGAGCTGTTTCGCGCTCCGATGCCATCTTTTAATGCCGCTCAAAGATACATTAAGCAAATATTCAAATAATTTAATTATTTTGTGCTAATCTCTGGCTGGCACTCGGCAGCAGCTGATTTTGTCCCTGTGCTTGCTAAAAGGCTTCTCTCTCCACTACTGACGTTTACTCTAGCTTCAAGTTAGACACTTTTAGATACATAAGCAGTTTAAGCAGTTTTCTGGACTTTCGCTGCTGTGCTAGCCTAGATTGTTCATAGTAGAAATATAATCGATTTCCGTTGAAGTTCGTGTTAGCCCTTGTTGCTAGTAATTGTTTTGTATTAGCCTAGATATTGCACCACTTTTGAAACAGGATGTGTTTTTGTACAGTATGTGTGTGTGAGTGCATGTGTGCGTGTCTTTGTATGTGCCTGAATGCAAGTGTGTTTTGTCTAACCTTTGCCTGGTCTATTTCGACGCTGTAGGTTCACATGGTACCAGTACCAGTTACTGGTCTATAATGACGTGGGCTACTCTACAGGACAGGTGGCTACGGGTGTTACCCTGGCAGGAGTACCCCTCCACCCGCCCTCTCTGTCTGTCCAGACCATCGACCATACATCCATTCACATCAGCTGGACAGAACCCTGTAAGAAGCTATATTTTAGTACCATATATAATACTGTCATGATAGTCCAAACTAGAACTGTTATTCACATAACAGGACCTTATTCAGTAGGGTAGGACAAGACTACTGTGTTGTTCTAGGAACCTTTTCCATATGGTCATGTTACATTTTATGTTTTAGTAATTTAGCAGACGCTCTTATCCAGAGGGAATTACAGGAGCAATTTGGATTAAGTGCCTTGCTCAATTGCACATCTACATATTTATCACCTAGTCGGCTCGGGGATTCGTACCAGCAACCTTACGGTTACTGGCCCATCGCTCTTAAATGCTAGGCTATCAGACGCCAAATGTTGATTATGACAATGAGTTCTCTGTCAACTGTCTCTATTCACCCCTCAGCTCTACAGGATCTCCAGGGTGAGGTGGAACTCTACACCCTCAGGGTCGAATCCTCTCACCTGAAACGAACTCTGACCTTCCCACCCGGGGTCGATTCCACGGTGATAGGTGACCTGCAGCCCAACACGCGCTACAGGGTTTCCCTGCAGGTGTCCAATGGGGCTTACAACACTTCTAATACTGAGGTCAACTGTACTACTGAAGATGGAGGTGAGAAGGGTGTGTGTGTGTGTGTGTGCTGTGGATGGGTGGTGTTGTGAAATGTGTTGGAGTGTTTTGTGAAATAGCAGGTCCCAGATCAATAGAAGGTCCCAGTGATTCTAATACCACACCAACCCTATTAGCGCTGACCAGCACCCTGACTCAACCCAGAAGGAACCATATCTACACCAAGACCCAGTTTATCGGCAACTACATCTACACCAAGATCCAACCCCTCTAGAAGCACAACAACACCACCACGACTTAACCGCTCTAGAACCACAACACCACCACCAAGACCTAACCCCTCTAGAACCACACCCAGACCAAGACCTAACCCCTCTAGAACCACAACAACACCACCACCACTTAACCACTCTAGAACCACACCCAGACCAAGACCTAACCCCTCTAGAACCACAACAATACCACCACCACCACTTTACCCCTCTAGAACCACACCCAGACCAAGACCTAACCCCTCTAGAACCACACCACCACCACTTAACCCCTCTAGAACCACACCCAGACCAAGACCTAACCCCTCTAGAACCACACCACCACCACCACCATTTAACCCCTCTAGAACCACACCCAGCCCAAGACCTAACCCCTCTAGAACCACAAAAACACCACCACCACTTAACCCTGCTAGAACCACACCCAGACCAAGATCTAACCCCTCTAGGACCACAACACCACCACCACTTAACCCCTCTAGAACCACACCTACGTTGCCTATGGGCACAAACCCACCGTTGCTGGACCAGACAGGACTGGCAAAAAGTGCTCTTCACTGATGAGTTGCGGTTTTGTCTCACCAGGGGTGATGGTCCGATTCGCGTTTATCGTCAAAGGAATTTTATTTATTTCACCTTTATTTATGAGCGTGGAGGGTCCGTCATGGTCTGGGGAGGTGTGTCACAGCATCATCGGACTGAGCTTGTTGTCATTGCAGGCAATCTCAACGCTGTGCGTTACAGGGAAGACATCCTCCTCCCTCATGTGGTACCCTTCCTGCAGGCTCATCCTGACATGACCCTCCAGAATGACAATGCCACCAGCCATACTGCTTGTTCTGTGCGTGATTTCCTGCAAGACAGGAATGTCAGTGTTCTGCCATGGTCAGCGAAGAGCCCGGATCTCAATCCAATTGACCTGTTGGATCGGAGGGTGAGGGCTAGGGCCATTCCCCCCAGAAATGTCCAGGAACTTGCAGGTGCCTTGGTGGAAGAGTGGGATAACATCTCACAGCAAGAACTGGCAAATCTGGTGCGGTCCATGAGGAGGAGATGTACTGCAGTACTTAATGCAGCTAGTGGCCACACCAGATACTGGCTGTTACTTTTGATTTTTACCCCCCCTTTGTTCAGGGACACATTATTCCATTTCTGTTAGTCACATGTCTTTGGAACTTTGTTTGTTTGTCTCAGTTGTTGAATTTTGTAATGTTCATACAAATATTTACACATGTTAAGTTTGCTGAAAATAAACGCAGTGAGAAGACATTTCTTTTTTTGCTGAGTTTACATACACACACACACACACACACACACACACACGTGCACACACGCACGCACGCACACACACACACACACACACACACACACACACACACACACACACACACACACACACACACACACACATACATACACAGTCGTCTGTTTTCTTTGAGTATGTGGAGGGGATAGAGAGATGAAGAGAGAGAGAAAGGCATAGATAGAAAGAAAGAAAGAAAGAAAGAAAGAAAGAAAGAAAGAAAGAAAGAAAGAGTGATTTTTAACTCGTGTTTAACCTGTGTTTCACTCCCCAGAGCCAGAGGGAGTGTTTCCTCCAGAGGTGGTTCCAGTAAACAGCAGTACAGTGCGTGTGCTGTGGTCTCCCCCTGTACAGCCTAACGGAGCTGTGACTGAATACTCTGTCTATCTAGACGGGACTGTACACGCTACTGCTGATAACACATCAGGATCATACTTACTGGGAGGACTGCTGCCCTTCACCGTCTATGACATAAAGGTACTGTAGTACTCAATCACTCAACTCCTACAGGTTTGAATGACTTCTGTTCTTGATGGTGTACTGTTTTGTGTGTTTCTATGTAAAAGGTGAGGGTGTGTGTTTTGTTGTGTATTACAGGTGGAGGTGTGTACTGTGTATGGGTGTGTGAAGAGTAATGCTACTCAGGTGACTACAGTGGAGGATCTACCTGCCGACATAGCACCTCCACACACACAGGTGCTCAGCCCCAGGTGAGTTAGCCTCTGTGTGTGATTGTGATTGTGTGTGTGCATGCTTGCTTGTGTGCAAGTGTTTATGTGTGCGTGTTCAGGAATGCATGTGTGTGTGATGGCGGACAAAGCCAGAAGCCTTTCCCCTCTCTCTCTCTCTCTCTGTGTGTCTCTGTCTCTGTCTCTGTCTCTGTCTCTGTCTCTCTGTCTCTCTGTCTCTCTCTGTCTCTACCTTTGTCTACCTGTCATAATCAGGAGCTGTGTAACTTGTGCCCCAGTAGAAAACTAACCACAGATCGATGGCCCTGACATGTCCCTCTCTGGCCTACATGAGCCCCAAACACTTCATTCATTCGCCACGCTAGATTTACCAGTGTGGAATTTAATCAATAGTTAATTCATTAATTCTGACGCAAGCTACGTGCTGCCCGGAGAAAGAGGGGGAGAAACAGAGGGAGTGAAGAGAATTCTTGTACGGCTTAGGGTTTGATTGAAATATGTACCGCACATGCTGGTTTACGCACGCATGCGCACACACACGCCCAAGGTGACACACGCACATACAGTAGTAGAAGTGTGCGTGCGTCTCCTTCATGGTTAGTATCTGCCAAAGGTACAGTAGTTAAAAAGAGAAAAATCTATATTTGAAGTGTATAAAACACTCTGACACCATAACTGACTGAGGGGCTCGAGACGGGGCAGTCCACACTGGGTGGTGTGTGTGGCTTTTCAACTCAACCCTAATATTTCTTTCTCTGTTTGGCCTTCCTCTCTCCCTTCACTCTCTCCCTCCACGATCTCTCCCTCTCTCTCGCTCTCTCCACCCTCTTTCCCTCCTCCAGATCAGTGAGGGTGGAGTGGTCTTCTCCAGGCCAGCCCAGTGGTATCATGCTAGGCTACGAGGTGTGGAGGAAGATGCTGAGACCCTGTGGGGGGGCCGAGTGGGGGTCAAGTGTGACCCAGGGGGGTGAGGGGTCAGAGGTCAGATGCTCCTACCTGCAGTGCTCCGCCTCTCAGGGGGTGTGTGTGGCGTCCTGCTACCAACCTCAGAGACAGGTAACTCTCTCTTTACACATAGAATAAGTTGTTGCCCATATAATATAATAACATGTACAGTACCAGTCAAAAGTTTGGACACACCTACTCATTCCATTTTCTTTTCATTTTGACTATTTTCTACATTGTAGAATAATAGTGAAGACATCAAAACTATGAATTAACATATGAAATCATGTAGTAACCAAAAAAGTGTTAAACACACCTTTTAATACCCACCCTTTGATGACAGCTTTGCACACTCTTGGCCAGCGGTAGTCACCTAGAATGCATTTCAATTAACAGATGTGCTTTGTTAAAAGTTCATTTGTGGAATTTCTTTCCTTCTTAATGCGTTTGAGCCAATCAGTTGTGTTATGACAAGAGGGGTGGTAAACAAAAGATTGCCTTATTTGGTAAAAGACCAAGTCCATAATATGGCAAGAACAGCTCAAATAAGCAAAGAGAAATGACAGTCCATCATTACTTTAAGACATGAAGGTCAGTCAATCCAGAAAATGTCAAGAACTTTGAAAGTTTCTTCAAGTACAGTTGCAAAAACCATCAAGCGCTATGATGAAACTGGCTCTCATGAGGACCACCACAGGAAAGGAAGACCCAGAGTTACCTCTGCTGCAGAGGATAAGTTCATTAGAGTTCACTTCACCTCAGATTGCAGCCCAAATAAATGCTGCACAGAGTTCAAGTAACAGACACATCTCAATATCAACTGTTCAGAGAAGACTGCGTGAATCAGGCCTTCATGGTCGAATTGCTGCAAAGAAACCACTACTAAAGGACACCAATAAGAAGAAGAGACTTGATTGGGCCAAGAAACACAAGCAATGGACATTAGACCGGTGGAAATCTGTTCTTTGGTCTGATGAGTGTCTTTGTGAGACGCAGAGTAGGTGAACAGATGATCTCCGCAAGTGTGGTTCCCACCATGAAGCATGGAGGAGGTGTGATGGTGTGGGGGTGCTTTGCTGTCTGTGATTTATGTAGAATTCAAGGCACACTTAACCATCATGGCTACCACAGCATTCTGCAGCGATATGCCATCCCATCTGGTTTGCGCTTAGTGGGACTAGCATTTGTTTTTTCAACAGGACAATGACCCCAAAAACACCTCCAGGCTATGTAAGGGTTATTTTACCAAGGAGAGTGATGGAGTGCTGCATCAGATGACCTGGCCTCCACAATCACCCAACCTCAACCCAATTGAGATGGTTTGGGATGAGTTGGACCGCAGAGTGAAGGAAAAGCAGATAACAAGTGCTCAGCATATGTGGGAACTGTTGGAAAAGCATTCCTCATGAAGCTGGTTGAGAGAATGCCAAGATTGTTCAAAGCTATAATCAAGGCAAAGGGTGGCTACTTTGAAGAATCTCAAATGTAACATATATTTTGATTTGTTTAACACTTTTTTGGTTACTACATGATTCCATATGTGTTATTTCATAGTTTTGATGTCTTCACTATTATTCTACAATGTAGAAAATTGTAAAAATAAAGAAAAACCCTAGAATGAGTAGGTGTGTCCAAACTTTTGCCTGGTACTGTATATCATGTGTATATGACAAATAAACAAACTGGAAATCCTTACTCAACTCTGGTTCTGGAGTAACAGGGAAACACAGGGCAGCCCATTTGTGTTCCACTCCCAATACTAGCACAGCTAGTTGACTTTGGAGGAAAACATCATAATACTGAAAATGTTCTCAGAATTTTTTGTAAATCTCATATAAGAGGCTAAGAAGTATTATTTATATGGGCCCAGGTGTGCAAGTATAGCGATGTAACAAAACAATGCCCCCCTTGGTATTTGAGAAACGCTGGTGTAAAGCTCTCCTGCTGTAACACAACAGACACGGTCAGATGTTTGAAACAGTTTTATTTATGCAGGAGACACAGTCATCGTCCTCCTTCCAGCGATTGTTTTCACTAAACAGATTAACTTGTCGTTCTGACGATTGCTGCAATCCTCATGTCATTGAAATCCTGCCAACTTGGCAAGCTACCCATACGCCATACGTCTGTCCCCTCAGCACGGGAATCATGCGACACACACAGACATACACACACACACCAAGATGATGAAGACAAAAGATCCCAGGCGTACCCAAGGACACACACTTTATCCCATAATACAGTCGAGTCATTATAGAGGCACAGGCCCGTAGTGTAGAACAAGAGCAGTACACACAGCGGCCATTTTATATACACGGGTGGAGGGAGCAGGGCATGTTGTACACAGCTAATTAACTCTCTCTCTCTCCCCCCTCTCTCTTTCTCTCTGAGTCCTCTCTCTCTCTCTCTCTCTCTCTCTCTCTCTCTCTCTCTCTCTCTCTCTCTCTTCCTTTGTGTGTGTGTGTGTGTGTTCTCCAGGTGTGTTGTGATGGTGTGGTCTACACCAGTAAACCTCTACACCTGTGCTGTGAGGGGCGTTACCAGCCCTCACCAAACTCCTCCCACACTCTGTGCTGCGGTGGGAAGCTCCTCCCACCTCTCCCGGACCACCAATGCTGTGGAGGATACTACATTCCTGTGGCGACCGGTGAGTACCCATAGGAAATCATTTAGCAAAATCTATAGTTGTTCATGTTCTGCCTCACAAGAAAACCATATATATCGTTTCCATCTGTTTCAGTTTCACTTCTCTTCAAAATGTTTTGGGAAATCAACTGTTTACACTGTTTGAAACTTAATCACAATGTTTTCTTACCTTACCAACAAAACAAACTTAACAGATTACTGCTCCTCCTCCACCTCCTCCTCCTCTCCCCCAGGAGAGGTGTGCTGTCCTGACCCGGGTCAGGGGCGTGTGTCGGTAGGGGTGGGTGACGCTTGCTGTGGGCGGGTGCCCTACTCCCCGTCAGGGGGGCAACTGTGCTGTGGAGGGGAGCTCCATGACGGCTACAGGTCCCAGTGCTGCGGCGGTACAGTCATAGAGGATACCCTGGTCTGCTGTGGAGATGCAGAGAGAGGGAAGCCACACACACCTTTAACAGGTGACAGATTTACACAAGCTACACCACACACACCTTTAACAGGTGACAGATTTACACAATCTACACCACATATTAAATACACAGGCTAGTCAAGAAAGAGCCGTCGATTTCGGACATTTGAAAAGGTCCTGAGGACGCTGATTTATGCCTTCATCAGCGCTCACCCTGAAACAGTTCACAGTTCACAGCAAGCAGAGTACTTGATGATACTTAATGGAAACAGCGTATTCTTTTTTATTATGAACTGGCTGGTTCGAACCCTGAATGCTGATTGGTCGACAGCCATGGTATATCAGACCGTATACCACGAGTATGACAAAACATTTATTTTTACTGTTCTAATTACATTGGTAACCAGTTTATTATAGCAGTAAGGCACTTCTGGGGTTTGTGGTATATGGCCAATATACCACGGCTAAGGGCTGTGTCCAGGCACTCCGTCTTGTGTTGTGCATAAGAACAGCCCTTAGCCGTGGTATATTGGCCATATACCACACCCCCTTGGGCCTAATTGCTTAATTAATTTGTTTTAAGCCTTCCCCAAACCATAGCCCTAACTTTAACCACTCGGGAATTAATACCTAAACTTAACCCTTTGAGTTGTTGCTGTTTTAACCCAGTAACCACACGGAATTAACCCTGTAACCACGCAGAATTATTGGGTAAGAAATCGACTTTCATCCAATTACGGTGAATTCCGAAGTGAGACTATGAAATCATGTTGAAATACAACACACATACGCATACTTATAACAGGTGAGAGATTAACACAAGCTACGACACACACACACAATAAATGTCTGTCCTACCCACATCCACGTTACACTTCCCCAAAAAGTTTAGGCTGGGTCCTCAGTGACTTTATAATGACACTGGGAAGAGAGATGGCAGGTATAGGGGAGGAGAGTTAGAGAAAGAGGGGGAAGGGTGGAAGAGAGGGAATTGCTCTCTTTTGGGGTCGTCTCTCCCCTGTGGTGTCTCTGAGCGCAGGCACCCAGGCACAGATGGGCAGGGGTGTGTGTGTGTGTGTGTGTGTGTGTGTGTGTGTGTGTGTGTGTGTGTGTGTGTGTGTGTGTGTGTGTGTGTGTGTGTGTGTGTGTGTGTGTGTGTGTGTGTGTGTGCGTGTGTGTGTGAGCGTGTGTGAGCGTGTGCTTGTCAGTGTGTGTGTGGGGTGGCACACAGTGTCAGACGTCTTTGTCACGGCAGATGATAGAGCGGGCAAGGGATGGCACTGGCGAGGGCACTGCCAAGCACTCTGCAGGAAACACACACACACACAATTCACACACACATTCACACACAGCAGGGTTCACTCTGCAGAAGTCAAAGGGCACATACTGCCAGACTTGGACACGGCACACTATTTATCACACAACATATAAACAAGGACCCCATAAGGATGTGTTGTATAGTGTCATTAGTCTCTCTCCTCACAGATGCTCTTTATATTGTACTGTACCATAAAGGACTCAGGAGTGCTCAAGTCCTTTCTGAACCAGGTAACCAGCTTAGTTAAACCATGAGGAAACCATTTCACAAAATGTCCAATGGAATGTTTTGATTGCCTGTTTTCTGCCAAATGAACAGAATTCTCAACAGTGAAGACTTATGCTGGGATCAATTCCTGAGTCACATATTGCAATATCTGACTGTAATACCTTCTTACTCCCTCTTCCCCTCTCTTTCTCTCTTCCTCCTTCCTGTCTTCCATCTTTCATTAGCGTTATCTTCCTGGAGTGAGAATATGCTTCTCTCCTCCTCTTCCTCCTCTTCCTTCTTCCGCTCTTCTCCTCCCTGCTCTCCTCTTCCTCTTCTTCCACCACCTCTACTCCCCTTCCTTTCCCCCTCTTCTCTCCTCTCATCTCTCATTAGCGTTAGCTCTCCCAGTGAGAACATATGGTATGATGGATAGTTGGGCTAGCTCGGTTAGCGATGCTAAAGGCCATTTGCACTGTCGGAGGGCCCGGGGCCGCCGCACCAGCCCCGATCTGAGCGTCTGCTGCTCCCCACAAAACACACACACACACACACAGCAACACTTATTATAGGATGGGCTACTTAACCTTGGCAACAACACTTTCAACGACACTCTGAAGGATTCGTCCTCAGCAGGACATAGCTGCTGAGAAGTTCATGTTCAGTTAACCTTCCCTACTTTTGGGAGTTTTACCACAATTACTTGTTTGATCTGTTTTTGTGATTGTGGAAGAGAATAGTAAAGTGAGAGAGGACAAAGGCAGCCAATTCAGCTTGAAAATCCAAGTGAATTTTAATCAAGAAAGAATGAAAGAATGAAAGAATGAAAGAAAGAGAAGGAAAGAAAGAAAGAAATAGTGGGGGCTTAGGAAAGAGTAAAGATATAGAAAAGATAGAGATGGGATGGAGAGAGAGAGGAGGGGAGTGTGAGGGCTCCCTGTGTCCGTGTGAAGGGTGTCCTGTGGTGGCCAGCTGATAGGCGATAGAGGGTGATGTGATTATCAGGTCCCCGAAGTGCGATCTATCACACATTACACTCTGCTCTGTCAAGAACCATACACACCCTCCACGGGGGAACAGCAATGCTGGGAGACAGGCTGTCTGCCGGCTCACACAAACACACACACACACATACAAATGTGTGTATCCTCGGGGCAGGGCTATTGAATTTGAGCCGGGGGAAAAAGGGAAATTAAAAAGGTGAAATAGAATAAAAGAGGAAAACAAAATGTGATCAGTTTAACCTGTTCAAGGTAATGTGATATAAACAGCCACATCAGCCATATATTTCATGTATTTATTTAACCTTTATTTAACCATGCCAGTAAGTTGAGAACCTGCCCTCATGTTCAACAACCGCCTGTCCAAGAGTCCAAAATACAGCAAGGAACAAATAAACATGGAAAACGCGATAGTTGAAATACGTGAGTACAAGCATGGTAAATATCATCCATACAAAAGCAGTAGCGTAGGGGGATTATATGACCTGGACAGACTGTGTGGTTATGAACTATCATTCACATACACTCTCCAGGTCACCACTCTCTATACAACTCTACAGCAGGGTAGAGAGAAAGACGAAAGGCAGAAAACAAATTCCAATCCCTGTTTAATACTGCAGTTATCTTACATTAAAACATAGATTTAGCCTACCAGCAGGTTGCAGAGTCAGGGGAAGGACAGTAAACAGACCTTTAGTGTTTAAAAGACTACAAAAATGCTGGAATATGTGTAATATTAGCCTATCCATTAGTTAGTGGGTTTGTCTGAGGATAAAGAACTGTTGGTTCAGTCTTCAGTTTATGTTACATAAAAACGTTGATCCATACTAATAGCAAGTTGGAGTGTTTGGGGAGACAGACAGACAGCAAACTTGTTAGTCTGCTGTATTTTCAGACTAATACCGTATCAGACTCCTCTCTTGAGTCGCTCTATTTACTTTCGTTTGTTTCGTTTTTTTGAGGATGAAGATAGTTTAGCGGACTCACGGCTGTTTGGCCTCCCAGAGCTCTTAACCCCTTATAAGTCACTTCCCTGCTGTGTGTGCCCCTCTCTACCCCTCCCCCCCTTCTCACCCTTCCTTAAGTCGCTACTTCCCAGTGTGTGCGCTCCCCTAACTCTTCCCCCTCCGCCTGTGTGGTGTGTGCACCAGCCCAAACGTTCAAGGGCAATTCTGAATATCCCTTTTCACCGTTTAAGTGTTAAAAGCCTCTCGGTCCGGGGGGTGTTATGTCAACGCGGCGCCATCATCAGCCCGGGTGATGGAAACGGCTGTGATGATGCTAAAAGAAAGGCGGGAAAAAAACATAATAAGCAAATATGTTTTTCAAGGACACCGTGACCATTTGCTGGAAGAAATTTATCCCTGTAGTTAAGAGCTGAGCCTGACGAGATGAGGCTGGGTGTGTGCGTGTGCGAGCTAGTGATGCGTGTGCATTTTCTGGTGTATTTGGGCTTGTGTGTATATTAGTGTTTTTGTGTGTGTTTGTGTGTGTGTGTGTGGCGCCATGCTTAATCATCCCTCGCATGAATGTCCTCGCATTGTTCTGCCAAAACTCTCACATCAGCACTGGGGACCTATCGACAGACGAACAGACAATACGTCCTAAACAAGCGTTGTCTATCTGGGGTGTTTTAAAAGACAGAGTGGAGGCTGAACAGATGAAGACGTTTCCTTTTAATGTGTTTATGATGATGTATTTTCTATTGAGTTAACTTAATGGCCTTAACATCCTCCAGCCATTACATTAGCATGTAGCTGTTAGCTGCTAGCTGTTTGCCGCTGTGTTGGAGACCCAGGGTTAGAGTTGGGCTGTGGATTCAATCAAACACTAATCACTAAGTAGTGGGGAAAGTGTAGGGAAAGCTCTGGAACTGAAGCAAAGGCTACTGAAATACATTACGAACACACTCTGATACAAACAATTGCTCTAACAAACAGTAAACACACAAACACACTTTAGCAGATGGTTTGTAAGTGTTGGCTTGGTATAGGTTTCGAAAGCCTCATAAAGAAGGGCAGTGATTGGTAGATGGCTAACAATAACAAATCAGACATTGAATATCTCTTTAAGCATGGTCAAGTTAATAATGATGCTGTGGATAATGTATTAAACCACCCAGACACATCAAAGATGCAGTCGTCCTTCTAAACTGAGCTGCAGAACAGGAGGGAAACTGCTTAGGGACGTCACCATGAGGCCATTGGTGATTTTAAAACAGCTACAGTTCACTGGCTGTGATGGGAAAAAACTGAGGATGGATCAACAACATTGTAGTGACTCCACAATAATGACCTAATGACTAGTAACATCATTACAACTTAATTGGAGTCCACCAGTGGCTAATTTAATTGTTTGGACATAATTTATAAAGAAAAAAAAAACTTGTCTATATAAGGTCCCACAGTTGACAGTCAGAGCAGAAACTATACCATGAAGTCCAAGGAACTGTCCGTAGAGTCTGAGGGATCAACAGTGTCCACATCATCAACAAACTAACATGGTCCAAGCACACCATGACAGTCGTGAAGCGGGCACGACAAAACCTTTTCCCCCTCAGGAGACTGAAAAGATTTGGCATGGGTCCCCAGATCCTCAAAAGGTTCTACAGCTGCACCATGGAGAGCATCCTGACTGGTTGCAACACTGCCTGGTATGACAACTGCTCGGCCTCCGAACGCAAGGCACTACAGAGGGTAGTGCAAACAGCCCAGTACATCACTGGGGCCAAGCTTCCTGCCATCCAGGACCTCTATACCAAAGACTCCAGCCACCCTAGTCATAGACTGTTCTCTCTGCTACCACACGGCAAGTGGTACCGGAGCGCCAAGTCTAGATCCAAGAGGCTTCTAAACAGCTTCTACCCCCAAGCCATAAGACTCCTGAACATCTAGTCAAATGGCTACCCAGACTATTTCCCCCGCTCTCCCCTCTCCACACCACTGCCACTCTCTGTTTTCATCTATGTCACTTTAATTAACTCTACCTACATGTACATACTACCTCAACTAACCGGTGCCCCCGCACATTGACTCTGTACCGGCACCCCCCTGTATATATTGTTTTTTACTGTTTCTTTTTAATTACTTGTTACTTTTATCTCTTATTCTTATCCGTTATTTTTTAAACTGCACTGTCGGTTAGGGGCTCGTAAGTAAGCATTTCACCTGTTGTATTCGGTGCATGTGACTAAATAAATTGGATTTGATTTGATTAGATCTCCAAGATAGAATTGTGATGAGACATATACCTGGGAAAGGGTATAAAAATGGCTAGAGTGTTGAAAAGTACATTGGTCTCCATCATTGAGAAATGAAAAAAAATATTCAACTACCCAGACTCAGCCTAGAGCTGGCCATCCGACCAAACTGAGCAACCGTGCAAGAAGTACCTTGGTCAGGGAGATGACCAAGATCCCAATGACCACTCTGACAGAACTACAGAGTTCCTTGGCTGAGATGGGAGAACCTCTACCTCTACAACAGTCTCTACAGCACTTTTCCAATCTGGGCTTTATGGGAGAGTGGCCAGACGGAAGCCACTCCTGAGAAAAAGGCACATGACAGCACGTCTGGAGTTTTCAAAAAGGCACGTGAAAGACTGAGAGCATAAGGCAAAATATTCTGTTGTCTGATGAGACAAAAATGTAACTATTTGGCCTGAATACAAAGCGAATGGAGCCAAATACAGGCAAATCCTTGATGAGAACTTGCTTCAGAGTGTAAACTACCTTAGACAGGGGTGATGATTTACGTCCCAACAGGACAATGACCCAAGAATACAGCCAAAGCAACGCTGGAATGGCTTCAGAACAAGAATGTGAAAGTCCATAAATTGGCCCAGTCAAAGCCCAGACTTGAATGCCATTGGAAATTTGTGGATAGACTTGCTGTTTATTTCTGTATTTCGTTTTCAATAAATTAGCAAAAAAATTCTACAAACATGTTTTAACTTTGTCATTATTGCGTGTAAATGGGTGAGAAAAAAATCTAATCAATCCATTTTGAATTCAGGCTGTAACACAACAAAACTACCTCCTTATTTTCAAGCATGGTGGTGGCTGCATCATGGTATGGGTATGCTTGACATCGGCAAAGACTGGGGAGTTTTTCAGGATGAAAAGAAACAGGTTGGAGCTAAACACAGGCAAAATCCTAGTGTAAAACCTGCTTCAGTCTGCTTTACACCAGACACTTGGAGAGGAATTCAACTTTAAGCAGGACAATAACCTACAACACAATGTCAAATCTACTCTGGAGTTGCTTAACAAGAAGACAGTGAATTTTCCTGAGTGTCCAAGTTAAAGTTTTGACTAAAATCTACTTGAAAATCTATATCAAGACTTGAAAATATTGCACAATACGTTCTTATGAGACTTACCCAAGAAGTCTCACAGCTGCAATCGCTGCCAAAGGTGTTTCTAACATGTATAGACTCAAAGAACTGAATAATTTTCAGCTCTATATCTGACATGGTACAGGGGTCTTCTTTTTTAAGCCCATAACCATGTGTGTGAGGTGTATACTTTTGTTTCAAAATAGGTGTGTTTAAGACTACCAAGAAACACTGTGTGACCCTGATTCAGCCCACTGCAGTAAAAGGTTAATCCCATTTTGTACCACAATAAAATGTAAAGAATTCCAAGTGGGCTGTTGACTTTCTGTAGGCACTGTACACAAACACACACTTGAGAGTGCATCTGTGAGGGGCGATCAATACAGTCTCGTGTTCAGCGTCTTTTTACCTGTGCTTTTACCTGCTACCCCTCTCTCTCTCTTTCACACTCTCCCTATTTCTCCATTCCTCTCTCCATCGCTATCTCCGTCACTCCCTCTATCAGAGAGAGGTTCAGGTGTAGGATGTTAATTTGAGCCAGTTTGCTACAGCAGGAAAATAATCCTGCATCAACAGGAAATGTGAAGTATTATGTAGATTATAATTCATGGACATTTTTGTACGGTTGATACATTTTTCATTAGGGAAAATCAAGTCTGAAATTTCATAGTGGATTACAAACTTACAAACTTTAGAAGCCTTTTAAAACTAAAATAAACTACAAGTTTGCGTTTCCTGCTGTGCTGGGACATTCTCAGTAGCAAAAGAGTGATCAAATTAAGATCCTACATCTGTATAAGCACATGCACAGGTGCACGCTGTGTGTCTCCAGGGGATGGTCCACAGGGACTGGTGTAAACTGCCAGCCCAGCCTTTCTGTCCTGTCACACACACACAGTGTGAGAAAGTCAATTCAATGTGATTTCATCACAACGCACAGTGCATCCTCCCAGGAAGGTAGTGTGTGTGGGGTTTGGTATGTGTGTGTCGCTTACCCACAGTCCCCCTGGTAATGCAGAGTACACAAGAATATTAATATAACAGTGAAACTCTCTGTTATTGATACTGTTACCAGTGCTATTCCTGGAATGTAAAGAGCCCTTGTTCCGTGCCGTGTCTGTGACTTTGAAAATGTGTGTGTGTGTGTATGTGGACATGGGGACCTGTATGCATGTTTATGAAGTTAAACGGGGGCTAATATATTCAGGTATTTAAAAGTGTTTTGTTTGTTTTAAGTTGGGGTTTAGTAGCCGAAAGGCTAACGTAATCCACGACACACATTTTTATCAGTTGTTCATTGCAGGCTAAATATTTACTTCTCATTAAGTGAATGAACCTTAATTCACACTGCCTAAGCACCTTCTGTCGGCACGAGTCCCCTGCGCTCTAATGAATGTATGCAAATCCATCATCAATCTGAAGATTAGCTACAGTGCTGTGCTGTGCTGTGCAATGCTGTGTGTGTGTGTGTGTGTGTGTGTGTGTGTGTGTGTGTGTGTGTGTGTGTGTGTGTGTGTGTGTGTGTGTGTGTGTGTGTGTGTGTGTGTGTGTGTGTGTGAGTGTGAGTGCGTGCTTACAGAGAGATTGTGTTTCTGTTGAAATACTGATATAAAAATAACTGAAGTTTAGCTTTAGAGGAGATATCAGACTAGAGTACCTACTCTATGTCCCTCTCTCTCTCTCACTCTCTCTCTACTGTTTGGCTGGAAGGTGAAAGGGATGGAAAGAGGATGGAGGGAAGTGGAAGAGGAGAAGAGGGAAGGTAGAAAAGGACAGATGGATGGATGGATGGAGGGGTTTTGAACAGTCACTGTAAGCATCATAATTACTTGTCCATTATTTCTCTATTTTCTCTCTGCATTGTTGGGAAGAAAGCATTTCACTGTTAGTCTACACCTGTTGTTTTACGAAGCATGTGACAAATACAATTAGATTTGATTTGACCAGGTCACAGTATCAAAGTTCACATTTCCCTGAGGAAGGAATGAAAGAGGAAGGAATGAAAAGAGGAAGGAATTAAAAGAGGAAGGAATGAAAAGAGGAAGGGATGAAAAGAGGAAGGAATGAAAAGAGGAAGGGATGAAAAGAGGAAGGAATTAAAAGAGGAAGGGATGAAAAGAGGAAGGGATGAAAAGAGGAAGGAATTAAAAGAGGAAGGGATGAAAAGAGGAAGGGATGAAAAGAGGAAGGAATGAAAAGAGGAGGGAATGAAAAGAGGAAGGGATGAAAAGAGGAAGGGAGGTGGTAAAGATGATCAAACACCCTGTAAAAAGCGGAGGGCATCCGGAAGGGAAGTGGAAAGGAAGATAGGACAGGGACTTGTGTGTTTGCATGCGTGCATGTGTGTGTGTGTGTGTGTGAGAGGGTTGCTGCTGCTGGAGAGGAGAGGATAAAGCTATTTTTGAAAACTGTTGAGCTGTTTATTTGCAAGTCATTGAAGCTGAAGTGATGCGCCCTGGGAATCGCCACCGAGCACCGCTCCGCAACAGCTGCCGTCCCTAAGTGAGTTAGCGAGCGTCAGACATCTTTATGTCACGACGGCCCGTGATTTATGCCGCATCGCTCGGCGGAGCCACGGAGCCTGCACGCGGCAGCAAGAGAGAATCAGCTGAAGCCATCCGTTTGGCGGCCGAGTGAAAAGAGCGTGTGGATTAATGGCTCTGTCATAGTTTATATGCGCAAAGAAGAAACACTGATTAGAGTATTAAGCAATTAGCCATTTATCACCGTGGAACTAGGTAGCCGGGTAATTAAAGTAGTGGTGGTTTACCCACGGAAAGAACGTACCACTCACGCACTGTTACAGTCACTACCACAGAGAGCTGGAACTATAGGAAGTGCTCAAATACTGTTACAGTCACTTCAGAGATCTAGAACTGCAATAGAAAGGGGTTCTGTGCTCTGTCAGTTGCTAAAGAGATATGGAACTAATATAGAGAGGGTTCTGTGTTCTGTTAGAACCACTACAGGCTTTATGACTAGAGGACATTAGCTCAGTACAGTAGTTGTTATGGCTGTATGACTAGAGGACGTTAGCTCAGTACAGTAGTAGTTATGGCTGTATGACTAGAGGACGTTAGCTCAGTACAGTAGTTGTTATGGCTGTATGACTAGAGGACGTTAGCTCAGTACAGTAGTAGTTATGACTGTATGACTAGAGGACGTTAGCTCAGTACAGTAGTTGTTATGGCTGTATGACTAGAGGACGTTAGCTCAGTACAGTAGTAGTTATGGCTGTATAACTAGAGGATGTTAGCTCAGTACAGTAGTTGTTATGGCTGAATGACTAGAGGACATTACCTCAGTACAGTAGTTGTTATGGCTGTATAACTAGAGGACGTTAGCTCAGTACAGTAGTAGTTATGGCTGTATGACTAGAGGACGTTAGCTCAGTACAGTAGTTTTTATGGCTGTTTAACTAGAGGACATTAGCTCAGTACAGTAGTAGTTATGGCTGTATGACTAGAGGACGTTAGCTCAGTACAGTAGTTTTTATGGCTGTTTAACTAGAGGACATTAGCTCAGTACAGTAGTTGTTATGGCTGTATGACTAGAGGACGTTAGCTCAGTACAGTAGTAGTAATGGCTGTATGACTAGAGGACATTAGCGCAGTACAGTAGTAGTTATGGCTGTATTACTAGAGGATGTTAGCTCAGTACATTATGGCTGTATGGCTGTATGACTAGAGGACGCTAGCTCAGTACAGTAGTAGTTATGGCTGTATGACTAGAGGACATTAGCGCAGTACAGTAGTAGTTATGGCTGTATTACTAGAGGATGTTAGCTCAGTACATTATGGCTGTATGGCTGTATGACTAGAGGACGCTAGCTCAGTACAGTAGTAGTTATGGCTGTATAACTAGGAGACATTAGCTCAGTACAGTAGTTGTTATGGCTGTATCACTAGAGGACGTTAGCTCAGTACAGTAGTAGTTATGACTGTATGACTAGAGGACGTTAGCTCAGTACAGTAGTTGTTATGGCTGTATGACTAGAGGACGTTAGCTCAGTAGAGTAGTTGTTATGGCTGTATAATTAGAGGACATTAGCTCAGTACAGTAGTTTTTATGGCTGTTTAACTAGAGGACATTAGCTCAGTACAGTAGTAGTTATGGCTGTATGACTAGAGGACGTTAGCTCAGTACAGTAGTAGTTATGGCTGTATGACTAGAGGACGTTAGCTCAGTACAGTAGTTGTTATGGCTGTATGACTAGAGGACGTTAGCTCAGTACAGTAGTTGTTATGGCTGTATAACTAGAGGACATTAGCTCAGTGCAGTAGTTGTTATGGCTGTGTAACTAGAGGACATTAGCGCAGTACAGTAGTTGTAATGGCTGTATCACTAGAGGACGTTAGCTAAGTACAGTAGTAGTTATGGCTGTATGACTAGAGGACGTTAGCTCAGTACAGTAGTTGTTATGGCTGTATGACTAGAGGACGTTAGCTCAGTACAGTAGTTGTTATGGCTGTATAACTAGAGGACATTAGCTCAGTGCAGTAGTTGTTATGGCTGTATGACTAGAGGACGTTAGCTCAGTACAGTAGTTGTTATGGCTGTATAACTAGAGGACATTAGCTCAGTACAGTAGTAGTTATGGCTGTGTAACTAGAGGACATTAGCTCAGTACAGTAGCAGTTATGGCTGTATCACTAGAGGACGTTAGCTAAGTACAGTAGTAGTTATGGCTGTATGACTAGAGTACGTTAGCTCAGTACTGTAGTAGTTATGGCTGTATAACTAGAGGACATTAGCTCAGTGTAGTAGTAGTTATGGCTGTATCACTAGAGGACGTTAGCTCAGTACTGTAGTTGTTATGGCTGTATGACTAGAAGACGTTAGCTCAGTAGAGTAGTAGTTATGGCTGTATCACTTGAGGACATTAGCTCAGTACAGTAGTTGTTATGGCTGTATGACTAGAGGACATTAGCTCAGTACAGTAGTAGTTATGGCTGTATGACTAGAGGACATTAGCTCAGTACAGTAGTTGTTATGGCTGTATGACTAGAAGACGTTAGCTCAGTACAGTAGTAGTTATGGCTGTATGACTAGAAGACGTTAGCTCAGTACAGTAGTAGTTATGGCTGTGACTAGAGGACGTTAGCTCAGTACAGTAGTAGCTAGTCATGCTTGAGAGTGACAGATGAAGACGAGCAGCAAGCAGAGAAAGGCTTTATTCTTCCCTCCTTTAGAATATATTGAGATGAACAGAAGCCATTTTTCCATTTTAACCATGATAGTCAAGGTTAGGGTGTCATGGCAGAGAGACATCACACGTCACTGTCACAGATATCAGCTCAGAATACACGCGTGTCCCTCCCTCCCTCCCTCCCCCAACCTTTAACATTCTACATGCAGCAGCAATGGGGAATAATATTATAGCGGAAATTAACTTTAATGTCCTACGCCGTTCACATTCACGATATCCGTTGAATTCTCAGTGTATGTCGTCACCCATCCTTAGGTGGTGGAAATCCCATTGAATGTTTTTTTTGTATTTGTTTATTTAACCTTTCTTTGTGTGGAGGTGTGTGTCTCTGCTCGCTGTGGTGGAATCATGTCAGGCGGTGGGGACATGCTGGTCCAGTCAAACTGCATTAGAAGCACTGCCATTAGAGGGAGAGAGCGAGGGAGAGAGGGAGAGAGAGAGAGAGAGAGAAAGAAAGAAAGAAAGAAAGAAAGAGGAAGAGAGAAAGAGAAAAGGAAAGAAAGATAGGGAGAAATAGGAAGAAGAACAAAGGGATGAAGAGAGCAAGAGAGATGAGAAGTGGCTGACGGACAATGAGCAGGAGAGAGGGTTGACAGGTAATGGCGATGGACGTGTGGAAGCAGGCAGGCTCAGCAACACGCGAACTACACAAATAACGTACACAACACACGTGTCACAGTTTTGACAACACACTTCAGGGAGTCCCAGGGAGGATGTCTACTGCCACAGGAACTTAGATACACTGGGACACACACACACTCGCAGACACATAGACAGACACACACAGAGGAAGTCACTTTATTTTGGTGATTTGGTTAAGATGGTTTTCACACATGTGAACTAACTCTTCACTGATTGTGTGTGTGTGTGCGTGCATGCGTGATACATGTGTGTGCTTGCTTGTGTGTGTGTGTGTATGTGTGTGTACCCCCAGGTCTGTCCTGCTGTGGGGAGGACTATTTGAACTCCTCCACATCGCTCTGCTGTGTTGGCCATGATGGTTTTCCTAGAATGCATCCCGCTGGCAACGGAACGGTGCGTCTGCAGTGCTGCGGGTCAGAGGTCATCAACCAGGAAGAGGAGTGCTGTAACGGAGTGGGCTACAACCCCCACAGACATGTGTGTGCTGACAGAGTGTCATCTGGACTAGTGACGGAGGTAAGGAGGCAGAGTCATCTGTCTATGACAGAGTGTCATCTGGACTAGTGACGGAGGTAATGAGGCAGAGTCATCTGTATATAACAGAGTGTCATCTGGAGTAGTGAAGGAGGTAAGGAGGCAGAGTCATCTGTATATAACAGAGTGCCATCTGTACTAGTGAAGGAGGTAAGGAGGCAGAGTCATCTGTCTATGACAGAGTGTCATCTGGACTAGTGACGGAGGTAAGGAGGCAGAGTCATCTGTATATAACAGAGTGTCATCTGGAGTAGTGAAGGAGGTAAGGAGGCAGAGTCATCTGTATATAACAGAGTGCCATCTGTACTAGTGAAGGAGGTAAGGAGGCAGAGTCATCTGTCTATGACAGAGTGTCATCTGGACTAGTGACGGAGGTAAGGAGGCAGAGTCATCTGTCTATGACAGAGTGTCATCTGGACTAGTGACAGAGGTAAGGAGGCAGAGTCATCTGTATATAACAGAGTGTCATCTGGACTAGTGAAGGAGGTAAGGAGGCAGAGTCATTTGTCTATGATTCTGTGTAGGGGTGGGATTTAGCATTTAGTGTATTATCAATCATTATTGATGTAATCATGGATTAAAGTAGATACATTCTATATACAAAAGTATGTGAACACCCCTTCAAATTAGGGGATTTGGCTATTTTAGCCACACCCATTGCTGACAGATGTATAAATCGAGCACACAGCCATGCAATCTCCATAGACAAACATTGGCAGTAGAATGGCCGCACTGAATAGCTCAGTGACTTTCAACATAGCAATGTCATAGGATGCCACCTTTCCAACAAGTCAACAAGTCCAACAAGCCCTGCTAGAGCTGCCCCTGTCAACTGTAAGTGCTATTATTGTGAATTGGAAATGTCTAGGAGCAACAACGGCTCAGCCGTGAAATGGTAGGCCATACAAAAATTGTCTGTCCACGGTTGCAACACTCATTACCGAGTTCCAAACTGCCTCTGGAAGCAACGTCAGCATAAGAACTGTTCGTCAGAAGTTTCATGAAATGGGTTTCCATGGCTGAGCAGCCTCACACAAGCCTAAGATCACCATGCGCAATGCCAAGCGTCGGATGGTGTGAGTGGTGTGAAGCTCGCCGCTATTGGACTCTGGAGCAGTGGAAACGCTTTCTCTGGAGTGATGAATCACGCTTCACCATCTGGCAGTCCGACGGACAAATCTAGGTTTGGCGGATGCCAGGAGAACGCTACCTGCCCGACTGCATAGTGCCAACTGTAAAGTTTGGTGGAGGAAGAATAATGGTCTGGTTTTTCATGGTTCAGGCTAGGCCCCTTAAATCAAGTGAAGGGCTATCTTAAGGCTACAGTTTACAATGACATTATAGACAATTCTGTACTTACAACTTTGTGGCAACAGTTTGGGGAAGGTCCTTTTCTGTTTCAGAATGACAGTGCCCCCGTGCACAAAGCAAGGTCCATACAGAAATGTTTTGTCAAGATCGGTGTGGAAGAACTTGACTGGGCCCTGACCTCAACCGTGACCTCAACCATCCATCACCTTTGGGATGAATTTGAACGCCGACTGCGAGCCAGGCCTAATCGCCCAACAACAGTGCCCGACCTCACTAATGCTCTTGTGGCTGAATGGATGCAAGTCCCTGCAGCAATGTTCCAACATATAGTGGAAAGCTTGTTATAGCAGAAAGGGGGGGACAAACTCCATATTAATGCCCGTGATTTTGGAATGAGATGTTCGATGAGCAGGTGTCTACATACTTTTGGTAAGTAATGTAGTGTATATTGGACTTTGTCGTAGCCATGTGGGATGACAGCAGGTCTGAATGTATATCTACAGTTGAAGTCGGAAGTTTACATACACCTTAGCCAAATACATTTAAACTCAGTTTTTCACAATTCCTGACATTTAATCGTGGTAAAAATTCACTGTCTTAGGTCAGTTAGGATCACCACTTTATTTTAAGAATGTGAAATGTCAGAATAATAGTTGAGAGAATGATTTATTTCAGCTTTTATTTCTTTCATCATATTCCCAGTGGGTCAGAAGTTTACATACACTCAATTAGTATTGGGTAGCATTGCCTTTAAATTGTTTAACTTGGGTCAAACGTTTCAGGTAGCCTTCCACAAGCTTCCCACAATAAGTTGGGTAAATTTTGGCCCATTCCTCCTGACAGAGCTGGTGTAACTGAGTCAGGTTTATAGGCCTCCTTGCTAGCACATGCTTTTTCAGTTCTGCTCACAAATTGTCTGTAGGATTGAGGTCAGGGCTTTGTGATGGCCACTCCAATACCTTGACTTTGTTATCCTTAAGCCATTTTGCCACAACTTTGGAAGTAAGCTTGGAGTCATTGTCCATTTGGAAGACCCATTTGCGACCAAGCTTTAACTTCCTGACTAATGTCTTGAGATGTTGCTTCAATATATCCACATAATTTTCCTTCCTCATGATGCCAACTATTTTGTGAAGTGCACCAGTCCTACCTGCAGCAAAGCACCGCCACAACATGATGCTGCCACCTGCGTGCTTCACGGTTGGGATGTTGTTCTTCGGCTTGCAAGCCTCCCCCTTTATCCTCCAAACATAACGATGGCCATTATGGCCAAACAGTTCTATTTTTGTTTCATCAGACCACAGGACATTTCTCCAAAAAGTACGATATAGGACTCGTTTTACTGTGGATATAGATACTTTTGTACCTGTTTCCTCCAGCATCTTCACACTTTTTGCACCAAGGTACGTTCATCTCTAGGAGACAGAACGCGTCTCCTTCCTGTGCGGTTTGACGGCTGTGTGGTCCCATGGTCTAAATACTTCCGTACTATTGTTTGTACAGATGAACGTGGTACCTCCAGGCGTTTGGAAATTTCTCCCAAGGATGAACCAGACTTGTGGAGGTCTGAGGTCTTGGCTGATTTATTTAGATTTTCCCATGATGTGAAGCAAAGAGGAACTGAGTTTGAAGGTAGGCCTTGAAATACACCCACAGGTACCTCCAATTGACTCAAATGATGTCAATTAGCCTATCAGAAGCTTCTAAAGCCATTCCATAATTTTCTGGAATTTTCCAAGCTGTTTAATGGCACTGTCAACTTAGTATATGTAAACTTCTGACCCACTGGAATTGTGATACAGTGAATTAAGTGAAATAATCTGTCTGTAAACAATTGTTGGAAAAATGACTTGTGTCATGCACAAAGTAGATGTCCTAACCAACTTGCCAAAACTATAGTTTGTTAACAAGAAATTTGTGGAGTGTCACGATTTTCAGTATGGACAGATCAAGACGCAGCGATGCTTCCAGTATACATTTTATTCATGACAAACGTAACTGGGAAAATAACGAACGTAACGAAGATATAATGATGAACGTAACGAAGATCGAGATGTTGGACATAACTAAACAAGCTATACACAAACAATAACCCACAAAATCCTATAGAAAAACCCCAAACATATATATGGTTCCCAATTAGAAACAACGACACACAGCTGCCTCTAATTGGGAACCATTACTCCAACATAGATATACAACACCTAGAACAAAAAAAAACTACACCAAAACGAAACTAAACATGTCAGCCTATAACTATCAGGCCTGAACGTGACATGGAGTGGTTGAAAAACTAGTTTTAATGACTCCAACCTAAGTGTATGTAAACTACCGACTTCAACTGTATATCTATATATCTGAACACACACACACACACATGCGCACACACACACTCCTCAGGAGTCGGGGACCTGAGCCATAGCCCATTTATCAGTTGCTCCCAGGCTGTGATAGTGTGTTCCTATCCCAGCATGAGAGCGAGAAAGGTAAGAGGAGGAGAGAGAGAGAGAGGAGAGGACTGGGGAGGAACAGTCATTATCTCCTAATGATGTCATTAAGGCAGCAGCCACGCTACACACACACACATGTTCACACACATTCCTGAAGAAACCAACCGGTAGTACATAACATACCATGGCTTAGTTACAGTTAATGGTAACAGACATAAACACACATACTGTATATACAGTCATATGAATACTAGACGAATATGGACCAGAAGTCCCCACAAGGATAGGAGAAGTAGGACTGATATTATATTTTAGGCATGGAGGTTAGGGTTAGTGTTCAAATTTGGGTTAGGTTTAGGGTAAGGAGTTAAGGTTAATGTTTATGGTTAGGAGTTAGGCTTAGGGTTAGGAGTTAGGTTTAGGGTTAGGAGTTAGGTTTAGGGTTAGAGTTTGGGGTTAGGGTTAGAGTTTGGGGTTAGGGTTAAGGTTAGGTTAAGGGTTAGGGTTAGCGGTTAGGGAAAATAGGATTTTTAATGGGAATAAATTGTTAGGTCCCCACAAGGATATTAAAACAAACGTGTGTGTGTGTGTGTGTGTGTGTGTGTGTGTGTGCATTCTGTATGTCTAACTGCAGTGTGTTGTCTCCTTTCCAGGCCCAGTGTGCTCCCAGTACTCTGTGTTCAGTTTCTGCTGCCTCCACAGCCTACTGTGGATCCTGTTCCTTCAACCAGTCTCTCTACATCTGTACCTGGGTCCTCGCTACACACACACCCACACACACACTCCACACCACACATACACCTGAAACCACAATGCAAACTACACACACACTCATAACCTCACACACCCCCCTGACCACACACAATCCTTTGGAACAGTCTGATCCAGCCCTCTGCTCCTCCCAAGAAGATTTGATCTACAGTGGAGTGGCCAATAGATACAGCTACACAGGTATGACTACTGGCCAATAGATACAGCTACACAGGTATGACTACTGGCCAATAGATACAGCTACACAGGTATGACTACTGGCCAATAGATACAGCTACACAGGTATGACTACTGGCCAATAGATACAGCTACACAGGTATGACTACTGGCCAATAGATACAGCTACACAGGTATGACTACTGGCCAATAGATACAGCTACACAGGTATGACTACTGGCCAATAGATACAGCTACACAGGTATGACTACTGGCCAATAGATACAGCTACACAGGTATGACTACTGGCCAATAGATACAGCTACACAGGTATGACTACTGGCCAATAGATACAGCTACACAGGTATGACTACTGGCCAATAGATACAGCTACACAGGTATGACTACTGGCCAATAGATACAGCTACACAGGTATGACTACTGGCCAATAGATACAGCTACACAGGTATGACTACTGGCCAATAGATACAGCTACACAGGTATGACTACTGGCCAATAGATACAGCTACACAGGTATGACTACTGGCCAATAGATACAGCTACACAGGTATGACTACTGGCCAATAGATACAGCTACACAGGTATGACTACTGGCCAATAGATACAGCTACACAGGTATGACTACTGGCCAATAGATACAGCTACACAGGTATGACTACTGGCCAATAGATACAGCTACACAGGTATGACTACTGGCCAATAGATACAGCTACACAGGTATGACTACTGGCCAATAGATACAGCTACACAGGTATGACTACTGACCAATAGATACAGCTACACATGTATGACTACTGGCCAATAGATACAGCTACACAGGTATGACTACTGTACATTACATTCAACACTACAACTTTATTAGCACCCTCAGTAGTGATTTAGAGTAGCTTCATGTCTTGACAAATCAGAAACAACCTTACTGAACAAATTGTAGCTGTGCCAACAAATAAATTATTGTGTAAATTCATGTGACATTGGAGACCAATGCATTTTCAATGACGTTCCACGTTCCACATTCACACTAACACGTGCTGAAACAGCTGCTTGTTTGCTAATGGCTGTAAGTCTCCGGTGGGTGGTGTCGTGGGCCTGCGAGCACCGCTGTATCATTACAACTTTAAGATGGCCATTTAAACACCACTTGAGCTCTCACTCTTATTTATCAGGCCGGAGGGAGTGTGTGTGTGTGTGTGTGTGTGTGTGTGTGTGTGTGTGTGTGTGTGTGTGTGTGTGTGTGTGTGTGTGTGTGTGTGTGTGTGTGTGTGTGTGTGTGTGTGTGTGTGTGTGTGTGTGTGTGTGTGTACTCTTTCTGCACATTATTTATTTGGTTAGTTACATCTGTTTAATCAAGACTAATGGTAGTATGCGGGGTGGAGGGTGTGTGTGTGTGTTGGCATTGTGTGGAGGAATGGAGAAGAGAGTGATTCTAGTCGACGCTGTGACACCATCTGGGCAGAGGAACATAAAGCTGTCGCAGCCCCGCCATCCACCAGATGTTTCTCACGCCCCCCCACACACACAACACACAAACTGCAAACACACGCAACGCTTTCATACCACAGAAACACATGCGAACACGTCATACACACATCGTACACACGGCACATCCACTACTAAACTCAGTTTAACCACATACCCTTAAGATAGAAAAGTAGCCACGCTGGCTACAATGCAAAGGACTTATTCAAATCACCAATGTCAGGGTTTCACAGAAATACAAACACCACATTGCCACTAGAGCTGGGCAATATGGACAAAAGTCTAATTGTGATCAGTGTAACTGTTTTACTCGATAAAGATAAATACAACAATACATTTTACTTTACATTAGCGGCAGGGCTCTAGACAATTATTTTCCAGTGCCAATTAAGACAACTGAGATGGTAGCCTACGATTAAAAAAGTAAGCTATTTCATGAAACATATCCAGGGAATTCATGATAGATATTTGAATGTGCAACCTGTCAAAAGAGAAATACGTGATATACTCCCAGAAAGCTCTCCTCTCTGGAACTAGAACAACAGTAGTTGCTTTGAAAACGGTATTTTTCCCGCAATTGCATTTTGAGCAAAGGTCATACGCTTGTGCTGATCAGAATCCATCTCTCCCTCCTCTGTGCGCACAGTGGGGAGAGGGAGTGAGAGTGGCTCGTTCACACAGCAGTCGACAGCGAAACAGGGACAAGCAGATACTTTCATAGCAGGAATCAACATAATGTTGGGGGGGTGGCGGGTAGCCTAGTGGTTAGAGCGTTGGGCCAGTAACCGAAAGGTTGCTAAATCGAATCCCCGAGTTGACAAGGTAAAAATCTGTCGTTCTGCACCTGAACAAGGCAGTTAACCCACTGTTCCTAGGCCGTCATTGAAAATAAGAATTTGTTCTTAACTGACTTGCCTAGTTAAATAAAACATTTAATATTACTGATGATCAAATAATGGTTTTAGAACAATCTACAGGAACGTTGTGTAGCAAAATCACTGAAAATGACTGACGTGAGCAAAATTCTTCGGTAAGAGGAAGGCAATGTCGGTGTCTGTAATTTTGGGATTATCGTCCCAGCTCTAACACACACAGCATTGCAAATAGTGTCCAGGGTATACTGCTCTAAACAGGGACTTGTATTTAATGCTGGCCTGGGACTCTGTTTATAGCCACTGCTCTTGCTAACAGAGAAAACGTTTGTTTGCTTTCCGTAAAGCTCTCCTGTGGGTCGGTAAAGGATCTATCTCCAATATGTTCACAGTCAAGATGTACCTATAAGGAATACTTGTGTCTGTATGTGTGTGTGTGTGTGTTTATGTGTTTGAGTGTATACTTGCTTTTCTCCCCATGAGACAGCATAACTTGACTTTTACGGTCATGTTGCTGAATCTTTTATATGGCCTTTTTTTGTACTGCTACTTTCTGTGTCATGTGTCTTCTCTTGTTACTTCATTATTGACCACTGATTCTGGTTATTACTTGGCTATTACTTGGATACTACTGTTTATAGCTGGTTATAACTATATTCCCAGACTCAGACTTGGAGCCTTATACCACCTATGAGTACAGAGTATCGGCCTGGAACAGTTATGGGCGTGGCTACAGCAACGTCACTGTGGTGACAACCAATGAGGACACGCCCTGGGGAGTGGCCCCGCCCCACTGGAGTCGCCTAGGTGACCGTGATGACGTCGTACAACTACATTGGCAGGCTCCCGCCAAGCCCAATGGTAAACCTCGACAACACATACACACACACACACACACACATTTGTGCTTTCTCATTGGTCTGTTTCCCGTTCCACCAGGTGACATCAGCCACTACGTGGTGCTGCGTGACGGACAGGAGCGTTACCGAGGAGATGAGATGAGCTTTACAGATGTGGGTGGGATCCGTCCGTTCCAGGAGTACGGGTACTGGCTCCGGGCCTGTAACTCCGCCGGCTGCACCGACAGCTCACAGGTGGGCCGCCTCACCTCTAAACTCTTAGACTTATTGATCCTTCAACACTGACCTGTCAATGTGCTGCATGACGCAGGATGTGTCTGAACAAAGTGCTATTTCAGACAAAGCCACGTTCCCATATTCTTCACCTCAGAGGTCACATTGTTCTCCCTCCTTCCCTCTAGTTCATATCTACTTCAACCCTGACATGGGATGTGTTCAGGAAGATAAAACGTTCAGAACTTTATTACATAAAGATACTACTGTTGGTTAACCTCGTCAAGATAAGGGAATTGTGTCTGTTCTAGTAGCTTACATTTCTAATTCTATCTTCAAGGCTCTGATGGTTTCATGCACCTGAGTGTGAAGTTAAGTCTTGTTTTATTTTACAGTAGTGGAGCACTTCATTTTACACTAGATTATCCCTCAATATGATCTCCTCTTGATGACTGTAAAGAGCTTCATTGAACTAAGCACCACTCGCTCTACTCTCAAGTAGTTCTCCATTTTAGCCAGCTGAAGCACTTGAGGGGGCAAGGTTCACCCTTAATGTAGAGAGAGAAGCTAAACTCTTTCTCTGAATCAAATCTGATCCTTCTTCAAATAAAATAATAACTTTAGTTCATATTGATATTATGGGTGTGACTACATTTCACAGTACAGTTGTGGCCAAAAGTATATTAATTTCCACAAAGTTTGCTGCTTCAGTGTCTTTAATATTTTTGTCAGATGTTACTATGGAATACTGAAGTATAATTAAAAGAATTTCATAAGTGTCAAAAGCTTTTATTGACAATTACATGAAGTTGATGCAGAGTCAATATTTCCAGTGTTGACCTCTGCAATCTGCCCTGGCATGCTGTCAATTAACTTCTGGGCCACATCCTGACTGATGGCAGCCAATTCTTGCATAATCAATGCTTGGAGTTTGTTTGAATCTATGGGGTTTTGTTTGTCCTCCCGCCTCTTGAGGATTGACCACAAGTTCTCAATGGGATTAAGGTCTGGGGAGTTTCATGGCCATAGACCCAAAATATCGATGTTTTGTTCTCCGAGCCACTTAGTTATCACTTTTGCCTTATGGCAAGGTGCTCCATCATGCTGGAAAAGGCATTGTTCGTCACCAAACTGTTCCTGGATGGTTGGGAGAAGTTGCTCTCGGAGGATGTGTTGGTACCATTCTTTATTCTTGGCTGTGTTCTTATGCAAAATTGTGAGTGAGCCCACTCCCTTGGCTGAGAAGCAAACCTTACACATGAATGGTCTCAGGATGCTTTACTGTTGGCATGACACAGGACTGATGGTAGCGCTCACCTTGTCTTCTCCGGACAAGCTTTTCTCCGGATGCCCCAAACAATCGGAAAGGGGATTCATCAGAGAAAATGACTTTACCCCAGTCCTCAGCAGTCCAATCCCTGTACCTTTTGCAGAATATCAGTCTGTCCCTGATTTTTTCCTGTAAAGAAGTGGCTTCTTTGCTGCCCTTCTTGACACCAGGCCATCCTCCAAAAGTCTTCGCCTCACTGTGCGTGCAGATGCACTCACACCTGCCTTCTGCCATTCCTGAGCAAGCTCTGTACTGTTGGTGCCCCGATCCCGCAGCTGAATCAACTTTAGGAAACGGTCCTGATGCTTGCTGGACTTTATTGGGCGCCCTGAAGCCTTCTTCACAACAATTGAACCGCTCTCCTTGAAGTTCTTGATGATCCGATAAATGGTTGATTTAGGTGCAATCTTACTGGCAGCAAAATCCTTGCCTGTGAAGCCCTTTTTGTGCAAAGTAATGATGACGGCACGTGTTTCCTTTTATGTAACAATGGTTGACAGAGGAAGAACAATGATTGCAAGCACCACCCTCCTTTTGAAGCTTCCAGTATGTTATTCGAACTCAATCAGCATGACAGAGTGATCTCCAGCCTTGTCCTAGTCAACACTCACACCTGTGTTAACGAGAGAATCATTGATGTCAGCTGGTCCTTTTGTGGCAGGGCTGAAATGCAGTGGAAATGTTCATTTGCATGGCAAAGAGGGACTTTGCAATTAATTGCAATTCATCTGATCACTCTTCATGACATTCTGGAGTATATGCAAATTGCCATCATACAAACTGAGGTAGCAGACTTTGCGAAAATTCATATTTGTGACATTCTCAAAATCTTTGGCCACGACTGTACATAGTACCCCTCCTAGGATGTCTCTTGTTTGCGTTTGTGGTTGTATTCACGTGTGTATCTTATGTTTCATTATGAAGTATGTTTATGTAGATTAGGTTGATTTGTTATGGTTGATTTCCTGCAGACAGAGACAAGGATAACAGACCATTACCTATAGTGTATGAAGTGAACAGAAAAGCATGGTGCCGTGTAGTCATGTCTGAGCCCATGTTATTTGGCCAGTTGGGCTCTCTCTCTCTCTCTATGTCTCTCTCTCTCTCTCTCTCTCTCTCTCTCTCTCTCTCTCTCTCTCTCTCTCTCTCTCTCTCTCTCTCTCTTCTCTCTGGTGGGTTCAGGAGTGCTGAGCAGACATGATATTCCTGATAGCAGCTTAATGGCTTGAGAACAGAGGCCCAGCTATCTCTCTGGGACTCCACTGATATCACACAATAATTAATTTCTCTGGCTTATAGGTGATGAAAGCCCAGATGAAAACTGTCTTTTTGGCTTTTGGCTAATTTTAGATCTAATTATGTTGCTAACAGCACACTCTTCTGTCTAGAGACTAGCCCTGTACACAAACCCCTGGACTGACAGAGAGGGAGGGAGGGAGGGAATGGTCTAGAACTTATTCTTCAGAACAAGCCTGCACACACGTACACACACAGCGGCCCTGAGTGAGTGAGGTGGATTAGTTTGTACACCTGTTCGGATTGGCCAAACAGTCCCAATTATGGCCTAACCCAACCTAAACCAATACACAACCACGGCAATTACACACACCGGAGCTTGCTGCCGTGACGACAGAATACACTGATGTAATCTGGTCAGTCACTTAAGGATGGTCCTTCATCCCTCCCTCGCTCCCTCCCTCGCCTAGAGAGGGGGGTAGAGAGAGACCAGAGAGGGGGGAGATAGAAGAGGTGAAGGTAACAAAAAGGGTCAGAGAGAGAGAGAAAGTGCAGGGAAGAGAAAGAGAGAGAGATGAAAGAGAGAGAGAGAGATAAAGTGCAGGGAAGAGAAATAGAGAGAGATGAAAGAGAGAGAGAGAGATAAAGTGCAGGAAGAGAAATAGAGAGAGATGAAAGAGAGAGAGAGAGATAAAGTGCAGGGAAGAGAAATAGAGAGAGATGAAAGAGAGAGAGAGAGATAAAGTGCAGGAAGAGAAATAGAGAGAGATGAAAGAGAGAGAGAGAGATAAAGTGCAGGGAAGAGAAATAGAGAGAGATGAAAGAGAGAGAGAGAGATAAAGTGCAGGGAAGAGAAAGAGAGAGAGATGAAAGAGAGAGAGAGAGATAAAGTGCAGGGAAGAGAAATAGAGAGAGATGAAAGAGAGAGAGAGAGATAAAGTGCAGGGAAGAGAAATAGAGAGAGATGAAAGAGAGAGAGAGAGATAAAGTGCAGGGAAGAGAAAGAGTCAGAGATGGGGAAGTTGCGAGAGATAGAAAGAGATAGAAAGGGAGAAGAGGGAGAAAGAGAGACCAGGGAGAGGGTAAGAGGGAGAAAGAGAGACCAGGGAGAGGGTAAGAGGGAGAAAGAGAGACCAGGGAGAGGGTAAGAGGGAGAAAGAGAGACCAGGGAGAGGGTAAGAGGGAGAAAGAGAGACCAGGGAGAGGGTAAGAGGGAGAAAGAGAGACCAGGGAGAGGGTAAGTGAAGAGAATGGAAAGGGTCAGAGAGAGAAGGAGAAAGGGGGTGATGGGGAAAAGGGAGAAACAGAGAAGAATTGAATGTAACAAAGGGAGGGATGGGAGGAAGGAGGGGGGGAACAGCGTGGTAACTAGGTGTTGTGGTCTTGTCCTAATAGTGTGTCAGGGTGTGGGACAGCAGAGGGAAACAGTAGTGACATTCTATTAGACCAGGATATCCCTGCTACCATGAGGACCAGATTGCCAAGTAATTCTCTTTGCTCGATCCACATTCACTAAACATTCACACCGGGTGCAAAGTTTACACACTTTGTTTGGTGTTGTTGCTGTTTCCCCTTTGAATTTAGTCATTTAGCACATATTCTCATCCAGAGCAACTGGATGGTCAGATACAACCATATGTAATATGAGACTTGCAAATAGTAAAACCTTCAAATGCTGCTGTAGTGCAGCTGGTTCAATCCCTGGGTCAATCACTTTCCTCTTTCCTTGTATCTCCTCTTATCTATCTCCCCTCTGGTTCCTTCATATCTGTATAGACCAGGGAAATACACACGGAGAGTGCAATTCTACTCCCCTTTTTAAATAATATTTACACTACCGGTCAAAAGTTTTAGAACATCTACTCATTCAAGAGTTCTTCTTTATTTGTATTATTTTCTACATTGTAGAATAATAGTGAGGACATCAAAACTATGCAATTACACATATGGAGTCATGTAGTAACCAAAAAAGTATTAAACAAATCAAAATATATTATATTTGAGATTCTTCAAATAGCTACCCTTTGCCTTGATGACAGCTTTGCATATTATTGGCATTCTCTCAACCAACTTCACCAGGAATGCTTTTCCAACGGTCTTGAAGGAGTTCCCACATATGCTGAGCACTTGTTGGCTGCTTTTCCTTCACTCTGCCGTCCAAATCATCCCAAACCATCTCAATTTGGTTGAGGTCGGGGGATTGTGGAGGCCAGGTACATCGCTAGCTAAATTAAGTTCAAGTGTTATTGTCACATGCAAGTATAGTGAAATGCTTAAGTTACAAGCTCTACAGTGCAGTAATGAATATGAAATAGTTTAAGCAATACTTTTATATTTTATTATTTACCTTTATTTAACTAGGCAAGTCAGTTAAGAACAAATTCTTATTTTCAATAACAGCCTAGGAACAGTGGGTTAACTGCCTTGTTCAGGGGCAGAAAAACAGATTTTAACCCTGTCAGCTCAGGGATTTGATCTTGCAACCTTTCAGTTACTGGTCCAACGCTCTAACCACTAGGCTACCTGCTGCCCATAGTGTGCAAAGCTGTCATCAAGGCAAAGGGTGGCTATTTGAAGAATTATAAAAAAAACTACCGGTAAAAAGTTCATTTTTTATATTTGAGATTCTTCAAATCGCCACCCTTTGCCTTGATGACAGCTTTGCACACTATTGACATTCTCTCAACCAGCTTCATGAGGTAGTCACCTGGAATGCATTTCAATTAACAGATGTGCCTTGTTAAAAGTTTATTTTTCTGGAATTTCTTTCCTTCTTAATGCGTTTGAGCCAATCAGTTGTGTTGTGACAAGGTATGGGTGGTATACAGAAGATAGCCCTATTTGGTAAAAGACCAAGTCCATATTATGGCAAGAACAGCTCAAATAAGCAAAGAGAAACAACAGTCCATCATTACTTTAAGACATGAAGGTCAGTCAATACGGAACAAGTGCAGTCGCAAAAACCTTTAAGCGCTATGATGAAACTGGCTCTCATGAGGACCACCACAGGAATGGAAGACCCAGAGTTACCTCTGCTGCAGAGGATAAGTTCATTAGTTACCAACCTCAGAAATTGCAGCCCAAATAAATGATTCACAGAGTTCAAGTAACAGACACATCTCAGCATCAACTGTTCAGAGAAGACTATGTGAATCAGGCCTTCATGGTCGAATTGCTGCAAAGAAACCACTACTAAAGGACACCAATAAGAAGAAGAGACTTGCTTGGGCCAAGAATCACGAGCAATGGACATTAGACCGGTGGAAATGTGTTCTTTGGTCTGAAGTTCAAATTTGAGATTTTTGGTTCCAACCGCTGTCTTTGTGAGATGCGGTGTGGGTGAACGGATGATCTCTGCAAAGCATGGAGTAGGAAGTGTTATGGTGTGGGGTGCTTTGCTGGGGACACTGTCGGTGATTTATTTAGAATTCAAGGCACACTTAACCAAATTAAATCAAATTAAACTTTATTTGTCACATGCAAGTGTGGACCTTACCTTGAAATGCTTACTTGAAAGCCCTTAACCAACAGTGCAGTTCAAGAAGAGTTAAGAAAATATTTACCAAATAAACTAAAGTAAAAAATTATAAAAAGTTACACAATAACATAACAATAATGAGGCCATGTACAGGGGGTACAGGTTAGAGGTAATTTGTACATGTAGTTGGGGGTGAAGGGACTATGCATAGATAATAAACAGCGAGTTGCAGCAGTGTAGAAAGTACTAGTCTGGTGGCCATTTGAATAATTGTTCAGCAGTCTTATGGCTTGGGGGTAGAAGCTGTTAAGGAGCCTTTTGATGTACTGGGCAGTACGCACTACCCTCTGTAGCACCTTACGGTCAGATGCCGAGCAGTTGCCATACCAGGCGGTGATGCAACCGGTCAGGTTGCTCTCGATGGTGCAGCTGTAGAACTTTTTTCAGCGCTTTACTCCCTAAAGCAACTAAACAGAATCAAAACAGTGTCTCGAGATTGTTGACATCAGAGGAAGCAATAGGTACTGCATTCATACTCCCTTATATGGTCATTTTCCTAAGGGAGGGGTTCAAAATGAGGCAATGTGTCAAAATCACTTTTTCCAGGACAGACATTCCTCGGGTTTTCGCCTGCCATATCCGTTCTGTTATACTCACAGACAAAATTTTAACACTCTTAGAAACTTCAGAGTGTTTCCTTTGTAATGGTACTAAATATGTGCATATCCTATTTTCCGGGCCTGAGTGGGAGGCATTTTACTTAACCAGGCTCTCCAAAACCGTCACCTCGGGAGCTGCTCCCTAAGAAGTTAACATTGTTTTGGTTACACATTATTCCATATGTGTTATTTCATAGTTTTTATTCTACAATGTAGAAAATAGTCAAAATAAAGAAAAACCCTTGAATAAGTAGATGTTCTAAAACTTTAGACCGATAGTGTATATAATAAAGAAAACAGGATAAATAAGAAATAAGACAGAAAGCTATATACAGGGTCAGTGCCAATACCACATGTTTCTCATTGCGTAGGTAGGTAATGATGTCATATTCCGAACGTTCTGTTTCTCTTGTATGTGTCAGTGACTAACAGTTCTCTCCCTCTCTCTAGGTCCTGGCTGTAACAGTCCAGGGGGTACCAGAGGAGGTGGGTTCTCCCATAGTTACAGCTCTGGGTCCTGGCTCTCTAAGGCTCAGCTGGGCCCCTCCCTCTAAAGCCAATGGCATCATACGACTCTACCACATCAACATGACTAGCACCGGGACAATACACACACACATACCCTCGGATGGACCTCTCAACTACACTGTTACAGGTACAACCCAAACACGCACACATACACACACATACCAATGTATACAGAGTACGGTGTCGGCACTCCTACTGTACATGCAGACAAAAATACTACTAAGGATTACACACGCACACACATGCACTATTACACACACACACACCCCTTCAAAAGTCCACAGAGATGGTTGGATACACGCTTTCACCCTCCTCTCCCCTTCCCCCTTCTCTACTCCTCTCCCCCTCCTCTCCCCTCCTCTCCCCTCCTCCTCCCCTCCCCTGCTCTCCCCCCTCCTCTCCTCTTCTCCCCCTCCTTTCATCCTCTCCCCTCGCTCCTTTCCTCCTCCGCCGCTGCTTTCCTCCTCTCCCCCTCCTTTCCTCCCTCCTTTCCTCCTCTCTCCTCCTTCCCCCTCCCCTCCTCTCCCCCTCCTCTACTCCTTTCCCCTCCTCTCCCCACTCCTCTCCTCCTCTACTCCTTTCCCTTCCTCTCCCCCCTCCTCTCCTCCTCTCCCCGCCTCCTCTCGTCCTCGCTGTCCTGTGTTTATTTATGCATACTGTTTCTGGAAGCAATCTAATGACTGAATTTACACTGGATTCCCGCCATGAGCTGGCCCTTCCCCTCACACTCACACAGAGGCCTCTGATCTATGCTTCTTCATTCATACACACACGCACACAGAAACACATACTGACACACACTCTTAGCATGCTTGCACACACACACACACTCACTCACTCAGATCGGCTCTCTCTCTCTTTCTCTATCGCTCTCTCACACACACACACATGCACCAACACACACACACACACTCTCTCTCTCTGGCAGGGCTGGGGGATTTGTGGGGCTTCTTTTATCTGCCCAGGAGAGGAGCAGTGTGGCTGGCCCCATGCCATCAGTTACCAGGCCAAGGATACACACACACACACACACACACCACTGAGTAGTCTCCTGCCATATTAGCCCTCTTTTAAACCATACAGACAGACATATCCTCATTCTGTATGCTAATTACATACCTATGGCTCTCCTAGAGACCTGAACCTACATCATCCATACAGTCTGGGAGATGGACAGGAGAAAGGGAGGAGTGGAGACAGACAGGAAAAAGAGGAGCCAAATAGGGAGGAGAGGGGACAGAGAGGGAGGAGAGGGTGAGATGGAAGAGTGTCGCTCTTAAAGTCAGAGGAGAGGTGGAGTGTTCCTTCCAACACCAACAGTGATGAGGTTCTTACACCGCAGATCTGCACACGCTGACTAGAGTGTCTGTCTGAAGGAAGAAGGGGAGAGGGTTTAGCTTAAAGATGGAGGGGGAGAGGTTAAAGGGGATAGGGGGAGAGGAGAGGGGTATGAGAGAGAGGCTAAGGGAAAGGGTTAGGGTGGAGGAGAGGGGTATGAGAGAGAGGCTAAGGGAAAGGGTTAGGGTGGAGGAGAGGGGTATGAGAGAGAGGCTAAGGGAAAGGGTTAGGGTGGAGGAGAGGGGTATGAGAGAGAGGCTAAGGGAAAGGGTTAGGGTGGAGGAGAGGGGTATGAGAGAGAGGCTAAGGGAAAGGGTTAGGGTGGAGGAGAGGGTATGAGAGAGAGGCTAAGGGAAAGGGTTAGGGTGGAGGAGAGGGGTATGAGAGAGAGGCTAAGGGAAAGGGTTAGGGTGGAGGAGAGGGGTATGAGAGAGAGGCTAAGGGAAAGGGTTAGGGTGGAGGAGAGGGGTATGAGAGAGAGGCTAAGGGAAAGGGCGGAGGAGAAGGTACAGAGAAAAGGCTATTTTATTTATTTAACCTTTATTTTCACAGGGAAGATTGAGACCTATGTCTCTTTTTCAAATGCACCCTGTATAATTCAACATAAATATACACATTATACACAAATATATATAAATATATATACACATAAAAAAAAAAAAACACAGTAATGGGAAGCACAAATAACACATCGCAAATCATCCAGAAACAGCAACAGTTACATTTCTCCACAAATAAGTCCCCAATCAATACTTTACATTTCCTGAACGGCACCAGAACATCAAGATGAAAGAGCACTATGGTAGATGGCCTCCACAGGTTAAAGAGTAGTAGCAGCTGCACTTTGATAAATAATAATCAAGAACGGATAAAATTGTTGACTGAATAATCTGCTTCCTACTGTTTAGAGAAAGGCACAATCTGTTTTTGTAGAAAAAGCCAACTTTAAATCTTAGCTTCTTAACCAGCTCATCTATATCTTTTGTAAATGTCAAATCTATATCAATCTATATCAAAAGTATTTGTATGCGGGAACACGTTTAATTGGAGAACCATCTAATGAGTGAACATGTACTGTAGTTCATCTGAAACATTCTTATGACAGTTTAAAAACAACATGTATTTAATGTAGCCCCTATTAAGCATGTTTAAATCAGCAACGCAATCCTGCATAGCTATAAAATCTTACTGTAGTTTTGACACAGCCAGATCAAGGAGTTTGGGATATAAGGGGGCAGTTTGGAAGCTCACTGGTTTCCCTGGTTAATCCTGAGAGCAGTCTGGAGTTTCGGGAGTTCTGGCCTCTCCTCTGGAACGCTCTGCTTACTGGAGATATTTCCCAGTAACACTCCACAGAGGATGCTCGGAGCACTGGGAAAAGACCAGGATTTGCCAAAGCTGGTCACTGTGTGTGTTTGTGTCAGGATTTGGCAAACCTTGCAATAGCAAGCCCATTGGGGTTGTCTTGTGTGTGTGGCAGTGCTGGCGTTGAGAGTGTAGATGCTGTGCGTGTTTAAGGGCTGGCGAGTGGCTTATGCCAGGCAGTCCCGGTGCGGTGCTAGGCCGGTATGCCAGGGTGTGGATATGGCAGTGTGTGTGTTTGGTGGTGCCGTGACGTGCCAGCGCTGAGCTTGGTGGTGGAGAAGCGTTAAGCCTCCCTGAGACGCCACTGTCCCTAAGCGAGCGACCAGGAAACCCTGTCTGTCTCATCAGCCCAATCTCTCTCTCTCTAGATGACATCCTGTCTACATCTCTGTCTGTCTTTCTCCCTCTAGACAACATCCTGTCTACATCTCTGTCTGTCTTTCTCTCTCTAGACAACATCCTGTCTACATCTCTGTCTGTCTTTCTCCCTCTAGACAACATCCTGTCTACATCTCTGTCTATCTTTCTCCCTCTAGACAACATCCTGTCTACATCTCTGTCTGTCTTTCTCCCTCTAGACGTTATCCTGTCTACATCTCTTTCTGTCTTTCTCCCTCTAGACAACATCCTGTCTACATCTCTGTCTATCTTTCTCCCTCTAGACAACATCCTGTCTACAACTTTGTCTATCTTTCTCCCTCTAGACAACATCCTGTCTACATCTATAGTCTGTCTTTTCCAGGCAAGCCAGTTAAGAAAAAAATCTTATTTACAATGATGGCCTAGGAACAGTGGGTTAACTGCCTTGTTCAGGGGCAGAATGACAGATTTTTACCTTGTCAGCTCAGGGATTCGATCTAGCAACCTTTCGGTTACTGGCCAAACGCTCTAACCACTAGGCTACCTGCCGCCCTTTTGGTGACATTACTAAAACGAACCATACATTTCACATTCATATTTTTTTATTAACTAGTCTGTTGTATTCCGATGCAAATGTTGTGTCACGTCACTGGAGGTAGTAACCTCTGCACCAGTGTAAAACAATAACAAAGAGTTGACAAACATCAAATGTGATGTAAAACAGCTTATGTTAAATAGGTGGCTGTGGAGAGTGGTGGTATTATTCTTTGTGTCCTAGGGCTGAGCAGTGGGTGGATATTGCTCGTCCGCCTGCCGCTAACTCTAGCAGGCTTGTAACTGCGCGTGCATGTCACACGTGGAAAGTCGAACGCCAAACTCTTCATTGAGACAACGCTGAAACATCAACCCGTGGGCGAGTCAGTGCCACATTTTAATTTGTGCAGAAATCAAACTGAAAGAAAAGTTATCTTGCAAATTCAGAAGCCTATGGTGTGAAATAGGCTTTTAAAAGTGCCGTCTTTATTTTATTACTTATCGTTAATGTCATTTTCGTGTGCTTATCAATGCACAAGCACCTTTTTTCACACTCTGATCGATGTACAGCACCAGTCAAAAGTTTGGACACCTACTCATTCAAGGGTTTTTCTTTATTTTGACTATTTACATTGTAGAACAATGGTGAAGACATCAAAACTATGAAATAACACATATGGAATCATGTAGTAACCAAAAAAGTGTTAAACAAATCAAAATATATTTTATATTTGAGGTTCTTCAAACTAGCCACCCTTGTGGAAAATAGTAAAAAATTATGAAAAACCCTTGAATGAGTAGGTGTCCAAACTTTTGACTGGTACTGTATATTTCTTATTAAGTCATACAAAAGTGTTATATTGCGTGTAGTTTAAAATGCATTTTGTCATTACTAAATGTGATATTTAAAAAAAATGACACACAAAAACAAAACATTTGATTAAATAAATATTTAATCAGTCGTCTTCCTCAAATGAAGGGGATGATGACGCAATCTTTGCCTGAGGGAGAGAATCTGATTGCATTGGTCCTCACCTCGTAGCTCAGTCATTTCATTCAGGGTAAATGGAGTTAGCCCTGAGTTAGCCTGCCCCGGAGCAGGTTAGTTCTGAAGGATTCGTTGCCATAGAAATGTACCTGGCTAAAAGGTGAGCCACATTCATATGATCCGTTATCCTGAGTTGAACTCAGAGTTGACCAAAGTTACCTCACTAAATCCTTAAACCTTATTCCCAGGATACCCCTCAGGTCGCTGGCGACACGTACACACACCCATACACGCACTGTGTGACCGTGTGCGAAGAACCACAAAGACTCTGTCGCCTTGTCTTTTGTTATTGTAATGAATAATAGCTAAATAAATGACAGACGTTATTAGTACGTTTTAAAGTGACACCCCAGGGGTAGTACGGAGAGAAGAGGCGAGCAAGCGGAAGAAGGGAGCGGTGGATGGATGAAGAAATGTTTTAAATGAAATATGAGCAGAAATAATTGGCCTGCTTCTCATGTTTAATGTTTAATGTGACATAATTCATTTTCCCTTTCACAATGTTAGAACACATGCCTCAGACCGAGAGTAAAATGGATCACTCTTCATGAGAACGATAGACATATCTCTTTAAAATCATCCAGCTATTCTTTTTTATAAAGACAATTACGGGCAGTTTTAAAATAAATCTGTTGAAATTGTAAGGATGGAATTAAATGTTGTTTAACAAAACAGAAATCTGTTGGGATTAAGGTTAGTATTTTATTTGCACATGTATGAGTATGAAATACACACTTTTATTATACAACACAGAAATTATCACTGTTGAATTAAGAGAGGAGAAAAAAGTGCCAAATCCCGTGTGAATCGATGATAAGTATTGCTATCATTGGTGTGTATGAGTTATTGCTCACAATTATATAGATTCTATTATTAATCATGTGTTTAATTGGGTGTTTGTAAGAGCATTATTCATTCATTACAATAGAGAACATTCTCTTTTATTTATGCTTCCTCCTCTGAATGCCCCACCCGCACTGTTTCACGTTAATTTATTTTATATGGTTATTTACATTATGCTGGATATTTAGCTTGTATGAATATATTTCAAGGCCTGAATTGGGATGTAATAAATTCCTTCTAACTCTGGAGAAGAGGAAGAGACATGTTGATCAGGAAGTATTCACACGTGTGCAGTATTGTAGTCACAGTTTAGAGGATTACATACATAAATCAACAGAATCAAGACTATAATTTAAATTAATTTCAATGATGCTATTTGATTTACATGACCTCTAAATATAATGTTACAAATATATAAGTTAAATAATAGGGCTTAAATGGGTATCTGAACAAAATCTTGCCTTGCTGACAGAGTCAGATAAATTGAATCTGTATTTTTAGGGAGACTGCGGTTGCTCCTCTCTGCCTTTGTGATTTTCTCCCACTGCTGCCTCGGAACAGGTAGCCTTTGTGTTTGACGAGGTCACAGAGGAAGACTGAATGCTGCTAAATGTTGCTGACACAGATTTAACACAGAGAAAAGGATAGAGAAGGATAAAGAGAGAGAGAGAGGGGAAGGGAGATTAGGGGACACTCAGCGTTGAGACCCCCAAATTCCCTCTCCCCATCCCCTGTTTGTTCCCTTCCCCTCCTCCCCTGTTTTATCCCAGATTATGCGAGCGGGAGAAGGGCAGAGGGTTGGGGGAGAGGGCGTGTGTGTGCGTTTATGTACGTGTGTGTATGTGTGTGTGTGTATAAACCTGATCTGGTGAAGTACGTTAGGGGTCCTCCCATAATCCTCCAGACAAGACATACAGACAGACAGGGCATTAAGGAGCCTCTGACAGGAAGTGAACTCTTAATTATTTAGAGGTGTTATCAATGCTGCAGGAAAACATAGTCCCTCTTTCTCTCTCTCTCCTTCTCTCTCTCTCTGCTCTCTCTATCCCTCTCTTCCTGCTCTTTTCTATTATCTGCTCTTCTCACTTTCCTTCCCACTATCTTTTACTCATTGATAATATAAACAGAAATATAATGACTTCCATCCTTCTTTTTCCACTCATTAAAATAGACGTTTGTATTGTATCATATTGTTTACTGTTATTTTGCAGTTAACAGAAGCCAGAAGCCTCTCTTCTCTCTCTCTGTCTTGGTCTCAGGTATATGTGGTAAGGGACTTGGGGGCCTATAGTGCAGTCATCATGCTCTCAAATTGTCTAATGCAAACAGGGAATGGCAGCTTGTCAATAAAATACTTTTCTACATGTTATTACCACACACCTCCCCCCTACTGGACACTACTATTTGGGTGACAGTTACGGCGTTGTTTCACTTCGTGTTAGCGCCGCACTGCAAATGGGCTGGCCAGGACTCCCTGGGCTGCCTGCCTGCCCGCCCGCCTGCCTGACTGTTAAAACGAAGGAAGCTTTCTCCCTTTATGTTACTTCATTTATTTATTTTAGAGGGGACGTCGGCCATCTTGTCAGCAGGGCAACAGTGTCCCCTTGAGGTGTTGTGTGGAAGTCTTCTAGGAGAGCGGGGATCCCACGGACAGAGTGTGTGTATGTGTGTGTGTTGGGACGGAAGGCACACGCTGGAATTATTTAGTATTTGTAATAAAAAAAAAAACAGAATGAAGGGTTGCTGCCTGTGTTCAACAGTCGTTAATTGAGTCCCAGCTTTAGGACGAAAAATGTACAGTGATAAATAAATAGCCGTAGCGATATGAAACATTACACTGATCTTCTTATGATATAGACAAGATGTACGGCTTGGTTATTTACTTGAGACGTTTTCATTTCATATTGTGTTAATCAGTAAATTAAATATGTATAAAAATGTACTTTTAGATTCATAAACACACAATATTGATGAATTATGTGGTAGAGAGTAACATTTATATTCTTTATGTGTAGTTTACCATCACTTAGAACTGGTGACACATGGAAGCAGACAATTGCTCAGAATTGAAAAAATTATATCACATTAACATTGTCAACAATGCTAGAATACATACTCTGACACACACAATGCTTTCTTCCATTGTATAGTGAAGCCTTAACGTTTGCCAGTCTGATGCAGTCCCTAGCGTTTAGTATGCTTGACAGAGATCTTCATTTAACCCAAACCCAGCAGAACGTTGTGGGAACATTGATCTAAGGTTGAGTTAAGTAGGGAGGGCTGTGTAGCATGTTAACTAGCCTGGCCGATGGAAGGAAGCGGTTTAAACAACATGACTGGGAGGCGTGCAGGCATATATCCTGCTGCACACCACACTGCCTGGCCCTGTAGGGACACGGTTCTCTCTGTCTCTCTCTGAATGTCAACTGTAGATTCTTCTTTGATATGTTTCGGTGGCTTCTGTTCACTGCAATATAACAGTAAGAAATATGATACAATATAAACATGTTTTTGTAGGACTGGAAAAAGAAGGATGGAAGAAAGATATTATATTTCTGTTTTTATCGTCATACCCAACAAATATATACGTTTTATTGTCTGCAATTATTCATTTAGTTTTGTTTTATCAAGTCATTATTGTAAATAGTTTTTTACATGATATTGCTCCATTTCTAAATTAGCTGGTTATTTTTATATATGCTGTAAAATAATTACTTACATTTAGAATCTAAACATTCATTTAAATGTTAATGTTAATTTGTTAATCACGTAATTTTAAAGGCAACAACTTTACACGATCAGATTCAGTATTATAAGTCATTCTATTTAAAATGTTCATTTAATTTGTGCTGAATTTGAACATGTTTGGCCCTGACCCTTTTAAAGAGGAGGGCTGTAGACTATATCAAAATGAATCTACATAACAGAGTGACAGACAGACAAACAGGGATATACGGCCTGTACATAAATAAATAATCGGGACTGTGCTATAACGTTAATGCATACAGAGGTATTATAATTATAATAGATCACATGCCGTTACAGTGTGGTTCCTATCCTGTGTCACCGCTCATCTTTACGTTGCTTCATTATTGAGTTAAGGCATGCATAATTTAACATGGAGCGCTATGGATCCTTCCTCACTCAGATGGAGATGGGATGCTGCCCAGATTATAGGGCTATGAATACGGGGTGCTCTCTCTTTCTCTTCCCATCTCTTCTTTCTGTCTCACTATTTCTATCACACTCTTCTCTTTCGCTCAAGTAAGTGTGTCTTTGAACGTGTGTACAATATGTGTGTGTAAGTATGTTTGTAACGGTGTGTGTGTGTGTGTGTTTCAGGTCTGCAGCCCCACTCTGACTACAGCTTTGTGTTGGTGGCCTGTACAGCGGTGGGCTGTGGAGCTAGTCAGCCATCTACAGGACGCACTCTGCAAGACACTCCCACAGGTACACGCACTCACTCACACACACACACACACTCACTCACATACACACACACACTCACATACACACTCACATACACAATAATAAACATTTTCAGTTTCCATTTTTGTTTGATTTAGATTTGTTAATGTTACATCATAAAAAAATATTATCTCTCTCCCCCTCTTTCTCTCTCTCTCTCACTCTCTCTCTCTCGCTCCCTCTCTTTCTCTCTCCCCTCTCTCTCCCTTTCTCTCTCTCTCTCTCTCTCTCTCTCTCTCTCTCTCTCTCTCTCTCTCTCTCTCTCTCTCTCTCTCTCTCTCTCTCTCTCTCTCTCTCTCTCTCTCTCTCTCTCTCTCTCTCTCTCTCTCTCTCTCTCTCTCTCTCTCTCTCTCTCTCTCTCTCTCTCTCCCCTCTCTCTTTCTCTCTCCCCTCTCTCTCCCTTTCTCTCTCTCTCTCTCTCTCTCTCTCTCTCTCTCTCTCTCTCTCTCTCTCTCTCTCTCTCTCTCTCTCTCTCTCTCTCTCTCTCTCCCGCTCTCTCTCTTTCTTTCTCTCTCCCCTCTCTCTCCCTCTCTCTCTTTCGCTCTATCCCCCCTCTCTCTCTCTCTCTCTCTCTCCCTCTCTCACTCTCTCTGTCTCTCTCTATATATATATCTTTCCCCTCTCTCTCTCTCTCGCTCTCTCTCACGCTCCCTCTCTCTCTCCCTTTCTCTCTCATTTCTCTCTCTCTTCCCCTCCCTCCCTCCTCCTCCCTCCCCTCTCTCTCTCTCTCTCTCTCTCTCGCTCTCTCCCCCCTCTCTCTCTCTCTCTCCTCTCTCACTCTCTCTCTCTCTCTCTCTCTCTCTCTCTCTCTCTATATATATATATATATATATATATATATATATATATATATATATATCTTTTCCTCTCTCTCTCTCTCTCTCTCTCTCTCTCTCTCTCTCTCTCTCTCTCTCTCTCTCTCTCTGTCTCTCTCGCTCTCTCCCTCCCTCTCTCCCTCTCTCTCTCTCTCTCTCTCTCTCTCTCCCTCCCTCTCTCCCTCTCTCTCTCTCTCTTTCTCTCTCTCTCTCTCCCTCTCTCCCTCTCTCTCTGTGTCTAGGAGTGTGGTCCAGCCCTAGACATGTGGTGGTAAACTCTACAGCAGTAGAGCTGTACTGGGACCAGCCCTTACAGCCTAACGGACATGTGGCCAGCTACCGTCTACTCCGAGACGGTGTGACTGTGTTTGCTGGAGACAACCAGGATAACAACTACACAGACACACAACTGCAGCCCAACACCAGGTATGGTAACACACACACACTTAATACACACAGCTCAGGTACAGCAACTACACAAACCTAACAACTCATAAACCATATCCATGACTGACTAAAGCCAACTTCCTCCTCCCATGTCCATCCCCACTAACCACCAAAGCAGATAGAAAGCTACTGACTAGGGTTATCTCTGTTGTATTGTAGTGTCTTAGTAATACAACAAACACTGTATAGCTCCGATCCATCTGATAGGATATGGATATGAATGCCCTCCACTATGATGTCTGCTCTGTGTGTCAGGATGCCCTCCACTATGATGTCTGCTCTGTGTGTCAGGATGCCCTCCACTATGATGTCTGCTCTGTGTGTCAGGATGCCCTCCACTATGATGTCTGCTCTGTGTGTGTCTCTCTCTCTCTCTCTCTCTCTCTCTCTCTCTCTCTCTCTTGCATGCTCGCTCACTCTATCTCTCTTTCTCTCTGGACTCACCTGTGTTTGTGTAATTTAATAAATCAATATTTGACTGCTGTATGACAGATGACGCACGCATGATCAAACACACGACAAACCGCCAGGCTCAATCTGATCATCTGTTTGTTTGTACACCATCTCCCATTTTTATTTATTCATTTATTTTTATTCAAGCTTCATTAATCAAGGTTAGTCTTAGTGAGATTGCATCTGGTTCAGATTAAAGAAACTAACAGGAAACATATAGTGAGACCTTGCATCATTCGTAGTTTCTTCATGGACCCGGAGATCAGTCTGAGCTCTGAGTTCAGTTGAGTTAAATGTAGTTTAAGTGACACTAAATGACACTGACTGTCACGTTGCTCTCCAATGTATTAGTTATTTTGTCCTATCTGAGAGCTCTTATCTGGAGTTGACATTGAGGAGATGAGGAGGAGAACTGTATGGACAATGATAGGCTAATACAACGGAAGCCAAAGTGGCTATGTGTACACTACCTACTGAATGGGAGAATAGAGGGGTTATGTTTGCCAGAACAGTTGTGTATTTGACATATTTGACATATTTTTCTCCTCCCCCCTCCTATCCCCCCCTTATCCTCTCCCCCCTCCTATCCTCTCCTCCTCTCCCCCCTCCTATCCCCCCCTTATCCTCTCCCCCCTCCTATCCTCTCCTCCTCTCCCCCCTCCTATCCTCTTTCCCGTCCCTCATCCCTCTGTTTGTTGACCTCCCATCCTCTGGGAGAAGAGACATGTGTGACAAAATGTTTTCCTAACTCCTGATAACACACACACACACTTTGTAATTCCAGATAACCTGCAAGGAGGCATTCCCGTCCCAACCCCTCTCTCCTTTTCTAAAATGTTTGCATTCTCCCTCTCTTTTCTTCCTTTTTCCCTCTCTCCCTTTCTTCTCCCGATTTAGCCGTGCACCGGTAATTAAATAGAGAGTACTGGCCCTATTATTATAGAGGTGTGTGTGTGTGTGCGTGTGTGTGTGTGTGTGTGTGTGTGTGTGTGTGTGTGTGTGTGTGTGTGTGTGTGTGTGTGTAAAGTGGTCTGCTCGATGGTCATTGATTATTTATGACAATGTTGATTAGCTGTCACTTACCTCACCAGAGAAGGAAGTGTCTGTGATGACTGGGGTATTAACCTCTCCCCCCAGTCAGTCTCTTAGGGAACACACACAAACGTATACACGCACACATTTCACTTTACCAATATTGTTGGTAAAGTGTTGCTTTCTCCCTGAACTGTGCTACTATAAACTCTCTCTATATATTATGTCTGCTCTGTGTCTCTCTCTCTCTCTCTCTCTCTCTCTCTCTCTCTCTCTCTCTCTCTCTCTCTCTGTGTGATATTATTGCAGTATCTATATGAAACACGTGACGGAGTGACAAATCAGTGGTTTTAATGTGTTTCAGTGCACTGGTCTAACCCTCTACATAACTGGTAATGGGCCTGTTTAAAGCTGCCTGCGCTGGAACAATAGCTAATGTACAGCTATTAATGTGTGTGTGTGGACATTATAGAGAATTAAAGGCTTTCAATGTTAAATGTGTCCCACTTAGACAGCTTATGTAGGCTTGAACACCAGCGGCCCTCCGCCTTTAAAAGGCTAATATGTCTTCTGATGTCATGAACGTGTGTGTGTGAGGCTTTGGAGGCCTTCTCTAAGTGCGTCACATTATTACACTCAGGCACGCGCACACACACATTCATATGCAGGATATTAGGATAGTCTTGATGGTGGGGACATAAGGGGGCAGCTGGTGTATAGTCCTCTCAGGGGTACGCATTTAACTAGACGTGTACGACAGCGTGTTCTAGTTCCCGCCAATATCCAGCAACTTCGCACAGCCATTGAAGAGGAGTGAGACAACATTCCACAGGCCACAATCAACATGCTGATCAAGCTGTGTCACGCTGCATGAGGAAAATGGTGGTCACACCAGATACTGACTGGTTTTCTGATCCACTCCTCTACTTTTTTTTAAGGTATCTGTGGCCAACAGATGTACAGTTGAAGTTGGAAGTTTACTTACACCTTAGCCAACTACATTTAAACTCAGTTTTTCACAATTCCTGACATTTAATCCTCGTAAAAAAATCCTGTTTTAGGTTAGTTAGGATCAACACTTAATTTTAAGACTGTGAAATGTCAAAATAATAGTAGAGAGAAGGATTTATTTCAGCTTTTATTTCTTTCATCACATTCCCAGTGGGTCAGAAGTTTACATACACTCATTTGTATTTAGTAGCATTGCCTTTAAATTGTTTAACTTGGGTCAAATGTTTCGCGTAGCCTTCCACAAGCTTCCCACAATAAGTTGGGCGAATTTTTAGCCCCTCCTGACAGAGCTGGTGTAACTGAGTCAGGTTTGTAAGCCTCCTTGCTCGCACACGCTTTTTCAGTTCTGCCCACAAATTTTCTATAGGATTGAGGTCAGGGCTTTGTGATGGCCACTCCAATACCTTGACTTTGTTGTCCTTTTAAGCCATTTTGCCACAACTTTGGAAGTATGCTTGGGGTCATTGTCCATTTGGAAGACCCATTTGCGACCAAGCTTTAACTTCCTGACTGATGTCTTGCGATGTTGCTTCAATATATCCACATCATTTTCCCACCTCATGATGCCATCTATTTTGTGAAGTGCACCAGTCCCTCCTGCAGCAAAGCACCCACACAACATGATGCTGCCACCCCCGTGCTTCACGGTTGGGATGGTGTTCTTCGGCTTGCAAGCCTTGCAAAACATAACGATGGCCATTATGGCCAAATAGTTCTATTTTTATTTCATCAGACCAGAGGACATTTCTCCAAAAACTCGGATCTTTGTCCCCATGTGCAGTTCCAAACCTTAGTCTGGCTTTTTTATGGCGGTTTTGGAGCAGTGGCTTCTTCATTGCTGAGTGGCCTTTCAGGTTGTGTCGATATCGTACTCGTTTTACTGTGGATATAGATATTTTTGTACCTGTTTCCTCCAGCATCTTCACAAGGTCCTTTGCTGTTGTTCTGGATTGATTTGCACTTTTTGCACCAAAGTACTTTCATCTCTAGGAGACAGAACGCGTCTCCTTCCTGAGCGGTATTGTGAATGGTCTGGATGTAGCTGGTGCAGAGGAGTCAGGCGCAGGACAGCAGAGACGAGTACCACAAGTAATTTTACTCAAAACACGTACTCATACAATAAGAGATACCAAGCCCACAAGAAGGACCATAAACACAAAACAATCACGCACAACAAACATGGGGAAAACAGGGTTAAATAATGAACGAATAATTGGGGAATTGAAACCAGGTGTGTAAAACAAGACAAAACAAATGGAACATGAAAAGTAGATTGGCGATGGCTAGATCGGCGATGGCTACAAGCACAAACAAACCAACAGCAACTGGGCTTCAACAAATACAAAACAGAGGTAGAGTTCTGTAGCTACAAAACAAGCCAGCTACAAAACAAAAGAGAGATCTACCAATACAAGCAAGAGCTACAAAACAAGAGAGAGCTACCAATACAAGTCAGCTACTAAACAAGAGAGAGCTACACAACCAGAGAGAGAGAGAGACAACTGACTGGGTTTTTAAACCAAGGGGAAGGGGATGTGATTGGGTAAGGGAAAAGGAGCAGGTGTGTCTTCTGATTGGGACTGATTGGTGATTGATGACTGCTGATGAGTGACACCTGTGACTAGGGCAGAAGGAGAGAAAACAAATACACACACAGGATACCTGTATCCGTAACAGTGTCGTACATCTTGGACAGTGCGTCTGCCTTAGCGTTCTGGGCACCTGGTCTGTAGGACAGGGTGAAAACAAAACGGGTAAAGAACATGGCCCACCTTGCCTGGCGAGGGTTCAGTCTCCTCGCCGCCTGGATGTACTCCAGATTGCGGTGGTCAGTCCAGATAAGAAAAGGGTGTTTAGCCCCCTCAAGCCAATGTCTCCACGCCTTCAGAGCCTTGACTACAGCCAACAACTCCCGGTCCCCCACATCATAGTTTCACTCCGCCGGGCTTAGAGCTGAGCACAGGGGCGGAGCTTTGGTGGCGTACCCGAGCGCTGAGAGCGCACAGCTCCTATCCCAGCCTAGGACGCGTCCACCTCTACTATGAACGCCAAAGAGGGATCCGGATGAGCCAGCACTGGAGCCGAGGTAAACAGAGCCTTTAGGTGACCAAAAGCCCTGTCTGCCTCAGCCGACCTCTGCAGTCGCACCGGTCCCCCCTTCAGCAGTGAGGTAATGGGAGCCGCTACCTGACCAAAGCCCTGGATAAACCTCCGGTAGTAGTTGGCAAACCCTAGAAACCGCTGCACTTCCTTTACTGTGGTGGGAGTCGGCCAATTACGCACGGCTGAAATGCGGTCACTCTCCATCTCCACCCCTGAAGTGGAAATGCGATACCCTAGGAAGGAGACTGACTGTTGGAAGAACAGAGATTTCTCAGCCTTGACGTACAGCTCACGCTCCAACAATCGACCAAGCACTCTGCGCACCAGGGACACATGTTCGGTGTCATCAATATACACCACTACACCCTGCCCGTGCAGGTCCCTGAAAATCTTGTCTACAAAAGCATGGAAAACTGATGGAGCATTAATCAACCCGTACGGCATGACGAGGTACTCATCGTGCCCTGAGGTGGTACTAAATGCCGTCTTCTACTCATCCCCCTCCCGGATACGCATCAGGTTGTAAGCGCTCCTGAGGTCCAATTTTGTGAAGAAGCGCGCCCCGTGCATTGACTCGATCGCACTGGCTATGAGAGGCAGCGGGTAGCTGTACCTCACAGTGATTTGGTTGATACCTCGATAGTCAATGCACGGGCTCAGACCTCCATCCTTCTTCTTCACAAAAAAGAAACTCGAGGAGGCAGGTGAAGTGGAGGGCCGAATGTACCCCTGCCCCAGGGATTCGGAGACATTTTTCCATAGCCGCCGTCTCCTCCTGTGACAGGGGATACACGTGACTCCTGGGAAGTGCTGCGTCTACCAGGAGATCTATCGCACAATCCCCCCGTCGATGGGGTGGCTATTTAGTTGCCATCTTCTTACAGAAGGCGAGAGCCTAATCGGCATATTCAGGGGGGATGCGCATGGTGGAGACCTGGTCTGGACTTTCCACCGTATCTCCACCGACGGAAACCCCATAAACACCTTCCCGAGCACTTTCGTGACCACCCCTTGAGAGCCCTCTGTTGCCACGAAATAGTGGGGTCATGGCAGGCCAACCAGGGTCGCCCTAAGCGCAGCACCTCCCAGCTCCATGGGCGTCGGATCGAAAGTGCTGGGGGATGGAATTGACAGGCCCTGATCCGGACGTCCGCGGGTAGCCAGCAGGTTATCCAGTCGGATGGACATGTCCACCAGCTGGTTAAACGTGAGGGTGGTGTCTCTGCAGGCCAACTCCCGACGGACGTCCTCGCGCAGACTGCACCGGTAGTGATCGATCAGAGCCCTGTCGCTCCATCCCGCGCTGACGGCCAGGGTCCGGAAGTCCAAAGCAAAATCCTGTGCGCTCCTTGTCCTCTGCCTCAGGTGGAACAGACGTTCACGTCTGCACTCTGCGTAATGGTCCAACACCGTCTCTCCTTCCATCCATACGGCGTTGGCCCACTCCAGGGCTTTGCCTGAGAGGCAGGAGACGAGGGCGGACATGCTCTCACGTCCCGAAGGAGCCGGGTGGACGGTCGCCAGGTAGAGCTCCAGCTGGAGTAGGAACCCCTGGCATCCCATCATACTCCCTCGGGAGCGCGAGTCGAATCCCACTGGGACCTGGTGAAGGAGGGGTGGACAGTGGTGCCTGTTGTAGTGGTGCTGGTGGAGGCGCTGGAAGAACTCCTCCTCTCTCCCATCGATCCATTGTATGCAGCACGCGATCCATTGCGGTGCCGAGACGTTGGTCGCATGCTGCTGGACGTGCTCCTCGACCGTCAACGGGATGTCGTCTGCTCCTGCTGACTCCATTCGTAGAGGTGCGTGATTCTGTGAATGGTCTGGATGTAGCTGGTGCAGAGGAGTCAGGCGCAGGACAGCAGAGATGAGTACCACAAGTAATTTTACTCAAAACACGTACTCATACGATAAGAAATACCCAAGCCCACAATAAGGACCAAAAACACAAAACAATCACGCACAACAAACATGGGGAAAACAGAGGGTTAAATAATGAACGAATAATTGGGGAATTGAAACCAGGTGTGTAAAACAAGACAAAACAAATGGAACATGAAAAGTAGATCGACGATGGCTAGAAAACCGGTGACGTCGACCGCCGAATGCTGCCCGAACAAGGAGAGGGACCGACTTCGGCGGAAGTCATGACAGGTATGATGGCTGCGTGGTCCCATGGTGTTTATACTTGCATACTATTGTTTGTACAGATGAACGTGGTACCTTCAGGTGTTTGGAAATTGCTCCCAAGGATGAACCAGACTTGTGGAGGTCTACAATTTGTTTTTCTGAGGTCTTGGCTGATTCTTTTTTATTTTCCCATGATGTCAAGCAAAGAGGCACTGCGTTTGAAGGCCTTGAAATACATCCACAGGTACACCTCCAATTCACTCAAATTATGTCAATTAGCCCATCAGAAGCTTCTAAAGCCATGACATAATTTTCCTGAATTTTCCAAGCTGTTTAAAGGCACAGTCAATTTAGTGTATGTAAACTTCTGACCCACTGGAATTGTGATAAAGTGAATTATAAGTGAAATAATCTGTCTGTAAACAATTGTTGGAAAAATGACTTGTGTCATGCACAGTAGATGTCCTAACTGACTTGCCAAAACTATAGTTTGTTAACAATAAATTTGTGGAGTAGTTGAAAAACTAGTTTTAATGACTCCAGCCTAAGTGTATGTAAACCTCCGCCTTCAACTGTATATCTCTATTCCAAGTCATGTGAAATCCATAGATTAGGGTCTAATGGATTTATTTCAATTGACTGATTTCCTCATATGAACTGTAACTCAGTAAAACCTTTCAAATTGTTACATTTTATATTCTTATTCACTTTTATTTAACTAGGCAAGTCAGTTAACAACAAATTCTTATTTTCAATGACGGCCTAGGAACAGTGGGTTAACTGCCTTGTTCAGGGGCAGAACAACAGATTTTTACCTTGTCAGCTTGGGGATTCGATCTAGCAACCTTTCTGTTACTAGTCCAACACTCTAACCATTAGGCTACCTGCCGCCCCAGTGCATATGCACTGAGTGTACAAAACATTAAGAACATCTGCTCTTTCCATGACATAGACGGACCAGGTGAATCCAGGTGAAAGCTATGATCCCTTATTGATGTCACTTGTTAAATCCACTTCAATCAGTGTAGATGAAGGAGACGGGTTAAAGAAGGATTTTTAAGCCTTAAGACAATTGAGACATGGATTGTGTATGTGTGCCACTCAGAGGGTGAATGGGCAAAACAAAAGATTTAAGTGCCTTTGAATGGGGTTTGATAGTAGGTGCCAGGAGAACCAGTTAGTGTCAAGAACCACAACGCTGCTGGGTTTTTCACACACAACAGTTTCCAATGTGTATTAGAAAGGTCCACCAAGTCAACATAGGCCAGCATCCCTGTGGAACGCTTTCGACTCCATGCCCCAACGAATTGAGGCTGTTCTGAGGACAAAATGGAAGGTGTCCTTAATGTTTTGTACACTCAATTTACAGTATATAATATATAATCTGAAGAAGAAATGTGTTTGACCGCTTCTCTGTGGCCATGTCTGTATGTGTCTCAGTGTGTCTGTGTCTATATCTGTGTCTCTATGTGTGTCTCTGTGTTTTCCCATCGTGTAACACTACATACTCTCTCTCCTTTCCTCCCCCTCAGGTATGTGTTTGTGTTGGAGGCCAGTACCGGGGGCGGTAGTGGTTTGAGTAACAGGTACGTCGTCCAGACACCAGTCTCCTCCCCTCTGGGAGTCCCGCCCCCTCATAACGTCACAGTGTTCGGCCCCAGCTCTCTCTTCGTCTCCTGGACAACCCCAGGTCAGTGACTACCCCCCTCTCTGTCTACCCGCTACTCCCCTTATCTGGTTGTCCAAATATGTATGTGTTTCAGCCAACTCACTGCCATGTTGGTTCATTGTCATGCCATATATGACTGGCATGACAGCAATAGTCAGGAGTTGGCTGAAGTACATATTATCTGGACTGGAGTCAGGCTTTCCTTACCTATGATGTGGGAAAGACTTCCCTAATGCAGTGGTCCACCAATGGGTAGTGGCTCGAGTCCTGCAGGCTCATATACGCTATATGTAACATGACTATGACAAAAATAAATGTGGCGCACCCAACCTCTCAATAAGGATGTTTGTGACCTCTGTCTCCTGTCCCTAATCCACTAGTCTCTGCCTCCGCACACACACCCACACACATAGACACACAGACACACAATTTGTTCATATTCCCATCAGAGGTGCCTTTCCATAATTCACGCCAACTATAGGCTGATAGGTCATTCAACATTCATGAGTTCCAGGATGCATTGAGAATGGCCTGATTATCTTAACAAATGAAACATTTAAATTATTCACCTTTCCTCAGCAGATGTAGCCTTCTGCTGAGACACACACACACACACACACCTTGCCCGTATTACTACTTTGATCTCTGCCAGGCTGCCTCAGAGGTTCAATGGGAGATCTCCTTAAGTTCTATTATTTACAACTAATCAGCAGCGTTTCACTTCCCCACTTTCAACTCCACACAGAGCCTGATCAGGGGTAATGGCAGCCACAGCAGCCAGGAGAGACCCTTCAGTAGTGATCTGTCACACACACACGCATTACCCCCACATAATTACCCCCCACACACACACACACACACACACACACTTTCATGCACATGCTTAAACGCACGCATATAATCACACATGCACGTACAGACACACACACACTCCAAACCCTGGGACCAGCAGCCTAACCAAGCGTGAGAGATCAGGCACTACTTCCCCTCTTTTAGAATCAACCTGTAATGGCGCTAGAATAGCCTGCCTATGGATATGTCTGTGTGCTATTTCAGGCCCCTCTCATAGTAAACACACATAATGAGAAGATAATATTTATAGATGGATTACTTCAGGCAGACAATCATAGCCAAAGCCCGCATACACACACAGCCAAACACTCACAGACACACACACAAACACACACACACATATATAGACGTATTGGGGATCCCAGTAAAGAATAGGTACACAGAGGGTGAGAGGTGATGCATCCTGCCCTGACCTCCCATATCTCTGCATACAGACAGTTATCGCTTGGTCCTGACTGTTCATTGTCTCTCTGTGCTCATCCATACCAGTCTCTCTGTGATGCACTGTCCCCTTGACCATCTGACCATGTTCAGATCCTACTAAATTACCCACAATGCCGTAGTAAATCCAGCGCGTGGGAGCGTCCGTGGCCAAAGGCAGGATAAATCAGAGAGCACTGATCAATGGAACAGAACCAGCAAACCCTGGTTTATTAGTCCCCCATCGCACAAATTGTATTTTGCATGTAGGGCCTTCTAACAGGGAACCACCTAATAAGCCAAATCTCAATATTTATCCCTGAGTTACTTTGCTAGCTAGCCACATTGCATTCAAAACACAGGACAGATGTCATGGGAATACAAAGTAAGAATGCTCTCTCTCTCGTTCTCTCTCACGTTCTCTCTCGCTCTCACTCTCTCTCTCGTTCTCTGTCACGTTCTCTCACTCTCTCACTCTCACCCTCCCTCTACCTCTCTCAGGTGTGTTCAACACCAGTCTTCCTCTATACTACAACATCCTGTTGAATCCAGGAAGTGCCAGGTCTGTGATGCGTGCGGTGGGACGGGACCAGTACCTCAGTGTGTCTGGATTAGTCCCCTACACCCAGTACCACATCAGAGTCCAGGCCTGCCAAGCCGGTACGGACTGGGAATGACCAATGACAGACTACCTTGAGAGACAGAGTGTTTTATACTTAATTATGCGTAGTTAACTTACTATCAAGTATTTAGAACAGAACTGGGTAATTCTGACTTCTTTGTACTCCCCCTCTCCATGTCTCTCCATGTCTCTCCATGTCTCTCCATGTCTCTCCATGTCAGATGGGTGTGGGTTGGGTGAGGGGGTGTATGTGCGTACTTCTGAGGCCCCTCCAGAGGACATGGACCCCCACAGTGACAGCAGCAGGAGCCACAGTCATCCAGGTCTGCTGGAACCCCCCCCACAAGCCCAACGGACTCATCACCTCATACTTCATACACAGGTAATAACTATTCATACACAGTTAATAACATTCATACACATGTAATAACATTCATACACAGGCAAAAACCATTCATACACAGGTAATAACATTCATACACAGGTAATAACCATTCATACACAGGTAATAACCATTCATACACAGGTAATAACCATTCATACACAGGTAATAATATTCATACACAGGTAATATATATTCTTACACAGGTAATAACCATTCATACACAGGTAATAACATTCATACACATGTAATAACATTCATACACAGGCAAAAACCATTCATACACAGGTAATAACCATTCATACACAGGTAATAACCATTCATACACTGGTAATAATATTCATACACAGGTAACAACATTCATACACAGGTAATAGCCATTCATACACAGGTAATAACCATTCATACACAGGTAATAACCATTATTACACAGGTAATAACATTCATACACAGATAATACCCATTCATACACAGGTAATAACCCATTCATACACAGGTAATAACCATTCATACACAGGTAATACCATTCATACACAGGCAATAACCATTCATACACGGGTGATAATCATTCATTCACAGGCAATAACCATTCATACACAGGCAATAACCATTCATACACAGGTAATAACCTGGGGTCACTTAGAAATGTCCTTGTTTTTTAAAGAAAAGCACATTTTTGCTCCATTAAAATAACATCAAATTGATCAGAAATACAGTGTAGATATTGTTAATGTTGTAAATTGCTATTGTAGCTGGAAACGGCTGATTTTGAACGGAATATCTACATAGGCGTACAGAGGCCCATTATCAGCAACCATCACTCCTGTGTTCCAATGGCACGTTGTGTTAGCTAATCCAAGTTAATCATTTTAAAAAGCTAATTGATTATTAGAAAGGCATTTTGCAATGATGTTAGCACAACTGAAAACTGTTATTCTGATTAAAGAAGCAATAAAACTGGCCTTCTTTAGACTTGTTGAGTATCTGGAGCATCAGCATTTGTGGGTTCGATTACAGGCTCAAAATGGCCAGAAACAAAGACCTTTCTTCTGAAACTCGTCAGTTTATTATTTTTCGGAGAAATGAAGGCTATTTATTCCATGCGAGAAATTGCCAAGAAACTGAAGATCTCGTACAACGCTGTGTACTATTCCCTTCACAGAACAGCGTAAACTGGCTCTAACCAGAATAGAAAGAGGAACGGGAGGCTGAGCAAAAGGACAAGTACATTAGAGTGTCTAGTTTGAGAAACAGGCGGTCCTCAACTGGCAGCTTCATTAAATAGTACCCTCAAAACAACAGTCTCAACGTCAACAGTGAAGAGGCGACTCCGGGATGCTGGCCTTCTAGGCAGAGTTGCAAAGAGAAAGGGGGCCTCCCACTCCTCTTTCTATTGTGGTTAGCTCAAGATACTCAACTAGTCTAAAGAAGGCCAGTTTTATAGCTTCTTTAATCAGGACAACAGTTTTCAGCTGTGCTAACATCATTGCAAAAGGGTTTTCTAATGATCAATTAGCCTTTTAAAATGATAAACTTGGATTAGCTAACACAACGTGCCATTGGAACACAGGCGTGATGGTTGCTGATAATGGGCCTCTCTGCGCCTATGTAGATATTCCGTTCAAAATCAGCCGTTTCCAGCTACAATAGTAATTTACAACATTAACAATGTCTACACTGTATTTATGATACATTTTATGTTAATTTAATGTAAAAAATATATATATTTTCTTTCTAAAACAAGGACGTTTCTAATTGACCCCAAACCTTTAAACGGTAGTGTATGTATATGTTTAGTCTGCCTTTGTGTGTATCGACTACCCAATGTGCCAGTGTTGCATCTGCCTGGTGTGTGTGTTGTGTGCATGCACCCATGTGTCAGCCTGTGTGTGTGTGCATATGTGTGTGTGTGTTTGTCTGCGTGTGTTTGTTTGTGATCAAGGTGTGTTGTTGACCAGTGGTGTCTGTATGCAGGGTCAGAGAGTATCTAAGCCTTGATAAGTCCTGTGGAAACATCATTAGCATACATGCTGAGGGAAGAATCCTAACTTCACATCCACATAAGGAGTCAGACTTTGGTAAACCAAAATTGGAGTTACTAAAATTCAGTAGTAGAAGTTAATCCCAGAGGATGGAATACAGTAGAGCATTCAGAGCATGCTTAGCACGACCAAACACACACTGTCTGACTCTCTCACATAATACAGTATGTATAAGGGGGCTTGCTGTAGACTTTGGGGACTTCAGTGGATCTGTGATTCTGAGATCCAGAGGTTTCTGATGGAGACACACGGTTGGTTCAATTTGTGAGAGCTGGAGGAAGGGGTAGAGGGGTGTTTTGAGGTATGTCATCAAGTCCAGCTGTAGTTTAGGTGTACATTGTGAACCAAGACACACACACACGCTCGCAGTGTTGTTTTGATGCAGTTGGAACGATTAGAGACTACCATCCTCATCCCCTTGCCCCTTTTCGCTCCTTCTCCTCCTCTCGCTTCCTCCCTTCCTTCCTCCCCTCTCTCTCTCCTCTTTTCATTGCCATCTTTTAACCCTTCTCCTATTGCTCTCTATTGCTCTCTCTCTCTATCTGTCTCTCAAGTTGGAACTATGGCTTAGAGATCAACCTCAGGGTTAGTTAGCGTAACTCACTTGCTCTTCCTGTTTCCTGCCAGACGACCAATGGGGACGCAGGAGGAGCTGTTGGTGTTTATCTGGTCCAATGGGCCGCTAGAGTTCATCGACGCCAGCGATGCCCTCCAGCCCTTCAGACAATACCAGTACAGTGTACATGCCCACAACTCCCAGGGCTCTGCTCGCAGCCAATGGGCTTCAGCTGTCACCATGGAGGCGGGTCCAGAGGACATTGCTCCTCCTATTGTCACACCGACGAGTGAGTGAGAGATGAACGAGAGGGAGGGAAGAAAAGCTGATGTTTGACTTCCTATGTTATTCTCACTGTGTGTATTATCTGTTTTTTTGTGTTGGCAGGTGCGTACTCAGTACAGTTGAACTGGACACAGCCTGGACAACCCAATGGAAGGATTTCACAGTATCGCCTGGTGTACAGAAAACAGCACACAGACCCCACACTCAACACCTCTACTATTACTGCGTTGACGGTACCGGTAAGACAATACACACACGATATGCGTGCATGTCTGTATTATCATTGCGTGTATGTGTTGGTCACAGCTTGTGCCATCTGTTTGCCAGTGAAGGGGCCTGCAGGCACACACACACAGCCAGGGGCTCCTGTCCTCCAGGGCCTTTCCCACAATCCTCCACCTCCACGTCAAGTCTGCTGCAACGCTCCCACACGGAGAATACCTCTAAATGTGCCTTTCACAAACACACACACACACACACACAGATCCTCCCCTGCTGCCTGTCAGCCAGTCTAAATGTAACCTGGCAGCTCAGTAAACAGCTTGACATCAGTAGATTGCCATGCCAACGCCTCTCTGTGATATCATCCCCTCAGCACACCACGTCAAAGCTCTGTGTGTGTGTGTGTGTGTGTGTGTCAACGTAACAGTATGTACCATCACTTTCACCAAGATGCCATTGTCATCGATTGTCATTGATCACAACATGCTTTACATGTTGTCACATGTTATTACATTAACTTCACATAAGATCACATGAAAACGTGTTTTTGGAACAATTGACGTGTTCACATGTGGAATTCATGTTTTTTTCTTAATGGAAGAGAGAGAGGATGAGAAAGAGAGAGAGCGAGAACAACAGTGTGTGACACTAGGTTTGTGACACTGGGTTTGTGACACTGGGCGTGTGAAGTCAGTCTCAGGCACTCAACTTAGAAAAAAAGAACGAAAGAAAAAACGAAAGAGACACAAAAATAGACACAAGACTGTGTTAATCTTCTGAGCTTAAGCCAAGGCGTTAGTGCCCGGAGCTAAGACAAGTCTTCAGGCAAGGTTACAAATCACACAAATGTTTATGAATGTTCAGGAAATCACCTCTGTTCCACTGGTGTGTGTGTGGATGTCACTAAAGACCCAGAAAGCTAAGGTAACCGAGCTAAATGCCCCGTAGCACTCACTTCCATCATCATGAAGTGCTTTGAGAGACTAGTTAAGGATCATATCACCTCCATCCTACCAGACACCCTAGACCCACTCAAATTTGCTTACCGTCCCAATAGATCCACAGACGACGCAATCGCAATCACACTGCACACTGCCCTAACCCATCTGGACAAGAGGAATACCTATGTAAGAATGCTGTTCATCGACTACAGCTCAGCATTTAACACCATAGTACCCTCCAAACTCGTCATTAAGCTCGAGACCCTAGGTCTCGACCCAGCCCTGTGCAACTGGGTCCTGGACTTCCTGACGGGACGGCCCCAGGTGGTGAGGGTAGGAAACAACATCTCCACCCCGCTGATCCTCAACACTGGGGCCCCACAAGGGTGCGTTCTCAGCCCTCTCCTGTACTCCCTGTTCACCCATGACTGCGTGGCCAAGCACGCCTCCAACTCAATCATCAAGTTTGCTGACGACACTACAGTGGTAGGCTTGATTACCAACAATGACGAGACGGCCTACAGGGAGGAGGTGAGGGCCCTCGGAGTATGGTGTCAGAAAAATAACCTCTCACTCAACGTCAAAAAACTAAGGAGATGATCGTGGACTTCAGGAAACAGCAGAGGGAGCACCCCCCTATCCACATCGACGGGACAGTAGTGGAGAAGGTGGAAAGTTTTAAGTTCCTCAGGGTACACATCACGGACAAACTGAAATGGTCCACCCACACAGACAGCGTGGTGTAGAAGGCGCAACAGCGCCTCTTCAACCTCAGGAGGCTGAAAAAATGTGGCTTGTCACCAAAAACACTCACAAACTTCTACAGATGCCCAATCGAGAGCATCCTGTCGGGCTGTATCACCGTCTGGTACGGCAACCGCTCTGCCCACAACCGTAAGGCTCTCCAGAGGGTAGTGAGGACTGCACAACGCATCACCGGGGGTAAACTACCTGCCCTCCAGGACACCTGCACCACCCGATGTCACAGGAAGGCCAAAAAGATCATCAAGGACAACAACCACCCGAGCCACTGCCTGTTCACCCCGCTATCATCCAGAAGGCGAGGTCAGTACAGATGCATCAAAGCTGGGACCGAGAGAATGAAAAACAGCTTCTATCTCAAGGCCATCAGACTGTTAAACAGCCATCACTAACATTGAGTGGCTGCTGCCAACATACTTAAATCTCTAGCCACTTTAAATAATAGAAAATTGGATGTAACAAATGTATCACTAGCCACTTTAAACAATTTTGTATATAATGTTTACAAATCCGACATTACTCATATCAAATGTATACACTGTACTCTAAACCATCTACTGAATCTTGCCTATGCCGTTCGGCCATCGACTCAAATCTCTAGCCACTTTAATAATTAAAAAGTGGATGTAATAAATGTATCCCTAGCCACTTTAAACGATGCCATTTATATAATGTTTACATATCCTACATTACTCATCTCATATGTATATACTGTACTCTATACCATCTACTGCATCTTGCCTATGCCGGTCAGCCATCGCTCATCCATATATTTATATGTACATGTATATGTATATGTACGTATTCATTCCTTTACACTTGTGTGTATAAGGTAGTTGTTGTGAAATTGTTAGATTACTTGTTAGATACTACTGCATGGTCGGAACTAGAAGCACAAGCATTTCGCTACACTCGCATTAACATCTGCTAACCATGTGTATGTGATTTGATATCACAACCAGCCGTGATTGGGAGTCCCATAGGGCGGCGCATAATTGGCCCAGCGTCATTGGGGTTTGGCCGGGGTAGGCCGTCATTGTAAATACGAATTTGTTCTTAACTGACTTGCCTAGTTAAATAAAGGTTAAATAAAAAATACAAAAATACAAATAAATGTCTGTGTGTGAGGCTGCAGACGGGTCTTTTGGCTGGAGGCCGGGTTTGGGAGGTTGGGATCGTAGCTCTCTACCTCTGGCCTTATGCTATCACACCTGTTTCTCTGTGGACTCCTCACATTGCTGTCTATTGATCTTACTGTAGACAACTGTTCACTAATCACAAGTTGATTCTCTACTCCGTATTTGTTTTCTTTGTTCTCTTCTCTCTCTAACATTTTCTCTCTCCTCTCTCCCTCTCTCCTCCTCACTTTCTCTCTCCTCCTTTCTCCTCTCTCCATCTCTCTCCCTTTCTCTTCAATTAGCATAAAGAACTCCACCAACCTATTTAAATTAGTTAAACATTCATGTTTTTGTCCATCTCTCTCCTCTCTCCTCCTCTCTCATCTCTCTCCTCCTCTCTCCTCCACTCTCCTCCTCTCTCTTCCTCTCTCATCTCTCTCCTCTCTCCTCCTTTCTCCTCCTCTCTCTTCCTCTCCCTCTCTCTCCTTCGCCATCTCTCTCCATCTCTCTATTTCCATCTCTCTCCTTCTCTCTCCTCCATCTCTCTCCTCTCTCCTCATCTCTCCATCTCTCTCCATCTCTCTCCTCTCTCCATCTCTCTCCTCCTCTCTCCATCTCTCTCCTCTCTCCATCTCTCTCCTCCTCTCTCCATCTCTCTCCTCTCTCCTCCTCTCTCCATCTCTCTCCATCTCTCTCCTCTCTCCTCCTCTCTCCCATCTCTCTCCATCTCTCTCCTCTCTCCATCTCTCTCCATCTCTCTCCTCTCTCCTCCTCTCTCCATCTCTCTCCTCCTCTCTCCTCCTCTCTCCATCTCTCTCCTCTTTCTCTTCCTCTCTCCTCCTCCCTCCCTTTCCCTTCAATTAGCATAAAGAACTCCACCAACCTATTTAAATGAGTTAAACATGAATGTTTTTGTCTAAAAACAGTGCAAGTCTGTTTTTATGTGGGAAAACGGGTTGGTGAAGTTCTTAGGTTCATGGGAGAGAAGTTGGCAGTTATGCAGCAGTGGATCTAATATGTAGTCTGGTGTAGTTTTTTCCTCTCTAGTCTGACAGCCTTCAGAGCAGATGGTTTGATGTTCTCCTCACTAATGTCCACTACTGAGAGGGAGATCAACACCACGGATATAAGCAATAAGCCTGTATGTGTGTGTGTATTGATCTCTGACTGGGCTGGGAGCCCCTCTCCGTGCCAGTGTGGATGATTAATGGGGTCGTCATGGCGATCGGATAGAATGAGGGTACAGAACGCAGGCGGCGTTCTGTCCCGCCAGAACCCTGCGCCCGCCTGGCAGACCGCGGTTACACATGCACACACACACATACTGCACACCAATCTAGAGATTCTACCGTAACACCTATTCACTCCTCACTTCCTATTCCAGATCCAGCCTCTTTCTCTCCTTGCTGTATCCTCCCACTAGCTCTCCCTCTTTATCTCCTTGCTGTATCCTCCCACTAGCTCTCCCTCTTTCTCTCCTTGCTGTATCCTCCCACTAGCTCTCCCTCTTTCTCTCCTTGCTGTATCCTCCCACTAGCTCTCCCTCTTTCTCTCCTTGCTGTATCCTCCCACTAGATCTCCCTCTTTCTCTCCTTGCTGTATCCTCCCACTAGCTCTCCCTCTTTCTCTCCTTGCTGTATCCTCCCACTAGCTCTCCCTCTTTCTCTCCTTGCTGTATCCTCCCACTAGCTCTCCCTCTTTCTCTCCTTGCTGTATCCTCCCACTAGCTCTCCCTCTTTATCTCCTTGCTGTATCCTCCCACTAGATCTCCCTCTTTCTCTCCTTGCTATATCCTCCCACTAGATCTCCCTCTTTCTCTCCTTGCTGTATCCTCCCACTAGCTCTCCCTCTTTCTCTCCTTGCTGTATCCTCCCACTAGCTCTCCCTCTTTATCTCCTTGCTGTATCCTCCCACTAGATCTCCCTCTTTCTCTCCTTGCTGTATCCTCCCACTAGATCTCCCTCTTTCTCTCCTTGCTATATCCTCCCACTAGATCTCCCTCTTTCTCTCCTTGCTGTATCCTCCCACTAGATCTCCCTCTTTCTCTCCTTGCTGTATCCTCCCACTAGATCTCCCTCTTTCTCTCCTTGCTGTATCCTCCCACTAGCTCTCCCTCTTTCTCTCCTTGCTGTATCCTCCCACTAGCTCTCCCTCTTTCTCTCCTTGCTGTATCCTCCCACTAGCTCTCCCTCTTTCTCTCCTTGCTGTATCCTCCCACTAGATCTCCCTCTTTCTCTCCTTGCTGTATCCTCCCACTAGCTCTCCTCTTTCTCTCCTTGCTGTATCCTCCCACTAGCTCTCCCTCTTTATCTCCTTGCTGTATCCTCCCACTAGCTCTCCCTCTTTATCTCCTTGCTGTATCCTCCCACTAGCTCTCCCTCTTTCTCTCCTTGCTGTATCCTCCCACTAGCTCTCCCTCTTTATCTCCTTGCTGTATCCTCCCACTAGCTCTCCCTCTTTCTCTCCTTGCTGTATCCTCCCACTAGCTCTCCCTCTTTCTCTCCTTGCTGTATTCTCCCACTAGCTCTCCCTCTTTATCTCCTTGCTGTATCCTCCCACTAGCTCTCCCTCTTTCTCTCCTTGCTGTATCCTACCACTAGCTCTCCCTCTTTCTCTCCTTGCTGTATCCTCCCACTAGATCTCCCTCTTTCTCTCCTTGCTATATCCTCCCACTAGCTCTCCCTCTTTATCTCCTTGCTGTATCCTCCCACTAGATCTCCCTCTTTCTCTCCTTGCTGTATCCTCCCACTAGATCTCCCTCTTTCTCTCCTTGCTGTATCCTCCCACTAGCTCTCCCTCTTTATCTCCTTGCTGTATCCTCCCACTAGCTCTCCCTCTTTCTCTCTTTGCTGTATCCTCCCACTAGATCTCCCTCTTTCTCTCCTTGCTATATCCTCCCACTAGCTCTCCCTCTTTCTCTCTGTACTGTATCCTCCCACTAGCTCTCCCTCTTTCTCTCTTTGATGTATTCTCCCACTAGCTCTCCCTCTTTTTCTCATTATTCTCTCCCTCTGTCTTCTCTCTACTCTCCACTTAATTTAGTCACACTATCCTCCCTCCCTCCTTTTTTCTTTCCCCTCTCTCCTTCCTCCCTCCCTCCCTCCTCCCTCTCTCCCTCCTCCCTCTCTCGTCTCCTCCTTCCCTCTTCATCCCGATGTTGTGTTGTGGTCCCTGGTCCCCTGATGAAGTCAGATGTATTAATACTGGACATACACATTCCTACACAAACCCCTCTCCTCCTCTTCCGCCTCCCTCCTTCCTCTCTCCTCTCCAGATGTTGTGTGTAGGGCCCCTGGGGCCCCTGGTGAAGGGAGATGTATTAATACATGCGATTGATCAGATCAGGACCCCTGACAGTCATCAGCCCCGGGACCATCTGGTTGCTGCTCGCACGCCTTCACCCAAACACAACCTGACACTGCATTAATCTGATGCAGCTACTGCTACCGTCTAGCACTGTGTGTGTGTGTGTGTGTGTGTGTGTGTGTGTGTGTGTACTCTCCTCACTCCGCCAGCAGCCAGGCCCAGCCGCCACCAGGACCTGAAGGGTGCAGAAATTAAGGTTATTACACAAATTGAGCCATATGGTCTAAATTTTTCAGAGCTGAAATTTACTAGCCAATAAAATTGGCTCCTGCCTCTCTAATGGTGTAAATTACAGTTTAACCACGGCGCTAATGATGTCCTTCTGCTGCAGTAACCACTCTAACATGAAGGACATTGTTTAAAAAATACCCCCAGAAAAAAAGAGATATTGAGTGAGGGAAGGAGGGGGGTAGAGAGAGAGGGAGAGAAGTGCTAGCAGCATGTTTACAATCTGTTAGTTTACCATTAAGAACAAGGAGGAGAGCGAGAGGGACAGCGAGGGGCGACCGGTGGACCGTGTCTCGCCTTCAACACTGGGGCAAACACACGTCATTGCACTGTTGGAGACGCGTTTGAAGGCAAACATGGTCGGGTCGTAAAACTCCTGGTCGTAGAGGCTGGGCTGAAGGTCAGAGGTGACACGAAGAGTAGGTCACAGTGTTGTCACAGATCACACACTGATGACCCCGGTCAGTAGAGAACAAATGGCATGCTCTATTGTTCCATATCTCTCTCATTAGCCCCTTCATTGTCTTTTTCTAACTCAGGTAACTTTTTGTCATTTTTTTGTATTTAAACACATTTTTTTTCCCAATTTCGATCTTGTCTCATTGCTGTAACTCCCCAATGGGCTAGGAAGGCGGAGTTTGAGTCATGCGTCCTCCGAAACATGACCTGCCAAGCCGCGCTTCTTAACACCCGCCCGCTTAACCCAGAAGCCAGCCGCACAAATGTGTCGGAGGAAACACAATTCAACTGACTACGAGGTCAGTCTGCAGCCGCCCGGCCCTCCACAAGGAGTCGCTAGAGCGCGATGTGCCCCGGCCAAATCCTCCCCTAACTCGGACGATGCTGGGCCAATTGTGCTCCGCCCTATGGGACTCCCAATCACGGCCGGTTGTGATACAGCCCGGGATCGAACCTGGGTGTATAGTTATGCCTCAAGCGATGCAGTGCCTTAGACCGCTGCGTCACTCGGGAGGCCCCATGACTCCTTATTCTAATATTTCTGTCTTTTGTTGCAATTCTCTCTTTCTATCTTTCTCTCTCTTTCTCTCTCAATTCAATTTCAATTTAATTCAAATCAATTTAAGGGGCTTTATTGGCATGGGAAAAATATATGTTTACAATTCTCTCTTACTTTCTTTCTCTCACTTTCTCTCTTTGTCTCTCTCTCTCGCTCTCTTTCTCTTAAACACAAGTTTCAGTGAGGCCTTTTATTCTTTAAACTTGCTGCCTGAATCCCCTGGTGCAGCAAGAGGGTGTAGAGGGAGAAGAGAGGGAGTGGTAGAGAAAGGAGGAGAGAGGAGGAGAGAGAGAGGGCTTTGCCCTTGGGCTCAGTGGCACAATGGAATGGAATGAAGAGTACTGCAGAGTGGAGTGGACGGAAGCGAGGGAGTGGACAGAGGAGTGGAGAAAAGAGGAGAGAAAAGGAGAGAGAGGGTAGGAGAGTAGAGGGTTCGTTAGGTCTCGCCCCAACCCCCACCCCTCGCCACTGTACTCAGGCCCTGATTGGAGGGCACTTGAGGTGATTGTCTCACGCAGGCCCCTCGCATAAACAGCAAATAATCATCTACAACAACCACAACTCCTCCATCTCTCTCTCTCTCGCTTCCTCCCTTTCTCCTCTTCTCTTCATCTCTCCAGACAAGAGCTCCCTCGTTCTGTAAATGTGTGCCGAGATGTATATTGTATGTCTTATAAGGAGTGTGTGTGTGTGTGTGTGTGTGTGTGTGTGTGTGTGTGTGTGTGTGTGTGTGTGTGTGTGTGTGTGTGTGTGTGTGCGTGCGTGTGCGTGTGCGTGTGGGTGTGGGTGTGCGTGTGCGTGTGCGTGTGTGTGTGGTGCTCTTCACTCATCCTAATGTGTGAAAAAAGAGTGGATGATGAGACTGTAGAGGAATGTGTGCGCGCGCGTGTGTGTGTGTGTGTGTGCGTGTGTGTGTGTGCGTGCACGCTCGTTGGATTCATCCCTTCCCCACCGCATGATAACAACCTTCAATCAACATATATTACAACTTGAAGTAAAGACAGAAAGGTAACTGAAGGGAAGATAGGAGAAGGTATGGAACACAAAGTTGACTGCTTTGTTCTACCTTGTGGTATTTGTAGTACTACATGGATATTGATTACTGCATTGTTGGGTTTAGAGCTTGCAAGAAAAGCATTTCACTCACAGGAGGCTGGTGGCACCTTAATTGGGGAGGACAGGCTCGTGGTAATGGTTTCCATGTGTTTGATGCCATTCCATTTGCTCCGTTCCAGCCATTATTATGAGCCGTCCTGCCCTCAGAAACCACTGATTTCACTGTGCTTGTAACAGATCCTTTAGAACACTTCATTCCACCATGAAGAGAAGCCAACAGGACTGTATGGACAGGATGTGAGTGTGAAGTGTGATATGTGTGTGAATAACTGATAATAGCATTCAGAGTGATGTGGTAAATGTCAAAAGGGATTGGTCAAGTAGACACTATTCACAATGATCCTCACAACTGTCTTCAAACAGTGTCAAGTTATTATGCGCTTTGGAAATAGTTTCAAGTTTTTATTGTCATGTGCACAAGTACAGTGAAATGTCTTTCTTGCTCTTTTCCAACAATTCAGTAAACAATATTAGTAGTACAAAAAAAAGAAACACGAGAAATAGAAATAAGAAGAACACGGGAAAGTAAGTAAGCTATATACAGGGTCAGTTCCAGGGTCAGTAGCTATATACAGGGTCAGTAGCTATATACAGGGTCAGTTCCAGGGTCAGTAGCTATATACAGGGTCAGTAGCTATATACAGGGTCAGTTCCAGGGTCAGTAGCTATATACAGGGTCAGTTCCAGGGTCAGTAGCTATATACAGGGTCAGTTCCAGGGTCAGTAGCTGTATACAGGGTCAGTTCCAGGGTCAATAGCTATATACAGGGTCAGTTCCAGGGTCAGTAGCTATATACCGGGTCAGTAGCTATATACAGGGTCAGTTCCAGGGTCAGTAGCTAGATACAGGGTCAGTTCCAGGGTCAGTAGCTATATACAGGGTCAGTAGCTATATACAGGGTCAGTAGCTATATAAAGGGTCAGTTCCAGGGTCAGTAGCTATATACAGGGTCAGTTCCAGGGTCAGTAGCTATATACAGGGTCAGTTCCAGGGTCTGTAGCTATATACAGGGTCAAATCAAATCAAATTTTATTTGTCACATGCGCCGAATACAACAGGTGTAGACCTTACAGTGAAATGCTTACTTACAAGCCCTTAACCAACAATGCAGTTTTGAGAAAAATAAGGGTTAAGTAAAAAATATAAAAGTAAAAATATATAAATAACAAATAGTTAAAGAGCAACAGTAAAATAACAGTAGCGAGGCTTTATACAGGGTGTACCGGCACAGAGTCAATATACTGGGTGTACCGGCAGAGTCAATATACAGGGGGTACCGGCACAGAGTCAATATACAGGGGGTACCGGCACAGAGTCAATGTGCGGGGGCACAGGTAAGTCAAGGTAATTGAGGTAATATGTACATGTAGGTAGAGTTAACTTGTTAGGGAGTGGCAGCTGAGGGGTCGGTTTTGGAGAGCCTGGCGTGCCCAAAGTAAAATGCCTCCCATTCAGGCCCAGAAAATAGGATATGCACATATTTAGTACCATTGGATAGGAAACACTCTGAATCTTCCAAAAGTGTTAACCATTTGTCTGTGAGTGAAACAGAACGCATATGGCAGGCGAAACCCCGAGGAATTTCTGTCCTGGAAAAAGTGGTTTTGACAGAGTGCCTCATTGGGAACCCCTCCCTCATGAAAATGACCATATAAGGGCATATGAATGCAGTACCCATCGCTTCCTTTAGATGTCAACAGTCTCGAGACAGTGTAAAATTTCATTTTGGATGAATTAGACCAGAGAATAAGAGCAAACCAGGAAGTGACCTTTTTATGTCAACAGTACCCAGTGCGCGTTCCCGACAAGGCGCGCAGTGTCTTTACCGTCTTTATCGATCAGTTTATATTCCGGTTGATTTATAATAGTAAATATACGTAAAAGTGTTCCTAAGGATACATTTAAAACTATGTTTGATTGTTCTTGGACAAGTTTATAGGTATAAGATGAACGAAGTTCTCGTCACGTTTCAATGGACTAGTGGAGGCTGTCGTTTCTGATTATAACGCTACGAACCAAATGGAGGATTTATGGATAAAATACATTACTTTTTCTAACAAAAGAACCATGGATTGTCTTCGTTGGACACTTAGGATGACCTCAGCAGAAGTTCTTCAACAGGTAATTGATTTGTTTTGCTGTGAAATGTGTTATGTGTGTGCCATGATGGCTAATCGATTCATGGCTATGGGAAAAATATGTGAGGTGCTACCCTCAAACAATCAAATGTGCTGCTTTCGCCGTAAAGCCTTTTTGAAATCTGACAACGCTGTGATATTGCCAAGAAAAAGAGATTTTGATGAGTATGGAACACTTGTATATTGGTGGATGTTTAATAATTCAACTTTTGGATTTTGAATTTGACGCCTTACATTTCACCTGGTAGTGTCGGGAGCAGCCCGCTAGCGCCCCAGCAATCCCTGAGAGGTTAAAGTGACTATGCATAGATGATAACAACAGAGAGTAGCAGCAGCGTAAAGGGGGGTGCAACAATGCAAATATTCTGGGTAGCCAGTTGATTAGCTGTTCAGGAGTCTTATGGCTTGGGGGTAGAAGCTATTGCCGTGCGGTAGCAGAGAGAACAGTCTATGACTAGGGTGGCTGGAGTCTTTGACGATTTTTAGGGCCTTCCTCTGACACCGCCTGGCATACAGGTCCTGGATGGCAGGAAGCTTGGCCCCAGTGATGTACTGGGCTGTACGCACCACCCTCTGTAATGCCTTGCGGTCGGAGGCCGAGCAGTTGCCATACCAGATACCAGGCAGTGATGCAACCAGTCAGGATGCTCTCGATGGTGCAGCTGTATAACTTTCTGAGGATCTGAGGACCCATGCCAAATCTTTTCAGTCTCCTTAGGGGGAATAGGCTTTGTCGTGCCCTCTTCACGACTGTCTTGGTGTGTTTGGACATTATATTTTGTTGGTGATGTGGACCCCAAGGAACTTGAAGCTCTCAACTTGCTCCACTACAGCCCCGTCGATGAGAATGGGGGCGTGCTCGGTCCTCCTTTTCCTGTAGTCCACAATCATCTCCTTTGTCTTGACCACGTTGAGGGAGAGGTTGTTATCCTGGCACCACACGGCCTGGTCTCTGACCTCCTCCTTATAGGCTGTCTCATCGTTGTCGGTGATCAGGCCTACAACTGTTATGTCGTCGGCAAACTGAATCACTTTAAGTCACTTTAACAACTCTACCTACATGTACATACTACCTCAACTAACCTGTGGCCCCGCACATTGACTCAGCGTGACTAGTCAAGGATCATATCACCTCCATCCTGCCAGACACCCTGGACCCACTCCAATTTGCTTACAGTCCCAATAGGTCCACAGACGACGCAATCACAATCGTGTTGTTCATCGACTACAGCTCAGCATTTAACACCATAGTACCCTCAAAGCTCGTCATTAAGCTCGAGACCTTAGGTCTCGAACCAGCCCTGTGCAACTGGGTCCTGGACTTCCTGACGGGACGGCCCCAGGTGGTGAGGGTAGGAAACAACATCTCCACCCCGCTGATCCTCAACACTGGGGCCCCACAAGGGTGCATTCTCAGCCCTCTCCTGTACTCCCTGTTTACCCATGACTGCGTGGCCAAGCACGCATCCAACTCAATCATCAAGTTTGCTGACGACACTACAGTGGTAGGCTTGATTACCAACAATGACGAGACGGCCTACAGGGAGGAGGTGAGGGCCCTCGCAACAGCGCCTCTTCAACCTCAGGAGGCTGAAGAAATTTGGCTTGTCACTAAAAACACTCACCAACTTCTACAGATGCACAATCGAGAGCATCCTGTCGGGCTGTATCAACGCCTGGTACGGCAACTGCTCCGCCCACAACCGTAAGGCTCTCCAGAGGGTAGTGAGGACTGCACAACGCATCACCGGGGGTAAACTATCTGCCCTCCAGGACACCTACACCACCCGATATCACAGGAAGGCCAAAAAGATCATCAAGGACAACAACCACCCGAGCCACTGCCTGTTCACCCCGCTATCATCCAGAAGGCGAGGTCAGTACAGGTGCATCAAAGCTGGGACCGAGAGACTGAAAAACAGCTTCTATCTCAAGGCCATCAGACTGTTAAACAGCCATCATTAACATTGAGTGGCTGCTGCCAACATACTTAAATCTCTAGCCACTTTAAATAATAAGAATTGGATGTAACAAATGTATCACTAGCCACTTTAAACAATTTTGTATATAATGTTTACAAATCCGACATTACTCATATCAAATGTATACACTGTACTCTAAACCATCTACTGAATCTTGCCTATGCCGTTCGGCCATCGACTCAAATCTCTTGCCACTTTAATTATTATAATTGGATGAAATAAATGTATCACTAGCCACTTTAAACGATGCCATTTATATAATGTTTACATATCCTACATTACTCATCTCATATGTATATACTGTACTCCATACCATCTACTGCATCTTGCCTACGCCAGTCAGCCATCGCTCATCCATATATTTATATGTACATACTCGTATTCATTCCTTTACTCTTGTGTGTATAAGGTAGTTGTTGTGAATTTGTTAGATTACTTGTAAGATACTACAGCATGGTCAGAACTAGAAGCACAAGCATTTCGCTACACTCGCATTAACATCTCCTAACCATGTGTATGTGACAAATAAAATTTGATTTGATTTGTACCAGCACCCCCCTGTATATATTGTTATTTTTTACTGTTTCTTTTTAATTACTTGTTACTTTTATCTCTTATTCTTATCCGTATTTTTTGAAACTGCACTGTTGGTTAGGGGCTCGTAAGTAAGCATTTCACTGTAAGGTTGTATTTGGCACATGTGACTAATACAATTTGATTTGATTTGAGTCGTGCCTGGCCATGCAGCCATGGGTGAACAGGGAGTACAGGAGGGGACTGAACACGCACCCCTGAGGGTGCCCCGTGTTGAGGATCAGCGTGGCAGATGTGTTGTTACCTACACTTACCACCTGGGGGGCGGGCCCGTCAGGAAGTTCAGGATTCAGTTGCATAGGGAGGTGTTTAGTCCCAGGGTCCTTAGCTTAGTGATGAGCTTTGAGGGCACTGTGGTGTTGAACACTGAGCTGTAGTCAATTAATAGCATTCTCACATAGGGTGTTCCTTTTGTCCAGGTGGGAAAGGGCAGTGTGGAGTGAAATAAAGATTGCATCATCTGTGGATCTGTTGGGGCGGTATGCAAATTGGGGTGGGTCTAGGGTTTCTGGGATGATGGTGTTGATGTGAGCCATGACCAGCCTTTCAAAGCATTTAATGGCTACAAACGTGAGTGCTATGGGTCGGTAGTCATTTAGGCAGGTTACCTTGGTGTTCTTGGGCACAGGGACTATGGTGGTCTGCTTGAAACATGTTGGTATTACAGACTCAATTAGGGACAGGTTGAAAATGTCAGTGAAGACACTTGCCAGTTGGTCAGCGCATGCTCGGAGTACACGTCCTGGTAGTCCATCTGGCCCTGCGGCCTTGTGAATGTTAACCTGTTTAAAGGTCTTACTCACATCGGCTACAGAGAGCGTGATCACACAGTCATCCGGAACAGCTGATGCTCTCATGCATGCTTCGGTTTTGCTTGCCTCGAAGCGAACATAGAGGTAATTTCGCTCGTCTGGTTGGCTCATGTCACTGGGCTGCTCGCGGCTCTGCTTCCCTTTGTAGTCTGTAATAGTTTGTAAGCCCTGCCACATCCGACGAGCGTCTGAGCCGGTGTAGTAGGATTCAATCTTAGTCCTGCGCTTTGCCTCTTTGATGGTTCGTCTGAGGGCATAGTGGGATTTCTTATAAGTATCCAGGTTAGAGTCCCGCTCCATGAAAGCGGCAGTTCTGCCCTTTAGCTCAGTGCGGATGTTGCCTGTAATCCATGGCTTCTGTTTGGGGTATGTAAGTACGGTCACTGTGGGGACGACGTCAGCGATGCACTTATTGATGAAGCCAATGACTGATGAGGTGTATTCCTCGGAGGAATCCCGGAACATATTCCAGTCTATGCTAGCAAAACAGTCCAGTAACTTAGCATCTGCGTCATCTCACCACTTCTTTATTGACCGAGTCACTGGTGCTTCCTGCTTTCATTTTTTTATTGTAAGCAGGAATCAGGAGGATAGAATTATGGTCAGATTTGCCAAATGGAGGGCGAGGAAGAGCTTTGTATGCGTCTCTGTGTGTGGAGTAAAGGTGGTCTAGAGTTACTTTTGAATCTGGTTGTACATTTAGCATGCTGGTAGAAATGAGGTATATCGTATTTAAGTTCCCTACATTAAAGTTCCCGGCCACTAGGAGCGCAGCCTCTGGATGAGCGTTTTCCTGTTTACTTATGGCCTCATACAGTTCATTGAGTGCGAACTTAGTGCCAGCATCGGTTTGTGGTGGCAAATAGACAGCTACGAAAAATATAGATGAAAACTCTTGGTAAATAGTGTGGTCCAAAGCTTGTCATGAGATACTCTACCTCAGGCGAGCAAAACCTTGATACTTCCTAGTATTAGATTTCGTGCATAAGCTGTTGTTTGCAAATATACACAGACCACCACCCCTTGTCTTACCGGAGGCAGCTGTTCTATCTTGCCGATGCAGCGTATATCCTGCCAGCTGTATGTTATGCATGTCTTTGTTCAGCCACGACTCTGTGAAACATAAGATATTACAGTTTTTAATGTCCCATTGGTAGGATATTCGTGATCGTAGCTCGTCTATTTTGTTATCCAATGATTGTAAGTTGGCTAATAGGACTGATGGTAGAGGCAGATATACCCACTCACCGCCGGATCCTTACGAATGCGAATGACGGGGATGAGGGCCTTGTCGGGTGTCTGAAGTAAATCCTTTGCGTCCGACTCGTTAAAGAAAAAATCTTTGTCCAGTACGAGGTGAGTAATCACTGTCCTGATATCCAGAAGCTCTTTTCGGTCATAAGAGATGGTGGCAGAAACATTATGTACAAAATAAGTTATAAATAACGTGAAAAAACACAGACAATAGCACAATTATTTTGAGAGCCCGTAAAACGGTTCCAGGGTCAGTGTCAGTTCCAGGGTCAGTGCCAATACCATATTTACAATGTGCAGCGATAGTATGAGGGCTCTAGGTGGTCGTTTTTTTAACCTCTACAGGCACTGCTGCAGTATTCGGAAGTTTGGAGAGTGGCGTACCCAAAGTAAAATGCCTGCCACTCAGGCCCAGAAACTAGGATATGCACATAATTAGTACTATTGGATAGAAAACACTCAAAATAATGTCTGTGAGTATAACAGAACTGATATGGCGGGCGAAAACCCGAGGAATTTCTGTCCGGAAAAAAGTTATTTTGTTACATGCCCTCATTTCCAATGGCTGTCTATGGGATTTGCTGTAAAATTCATGCGTTCTTACAGAAGAAGAATATGTAAGTGGATGGAGGAAGTGGCTTTTGTGTTTTGAGCTCGAGACCGTGAGCGAGCTCCTCTGGATTTTACTTTTCTATCATCCAGGTTATTATCCTTGTGAAATATTATAGTTAATATACATAAAAGTGTACCTAAGGATACATTATAAATGATGTTTGATTTGTTTGGGCAAAGTTGATAGGTATAATTTGAACGCTTTCTCTTCCCTGGACAATGGGCGAGTGGACGGTGTTTTTTCTGAACATAACGCACCAAACCAAACTGAGATTTATTGATATAAACAATTACTTTTTCTAAAAAAAGGCACATGGATTGTCTTGCTTTGACACTTCGGATTGCCCTCAGCAGAAGATCATCGAAGGTAAGCGATTTATTTTAGGTCTTTTATGTGTTTTGTGACACCCGCGCTGGTTATAAAATTATGCTAATACAGAAAATATGTGAGGTGCTGTCATCAGACAATCAAATGTTGTGCTTTCGCCGTAAAGCCTTTTTGAAATCGAACAACCCTATGAGATTGCCAAGAGTCTAAGCTTTTGAAGAGTATGCAACATTTGTATATTGATTAATGTTTTATAATTCTACTTTGGGATTTTGAATTTGGCACCTTACATTTCTCCGGGTAGTGTCGGGATCCTTTTAAAAACCTCAAACCATTCTGAGATTTCATTTTGAAAGAAAAATATTATTATTATTAAAATGTTTTATTATTATCTTGTTATGTGATTAGTGAATTGTTGTGTGTTGTGTGTGTGTGTGTGTGTGTGTGTGTGTGTGTGTGTGTGTGTGTGTGTGTGTGTGTGTGTGTGTGTGTGTGTGTGTGTGTGTGTGTGTGTGTGTGTGTATGCATGTGTAGCACTCTATCTGAAGTACTGGGACAGTGGCATCCATCCACACAAACTCACATACACCCACACACACAAACACACACATACAGAAGGTCAGTCTGCAGGGTGAATTATTAGAGAGTTATAAACAGGCACATCCTAGCCACCCCAGATCCCTGGGCCTGATGACCCGTCCTGGGGCTTCGAGATGCCAAAAACAATCATGGCTGCCAGTGTGAACCAGGCATGTCCAGAACAGCCCTCCCAGCAGCCACCACTCCACCCTCTTGAGTTGGCCGGGACACGCAGGCTGCCCCTGTGGCAATGTGTATGAGTGTGTGTGTGTTTGTGTGAGTGTGTGTATTCTGTATTAACATATACACACACACAAACAGCCCACTCTGTTGTGGGCAGTTTCACCTCAGGAGGCTGCTGAGGGGGAGAACGGCTCATAATAATGTCCGTAACAGAGCAAATGGAATGACATCAAACACCTGGAAATCATGTGTTGGATGTATTTGTTACCATTCCACCTATTCCGCTCCAGTCATTACCACAAGCCCGTTCTCCCCAATTAAGTTGCCACCAACCTCTTGTGTTTCACCTCAGGAAACTCCAAAACAATTACTGCTCCCATGGGGCTGACCTGGTCTGTCTGGCTGGCATCCTGTTATACTGTTACTGTAAATAGACTTTACATTTCATATCAACATTCAACAGATATATTTCAAAGGCTACATTTTCCTGCAAAATCGCATGTATTTTGACAGTTTTCTCTCCTGTAAATATATTTAGTGTGTTTTGTTTTTGGGAAAGGAGAAAAGCAGAGAGATAACGCCAGAGTGTTTACAGAGTTGAAATTAAATGAATGGTGGAATTATTTGTTTGTGTGTGTGTGTGTGTGTGTGTGTGTGTGTGTGTGTGTGTGTGTGTGTGTGTGTGTGTGTGTGTGTGTGTGTGTGTGTGTGTGTGTGTGTGTGTGTGTGTGTGTGTAGTCTATGCCATATGCTTATGAGAGTCCCAGCCCCTTTCTGTGACTGTGAGAGATAATCAGTATAATTATTCTGACAAATACACATGGTTATTCTTAATTAGTATCATAGCCTCTCCCTGTTTGCACCACACCTGTCCACCTGTATCACAAACACACACACATTCAATCTGGCCAAGGGAGACCTGTGCTTGCAGAGAGAGAAAGAAAGAAAGAGAGGGAGAGAGAAAGAAAGAGAGGGAGAGAGAATGAAAGAAATAAATAAAGGGAGAGAGAAAGGAAGAAAGAGAGGGAGATGGAAAAAAAATGAAAACCGTTTTTCTTCCAAATGTTACGTTGTGTCGAGGTAAGGCGAGTCCATTTAAATCTGAGGTAGATCTGAGAACTGTTGAATGTATACATTAGTAAGGCCTGTCTTCTTGCTGTCTATTCTCTCTCTCTTGTTCTATCTCTCTCCTCCTCTCTCTCTCTCTCTCTCTCTCCTGCGATATAACTGTTGACTTTTAACTTCTCTGTATATCTCAGGGAATGACTCTCTCTCACTTAGAGAAGCAAGGGTAGTCATTGATATCAACACATGTTTCATGTTGGCAGACATGAGTGTTTTAATTTGAAACCAACCAGCCATCACACACACAAAGTCACACACACACATCCATTAATGGAAAGTTAAACACCTCTTGTAGACATCCAAGCTGTGAACATTTATTCAGAAATCTATATCAGAATCAATTGTCTTAGTTGTTTTTTAATGGCAGTCTGGAGTAGGGTGTGCGCACGCATCTGTGTGTGTGGGTGTGTCTCTGTGTGGGTGTGTCTCTGTGTAGGTGTGTCTCTGTGTAGGTGTGTGTGTGGGTGTGTCTCGGTGTTGGTGTGTCTCTGTGTAGGTGTGTGTGTGTGGGGGTCTGTTAATTAATGCAGTGTGCCGGTGGTGTTTTAGTGAAAGTGTTTGATTGCATTGCCATCTAGGGGCTGCCGAGGAGTCTCTACGCTCAGATAACGACACACCAACAGCTGTTGCTATTGACAATGTGCATATGTTAACTGTGTTATGGTCCACATCCACCGCATACTTCGCTGTGTTAAAGGTAGCTTTAAGAATTCTCTCTTTCGCTCTCTATCTCTTTTTCACTCGCTATCTCTCTCTTTGTTAATCTCTCTTCCTCTCTCCCACCCTTTTGCCTTTTGCTCTGTCTGTCTTCCCTCTCTCTTTGTGACAGGGGGATCATGAATCCTGTCTGCTGTCAATAAAAACCCAGAACAAGTGAAAAAACAACAGAAAATAATCTATGTTATGTTGGTTTGGACGTGGTTCTGATAATGTGTGTGTGGAGGTTTTAGTATGTTGTTAGTGATGGTGATGTTCTGATCAACTTGTAGCAGAGACAAGGGTCCACCTGAATCCCTTTGCACCAGGAGACTAACACGCTGCGTTCTCCATTGGGACTAGGGTTTCATCATGGTACACACACACCCATACATACACGCACACAAAGGAGGCTGGTGGGAGGAGCTATAGGAGGACGGGCTCATTGTAATGGCTGGAATGGAATCAATGGAACGGAGTCAAACACCAGGTATTTGATCTGTTTGGTACCGTTCCATTGTTTACATTCCAGCCAATACAATGAGCCCGTCCTCCTATAGCTCCTGCCGCCAGCCTCCTCTGGCACACACACACACTCTCTCACACACATTCTCACACACACCCACATTCTGGAGCCAAAAATTGTACAAACACCACATCCTTAGCACTCTTGGTGCCTGTCATAGCACAAGCAGGCCTTGATAATCAATTAGAAACTGGAGCCTGGCGTTGCAGCCTGCTCTGAGACTTGGCAGTGAGCTGTGTTTTGTCTCTGTGCCGTGGGATATTGCTGTGGTGTCAGTATGATACCAGGGCTGTGTTCAGGGGCTTTGTAGCTAACTCTCCCCTAGGGACCTGTGCGTGTCTTCCTACATGTCTGTCTCTCCCCTCGGCTGGTCACTTGAGTGTGCTGTTAGTTCACGATGTAGCCTAGCGTGCATGTTGATGTCAGCCCCCGTGTCAAATCCATAAGCATGTTAGGTTTCTATTGTCTGGTTTCTGGTATAATTCCCTCTGAATTCTGCTCTTTGTAAAAATCGCATGGGTTGGTTTTTGGAGTGAAATCAGTCCATGTGTTTGTCTGTGTACATGCGTATGATTCTCTCTCTCTCTCTCTCTCTCTCTCTCTCTCTCTCTCTCTCTCTCTCTCTCTCTCTCTCTCTCTCTCTCTCTCGCACACTCTCGCTCTCTCTCTCTCCTGGTCTCTCTCTCTACCCCTCTTTCTCCCTCTCCCCTCCCTCTCTCCTCCTCTCTTTTCCCCTCTCTCTCCCTCTCTCTCCCCCTCTTTCTGCCCCTCACAGGGCAGCACTCTCCAGTCCAGTGTGTATGGCCTGGAGGCGTTCAGTGTGTACAGTGTGCGTGTGGAAGCAGTGAACGGGGCAGGCAGTGTATCCAGTCCCTGGGTCAGCATTAGGACCCTGGAGGCATCGCCTGCCGGCTTGGCTAACTTCAGTCTGGAACAGAGAGAGCAGGGCCGGGCCCTTCTGTTAACCTGGGACATGCCTCATACACCCAACGGGGTTATCACGGTACACACAGAGACAGACACACTCACACACAACAGGGTTATCACGGTACACACACACACACACTACACACATACACAGAGACAAATTTCAAAGGGATCATCACAGTAAACACACTCGCACACTGAACTCCCCATGTCTCTCTCTCTCTCTCTCTCTCTCTCTCTCTCTCTCTCTCTCTCTCTCTCTCTCTCCTCCAGAGTTATAACATCTACAGTGAGGGGAACCTGGAGTTCAGTGGTCTGTCTCGCCAGTTCCTGTTCCGACGATTAGAACCCTTCTCCCTCTACTCTCTGGTTCTAGAGGCCTGTACCTCCGCAGGCTGCACCCGTACCCCACCTCAGTCTGTTACCACAGCAGCAGCCCCCCCGGGCGCTCAGCCCGCCCCCATACCCAGCGCTATTGGCCCACACAGCGTAGAACTCACCTGGAGCCTGCCTACTCATCCCAACGGACCAATAGGAGAGTACATCCTGCTGGGGCGGAGTCTGGATGATGGGAGGAGGGGGAACAACGAGGAAACAGCTAGGGCCAAGGTGTGTATCATGATTATCTTTGCTTCTCTTTGGTAATACTTCTACCTTATACAGAAAAAGACGGTATACTAAATATAACAAAAAGGGATTTAATATAATAAAATAATATATAAGCCATTTAGCAGACGCTTTTATCCATGCGACTTACAGTCATGTGTGCATACATTCTACGTATGGGTGGCCCCGAGAATTGACAGTAAAAGTTTCACAGCAGCAGATACTGTATCACTCATATTTTGTGAGTCAACTTTTAAACGTTCTAATGATGCCAGTATCACAATACTCATTAGTATCGTGGTAAGGGAAAAAACACAAAGCGGATTTAACTTCTTTATGAAAACAGGCCTAATGTTGGAAACAAACATCATTATGTTGTCATCCAGAGTCACATGTATTTATTTTCCCAGCTATAGTACACAATATTTAACATACAGCAGGTTTTTAAAGGACCAAAGAGTTTGGCCTGCTTCATGTTTTCATTTTTGCAATGGAAAAATATTGGGATACTGGTATAGTCCTGGTCCTACTCATCAGTGTTCATTTCATCCTTTGTCACAATCTTAACCTGTCTATTTCAGTTACATGAGCATCATTAACTGTGGATATTTTTATGTCAGGTACTGTTCCGTGAGAGTTCCACCCAGGCTTCTAGTTTTTCCCACACTGTGACGGGGCTGCGGCCCTGGACCCAATATCAGTTCAGCGTCCGCGTCAACAACCCCGCCGGACATGCAGACAGCCCCTGGGTTACCGTGACAACCAGACAGGCCCCCCCGCATGGCCTAACACCCCCCTCGGTTGTCCACGTGGAGGGGAACCCCTATGAGCTCCTAGTGTCATGGACCCCCCCACTGGAGAGTAACGGGGTGCTTCTGTCTTATAGGATCCAGAGAGACAACGTCAGTTTCTCGTTTAGTTTTGACCCCAGTGTTTTCAACTACACAGACGAGGACCTGTCTGCCTTCACCTCCTATAGATATGCTATTACAGCCTGTACTGCTGAGGGCTGTGTTACTAGTCCTGAAACACAGGTAAAAACACTGGAGGCTCCCCCCGCTGCAGTGGACTTTCCCACCATAACCAGCATCACAGCCAATAGTATCAACGTGTCCTGGACCGTTCCATTAATACAGAATGGGGAGGTGATGCAGTACATGCTGGAGGCCAACGGAAAGAAGGTTTACCGTGGGAGTGGCTTGTCTGTGGTGATGTCAGAGCTGCGGCCGCACACACACACTCTACCGCCTCGTCTTATTGGCTTGTACCAATGGGGGTTGTACCCCCAGCACTCCTATCAAGGCCCAAACCCTTGAGGCCCCCCCTCGTGGTCTAAATCCTCCCTCCCTCAAAGTCACCGGCCCAGAGTCTCTCGAAATCACATGGGGTGCACCGAAACACCCCAACGGTATCGTCACAGGTTACGAGCTTCGCCGGGATGGCCAGGTCATCTACGTCGGGATGGAAACGCGTTACCATGACTTCACGCTGTTGCCGAGCGTGGAGTACGGCTACAGCGTAACGGCCAACAACAGTCGGGGAGCGGTGACCAGCTCTGTGGCCAAGGCCAGGACTCACCCGTCAGCTCCCTCTGGTGTTGGGCCTCCCACACTGCAGCCTCTGGGGCCACGGCAGGTCAGTAAGAGGAGTGGGAGTAGTACAATACAAGTAAATACGCTTATCATATTTTTTTTCAGCACATTTCAAAGTGACAAATATTTCAGTGTTCAGAAGGACCTCCATTCCTAATACATGTTGATGTGTCTGAGTAATGGGGCGGCAGGGTAGCCTAGGACTAGTAACCGAAAGGTTGCAAGTTCAATTCAAATCTGTTGTTCTGCCCCTGAACAAGGCAGTTAACCCACTGTTCCTAGGCCATCATTGAAAATAAGAATTTGTTCTTAACTGACTTGCGTAGTAAAATAAAGGTTACATTTTCTTTATTTTTTTTATATATTTAAAATATGTTGTGCTTGTTGTGAAGCTGAGGGTGGACTGGGAGCCTCCAGCGAGACCTAACGGGGTGATCGTCAGCTACACGGTGTACCAGAGAGACCCGACCCTGCCCTCAACACACAGCTTCCTGTTTGACCCAGAACACAGCGCCTTTTCCGCACGCTCCATCATACTGAAGCAGCTCACACCCTACCACAGGTCGGTCACTAACTAACCCCTGACCTCTAGCCACAGGTACAGAGAGGTACAGTGTGTGTGTGTGTGTGTGTGTGTGTGTGTGTGTGTGTGTGTGTGTGTGTGTGTGTGTGTGTGTGTGTGTGTGTGTGTGTGTGAGAGAGGAGGGGGGGGTAGAGAGCAACAGAGATGTTTTTAGAAACCCTTTATTGACACTATTTAGCAACTGTGCAGACAAAACACAATCACCAGAGAGAGAGATACAGAGAGAGAGAGAGAGAGAGAGAGAGAGAGAGAGAGAGAAAGAGATACAGAGAGAGAGAGATACAGAGAGAGAGAGAGAGAGAGAGAGAGAGAGAGAGAGAGAGAGAGAGAGAGAGAGAGAGAGAGAGAGAGAGAGAGAGAGAGAGAGAGAGAGAGAGAGAGAGAGAGAGAGAGAGAGAGAGAGAGAGAGAGAGAGAGAGAGAGAGAGAGAGAGAGAGAGAGAGAGAGAGAGAGAGAGAGAGAGAGAGATACAGAGAGAGAGATACAGAGAGATACATAGAGAGAGAGATACAGAGAGAGATAGAGGTACAGAGAGATACATAGAGAGAGAGATACATAGAGAGAGAGATACAGAGAGAGAGAGATACAGAGAGAGATAGAGGTACAGAGAGATACAGCGAGAGAGAGATACAGAGAGAGATAGAGATACAGAGAGACAAATTGAGACTCTGCATGCAGAATTCTGCATAAAATATCCTCTGTGTAAACGTAAAACAAATAATGCAGAATTAGGCCAATACCCGCTAATTATCAAAATCCAGAAAACAACCACCTAAGAGGAAGCGATTCCCAAACCTTACACAGATCCACAAGGAATTCGAAAACAAACCCAATTTTGATAAACTTCCAAATCTACTGGGTGAAATACCACAGTGTGCCATCACAGGAGCAAGATGTGTGACCTGTTGCCACAAGAAAAGGGCAACCAGTGAAGAACAAACACCATTGCAAATACAACCCATATGTATGTTTATTTATTTTCCCTTTTGTACTTTAACTATTTGCACATCGTTACAACACTGTATATAGACATAATACGACATTTGGAACTTCGGTGAGTGTAATGTTTACTGTTCATTTTTATTGTTTATTTCACTTTTGATTATTATCTATTTCACTTGTTAACATATGTTGCCCATGCCAATAAAGTCCCTTAAATTGAATTGAATTGAGAGAGAGAAACAGAGAGAGAAACAGAGAGAGAAACAGAGAGAGAGCAGTGAATGAATAAATGAAGGAGAAAGATAAAGAAAGTTATGGAGAAGAGGGAAGGAGAGAAAGAGACTGAGAGACAGACAATAGAGAGGGGCCCAAATAAGTCAAAGGGACAGCATCCAGAGAACGAGGGAGGGAGATAGAGGGAGGGAGATAGAGGGAGGGAGAGAGGGAGGGAGAAGGATAGAGATGGAGGGAGGGAGAGAGAGAGAGAAGGAGATAGATGGAGAGAGGGAGTCAACCTTGAGGCAGTGGTCAAGTTTCTATCGCTCTGTCCCTGTCCCAGACAAAGGCAGTCAGTCAGACAGAGGGCTCTGTGCGTGTGTGTGTACGTGTGGGGATGTGCGTTTCTGTGTGTGTACGTGTGGGGGATGTGCGTTTCTGTGTGTGTACGTGTGGGGCACGTGCATTTGTGTGTGTGTCGGGTTGGTGCGTTTGTGTGTGTGGGGGGGGCATTTCTGTGTGTGTGGGGGTGGTGCGTTTCTGTGTGTGTGTGGGGGGGTTCTGTGTGGGGGTGAGTGCGTTTCTGTGTGTGTAGAAATGGGGTTGGTGTGTTCCTGTGATGGTGTGTGTGAGAGTGTGTGTACGTGTGAGGGTGTGTGTTTTCCTGTGTGTACGTGTGAGAGTGTGTGTGTTCCTATGTGTACGTGTGAGGGTGTGTGTGTGTTCCTGTGTGTGAGTGTGAGGGTGTGTGTGTTCCTGTGTGTGTGTGTGTGTGTGTGTGTGTGTGTGTGTGTGTGTGTGTGTGTGTGTGTGTGTGTGTGTGTGTGTGAGGGTGTGTGCGTTCCTGTTTGTATGTGTGAGGGTGTGTGTGTGTGTGCGTGTGAGGGTGTGTGTGTGTGTGAGGGTGTGTGTGTTCCTATGTGTGTTGTGAGGGTGTGTGTGTTCCTGTGTGTGTGTGAGGGTATGTATGTTCCTGTGTGTGTGTACGTGAGAGGGTGTGTGTGTTCCTATGTGTGTTGTGAGGGTGTGTGTGTTCCTGTGTGTGTGTGAGGGTATGTGTGTTCCTGTGTACGTGTGAGTGTGTGTGTGTGTGTGTGTGTGTGTGTGTGTGTGTGTGTGTGTGTGTGTGTGTGTGTGTGTGTGTGTGTGTGTGTGTGTGTGTGTGTGTGTGTGTGTGTGTGTGTGTGTGTGTGTGTATATAAGGTACTAATAAGAGACAGATAATAAAAGGTCATCATCTTTATCATCTACAAATCACCACTCCTCCTCTCAGATGACCTGTCTATTCTACTCCTCTCTCTCTGGTGTATTTCTATCTCTCCCTCCCTCTGCCTCTCTTTCTCTCCATGTTTTCTTTCCCCCTTTCTCTCTCTTCTAAAGCATGAAAAGACAGAATGACATTTAGGTAGAAATATGTGTAATATTGTAATAATGACAACATTGAGATATAATACATACTGTATATGATATTAAGTGTATGTTGACAGACCTGTGTGTATATCTGTGTATCTGTGTATCTGTGTGTCTATCAGGTACGAGGTGAGAGTGGAGGCGTGTACAGAGCTGGGCTGTGCCTCCAGTGACTGGGTCTCAGTGCTGACACTAGAGTCTCCTCCTACTGGCCAGACCATACCGCTGCTGGAGCTACAGAGAGACACCAGGGGCCTACAGACAGTCTTTCTGCTCTCTTGGCCCCGGCCCAGCCCAATGGTAGAGTCCTACACTATGAGGTCTATAGGAGACTGGTTCAGAACACTGAGGTTAGCGGGGGTGCAGCAGCGCTGGTGTATAGGAATGATTCCGCAACATGCCGTGATGCCGGTCTCCTGCCCTACACTGACTACCAGTACCAGGTAGGTACATATTCTAGCTAACACGGGTGGGGAACCACAGTCTGCATTGTGTGTACGTTTTTGTTCCAGCCCACCACTAACACGCTCACACCCCTCCCCCTTCCCTTACCCCACTCAGCCCCACTCAGACAGGTGTTGTAATGCTAGTCCATATTAATGTGGTAGTTTGCGTGTTGTCGCTAATTGACAGGCTACCCTTTAGAGCACAATAACATTAGCATCCTGCCTGTCAGCCACGTTAGCCGAGGGCAGAGCCACGTTCTAATTGATTGAGTTTGCCTGATTGTTCCGTCTTATTTACCAGCCGTAATTTATGACAGGGGGAGTTGGGGCTGAGAGATGACAGGTGGGTGACAGAGCCATTAATCATTGGCAGGCAAGAGCACCCGTCATTACCATCCGGACAATCAAATTAGCTGTTTACCCCGCCCTCCCAGACCCGGACATGTATCGGAAAGACCTTTTAAATGTCGGGTGTGGATCCCCAAGGAGTTTGGGGGGGCTATATCGCGAGGAGATACACTAACCGGAGGTGAGAGAGATTGGGGTTGCTTCTAACGTTTGTGTTGTGTGTTTGACTACTAGCCTATATGAAGTGTTTATGTACGAACACTGTTTGTGGGTTATCCCCATTCATCACATGAGAGAGGAGACAGAGCAGGGAGGGGCATTTCTCCCCAGCAACACAAGGAAGGACAAAGTCCCACCACAGTGCAGAGGGAGATCAAATTAGTTTAATTAGCCCAGGTCGTCATGTTTTATTGACAGGTTTATGCCAGCCTTTAATTACCGCCCACTTTCACCCAACTTACCCTCCGTCTCCACGATGATGATACCGTTCAGACAGCCAATCCGAGTGCTCGGACCGCAGCGGTGCGGCTCAGCTGACCAATCAGAGGGCTCAGAGCAAGTCCACGCAGCTTGGGTAGATTTTTGTTGCCATGGCCCCTAAAATGGCATCTTTTTTTTTCTTTCTAATAACCTGGACTAGATATCTCAGTATGCACACGGTGTGGAAGCCATAACATGTCTGTAACTCATACATGACACACATATATCTCTAAATGCTAGACATCTCCTTTCTGTATCTAGGGAGAAATAGCCTAACGAAGACACAGTGGCAGAGAAGTTGCTACATTCAAATCTACATGATACTGTACGATATCTAAACAGTGTGAAAACACACTAAACTGTTGGCTGCGCGTTACACTACCTGTAGCCTCGTCAAGAACCAGGCTTCGGAGGTATGGCAACACCAGACTACACTACCTGGAACTAAAGAAAGTGGCCACAACACAGTGTGTCAAGTTTTGTATGTTAAGTTGTCGCGGAAACTTCATCCCCAAGTCAGACACACACACACCAATCCCCGCCAGCACCCTCTTGACCTTTTCTCCATCTAGGTGACAAGATGACTGGCTGAACCCCCCTCCTCGCCCCCCTGGATTCTGACACTCAGGAACAGTGTGTGTGTGAATCTGAATGCGTGTCTCAGTCCGCCTGCATCTCGTCTCAGATCTATCATCCTGATTGATCACGGGGTAATTGGCTATTACTGAGGCTAATTTAACCCTCTCCGCCACCGCATCCATCTGCCACCTCCACTGTTGCTGACAATCTGCAAATGACTTACCCATGCAAATCTCCACCTGCCTAACCCTGAGCTGTGTTCCCCTGTAATTACACTAACACTGCTTGGGAAACAAGATTAGCCTGGTGTGTGTGTGTGGGGGGCGTGTGAGTGTGTGGGGGGGGACTATGGGACATGTGAGTGGGGAACTATGAGGCGCGCAAGTGGGGGCTATGTTGCGTGTGAGTGTGTGGGGACTATGGGGCGTGTGAGTGTGGGGTACTATGGGGCGTGTGAGTTTGGGGGTGACTATGGGGCGTGTGAGTGTGGGGTACTATGGGGCGTGTGAGTGTGGGGGGACTATGGGGCGTGTGAGTGGGAGGAACTATGGGGCGCGCAAGTGGGGGAGCTATGTTGCGTGTGAGTGTGTGGGGGGACTATGGGGCGTGTGAGTGTGTGGGGGGACTATGGGGCGTGTGAGTGTGTGGGGGGACTATGGGGCGTGTGAGTGTGGGGTACTATGGGGCGTGTGAGTGTGTGGGGGACTATGGGGCGTGTGAGTGGGGGCTATGGGGGCGCAGGTGGGGGGGGCTATGTGGCGTGTGAGTGTGTTGGGGGACTATGGGGCGTGTGAGTGTGGTAACGTGACGGTTCCCCACCCACTCACACGCTCATAGTCTACCCCCACTCACACGCCCCACAGTCTACCCCTCGACTCCTGCACCCAGCGGGTAGACTGTGGGCCGTGTGAGTGTGTGGGGGGACTATGGGGCGTGTGAGTCGGGGGTAGACTGTGGGGCGTGTGAGTGTGTGGGGGGTAGACTATGGGGCGTGTGAGTCGGGGGTAGACTGTGGGGCGTGTGAGTGTGTGGGGGGTAGACTATGGGGCGTGTGAGTCGGTGGGGACCCGTTCGTTACCTCTTACTCTTTTCTGTTACCTCCTACTCTCTCTCTTTCTCCCGTCCGTTACCTCCAACTCTCACTCTCTCTTTTTCCCGTCCGTTACCTCCTCCTCTCACTCTCTCTTTCTCCCGTCCGTTACCTCCTACTCTCTCTCTCTTTCTCCCGTCCGTTACCTCCAACTCTCACTCTCTCTTTTTCCCGTCCGTTACCTCCTCCTCTCGCTCTCTCTTTCTCCCGTCCGTTACCTCCAACTCTCACTCTCTCTTTTTCCCGTCCGTTACCTCCTACTCTCACTATCTCTCTCTCTGGTTGCACATTTAACATGCTGATAGAAATTTCGAAAAACTGATTTAAGATTCCCTGCATTAAAGTCCCCGGCTACTAGGAGTGCCACCTGTTGGTGAGCGTTCTGTGAGTAATCACAGTCCTGATGTATACAAGTTATTTTTGGGCATAAGAGACGGTAGCTGCAACATTATGTACAAAACAAGTTAAAAAACTAGTTACAAACAACGCAAATAAACGAACTACAAAACACAATCGGCTGGGTGCACATAAAACGTCTGCCTTCTTCTCCGGCGCCATCACAAATGTATTTATGAAGCCCTTCTTACATCAGCTGATGTCACAAAGTGCTGTACAGAAACCCAGCCTAAAACCTCAAACAGCAAGCAATGCAGGTGTAGAAGCACGGTGGCTAGGAAAAACTCGATGGAAAGGCCAGAACCTAGGAAGAAACCTAGAGAGGAACCAGGCTCTGAGGGGTGGCCAGTCCTCTTCTGGCTGTGCCGGGTGGAGATTATAACAGAACAAGGCCAAGATGTTCAAATGTTCATAGATGACCAGCAGGATCAAATAATAATAATCACAGTGGTTGTGTGAGTAGGAGTGCAACAGGTCAGAACCTCAGGAGTAAATGTCAGTTGACATTTCATAGCCGATCATTCAGAGTATCTCTACCGCTCCTGCTGTCTCTAGAGAGTTGGAAACAGCAGGTCTGGGACAGGTAGCACGCCCGTTGAACAGGTCAGGGTTATATAACCGCAGGCAGAACAGTTGAAACTGGAGCAGCAGCACGGCCGGGTGGACTGGGGACAGCAAGGAGTCATCAGGCCAGGTAGTCCTGAGGCATAGAGAGAGAGAGAGAGAGAGAGAGAGAGAGAGAGAGAGAGAGAGAGAGAGATAGGAAGAGAGAGATAATTAGAGAGAGCATACTTAAATTCACACAGGACACCGGATAGGACAGGAGAAATACTCCAGATATAACAGACTGACCCTAGCCCCCCGACACATAAACTACTGCAGCATAAATACTGGAGGCTGAGACAGGAGGGGTCGGGAGACACTGTGGCCCCGTCCGACGATACCCCCGGACAGGGCTAAACAGGCAGGATATAACTCCACCCCCACACTACTAGAGGGATATCTTCACTAGAGGGATACCATCCTGAGACAAGGCCGAGTATAGCCCACAAAGATCTCCGCCACGGTACAACCCAAGGGGGTGCGCCAACACGGACAAGTGTTTAGTGTGTTAGTGCTGGAACAAAAGCCTGCTGGGTTGGTGACCATTGCTTTGATTTTGTACAATGATAACATACTTGTCATAAACATAACCCTAAAGTTGTGTTATTTATTTTTTGATTGACAGGTTTGGGCGGTGAATTCTGTTGGTCGTTCAGGAAGCCTATGGGCCAATGGGAGAACAGGTCCCGCCCCTCCTGAGGGTGTTGGCCCGCCAACCTTCCTGCGTATCTTAGCAACCTCGGCTGTTGTTGACATCCGCCCCCCCACCAGGCCCAATGGCATCATCAGCCTCTACAGGGTGTTCTCACAGGGCCCCAACGCTACACACACACTGGTAACACACACACTCTGGTAACACACACACAGTCTGGTAACACACACATACTCTGGTAACAAACACTTTTGAGACACACACTCACTAGTAACACACACACATACACGGGTAACACACAAGCACACACCGAAGAGATAACTTTTCTGTGACAATCTCTCTCTCGCTCTCTCTCTGTCTCTCTCTCAGCTGTCAGAGGGGACATCTCGTCAGCAGACCCTCCATGGTCTGAGTCCATACACTCAGTACTGGGTAGGAGTAGAGGCCTGTACCTGCTACCAGTGCTGCAGCCAGGGCCCCATGAGTGAGCTGCGCACCCAGGCCTCCCCCCCAGAACAGCAGCCATCCCCTCGCCCACTGACTCTGACATCACGCTCAGCACAGGTGGAGTGGGACGAACCACTCGCCCCCAACGGACTAATAGAGAGGTAGAGAGAGAAACACAAACACATACAGTACCAGTCAAAAGTTTGGACACACCTACTCATTCCAGGGTTTTTCTTTATTTTGACAATGTTCTACATTGTAGAATAATAGTGAAGACATCAAAATGAAATAACACATATGGAATCATGTAGTAACCAAAAAAGTGTTAAACAAATCAAAATATATTTTATATTTGAGATTCTTCAAAGTAGCGCCACCCTTTGCATTGATGACAGCTTTGCACACTGTTGGCATTCTCTTAACCAGCTTGACCTGGAATGCTTTTCTAACAGTCTTGAAAGAGTTCCCACATATGCTGAGCACTTGTTGGCTGCTTTTCCTTCTCTCTGCAGTCCAACTCATCCCAAACCATCTCAATTGGGTTGAGGTTGGGTGATTGTGGAGGCCAGGTCATCTGATGCAGCACCATCAATCTCTTTGGTCAAATAGCCCTTACACAGCCTGGAGGTGTGTTGGGTCATTTTCCTGTTGAAAAACAAATGATAGTCCCACTAAGCGCAAACCAGTTAGGATGGCTTATTGCTGTGGTAGCCATGCTGGTTAAGTGTGCCTTCTAAATAAATCCCTGACAGTGTCACCAGCAAAGCACCCCCACACCATCACACCTCCTCCTCCATGCTTCACGGTGGGAACCAAACATGCAGAGATCATCCGTTCACATATTGTGCATCTCACAGTTGCAAAGAAAAAGCCTGCATCCCGGAGTCGCCTCTTCACTGTTGACGTTGAGACTGGTGTTTTGCGGGTACTATTTGATGAAGCTGCCAGTTGTGAGGCGTCTGTTTCTCAAACTAGACACTCTAATATACTTGTCCTCTTGCTCAGTTGTGCACCGGGGCCTCCCACTCCTCTCTCTATTCTGGTTAGAGCCAGTTTGCACTGTTCTGTGAAGGGAGTAGTACACAGCGTTGTACGAGATCTTCGGTTTCTTGGCAATTTCTCGCATGGAATAGCCTTCATTTCTCAGTACATGAATAGACTGACGAGTTTCAGAAGAAAGGTCTGTGTTTCTGGCCCTTTTGAGCCTGTAATCGAACCCACAAATGCTGATGCTAACAGTCAGTGTCTGGATAATATGTGTGAAATGCTTGATAATGTATGTGAAATCAACAGAGAAGTATATTTTCTGGGTGATTTAAGTATTGACTGGCTATCATCAAGCTGCCCACTCAGGAAAAAACTTCAAACTGTAACCGGTGCCTGTAACCTGGACCTGTAACCTGGACCTGTAACCTGTATCAAGTTGTCAGTCAACCTACCAGGGTAGTTACAAACAGCACAGGAATTTGCTTTGGCAGCAGCTAATGGGGATAAATAATAAATACACAAATTCTGATGCTCCAGATACTCATGTAGTCTAAAGAAGTTTTATTGCTTCTTTAATCAGGTCAACAGTTTTCAGCTGTGCTAACATCATTGCAAAAGGGTTTTCTAATGATCAATTAGCATTTTTAAATGATAAACTTGGTTTAGCTAACACAACGTGCCATTGGAACACAGGAGTGATGGTTGCTGATAATGGGCCTCTGTACGCCTATGTAGATATTCCATAAAGAATCTGCCTTTTCCAGCTACAATAGTCATTTACAACATTAACAAAGTCTACACTGTATTTCTGATTATTTTAATTTTATTTTAATGGACAAAAAATGTACTTTTCTTTTAAAAACAGGGCCATTTCTAAGTGACCCCAAACTTGTGAACGATAGTGTATATATATATATATATATATATCCCTTCTCTCTCTCTAGTGAAGATATCCCTCTAGTGGTGTGGGGGTGGAGTTATATCCTGCCTGTTTAGCCCTGTCCGGGGGTATCGTCGGACGGGGCCACAGTGTCTCCCGACCCCTCCTGTCTCAGCCTCCAGTATTTATGCTGCAGTAGTTTATGTGTCGGGGGGCTAGGGTCAGTCTGTTATATCTGGAGTATTTCTCCTGTCTTATCCGGTGTCCTGTGTGAATTTAAGTATGCTCTCTCTAATTATCTCTCTCTTCCTATCTTTTCTCTCTCTCTCTCTCTCTCTCTCTCTCTCTCTCTCTCTCTCTCTCTCTCTCTCAGTTGTGAGCTGCACGTTCGTTCCTCCTGCCCCCAGCCTCCCCAGCCAGTCCTGCCGCTCTGTGTGGAGGGACAAATAGAAACGCGGTTCTTCGGGAGGGGCAGGAACTACAACGTAACAGGTCTGCAGCCCTACTCTAGCTACCAGCTCAGAGCTACCTGTTATAACAACATGGGCAGTATCGCCTCCAACTGGACTACTGTTACTACACTCACTGAGGGTACGCCATCTAACCCCTGACCTCTAACCCCTGACCTCTAGCCTTAGCCCTGTTATAACAACATGGGTCCACCTGGACTACTGTTACTACACTAACTCTCCCTCTCTCTCTCTCTACCTCTCTTCTCCAGCTCCTCAGTATATCTCTCCATTTGAGGTGTACAGTAACCTGACTCTGGTGTGGCTGGATTGGAGTGCCTCTTTCTCTCTGAACGGTCCTCTGAGAGACTACTCACTGACAGACAACAACCTGAGAGTCTACATTGGCTTCCACAGCTACCTCTATATACCCCGCACCTCAGAGAAGAGTGAGACAACCACACATACACCTCACACACACACACACACACACACACACACACACACACACACACACACACACACACACACACACACACACACACACACACACACACACACACACACACACACACACACACACACACACACACACACACAGAGATACCCAGAGTCCCTCTATGAGCAATATCTTTCCATCTGATTAGTTCTGAAGATGAGTGTTTTTTGTAACACTACTCTACTACTCTTACAGATCTCTCTCTCCCTCTTTCCCTCCCTCAGCCCTCTCCCTCCAGGTGACCTGTACTACAGACATTGGCAGTGCCAGCACCCCTATCATCAGATACAGTCCTGCTACAGGCATGAGTGAGACAGCACACACACACAAACTATGCCAGGAGTCACCAACCGGTCGTTCGTGATCTTCGCCAACAATAAAGCCTTGCATTTCTATTTTCAATTGTTTTATTTTGTCTTGCGCTGTTGGTGGTAGGTGCACTAGATTCAAGTGCGCCAGGTAGGCAAAGTGTTGCCATTTTGAACCATTTAATTTGTCTGAAGGGACAAACTCTGCCTACCCAGCGGACCAGGAGAGCTAAATCAAGTGCTCCTACTGCGCTGGCCAATCGGATAGCTCAAATCACAGTGCCTACAGCTTCCACGACCCTGGCCACAGCAAAGTTTGATACTAGCCTACGTGAGATTTCATAATAAAAAAAAAACATGACCAGAGAGAGACTGTCAAAGAATACTGCAAAGAGTTTGGTCATCAGGTGGAAGACGGTGTCCCCTCTCTCACCGGAGGAATGGAGAGAGCAGAGACCGTGAGAGGCTGACCCTGTGCTGCTCTCTCTCTCTCTCTCTCTCTCTCTCTCTCTCTCTCTCTCTCTCTCTCTCTCTCTCTCTCTCTCTCTCTCTCTCTCTCTCTCCGCTGACATTGACCATCAGTTGCAGGTACCGTCAGTCCAGTAAAATAAAAAAGCAAATGATTTAAATGTATCCTCAGCTGTGATTCGCAAGTGCTAAACCAACTGATCTATTTTGTTATCAAAGCTCGAGTTTTGAAATAAAATATGGTCTGAGAAGAACAATATTGGCAGGTCAAGCATATAATGAATATGCTGTGATGATGTATTAAACCTAACTGCACAAACCTCATTCCTACAGAACTGTTTTGATGAGGTTCATGTTGCCCAGGCTTACGTTTTTTAAGTCATGTACAGTGAGGGAAAAAAGTATTTGATCCCCTGCTGATTTTGTACGTTTGCCCACTGACAAATAAATTATCAGTCTATAATTTTATTGGTAGGTTTATTTGAACAGTGAGAGACAGAATAACAACAAAAAAATCCAGAAAAACGCATGTGAAAAATGTTATAAATTGATTTGCATTTTAATGAGGGAAATAAGTATTTGAACCCCTCTCAATCAGAAAGATTTCTGGCTCCCAGGTGTCTTTTATACAGGTAACGAGCTGAGATTAGGAGCACACTCTTAAAGGGAGTGCTCCTAATCTCAGTTTGTTACCTGTATAAAAGACACCTGTCCACAGAAGCAATCAATCAATCAGATTCCAAACTCTCCACCATGGGCAAGACCAAAGAGCTCTCCAAGGATGTCAGGGACAAGATTGTAGACCTACTCAAGGCTGGAATGGGCTACAAGACCATCGCCAAGCAGCTTGGTATGAAGGTGACAACAGTACCATTAAAATTATAGACTGATCATTTCTTTGTCAGTGGGCAAACGTACAAAATCAGCAGGGGATCAAATACTTTTTTCCCTCACTGTATGTTCTTTTATTCTGAACGGTAGATCTCACTTTGCTTTTGATCTTGACTCAGAAAGGTTGGTGACCACTGCTCTATGCTAACCCTTCTGCAAGTGAGGTTTGGGTGTATCAGATTCCTACTCTAAGCTGCACACCTCCACACTCTCTCTTCCCAGGTCCGGTGGAGCCCACCCCAGGAGGGAAGCAGGGTGTGGGGACCCAGGGAGCTCCAGTCTACTCTGAGATGTGGTTCATCCTGCTGCTAGTCTTTCTGGGTCTCCTGGTCCTGGCTGTGCTGCTGGGCTTGGTGCTGAGGAGGGCCCTGAGGAAAGAACCCTTCATTAGAGAACGCCCCCCTCTCATCCCCCTGCAGAAGAGGAGCCAGGCGGGAGGAGACGCTTACATGGTGAGAGAGAGAGAGAGAGAGAGAGACCCAATCCCAAACGCCCCCTATCCGTTACCCTAAGTACTTTGTGTAGACCTTAAAGGATTGAATTAGTATTAGCGATGTGATTATGGCTCAATCTTGTCATTGCTAATACCTGTCCATATGTTTTAAATTAAGTATATACACTTTTCTTATACTGAAGATGTTGAACAGGCAGTCTAATGAAATGAGATTTTAAATTCAGCCTCATGCCCACTAGAGGGCGATGACACCATTTATTATGCACGAGCAGAGGTGCCCTCTTGTGGTTTTCAAATGCCTGAATCCTTCTTCTGTATGTGTAATAGTGTGTAAAGACATTGACAACTAGTTGTACATTTGCTTCAGACGATTTCAGTTTCCTCCTTTTTATATTCTGTCATTATTTTCTGTATTCCATTTCCTTCTTGCCTTCCTCTTTTTCTTCCCGTTCTTCCTCCTTGCCCTCTCTTTCCTACTTGTCCTTTCTGTTCTCCTCTTTCCTCCTCTCCTACCCCTCCTCTTGTCTCCTCCCTCTCAGAGGCCGTATTCTGACATGTGTTCTAAACATCACGCCAGTACTCTCCTCCTCACTGACCTCTCCACTGTTGCAGTAAGCCTGTCTCTGTCTCTCTGTCTATATATGTCTCTGTCTCTCTGTCTGTATATGTCTCTGTCCACACATGTATTCCTCCACATGCTAATAGCACGTGGGTGCTTCTACATCAGGGTTCCCCAACTGGCGGCCCGCGGGTCGTTTTAATTGTCCCTCCCGAGTTTTCTGAGCAAAAAAAAGGGTAACACTTCACTTGCCACCCAGTGTCATACCACGTTATGTCACAGTCATAATATATTATTATGACTGTGACATAACGTCATAATATGTCATAACCGCTGACATAACTTGGTATAACCTGTCATAATATGGTCATAACACTGTCATGGCCCATATATTTACACCTGTTGTGACATAAATTGTGTTATTTTATGGCTGGTTATACCACCTACATAAGTGTCAAAACCCACATTTATGTTCCTAAAATCTTCTCCTGCATTCATCCCAGTCATCAGCAACAGAGCATTGGAATAGGTGCATGTCTGGCATCAACGTGTGTACAATTACAATGGTAATTTAATATGGTCAATTTCGAAAAATGTACATATAACAAACATACTGTTGACATGTGGGCTATGGTGTAATGGAATGGTTTGCCTTGTGTGGTAGGTTATGTAGGTGTCATAACCAGCCATAAAATAACACATTATGTCACAGCAGGTCTAAATATATGGGTAATGACAGTGTTATGACCATATTATAACAGGTTATGACAAGTTATGTCAGCTGTTGTGACATGGTTATGACCATATTATAACAGGTTATGTCAGCTGTTGTGACATGGTTATGACCATACTATAACAGGTTATGACCATATTATAACATGTTATGACGCTGGGTGTCAAGTAAGGTGTTACCAAAATACATATATTTGTACTTCTTTTATTGTTGGACATAAGACTAAAAACAGCAGCAAATCAGCTCCAAGATATTTTAATTGTGGAAATCTGTTCCAAAGTATTCCCACACATAATAGAGATACATGTGATCGTATTCAAATGTAAGCAAGGTTTGAAATGATTATGTTTTAGTCAAATATTATATCTGCTGGGGCCTCTTCTGCTTGGGCTTCTTGTGGTCAATTTGCTGTGTGCAAATTGTAATTAGGTTCCGGGCCCCTGATCTTCCGCTCAAGAAAAAAAAAATTATTAACACGTGTGCGCCTCAACACCGTTATGGCCCGTATGTATGTATCCTCCTCTAAAGTTGACATGCACTGCACACTCACTCACACACACAGCTGATGTGTCACACACTGCCTCTGCCCCAGCAGTTTGATACGGTAACAGACTGTCTCGAGGACAGCAACGTGACTCTAAAGAGCTACACTATGAACTATGAGGTAGGAGGGGAGAGAGTGTGTGCATGCACCCTACTGTATTCAACCTTATTGATTGGTTAAGGGGGAAAGGGAGTGTGCATGCATCCCACTAACTCTTACACACTTGGCAGGATGAGAGTGTGCATGTACCAGCCTATAACCCCAAATGGAAGCATGCATGATTTCATACTAACACGTTTACAATCAACTGGTGTCACTGATTTCTCCTGGAGGGGGAGATGATTTGGGTGATTCTTGATTCAGCTGTGCCTGGCCTATGTCCTTCTGTTTAGAATTTACTCTTTAATGGTTAACAATGACCATTTAATGTGGACATGTGGGTCGTGTTTCTCTTGGTGTGTGACATACTGTTTTAGTATGTGGGATACTTCTATTCTACGGTGTGTGGGTTAATGTTTTAGTATGTGGGATACTTCTATTGTATTGGTGTGTGGCTGATGATTGTGTTTATGAAGGTCGGTATATCATTGCATTTCATCCACCTCTACTTCCTGTTACCCAGGGCCTGACGGACAGTAAGATTGTGGGCGGCGGCTCACGGTTCAGCCCCATGTCGGTCCTCCGCGTGCCCAGCCAATCACAGCTCAGCCACGCCTACTCCCAGAACTCCCTGCACCGCAGTGTCAGTCAGCTGATCGAACAGGACAGGAAGTCTCTGATGGGGGAGGGAGGACATGATTCTGGACTGGTGAGAGGGGGAGGGCACTTCACTGGACTGGTGAGAGGGGGAGGACACGACTCTGGACTGGTGAGAGGGGGAAAGGGAGAGGAGACACAACTCAGGACTGGTGAGGGGTGGGAAAGGGAGAGGAGAGGGGACAACTCTGGACTGGTGAGGGGTGGGAAAGGGAGAGGAGAGGGGACAACTCTGGACTGGTGAGGGGTGGGAAAGGGAGAGGAGAGGGGACAACTCTGGACTGGTGAGGGGGTGGGAGAGGAGAGGGGACAACTCTGGACTGGTGAGGGGTGGGAGAGGAGAGGGGACAACTCTGGACTGGTGAGGGGTGGGAGAGGAGAGGGGACAACTCTGGACTGGTGAGGGGTGGGAGAGGAGAGGGGACAACTCTGGACTGGTGAGGGGTGGGAGAGGAGAGGGGACAACTCTGGACTGGTGAGGGGGTGGGAGAGGAGAGAGGGGACAACTCTGGACTGGTGAGGGGTGGGAGAGGAGAGGGGACAACTCTGGACTGGTGAGGGGTGGGAGAGGAGAGGGGACAACTCTGGACTGGTGAGGGGGTGGGAGAGGAGAGGGGACAACTCTGGACTGGTGAGGGGTGGGAGAGGAGAGGGGACAACTCTGGACTGGTGAGGGGTGGGAGAGGAGAGGGGACAACCTCTGGACTGGTGAGGGTGGGAGAGGAGAGGGGACAACTCTGGACTGGTGAGGGGTGGGAGAGGAGAGGGGACAACTCTGGACTGGTGAGGGGTGGGAGAGGAGAGGGGACAACTCTGGACTGGTGAGGGGTGGGAGAGGAGAGGGGACAACTCTGGACTGGTGAGGGTGGGAGAGGAGAGGGGACAACTCTGGACTGGTGAGGGGTGGGAGAGGAGAGGGGACAACTCTGGACTGGTGAGGGGTGGGAGAGGAGAGGGGACAACTCTGGACTGGTGAGGGGTGGGAGAGGAGAGGGGACAACTCTGGACTGGTGAGGGGTGGGAGAGGAGAGGGACAACTCTGGACTGGTGAGGGTGGGAGAGGAGAGGGGACACCTCTGGACTGGTGAGGGGTGGGAGAGGAGAGGGGACACCTCTGGACTGGTGAGGGTGGGAGAGGAGAGGGGACACCTCTGGACTGGTGAGGGGTGGGAGAGGAGAGGGGACACCTCTGGACTGGTGAGGGGTGGGAGAGGAGAGGGGACACCTCTGGACTGGTGAGGGTGGGAGAGGAGAGGGGACACCTCTGGACTGGGTGAGGGGTGGGAGAGGGAGAGGAGGAGGGGGACAACTCTGGACTGGTGAGGGGTGGGAAAGGGAGAGGAGGAGAGGAGAGGGGACAACTCTGGACTGGTGAGGGGTGGGAAAGGGAGAGGAGGAGAGGAGAGGGGACAACTCTGGACTGGTGAGGGGTGGGAAAGGGAGAGGAGGAGAGGAGAGGAGAGGGGACAACTCTGGACTGGTGAGGGGTGGGAAAGGGAGAGGAGAGGGGACAACTCTGGACTGGTGAGGGGTGGGAGAGGAGAGGAGAGGGGACAACTCTGGACTGGTGAGGGGTGGGAGAGGAGAGGAGAGGGGACAACTCTGGACTGGTGAGGGGTGGGAAAGGGAGAGGAGAGGGGACACAATTCAGGACTGGTGAGACGGGAGGTGGGAGGAGTAGAAAGTCCTACAATATAATGCTTAAATCCCACTGATGATCTCAGATTGTGTTCCATTATATGATCTCATGACCATGATGTTGTTTCTGTTGCAGTATGTGGAGGATGATGAGTTTGTTGAAGCCATCAAAGCCTTCAGCTCTGTGAGGAAGGAACACACCATGTTCACAGACACACACCTCTAGATGGGGTACCCACACACACCTACACTACAGCCACCAAAATCTGGGCTCTCGACACACTACAACTGAACTGAAAACCCAGAACTCAACTTACTAACCCCCAGCAGTCAAAACATGAACACAAACCATGGACCTCAAACTGAAACCATGAACTTTGAACTCAAGTTAGGAATCCTGGATTCAGAACTGAAAGAATCCTAGGCTTTCTAAAATTACTATACTCGTCATTATTACTTTATGCCAACTGTCATAACTTGGAAACAGCTAAACATTTCAGCAAGTGTGGAACTCAAAGCAATGCCTTTCACCCCTTTCATTTCAATCATAACAGAAACCTACTGTAAGTGTGTGTTAACTGTGCCTAGTAAACCTAGCGTCAATGACATTTTTAATGGTATTTGTGACAAGACCATTTTTTAAATCAGTGTAAAAGCCAACTGTTTATGTGAATGAACTATATCCACACATGTATAATCTGACAGTGTTTGGTTGGTCAATGTTGTGGTAAAGTGGTTGACGGAAGTTTTGGTGTGGTAATATTTCTTTTGAGGTTAACCATAGTGCTGTGTGGTGCTTCGACACACCTAACATTGTGTTTCAAACTACACTACATGACCAAAAGTATGTGGACGCCTGCTCGCCGAACATCTCATTCCAAAATCATGGGCATCAATATGGAGTTGGTCCCCTCTTTGCTGCAATAACAGCCTCCACTCTACTGGGAAGGCTTTCCGCTAGATGTTGGAACATTGCTGCAGGTACTTGCTGTGCCCGACCTCACAAAAGGTGTTGGGCGTTTAGGCCTGGCATTCCAATTCATCCCAAAGGTGTTAGATGGGGTTGAGGTCAGGGCTCTGTGCAGGCCAGTCAAGTTCTTCCGCACCGATCTTGACAAACCATTTCTGTATGGAGCTTGCTTTGTGCACGGGGGCATTGTCATACTGAAACAGGAAAGGGCCTTCCCCAAAATGTTACCACAATGCTGGAAGCACAGAATGTCATTGTATGCTCTAGCGTTAAGATTTCACTTCACTGGCACTAAGGGGCCTAGCCCGAACCATGAAAAACAGCTCCAGACCATTATTCCTCCTCCACCAAACTTTACAGTTGGCACTGGTATTCGGGCAGGTAGCGTTCTCCTGGCATCCGCCAAACCCAGATTTGTCCGTCGGACTGCCAGATGGGGAAGCGTGATTCATCACTCCAGAGAACTCGTTTCCACTGCTCCAGAGTCCAATGGTGGCGAGCTTCACAGCCGACTCTTGACATTGCGCATGGTGATCTTAGGCTTGTGTGCGGCTGCTGGACCATGGAAACCCATTTCATGAAGCTCCTGACGAACAGTTCTTGTGTTGACGTTGCTTCCAGAGGCAGTTTGGAACTCGGTTGTGAGTGTTGCAACTGAGGACAGGCGATTTTTGTGTGGCCTCTACACACTCCAGCAATCGGCGGTCCCGTTCTGTGAACTTGTGAGGCCTACCACTTCGCGGTTGAGCCATTGATGCTCGTAGACGTTTCCATTTCACAATAACAGCACTTATAGTTGCCCCGGGCAGCTCTAGCAGGGCAGAAATTTGTCAAACTGACTTGTTAGAAAGGTGGTATCCTATGATGGTGCCACGTTGAAAGACACTGAGCTCTTCAGTAAGGCCAGCGTACTGCCAATCTTTGTCTATGGAGATTGCATGGCTGTCCGCTCGATTTTATACACCTGTCAGCAACGGGTGTGGCTGAAATAGTCGAATCCACTAATTTGAAGCGTGGTCCACATACTTTTGTATATATAGTGTATCATAGAGATTTTCAGCAAGTTTTCTTGGTACGCACACAGTAAATAATGTTGTCGTTTTGTTTTTTTACACTGGCAGTATTAATTTATTAATGTAAAAAGTATTATATAAAGTGGAGTTTTTTCTTTGTATGTGGTCTGGCCTATGTTCATAATGTCTTTAACTGTGTTACATATCTCCATCTTCAACTTAGTCTTGAGTCAGCTGTTTAGCCCAGACAACTATGACAATCCTTAGGCCAGACAATAGTTGGTTTGAGTAGACATCCTCCAGAGCAGGGATTCTAAAACTAGGTCCTGGGGGCCCCTCCCTGAGTGCACGTTTAGTTTTTTTGCCCTAGCACTACACAGCCGATTCAAATAAAGCTTGACGATGAGTTGGTTATTTGAATCAGCTGTGTAGTGCTAGGGCAAAAACCAAAACGTGCACCCAGGGGGGCCCCCAGTACCGAGTTTGGGAAGCCCTGCGCTAGAGAGATGGCACATGGTTGGCTGTACAGTTGGATGATCTGTGTAGCGCCATAGCTGAAGAGAGACAGGCCACTCTAGTGTCCAAGTTTTGATCTCTCTCCCTGTCTCCTCTGCCACTCTCCTGCACCTGGCCTGGTTAGAACATAAGACAGTGGCCAGTTGAATAAAACGAATTGACTTTGTGTAGAGAACAGTTCATCAAAATTCTAGGTACTAGAATGCTTTTTTACTTTTTCATGATATAACACGTCATAGTATTGAATTAGTTTTTTTGAATGTCTCCTGATTAATAATGTATTTGAGAAATAAATATTGTGATGTAACTTAAATAGTGTGATATGCTGCTGTTGTTGGTGCTATTAGAAACCAGTGTGTGGTAGATGCACGCACTTTGGCCGGAATTCCATCCGATGGCGCTTTTGTCGGCAATGCACGTTTTAAAGGCAACATTCCAGCATTCGCGGAGACCACATTCACGGTAAACGCTGCGTATATCGTCTCATTACCTTTAAATGGCGTGTTGTCCAAAAATCCACGAGCTAATTCAATCCTGGCCTTTAAAATAGACACTCTCACAACATCAACATTAAAGGTGTGGAAACCAAAAGGGTTGGAGTGAGGAATGAAAAGTGGGATATGTATGACACAGTTGTCAGAGTTGAGGAAAGACAGAAGGTTGATTTACTGGGTTATTGTGTTTTACTCCATCAGTACAGACTAGAGGAGACGTCAGAGAGGACAGAAGCAGCAGTTAATAGTTACAGAACACACACCCATTTCATCTCAACGCAGGGTAACACTTCCTATGACAGGTGGTACATCGAGACATTACACTGACAAAAGCCTTATGAAAATGTTATTATCTACCAACAGATAAACAGAATGCTTGTCAACAACAGCGTTTTGTGGAGTAACCAATATTAAAACCACACTAAACTGTATGAAGTTTAGACATATGCAGTAGGTGACAGATAGGCATACATTTATCAACGTACCCAGCGTTGTCTGAACCTTGAGTTTACACACAACCACAGATCCCTCTAGTGGAGTCCCATTGTAGTAACTCACCCTGGCCCTCTACCAAGCAGTAGAAGTGGAGCTGCAAAACTAAGGCCTGCCATTCAACAAGTATTAGGTCCTTCATGTCAACCAATTCACATCACAGACACACACAGGCCTAAGGGGATGGTATTTCAGCGAGCCGTGTAGAAATAATGACGTTCAAATAAAAAATCCTTAAACTAAATAATGCAGATTTATTTCAGACTAATGCAGGTGTATGTTACAACACACATTCCCGTGGAGCTCCGTTGGTAGAGCATGGAGCTCCGGTGGTAGAGCACGGAGCTCCGGTGGTAGAGCACGGAGCTCCGTTGGTAGAGCATGGCGCTTGCAATGCCAGGGTTGTGGGTTTGATTCCCACAGGACCAGTACGAATAAAGTATGAAAATGTAAGCACTCACTAATGTAAGTCGCTCTGGATCTTCTAACTTACTAAAATGTTTTTAAAAAGTTCAAACTTATAACAAGGCTGCATGGGATTATTACTAATGCGACTCGGCGCACCCAATGGCAATGTCAGTGATATGTATAACACCGGGAGCCATTTGCTAATTCGACACCTCCAACATTGCCTAAATAAAAACAATGAAACTGCTATGCCATTAAGGCAAAACTGATTGAATCTATCTCTATGAGTCAATCAAGTGTGTTATTGCTGGGATGGAGCAGAAGCCTGCACCCCTATTATACTCAGCTTTACAATACAAGGTTACCAGGTTAGTGTGAATACTACTAGCCAGCTAAACCCAAGCTGAACCATAGGGTTATTAATAGGTCCAGTCTTTAGACTTCACCCTGTCTAGTCAGGTCAGACCCAACAGCAGTGCCAACAGGTGAATAACAGGCTAGTACTATACCATGCACTGATAAATACTATATACAGCAACATAATAATGCGTTTGTACATACGGTGTTATACAAAATGTTATAACGAACGACATAAATATATTTATTTTCTTTAGTATCTGGCTGGAGTGAAAGTGTAAATATGAGAAGAGATTAGGCCTAGATTCAATCTGATCGCCCCCATACAACTTTTAAATAGATTCAATCTGATCGCCCCCATACAACTTTTAAATAGATTCAATCTGATCGCTCCTATACAACTTTTAAATAGATTCAATCTGATCGCCCTCATACAACTTTCAAATAGATTCATCCTGATCGCTCCTATACAACTTTTAAATAGATTCAATCTGATCGCCCCTATACAACTTTTAAATAGATTCATTCTGAACGCCTCTATACAACTTTCAAATAGATTCAATCTGATTGCCCCTAAACAACTTTTAAATACATTTAATCTGATCGCCCCTAAACAACTTTTAAATAGATTCAATCTGATCGCCCCTATACAACTTTCAAATAGATTCAATCTGATCGCCCCTATACAACTTTCAAATAGATTCAATCTGATTGCCCCCATACAACTTTTAAATACATTTAATCTGATCGCACCTATACAACTTTTAAAGGCAATGTTCCCACTTTCGCAGAAACCGCATTCACAGTAAACGCTGAATAGGAAATTACCTTTAAATGTCAAATCGCGCTATAAGGCGGATCTAAGGTGGATTGGAATAAATCCAGGCCTTAGACACAGAGGGACAGGCATTATTCCTCAAAGGGCTAAATATCATCTCATACCAAATAAAATGTTACTTCATCATTTAGTCTTCATAGTGCGAGTGCAAATGCAATTTAGGTACGATAAAATATGATTCATATCAATATAGATTATATAAGAACAAACAGACATGTCGCAAACAACAGCAAATATATAGTTACATAAATATTAAATGCATCAGTATAGTTACATATATGTATATAGTTTTGATTTTGTAGGTATACTCTTCATATACAGTATAATCAGGTTGCATATTATTTAAATGTACATCTTTGCATAACATTCCATCTCTTATTGAACATCTGTCTAAAACAGACCTGGGTCAAATACTGTACATTCAAATACAAGGGGTGCGATTTAGAGTGTTGGGCAGAGTTCACACTTTTGGGACTATTCCATTGGTTCCATTGTAGTGGACAAGCTAAATCAAGCGCACCTCAAGTTGTATGTACTTGACCCAGGTCCGGTCTAGTGATGGGGTAGAGGATGTCTTAGGAAGGGAACTAAAGGATGGGCTCCATTGATAACTCTTGCTCTCCCTCCCCTATTCTATTTCTCCATCTGAAAGTCACCGTTGGGTGACAGGAGTGACAATAATAGCAGCTATCCAACCTGTGACAACTGGCCAGTCAGAAGTACAACCTTTTGTCTAAGGCCTGGATTCAATCAGATCGAGCTTTAACCAGCGTTTGCCAACGTCCACATAGCAGATTATTATATTTTGTACCTTTATTTAACTAGGCTAAATCAGTTAAGAACAAGTTCTTATTTACAATGATGGCTGGGACAATTGTTGGAGGTGTACAAGCGGTATGAGCTGGCATATCGGTGAGCCGCTGCTCGTGTCACACATCAATCTCCTTCCTTATTATCCCTTTGTGTTAGAAGTTCAAAACGGCACTAGAAAGTGTAGGCTCTATCATGTTAAAAATAATGACCGATGTCATTTATGTTAGGCGAATGCATGTTTTCATGTTCATTTGGATGGGGGATTTATGCCTACCAGATAATTTGATTGTTTGAACTTCTAACACAGCTGCATGAGATTTGTTGGGATTATAGTCTGGTGTGGTTTCGTTGCATCCAATGGCAGGTAGCGCAACTAGCCTCTTGTGGATTTGACAGCTCTAACGCAGTTCCACCTCCGACACCTCCAAAACAACGCTATGCGGCTGCCAATATGATTGAATCTAGCCCTTAAGACTCTAGATCCTCTCTCCATCACAGGACAGGGGGATACTTAGATTATGGCTAATGTCAAAGAAGGCACTACAAAATGTAATCCTCCTTACATTTAAAGAAACAATACCATGGAAAGTCACATTGATCTTCAGCATGAGACGTCTATCTGTTTCGATCAAGAAGTACAGATAAAGTGATTTACTGTGTAGTGTTGAATTCATTCAGGTCTAAAGCACAACACCCATGGCTACTGGCTGGTAAAACAGCATGACTGTGTGAAGGTTCACTATCTGTAAACCAAAACTATGAGTTTGGGATAGTGACCACAACCACAAGGGGGAAATAAAGTATGTAGCACTTTGTGGTAACAGTCGATAAACTACATGCATCTAACACAAAAGTCTGAATGATGTCATGAGGGACTATTGGAACAAACATTGGATATGCAAAAAACACATGTCCAATTCACACACAAGTATTAATACACACTTGTACAAATATAAGCAAATTATTTATTATTAATTGTGTAGCTACCAGATACCAGCAATGATGGAGACATATAAAGGGTTAAAGTTTCTTCCTCTTGACTGAGAATTTAGGGCTTTCTTTTGAGATGTCATACATGAGTGTTGCCTGTGAGATGAAGTTGCCCTCAGACACTGATCTAAGGCCAGTTCCTCCTAATGGTTAGTGTTGTGGAGGTTTGGCTGGTCCTAGATCAGTGTTTAGGGGGGTAACTTCTACCTGAAGCTGTTGACTGACCGACACAAGGGGCGTGTCTGCATCAGAGCTGTCCCTCACTCACAGGCTGCTGTCCTGATTGGCCGGCTCGCTGCACTTCCTGTATCGGGGGGAAGTGGAGGCCAGCTTAGTGGGGAAGGGGGAGGCGGTGGAGGAGGAGTCACTGCATCCCCCTTCAGACACCCCCGAGGACAGTGAGGAGAGCTGGGGGACGGGAGGTGCCCTCTTCCTTCCCAGAAACAGCCCCCCCTCAAACCCTGCCTTCCTCCTCACCTCAGACCTAGCCTCCGCCCCTGATCCAAGCCCCGCCCACTCCTCTTCCTCCGATTGGACCCTTCGACGAACGTCTCCACCAGGGCTCTCAGGCGGTTGCCGTGGCGATTCTGTGATACCCTCAGCTGCATCGGCGTCTGTGACCACAGAAACGTTAGCAACGACATTAGCGTAAGCAGCGTTAGTGGTTCGGCTAGCCCAGAGCTCCACCTCCTCTCCCCCAGCCTCACACAGCGACCGGGTTCTGGCCGCTGTACCTGGGCGTGCCTCCTCTCCTGGAGCCTGTTCAAGGTTCTCCAGCAGGCCTTTCCCTAGGGAGAAGTTCTGGAAGTCTTTGTAGTTGTGGAAGGACTCTGTGCGGCGGGCTCGGGCCAGCAGTGGGCTCTCTCTGTAGGGTCGCAGAGCTCCGTAGGTGGCCGTCTCAGAAATGGGCTCCTGGGCCTGCAGCTGGAGGCTGGAGAGAGAACGGGGGTCAGAGAAATATATATACACAGCATGAAAAAGACACAGTAGACAGACAAACATGCACAACATAAAGAGTCAGACTCAGGGGTGTAGAGATTGACCTGGAGCAGGACTCTCGGAGGCGGCTGGGCTGCAGCACCGAGGGGGCGGGGCTGATGTTGGGCGTGGCACAGCGGGAGGTGCTGAGGTCACACTGGTCCAATAGCTGAAGCAGCTCCTCTTCTGTTGGCCCGCCCACCTCTGTCAATCAAACACATTATAATTTATCAGTGTCAAACTACATGTGAAAACAAAGTGTCAATGGCTAATCAAATCAAATGTTATCTGTCAAATGCTTCATAAACAACAATGCAGAGAGAAAAATACAGAAAAATAATAACACAAGGAATAAATACACAATGAGTAGCGATATCTTCACTATATACAGTTGAAGTCGGAAGTTTACATACACCTTTGCCAAATACATTTAAACTCAGTTTTTCATAGTTCCTGACATTTAATCCTCGTAAAAATTCCCCGTCTTAGGTCAGTTAGGATCACCACTTTATTTTAAGAATGTGAAATGTCAGAATAATAATAGAGAGAATTATTTATTTAATCTTTTATTTCTTTCATCACATTCCCAGTGGGTTTACATACATTTAAATTAGTATTTGGTAGCATTGCCTTTAAATTGTTTATCTTGGGTCAAACGTTTCAGGTAGCCTTCCACAAGCTTCCCACAATAAGTTGGGTGAATTTTGGCCCATTCCTCCTGACAGAGCTGGTGTAATGGAGTCAGGTTTGTAGGCCTCCTTGCTCGCACACGCCTTTTCAGTTCTGCCCACAAATTTCTATAGGTGTCATGATTATCTCCTCTCGGGACAGACCAAAGCGCAGCGACGTAACCAGAATACATGTTTATTAAAAATAACGGGACGAGACGGAACAAAACAATAAACGATGAACAATACGTGAACCCTAACGCTAAAGACTAAACTGGACACAGAGATCTAAACCTAAACACGACTGGCGAAACCTAACTAAACACGACTGGCGAAACCTAACTAAACACGAATGGCGAAACCTAACTAAACACGAATGGCGAAACCTAACTAAACACGAATGGCGAAACCTAACTAAACACGAAAGACAAGAACCTGACTGAACACGATAACCGTAACATAAACAATAACCCACCAAACTAAAGTGCAACTCCCAAACATATATATGGTTCCCAATTAGAGACAACGAGACTCAGCTGCCTCTAATTGGGAACCATTATCCCAACATAGAGATAGACACCCTAGAACACACAAACCCTACACCAAAACGAAACCAACACGCTCCAGCCTGTCATCTCAGGCCTGGGCGCTACAGTACCCCCCCCCAAAGGTGCGGACTCCGGACGCGCCCAAAAGTCCGTGGGGGGTCTTCGGGTGGGTACTCTTGTCCCAGGTGGGGGCTCCGGTGCTGGACGAGCTGGTCTGATGTCACGCACCGGAGGCGCTGGACCCTTTCTCGGAACTCTGGTGCGTGGAGCAGAAGCTGGGCGTACTGGACTCATGATGCTCACGGGAACTCTGGTGCGTGGGGCTGGAGCTGGCCGTACTGGACTCGTGATGCTCACTGGAACTCTGGTGCGTGGAGCAGGAACTGGCAGTACCGGACTCGTGATGCTCACTGGAACTCTGGTGCGTGGAGCAGGAACTGGCAGTACTGGATTCGTGATGCTCACTGGAACTCTGGTGCGTGGAGCAGGAACTGGTCGTACTGGACTCGTGATGCTCACTGGAACTCTAGTGCGTGGAGCAGGAACTGGTCGTACTGGACTCGTGATGCTCACTGGAACTCTGGTGCGTGGAGCAGGAACTGGTCGTACTGGCCTCGTGATGCTCACTGGAACTCTGGTGCGTGGAGCAGGAACTGGTCGTACTGGACTCGTGATGCTCACTGGAACTCTGGTGCGTGGAGCAGGAACTGGTCGTACTGGACTCGTGATGCTCACAGGAACTCTGGTGCGTGGAGCAGGAACTGGCAGTACTGGACTCGTGATGCTCACTGGTACTCTGGTGCGTGGAGCGGGAACAGGCCGAACTGGGCTCGGGACGCGCACTCTGGTGCGGAGGCGGGAACAGGCCGAACTGGGCTCGGGGCAGCGCACTCTGGTGCGAGGGCGCGAACAGGCTGAACTGGGCTCGGGGCGCGCACTCTGGTGCGGGAGCGGGAACAGGCCGAACTGGGCTCGGGTCGCGCACTCTGGTGCGGGAGGCGGGAACAGGCGAACTGGGCTCTCTAAGCGCATGGGGACCTGGTGCGGAGCCGGAACAGGGCGTGCTGGACTCTCTGAGCGCACGGGGAGCTTGGTGCGCGGAGCGGAACAGGGCGTGCTGGACTCTCTAAGCGCCGCGGGAGCTTGGTGCGCGGGCCGGGACAGGATGTGCTGGACTCTCTGAGCGCACGGGAGCTTGGTGCGTGGAGCCGAACAGGGCGTGCTGGACTCTCTGGCGCGCACGGGAGCTTGGTACGCTGAGCCGGAACAGGGCGTGCTGGACTCTCTGGCGCGCACGGGAGCTGGGTGCGCGGAGCCGAACAGGGCGTGCTGGACTCTCTGGCGCGCAGGGAGCTTGGTGCGTGGAGCGAACAGGGCGTGCTGGACTCTCTAAGCGCACGGGGAGCTTGTTGCGCGGAACCGGAACAAGACGTGCTGGACTCTCTAAGCGCACGGGGAGCTTGGTGCGCGGAACCGGAACAGGACGTGCTGGACTCTCTAAGCGCACGGGGAGCTTGGTGCGCGGAGCCGGAACAGGACGTGCTGGACTCTCTGAGCGCACGGAGAGCTTGGTCCGCGGAGCCGGGACTGGACGTGTAGAAACCACCACACGGACTAGGGTCTTGGAACGCGGAACAGGAACTGGACGTGTTGGAACCTCAACACGGACTGGGACCTTGGAACATGGAACAGGGATCTTGGAGCGTGGAACAGGGATCTTGGAGCGTGGAACAGGGATCTTGGAGCGTGGAACAGGGATCTGGGAGCGTGGAACAGGGATCTGGGAGCGTGGAACAGGGATCTGGGAGCGTGGAACAGGAATCTGGGAGCGTGGAACAGGAATCTGGGAGCGTGGAACAGGAATCTGGGAGCGTGGAACAGGAATCTGGGAGCGTGGAACAGGGACTGGACGTGTAGAAACTTCCACCCGGGCTGGGGACCTGATATGGAGAGCCGACATCATACCTCCAGCTAGCTCACTAACCCTAGACTCACGGGTGAGTGGAGCTGGAATCTCTCGGACTGGGCTGTGGATTCGCACCGGAGATTCTGCCCGTAGGACCACAGGATATCTAGGTCCCAACAGGCGCACTGGAGACCTTGCGCGCAGAGCTGGCACCACTCTACCAGGTAGCACACTGACCTCGGCCCGACCAATGAGTGGCGTTGGGATCTCTCGCACTGGGCTGTGGACACGTACCGGAGACACCGCACGCAGAACCGGGGCAGGATATCCGGGTCCCAGGAGGCGCACTGGAGACTTAGCGCGCAGAGCTGGCACCACTCTTCCTGGCTGAACACTTAGTTTCGCCCGACTGATGAGTGGAGCGGGAATCTCTCGCACCGGCCTCTGAATCCGTATAGGGGAAACCGTGGCGCAACACTGCATAGCACGGTGTCCCTTCGGTGCGACGCTCTCCCCAACGCTCTCTCCACAAAGCACGAGGAGTTGGCTCAGGAGTCCCTCCTGAACCGGCCAACCTCCTCGTGTGCCCCCCCCCAAAAGTTTATTGGGGCTGCCTTACGGGCTTCCTAGCCCGGCGAGGTCTGATAAACCTGCCTCTCACCGGATCCCATGCTCCCATCAGGTCCTCACACCTGCGCCGCTCAGCCGCCGCTGCTTCCAGTTCCTCTCTGGGCCGACAATACTCTCCAGGCTGGTCCCAAGCACCTCCATAGAATAATTCCTCCTCCCAAGACCTAAGCTCCCGGGTCTCTCGCTGCTTGGTCTTTTTGTGGTGGGTTATTCTGTCATGATTATCTCCTCTCGGGACAGACCAAAGCGCAGCGACGTAACCAGAATACATGTTTATTAAAAATAACGGGACAAGACGGAACAAAACAATAAACGATGAACAATACGTGAATCCTAACGCTAAAGACTAAACTGGACACAGAGATCTAAACCTAAACACGACTGGCGAAACCTAACTAAACACGACTGGCGAAACCTAACTAAACACGAATGGCGAAACCTAACTAAACACGAATGGCGAAACCTAACTAAACACGAATGGCGAAACCTAACTAAACACGAAAGACAAGAACCTGACTGAACACGATAACCGTAACATAAACAATAACCCACCAAACTAAAGTGCAACTCCCAAACATATATATGGTTCCCAATTAGAGACAACGAGACTCAGCTGCCTCTAATTGGGAACCATTATCCCAACATAGAAATAGACACCCTAGATCACACAAACCCTACACCAAAACGAAACCAACACGCTCCAGCCTGTCATCTCAGGCCTGGGCGTTACAATAGGATTGAGGTCAGGGCTTTGTGATGGCCCCTCCAATACCTTGACTTTGTTGTCCTTAAGCCATTTTGCCACAACTTTGGAAGTATGCTTGGGGTCATTGTCCATTTGGAAGACACATTTCCAACGAAGCTTTAACTTCCTGACTGATGTCTTGAGATGTTGCTTCAATATATCCACATTATTTTCCTCCCTCATGATGCCATCTATTTTGTGAAGAGCACCAGTCCCTCTTGCAGCAAAGCACCCCCACAACATGATGCTGCCACCCCCGTGCTTTACGGTTGGGATGGTGTTCTTCGGCTTGCAAGCCTACCCTTTTTCCTCCAAACATAACGATGGTCATTATGGCTAAACAGTTCTATTGTTGTTTCATCAGACCAGAGGACATTTCTCCAAAAAGTACGATCTTTGTCCCCATGTGCAAACTGTAGTCTGGCTTTTTTATGGCGGTTTTGGAGCAGTGGCTTCTTCCTTGCTGAGCGGCCTTTCAGGTTCTGTCAATATAGGGCTCGTTTTACTGTGGATATAGATAATTTTGTACCTCTTTCCTCCAGCATCTTCACAAAGTACTGCCAGTTGCTGTTGTTCTGGGATTGATTTTCACTTGTCGCACCAAAGTACGTTAATCTCTAGGAGACAGAACGCGTCTCCTTCCTGAGCGGTATGACTGATGCGTGGTCCCATGGTGTTTATACTTGCATACTATTGTTTGTAAGATGAACGTGGTACCTTCAGGCATTACTCCCAGACTTGTGGAGGTCTAAAAAAAAGATTTGGAGGTCTTGGCGGATTTCTTTTGATTTTCCCATGATGTCAAGCAAAGAGGCACTGAGTTTGAAGTTAGGCCTTGAAATACATCCACAGGTACACCTCCAATTGACTCAAATTATGTCAATTAGCCTACCAGAAGCTTCTAAAGCCATGACATCATTTTCTGGAGTTTTCCAAGCTGTTTAAAGGCACAGTCAACTTAGTGTATGTAAACTTCTGACTCGCTGGAATTGTGATACCATGAATTATAAGTGAAATAATCTGTCTGTGAACAATTGTTGGAAAAATTACTTGTGTCATGCACAAAGTAGATGTCCTAACCGACTATGGTTTGTCCTAAAACTATGGTTTGTTAACAAGAAATTTGTGGAGTGGTTGAAAAACTAGTTTTAATGACTCCAACCTAAGTGTATGTAAACTTCCGACTTCAACTGTACATGGGGTACCAGTATTGAGTCGATGTGCAGGTGTACGAGGTAATTGAGGTAGGGGTAAAGTGACTAGGCAACAGGATAGATAATAAACAGACTACAAGCCATGGATATGTACAATGCCCTCAGATGCATAATGTTCCTATACAAATGATTTGTTATCTTTTCACACAGACACACACCTTTTCACTCACACTACACACACACACACTCCTCACCATCTTTCTTCTTCTCCTCTCCCTTGTTGGCAGTGTCCATAGCGGTGGTGAGGTCCCACATCTGAATGCTGCCATTGCCATGGCCCGTGAACAGGTACCTCCTGGGTCTAGAACCCATCCTGCTAGAACCCTCACACTCCCTAACTGTGAAACACGAGATGGTGGTCCCATCCACTGCCGCCACCTCACAGATCCTTGTGAGGACAAGCAGGACAGACCACATCAGACTGGAATAGACCGGAACTGACTGCATTCAGACCAGAACAGATCAGCCACAGTTCTGGTGTGTCGGAGCCATAGTAATAGTAAATTAATTACAATACTATAGTAAATGAATTATAATACTATAGTAAATGAATTACAATACCATAGTAAATGAATTACAATACCATAGTAAATGAATTACAATACCATAGTAAAGGAATTACAAAACCATAGTAAATGAATCGCAATACCATAGTAAATTAATTACAATACTATAGTAAATTAATTACAATACCATAGTAATAGTAAATGAATTACAATACCATAGTAATAGTAAATGAATTACAATACTATGGTAATAGTAAATTAATAGTCATTTAATAGGATTTCTATGGTGGGAGCATAGTGCTGGCAATACCTGGGTTATAGGTTGTATGTCTACTTGGACCACATTTGGTGAATTTAAGTGTGTTTACTGTGAGCTGGATGAAAGTCCTAAATGACCATGTTTATCAGACAAGGCTATAACATCATGATATGTGTGTATAACTGATGTGTAATACCTTTTCCCTGTGGAGGAGAGGCGAACAAACAGCTTGTTGGTGATTGGGATGACCTTCTGAATAAACACCTGCTGGTCGTCTCTCTCCCCAAATGGACCTGAGGGGAGACCACAACAACCTGGATACTGGGCTCTAGACCCACCCTGGATACTGAGCTCTAGACCCACCCTGGATACTGGGCTCTAGACCCACCCTGGATACTGGGCTCTAGACCCACCCTGGATACTGGGCTCTAGACCCACCCTGGATACTGGGCTCTAGACCCACCCTGGATACTGGGCTCTAGACCCACCCTGGATACTGGGCTCTAGACCCACCCTGGATACTGGGCTCTAGACCCACCCTGGATACCGGGCTCTAGACCCACCCTGGATACCGGGCTCTAGACCCACCCTGGATACTGGGCTCTAGACCCACCCTGGATACTTTTGTCAATTGTCCATCAACCCCTTCCATTTACCATATCTATTCCCTTTCTCCTTCCCTCCCTCTCCCCATCCCGTTCCCCCTCTCTCACCAATGTCGTTGCCTGATGAGTAGCTGCCGTGGCTCTCAGTCTCCTCCAATGAGAGGATCTTAAAGGAGGCGAGGGGGGTAGAGCCAGGCTGCGTGGAGATCATGCCTCGGAACCGCGTCACTGTCCACGTACGCACATGGTTGTTGTCCGCACACACTGAAAGGAGACAAAACACACACACAGACAGATGAGACACACACAATGTATATGAAACACAGCCAGACCCACTCTGGAGCCAGACCCACCCTGGAGCCAGACCCACCCTGGATACATACAGATATATTATCATCATCATCACTGTTATTTTCTTATCCCGCTTCCATAATAACTAGTGCTGAGCGATTAACTGAAATGTCGGTAATTTGACCGATGTTTTGTTTGTTCTTCTTTTTCTTTCTGTGAGCTCAATGCGCACATTGCGCTGCAGTTTCTTTAGAGATAAATCAGATCATGCCCAAACTGAAGGATGTAGTAGGAAGTTGTAGTTTCCAACAGGTCAATATTCTACATAGTTTAGCGTAGAAAACGTGATAATCAACTACAATGACCATAATCCATTGCGCGCCTACATGTCTGGTCTGTGTTTCTTTTATGCCTGCAACGGAAGAGAGAAGGATGCGCGATCAAAAGGGGATACATAGAGAGCAGTTGCTTCACCAGGTATTTTTACCTGAAAACACTGTACATGATCTAAGTGCATCCCACTGCTGTCTTTCCTCTTTATTATTGGATGTAAATTATTTATTAAAAAATATACTGAACAAAAATATTAATTCAACATGCAATGCTATCAACAGCATACCATCCTGCATCCCACTGATGTCTTGCTTCTGAAGCTAAGCAGGGTTGGTCCTGGATGGGAGACCAGATGCTGCTAAAAGTGGTGTTGGAGGGCCAGTAGGAGGCACTCTTTCCTCTGCCCAATGCTCCAGGGCAATGGTTGGGGACATAGGGTTCTGTCTTTTGGATGGGACGCTAAACGGGTGTCCTGACTCTCTGTGGTCACTAAAGATCCCATGGCACTTATTGTAAGAGTAGGGGTGTTAACCCTGGATGTCCTGGCTAAATTCCCAATCTGGCCCTCATACCGTCATGGCCACCTAATCACCCCCAGCTTCCAATTGGCTCATTCATCCGCTCCCCTGTAACTATTCCCCAGGTCGTTGCTATAAATGAGAATTTGTTCTCAGTCAACTTACCTTGTAAAATACAATAAAAAGTGATTGATAGTTGGTATTCAGCAGTCATAAAAGTATGCCTTATTTACTTTGGAGAACTACTAAAATAGTGATTTTGTTTGGCAGCAGCTCTACATATATGAGGAGTTTGAATAATAAAGTCATCAAATAAAACAAATGTAATATACACCACTGAAATATTTTATTAAAGTAATGGGAATAAATGATGGTTAATAAGTGTAATCAGGAATGGGCAGTCACTACTATCATGGGACTTTTATTCATTGTTTTATTCTGCGTTGTTACAGCATTCAACCCACATAATGCATAGTGCATTTAATTATGTTTTTAAATGTTTTATCAAAACCGAATAGAAAATCGTGATTCTTTTCGTAATAATCGAACCAAAACCGAACAGACCTCAAAAAGAGGACCTCAAAAACAATATATCACAATATTTCCCTTGTCCCTTCTTACCTGAGACAAGGTGTTTCTCAGAGAGCATGATCTTGGTGACAGGGGAGCGGTGGACAGTAAAGGTCTGGAAGAGCTGAGGTCCAGAGCCTACTGTCTCAGGGTGTTGGACTATGACCCGGACTGCTCCAGAACTGGTCCCATACGCTATCTCTATCCAGTTACCACTCACACCTAGAGAGAGACGAAAGAGAGAGGGAGAGAGAGTTAGAGAGGCAGAGAAAAACACACTTTTTTTTAAGGACTCCCATACAAAACATTAAGAACACCTGCTATTTCCATGACAGACTGACCAGGTGAAAGCTATGATCCCTTATTGATGTCACTTGTTAAATCCACTTCAATCAGTGTACATGAATGGAAGGAGACCGGTTAAAGAAGGATTTTTAAGGCTTGAGACATGGATTGTGTATGTGCGCCATTCAGATGGTGAATGGGCAAGACAAAATATTTAAGTGTCTTTGAATGGGGTATGGTAGTAGGTGCCAGGCACACCGTTGTTTCAAGAACTGCAACGCTGCTGAGTTTTTCACACTCAACAGTTTCCTGTGTGTATAAAGAATGGTTCACCACCCAAATGGCATCCAGCCAACTTGACACAACTGTGGGAAGCATTGGAGTTAACATGGGCCAGCATCCCTGTGTAACGCTTTCGACACCTTGTAGAGCCCATGCCCCAATAAATTGAGCCTGTTCTAAAGGCAAAGGGGGTGCAATTCAGTATTAGGAAGGTGTTCCTAATGTTTGGTATACTCAGCGTACACCAGCTTCAAACAGCTGAAAATACAATATTTTTGGTTATCGAAAATGTATTTCACAGTGGTTTAGATGGTACAATGATTCTCTTCCCAATGACTGGTTGTTTTGTCACAAACTAGGCAAAATATTATTAATTTTAGCAACCAGGAAATGGCGATTTCAGCATATTGCACCTTTAAAACAGTCAGTTTTCTCCTATCACAGTCATTAAACTCTGAGGATGGATCAACGACATTGTAGTTAATCCACAAAACTAATGTAAATGAGAGAGTGAAAAGAAGGAAGCCTGTACAAAACACATCCAAAACATACATCCTGTTTGCAATAAGGCACTAAAGAATTTAAGAATTTAAAAAAGAATAAATGTGCAAATATTGTACAATCCAGGTATGCAAAGCTCTTAAGAGTCTTACCCAGAAACTCACATCTGTAATTGCTGCCCAAGGTCATTCTAACATGTATTGACTCAGGGGTGTGAATAGTTATGTAAATTACACTGAACAAAAATATAAACGCAACATGCAACAATTTCACTGAGCTCCAGTTCATATCAGGAAATCATTCAATTGAAATAAATTCATTAGGCCCTAATCTATGGATTTCACATGACTGGGCAGGGACACAGCCATGGGTGGGCCTGGGAGGGCATAGGCTCACCCACTTGGGAGCCAGGCCCAGCCAATCAGAATTCGTTTTTCCCCACAAAGGGGCTTTATTACAGACAGAAATACTCCTCAGTTTCATCAGCTGTCCGGGCGGCTGGTCTCAGACGATCCCGCAGGTGAAGAAGCCGGATGTGGAGGTCCTGGGCTAGCGTGGTTACACGTGGCCTGCGGTTGTGAGGCTGGTTGGATGTACTGCCAAATTCTCTAAAACGATGTTGGAGGCGGCTTATGGTAGAGAAATTAACATTAATTTCTCTGGCAACAGCTCTCGTATACATTCCTGCAGTCAGCACATCAAATGCACACTCCTTCAAAACTTGAGACACTTTAGAGTGGCCCTTTTATTGTCATGTGTAATGATCATGCTGTTTAATCAGCTTCTTGATATGCCACACATTTCAGGTGGATGGGTAATCTTGGCAAAGGAGAAATGCTCACTAACATGGATGTGTGCACAAAATTTGTGCACAAAATTTGAGAGAAATAAGCTTTTTGTGCGAATGGAATATTTCATACATTTTATTTCAGCTCATGAAACATGGGACCAACACTTTACATGTTGCATTTATATTTTTGCTCAGTATAGATTTCTGTATTTCATTTTTCAATACATTTGCAAGGATTTCTTTCACTTTGTCATTATGGGCTACTGTGTGTAAATCGTGAGAAAATGTTTTATATTTAATAAATGTTGAATTCAGGCTGTAACATAACAAAATGTGGAATAAGTCAAGGGGTATTAATACTTTCTGAAGACACTGTAGGGACACTTGTAGAATCTATATTTTTGAAGTTGTTCTGGCAGCTCGTGGTGGCACAACACCCTTTTAAGAGACTTTATGTTGGTGTTTCTTTTATTTGGGCGGTTACCTGTATGTGCTTGTGATAAAACTTAACCCACAGTTATTTTTTGGAAACTATTGATCTTCTGTGGCTAAATTATGCTATCTGGTGTATTTTGATGATTGAGAGCAGCTTGGGCCACTGTATTAATTTGTCCCTGGCTAAAACGGCTGTCCTCAAAACAGTTTGTTATGGACTTGGGGCACGCCCTACTGTCCGATTGCTTAGTTTACAGAAAAATACCACCTCAAATATGCACACAAACTGATCCACCGAATTAACCTTATCATCACACCAAGAAGATCTAGAATCCAAGATCTTAAAAACGTATTCAGGATTGGTGGGTCCCCTGCGGGATGTTTGAGCTGAAGTAGGCTAATGCGATTAGCATGAGGTTGTAAGTAACAAGAAGATTTCCCAGAACAGACATCTGATATTGGCAGAAAGCTTAAATTCTTGTTAATCTAACTGCACTGTCTAATTTACAGTAGCTATTACAGTGAAAGAATACCATGCTATTGTTTGAGGAGAGTGCACAGTTTTGAACATTAATGTTATTAATTAACAAATTAGGCACGTCTTGAAACAACATTTTGAACAGAAATGCAATGGTTCATTGGATCAGTCTAAAACTTTGCACATACACTGGCCAAGCGGTTAAGAACGTTGGGCCAGTACGTGAAACACCTGTTGATGTGCCCTTGATCGAGGCACCCTAATTGCTCCTGTAAGTTGATCTGGATAAGAGAGTCCACTAAATGACAAATGTAAAATCACTTACTTTTATAAGAAATAGAAGATTATCACTTCTCACAATGGAGCTGGTTTAGTAAAGTTAAATCAGAGCTGAATCAATGTCTTGCAAGATCACAATGATTCATTAGTATTTTACATAACAGAACCGAATATAATAGCATACAGTGCATTCAGAAAGTATTCAGACCCCTTGACTTTTTCAACATTGTTACATTATAGTCTTATTCTAAAATGGATGAAATACATATTTTCCTCATCAATCTACAGAACAGGTTTTTAGATTTTTTAGCAAATTGAAAAAAAGTATTCAGAACCTTTGCTATGAGACTCTAAATTGAGCTCTCGTGCATCCTGTTTCCATTGATCATCCTTGAGATGTTTCTTGATTGGAGTCCACCTGTGGTAAATACAATTGATTGGACATGATTTGATAAGGCACACACCTGTCTATATAAGGTCCCATGGTTGAAAGTGCATGTCAGAGCAAAAACCAAGCCATGAGGTCGAAGTAATTGTCCATAGAGCTCCGAGACAGGATTGTGTCTAAGCACAGATCTGAGGGAGGGTACCAAAAAATGTCTGCAGCATTGAAGGTCCCCAAGAACACAGTGGCCTCCATCATTCTTAAATGGAAGAAGTTTGGAACCACCAAGACTCTACCTAGAGCTGACCGCCCGGCCTGAGCAATCAGGGAGAAGGGCCTTGGTAAGGGAGGTGACCATGAACCTGATGGTCACTCAGAGAGCTCCAGAGTTTCTCTGTGGAGATGGGAGAGCCTTCCAGAAACCTTCCAGAAACCTGCCACCATACTTTCGGTGAAGCATGGTGGTGGCAGCATCATGCTGTGGGGATGTTTTTCAGTGGCAGGGACTGGGAGACTAGTCAGGATCAAGGGAAAGATAAATGGAGCAAAGTATAGAGAGATCCTTGATGAAAACCTGCTCCAGAGCGCTCAGGACCTCAGACTGGGGCGAAGGTTCACCTCCCAACAGGACAACTACCCTAAGCACACAGCCAAGACAACGCAAGAGTGGCTTCGGGACAAGTCTCTGACTGTTCTTGAGTGGCCCAGCCAGAGCCCAGACTTACACCCAATCAAACATCTCTGGGCAGAACCGAAAAAAGCTGTGCAGCAACGCTCCCCATCCAACCTGACAGAGCTTGAGAGGGTCTGCATAGAGGAATGGGAGAACCTCCCCAAATACAGGTGTGCCAAGCTTGTAGGGTCATACCCAACAAGACTCGAGGCTGTAATCGCTGCCAAAGGTGCTTCAACAAAGTACTGAGTAAAGGGTCTGAATACTTATGTACATATGATATTTCCATTTTTATTAGAAAAAAAAATCCATTTTAGAATAAGGTTGTAACGTAAGAAAATTTGGAAAAAGTCAAGGGGTCTGTATACTTTCCGAATACACTGTCTACTGTAGCATAGTAGTCTTATAATGTTACACCAAAAACTCCTCAGTGATTTTGTATCTGATGCTGAATCCCCAAAAAATCCTCATGCGGCCAAAAATCAACAGCGCGCGCCACAAGGCAGGATATATGCACTGACTGAAACAAAATACAAGCTTGTTAACATCGTCTGCTTTAATTCGCTCACAAAATACTAATTCAAGATGATCTAAGTGCATATTCCCATGAAACTGATTGAGATCAAATGACTGGCAAGCAGTTTGGACATTTCACCGGTAAAATGTAAATGACTTTCATTCACGATTAACACTTATGATGGCCTATTTTGAAATTAGAGTTTGAAGTTTGAGGGTATTTAAAAAAATGGGCAACTGGATGATGCATTTTATGTATAGGCCAATTCTACAATGATACTCAATTGGCTACACCTGTCAGTAGGCTACAAACTTTAAAAATCTAAATGTAAATGGTGCTTCCTCACCAAAAACAAAGTACTGTTCGTACTTCAACTATTTGCACATTATTACAACACTGTGCAGAGAGAGAGAGAGAGAGAGAGAGAGAGAGAGAGAGAGAGAGAGAGAGAGAGAGAGAGAGAGAGAGAGAGAGAGAGAGAGAGAGAGAGAGAGAGAGAGACAGACAGACAGACAGAGAGAGAGAGAGAGAGAGAGAGAGAGAGAGAGAGAGAGAGAGTGAGAGACAGAGATAGAGATAGAGAATACATCACAAAAGATCATTGCTAAGAAAGGCTGAACTCAAATAATATAGTTAATAAATAATTCAGTCTTCGTTGGTGTGTGTGCATGCCTGTACGCATGCGTGTTTGAGAGTGTGTGTGAGTGTGTGTGTGTGTCTATGTACTCACTGGTCTTGGGTGTGAAGTAGACACTGAGGGCAGTTATAGCATCGTTAGATGGGTCGTGGTACAGTTCTGTCACCAACAGATCATTATCCTTCATCCTCAAAGGAAACTTCTGCATGTCTGAGAGAGAGAGAGACATATATATTTATGAAACCAAGAAGGGCTGGGGTCAATTCCATTTCAATTCAGGAAGTAAACGAAAAATCTAATTCCACTTCCTGAATTAACTGTGTGTGTGTGTGTGTGTGTGTGTGTGTGTTTGTACCTATATAGTAGATGGATCCGTTGTTGCAGCCCAGAAGCAGGAAGGAGCCAGCTGTGTCACAGCTGGTGATGGGAACTACATCTTGCACCTGATGGAGAGAAAAGAAAGGGTTAAACTCTCTCTCTTTCTCATACACACACTGTCAAATACATAAATACCCACTGTCAATGACACACAGCCACTCACACCCTATGTATTACTACCTGCCAGTGCTGTGTGACAGCATTCCAGACCCCCACCTTCCCCGTGTGACTGGTGGCCACCAGCTGGTTCCCAATGAAGAACAGATGATCTACTGGTACACCCAGACTAAACACACCTAGAGAGAGAGAGAGAGAGAGAGAGAGGGGGGATAGAGGAGAGATAGAGGAGAGATAGAGAGGGGAGATAGAGGAGAGAGAGAGAGAGGGTGGGAGAGAGAGATAGAGGAGAGAGAGGGAGGGAGAGATAGAGGAGAGAGAGAGAGGAGAGAGAGAGGGAAGGGGGAAAGAGAGAGATGGGGGAGAAAGAGAGATAGAGGAGAGATATAGAGAGCGATCGAGGAGAGAGATAGAGAGCGAGGGGAGAGAGAGGGGGGTAGAGTGAGTCAATAACACACACACACAAACATGTCTCTCTTTCACAGACAATCTCTCAAACACATCCCCCCTACCTATCTCGTTGCCACTCCCTCCGTCCTGGATGCTCCAGAGGATGATGTTGCTATCGGAGGCGGCTGCCACCATCTTGTCCTTATCGCCATGGGGACCGCCTACCACCTTGAAAACAATACATATGATAGATAACGCAACTTTCAGGATAATCCATTGTGAATATAGCAGTATAACAGTACCTTGGCGTTGAGAGCGATTCTCTCGATGGACCAGTCCAGATAGGGGCTAGAAAACACCTGCTGCCACCCTGACGACTCCTTTATCCTGGAGTGGAGAATACACACACGTTAGTACATACACTCAAGATTTATGAGTATAATCTATCAATACTATAAACTCTGAGTCGATGGATCCAACTACCAATGCCAGTGTTACCTGTAACAGATGACAAAGTGTGCATAAGCCACTACGATCCAGTTCTGATGTCCAGCTACAATCAGCACCTTCCTAGGATCCACCACAGCACCTGGAAACATAACATAGTACTTTCCTAACTGCCTGGACACACACAGTGCTGTACAATGTACAGGTACATTGTATCCCTCATTTGTATCCCTCACACTGTACATTGTATCCCTCATTTACTCATTGACGTGAGTAAATGAGGGATACAAAGTATATTGAAAGCAGGTGCTTTCACACAGGTGAAAATATCATCCCATCATGCTTAGAGTCAAGTATAAAAATGCTAGGCAGGCCATTATTTTGTCTACCATGGCTATGCCCCCAAAAAATGACAATGTCCCGCACGAGCGGTCACTGAATGTTTGATGAGCATGAAAACGATGTAAACCATCTGCCACGGCGCCTGAGACAGAATTTTCCACTACCTTCCACAAAACACCAAATTATGGATTTTTTTATGGAAGAAGGGTGTCGCTTTATTTTGGCAGTTACCTGGTTCGGGTAGGCCGGTGCTGGTACCATTTTTCCCTACTTCTTATGCTAGACATGCTCTGTACATTACCATGATTGCGCAATTGTGCTTACAAATGCAATGTGATTTTTAAAAGGCTGTGCATGACCATGTACAATGTATTTGGGTGAGGGTGTCAACAAAATGTTATGTCATCAATATAATTCATAGGATAATTCAGCTCTGTGCAGAGCATGTGCACACTACACTAAGAGCCCTCGTGGTCTCTGACCAGCTTAAACCGGCTGTGGCTCTAACACACACTCAGCCCATCTCAGAACTAGTCTAAGTGGGAGCTTTCAACTCTGGTGCTTCTTACCCCCATCCAGACTGTGTCAGGGCATGTTAACTCCAGCTGTAACGCAGCCACACACAAACATGCACACACCAAGGTTTCCGTTAGAAAAAAATTACCGGACATTTGAGAAATTGAACAGACGCATACGCATTGGATGCGTAACCTGATTAGGGTGTCCACCCCACGGAGCACAGAATGCCATAAATCACATTTAGAATATGTCAATTCATATTAACAGAACATGCAAGTCTAGGATGCAATGATGTGCGGTCCTGACCTAATTCTGATGTGCACTTTGAACATGTTACAATAACTGTCAACATGTGCTTTTCCTCAGCCAACAAGACAAATAGCTTATGTCAATCTACTACAGTAGAACAGTTTAGGCTACCTATTCTATTGGACAGCTTTTTAAGAAAGAAATAGCCTATTCCAAACAGTCTCTGGGACAGTTATTGAATGATAGAGCCCAAATTCATACAACCAGTGGGCCTAGGCTACATAAACAAAAAATAACTTTAAAAAGCAATGAGTCTGATGCAACAGATCAGAACTTTTAGCTTAAAATAAACTATTATTTCTTCACATTATAAGCGCAGCAATATGCACACAAGTCAGGAGCCTACGCACAAACGTTCGATCCATAATGCAATTAGCGGGACAACACAGTTGTCAAAAGGGCACTGCACATGCCAGCGGTTTCATGTGACAGAGATGAAAATATTCGTTAGAAATGTAGAAAGAGGAGATCTAATAGGATACTTTGAAGCAATGTATGACATGCCTCATAATATGTATTAAAACATTCAGGTTTCAAACAATTAAGTATATGTTTTCAAAAATGCATACTGCCTCCAGCACATTGCAAAGTGGTGTGTGACGCACTGATGAAGTCTGCCTTCCATTGCCGATTGATGCTGGGTTCAAAACAACTGGGAAATCTCAGACTTCCGAGCGTTCAAGACAAATGAGAAAAAAAACTAGCTCCGACTGGGAAAAAAAATTGTACAGTCATCCAACTCGGAAACTCTGGCCTCCTTCTAGTGCTCTGAATTTCCGAACTGAAGATCACTGACGCCATGATTTGACCTGGTATTTTCCCAGTTGTGTTGAAAGCACCACAAGATGCTGCAGCAGCTCTTGCGTTGTCTGACAGATGTTCTACTCAAGGCCTCTGCATTTGTATGCTGTACACGTGTGATAAGATAAATAACAAATATACTGTACACACAAGCCAATTTAATAAATTATGCAAATGACCTATAGACCGATAAGCATGTCCAGTCAAATGTATTTCCATCGATGAATAGGCTAAAAAGCATCATTTCACGCCAATTTTATTTATCGGTTTTTCTAAAAATACTTTTTGGGGGACAAAAGCCGGCTATTACAGGCTAACGGAAACTCTGGCACACACACACACAGCCCATCTCCTGACCAATGGTAGGACTGAGTATTCTGATTGGTCGTTAAACAGGCACACAGTGTTCTAAGGAGTCTAGGGAGTAGAACAGCCCAGCGCCAGCTCCATGCCTCATTACACACACCCTTGTTTTTTAACCCTTAACTGCCTCCCTGCTTACCCAGTCTGTGTGGCGCCTCGGCTCCAGGGGGTCCGGGAAGGGAGGGTTGGGGGGGACAGGTTTGGGGGAACCCCCCCTCTGCTCCACTAGGACCAGGCCGTTCCTCAGCGGCAAGGCCAGAGGCTGCAGGGGTAGGGCTGGAGTTACGGGCTGGGAGAGCTGTGGGAGAAACACATTCTTCAATCAACCAACACCTAATGAAATAATACATCAAATTCTACATTGCTAACACATTTTATAAATGTCACAAATACCAAAAGTACAAAGACAAAACTAACACTAGAAAGAGCGTCACTAGAGCACTCATATTTCCCTTGTAAACAAAGAGGAATAGAGAGATGGAGAGAGAGTACAATGTCCTGTAATTCACCTGTGCCAGAGGATCCAGAATTCTAGTTAAGAGGAGTTGTGGGAATACAGTACCTGGAGGAGGGAGGTATCCATGGAACAGAACACTGCCACAGGACGAACGTTCTATTTCCTCACACAGCAGCAACCTCCTTACTGAAGACACAAGATATTCAGAAATACTTCAGAAACCTAACATAATTATGCGACCAAATCAGCACTTCGTGTCAGGAAAGTAGTTTTATATTGTATATTTTATATAGGTAGGTATACTGTATCTGATAGCTAATAGGTAAGTGGACAAGGTCAAACTATAAAGTGATTATTATTTGTGTTTTTTCCCCAGATTAGCTCAAGACATTAAGTGAGAAATATAGCAAATAAATAACTATGTAATACCATAGTAATACTAGTAATACCACATAGTAGCATAGTAATTATTCAGGTTAGCGCAGGTAGGCCATACCTAATGGCACATAGTAGCATAGTAAGTATTCAGGTTAGTGCATGGAGACCTTACCTAATGGAGTTATCCCATAAAACTCCGCTTCATGGCGGAGAATCTTAATGTTTACCCCCCTACGAAGAGAAGAGAACATCAGTCATAAGACCTAACCTGGCCCAATATGCTTCCCCATAATGTACACATATTGACCCTGTATGTAGGGAGGGTCAGGTATTCTTACCTTAAGTCTAACTCTTTGGTTCGAAGGAAATTCAAGATGGGCGCAAAGGCTGTTGGGTCCCTGTCAATAAATATCTAGAGGACAGGAGGGACATTTAGAAGTCATGTTTTTTTAAGGGGGGGGTAAATACCATTAGTACAGTTTATATATACAGTAATATCACTGTGTGAAAGAGCATAAGAGAGTACATCTGTGGAATGTTTAGTCCCCTGTCCAAAAAAACATTGAAACATGTTTGTTTGTGTAATAGAAAGACTCAGAACTCACAGCTCCAGTTTCGTCCAGCAGAGATGATATTCTCCCACTCAGCAAACTGAAACACACACAGGCACATAAACACACTTAACCACTTGCTCTAGTTAGCCATAAAAAGCTCATCTCAGCTTTCACTCTGGCTTTATGTCAACTGTGGGGCAATCCTTTAGTCCTAACGCTGTTTGATACACTGTACATTATCAATATTGAATCGCTGGGAGGTAAACATGAAGTAAACTGGGTCACCTTTCCAGAGCTGTAGCCAGATGACATCTTAGCAGAGATAAAGAGATGTGTAGATTGACCCACCTTGAGAAGAAAGAGTCTGGGATCCACATCAGAGTCTGTCTAGAGGTGCTGAACCTGAGGAAGGAAAGGATATCCCTAAGATCAGACCGAATCAGACATATAATGACAATGCAAAATTAATGAGATTCAATGACAGTGGATTGTATTGTACTATACTATTTTTCATGAATTATCATAGGTTTTCACTAGTCCCGGTGTAGGATATCGCCACATCTTGTATTCCTATGTCCAAGCCAAGGTGGAATCATACATATCAATACACACATAAATTATGTAAAGTGTTTACTGTGGGATCTCATGCTTGGGTAATTCATATGCTGCTGCTAACACATATGTGACTGGAACACCGTCAATAATTCGGGCAATTTACTACACATTGTCCAGACATATCCTAAGATTACGTTTTGCAACAATGTAAACACGCCTTGACAAAGCGGGCGCGTGTGTTGCGTGCTTTTCGTGCATTTTATCGCAATCCGAATTCCATGTTATCGTCTGCGACATCATATCAACCTAAAAAGAAACGATCAAGCCGTCTGCCTGTTCGAGTCTGTCAATACTATCCTGCCCTCCATGAGAGCACATTGCCAGTTCTTTTAGACTGAATTGGTCTATTTAAACGATGTAATACCGTGTCCCACCAACGTTCAGTTGGATAATTTCTCCCATCCCAGATGTTAAATTGTTGCCATTCGCGGCCATGTTTCCACCCCGTCCCGTGCGTGTGGGTCACTCGTAGCCAGCAGAAGCTGTACTGTTTCCAGTACGTTGTAGCAATCTCCAGTTTCCCCACTTCGGCTCCTCGCTCCCCCACGTCCTTCCCAGCCTCCATAAAATGTTTCACTTCCACGTAGCAACTGCAATTATCCCTGCATACATAACCTAGCATAAACTACGGCTATGTGTAACCTTGTGGTAATGGTCAGGCGCCCCTAATTTTGCTGTATTCACCGATATACTCGTTCTTATAGATCAGTGTGTGTGTGAAGTGGCGTGTATTTTAGGGTCTGATTCGTTTTCTGTGTCGTGGGGTGACTCGATGCTGTGATCTTCTTCTTAGATGAGGTTTAATGGCGGTTGGCATCCAATATGTTGCATTACCGCCCCCAACTGAACTATAGTATAAATCCATTACACGTTGTAATACATCATGAGAAACGGGAAAAATGTCATAAAACATATTTTTAATTACCCTACCAACTAACCCTACACTCATTAAAACCCACCACCTTATTCCACTAATTTAATCTGATCCTACCCCATGCCAACGACCTGGAAGGATGGGACATCACCAGTCAACACACCCTGTAACTCTTCTGAAGTCAAGTCTCATACACCCAAGTACTTCTCAGGAGCTGCTACAACAAGATATGTTTTCTGTGATTTACTTTTCATTTCTGCATACAGTTGATAACCATTGCTACAGTATGAACGCTAAGAAGCTAACCTTACGGAAGCACATATAACTCATAGGTCTATCTCTCTGTGCTGGCACAAATCTACTACTCAGAGGTATCCTCTCAGGATTCCTCACCCTTGACCCATCTTCCTCTACTTTCTTCACTGCCTCGGCATACAACACCTGCCTCAGCATACAACACCTGCCTCTTGAACCGGACACGTCCGATCTCCAGCAACATGGGCACCCCTACAGTTGACACACAACTTTTTCTACTGAAACTACACAATCCTTTGTCTCATGCCCTCCTGCACACTTCTCACATCTTGTATTCTCCCTCCTAATCTCCCTCCTAAACACTGCAACATGACCAGAAACGTAGAATCTGGATTTTGCACTAAAGATCTAACAGGATAACTGAAATATCCTAAAATAACTTTGTCCGGTAAAGACTCTGATTCAAAACTCAAAAGGCACAGAGCACCCGCTCCCTCTGGGCGGAAGAAACATCACTTCTCTTCAGTCCACTTCAGGTTACCTTCACCGATTTAACAGTACCCAACATATTTTCCACCCAACCTGATACCACATTTGCATCAGCCAAAACGCCTCATCATAGTAGTTACATATTCAACTTTAGGAGGCTGTAGAAATTTGGCTTGTCCCTAAAACCCTCACAAACTTTTACAGATGCACAATTGAGAGCATCCTGTCAGGCTGTATCACCGCCTGGTACTGCAACTGCACCGCAGGCAACCACAGGGCTCTCCAGAGGGTGGTACGGTCTGCCCAACGCATCACCGGGGGCAAACTACCTGCCCTCCAGGACACCTTCAGCACCCGATGTCACAGGAAGGCCAAAAAAATCATCAAGGACATCAACCACCCGAGCCACGGCCTGTTCACTCCGCTATCATCCAGAAGGCGAGGTCAGTACAGGTGCATCAAAGCTGGGACCGAGAGATTGAAAAACAGCTTCTATCTTAAGGCCATCAGACCGTTAAATAGCCTTCACTAGCCGGCTTCCACCCGGTTACGCAACCCTACACCTTAGAGGCTGCTGCCCTATATACATATACTTGGAATCACTGGCCACTTTAATATTGGAACACAAGTCACATTAATCATGTTTAAATAATGTTTACATTCTGCTTTACTCATCTCATATGTATATACTGTATTCTATTCTACTGTATTTTAGTCAATGCCACTCTGATATTGCTCAATCTAATATTTATATATTTCTAAATTCCATTCTTTGACTTTTATATTTGTGTGTAATGTTGTGGAACGTTTTTAGACACTACTGCACTGTAGGCTAGGAGCACAAGCATTTCGCTACACCTGCAATAACATCTGCTAACACCAATTACATTTGATTTGATATAGGCCTACTTTAAAATAAAATGTCTAAGTAGCCTAATTTTAATGAATGAAGAATGTTGACATTCCTCAAATAGCTTGTGAGATATTGAAGATGACAAGTATTAATGTGTTTGCTTTAAGCTAGTGCACGCGCCTACATTGCCAAAATGTATCAGGAGAACAAATTATGCAAGGTTAGGAAAATACAGCCCACTGGGCACACACTGGTTGAATCAACTTTGTTTCCACTTAATTTCAATGAAATTACATTGAACCAACGTAGAATAGACGTTTAAGTGACGTCTGTACACAGTGAGAGTTTAATCAGTTTGCGTTTTGATAAAAAGTTGCTAAATTCACACTTGTAAACCCATATGTTAGATGTGTTGTGCAATGTGTGCAGACAGAATAGTATGTATGATGAGGAAAGTGAACAGTGTTATTATACACACAGGCCATCAGTCGAACTCAAAATCATGTTTAGTGCAGTGGCTACGTTAAACGTCACTTTTTGCACCCTTGTAAGATTTTTTTCTAGTCATACATGGTTACTTTGTATCATGATGCGAACACAACACTGATAACTAAGCGCTGATAAATAAGGGGATATTTAGCCAACAAATGCCCTAATTAATGGATGGGATAGGGTTGAGTTGGAGGTAGAGTAATGTCATCTGATCCTAGATCAGTGGTAGGGGAGCAATGTTTACCTCTCGGCCACTGAGGTATAGCTTATCAAAGCTGCGCTTTACATGCGCATTGCGCACGATCGTGGAAGTAGTTCTGATATTCTGCGAATGGGTGTCCCTCCCCCTGGCCATTTATAGATAGCTAGCTTCTAACGTTACTAGCTCGATCATTTACGCACTGCGAGGGGTTGTTAATAAATACATGTCGTCGCTGTCGTTTAAGTAAGTAGCTAACCGTGTGTGTTGACAGAATTGCTGGGTAGCAATGGAACTATTGCTGACTTGTCAATACGCTAGCTAGCTGACAATGGCTAAAACAAACTGCTTGCCTAAGTTATCTTGCTAGTTCTCGAGCTAGCTAGCTAGCGTTAGCTAAAGTTGTGTTTTCAGCTTGTGTGTTGTTTATCGGAGTTCGTGCTAGACATCTTTTGTGAATGCATGTAGCTGTTAATGTAGCATTTTGTAGTTGAAACCCATGGCCGGGGATAACTTTACGTGTAAGTGAAAGTTGATCAATTAGCTATCTTCAGTTAGTTATCTAGTGTCCTGAGTTTGGAATAGAGAGGCGTGTAAAAGTTAGCGTTCAACTTAACGTACTGTAGCTAGTTAGGTAGATTGAAGTTATCTATGGTATCTACGTGTGAAACTTGAACTTGAGTGCCCGACAGCCAATTAGCTTGGTAACTAACGTTAGCAAACTAACAAAACAATTGACTTGGCTGCCTCATTAATGACAGTAACAACAATAACAATAACAACTGCATAGCAAGAAAGTCACTTTTCAATTTTATTTATGGCAAATATCTTGTCTTTGCTGCCTTTACTGGTAACCATAGAGTTGTTTTTGTTGAGGAGTGACGTAGCAAGTCTTGACCCAATTGGATTAGTAGTTCATAAAGAAAAGTTGAGGTCTTATTTCATATAACAGGTAGTGTGTGTGATATTAACAGTGTCCCGTTTTCCTATAGTGCCTCATAGCTCCCAGGGTGTGTGAGAGAGAGGAGGGAGTGGAAGGGGGCGTGACTGCTACAGTTTGAGAAGAGCGAGAAAGGTGTTCTGCCTTCGCACCCCCCAGAGGAGAAGAGTAGCATAGTCTCTCAGAGACCTGTATTTCCGTGATGTCAGAGGGAGACGGTAAACCCCTCCAGGTTCCGGAAGCCAAGGCAGAGACGGTGACCCCAAGTGGCCAGGGACCTGCGTCTGTGTGTCCCCCTGTAACGGGTCCCCCCCGCCACCACCCCCACAGAGGATGAGGAGGAGGAGAGCGAAGACGAGTCAGAGATCCTGGAGGAGAGCCCCTGCGGACGCTGGCAAAAACGCAGAGAGGAGGTGAGACGAGAGACCATTGGACTGTCCAATGAACGTTTTGCAACCGTTTGTGAAGGTACTGAACCATGTGTCTGCCTCTGTTCTCTCCCCCCAGGTGAACCAGCGGAATGTCCCAGGGATAGATGCTGCCTACCTGGCCATGGACACGGAGGAAGGGGTGGAGGTGGTCTGGAACGAGGTCATGTTCTCAGAGAGGAAGAACTTCAAGCTGCAGGAGGTACAGTATGCCTGGCGGCGACACTAGCAGGATGCTCAGTCTGAAATCAGACCACCAGTGTCCTTTTATTGACTCATGACTTAATCTGAACTCCAAACAGCTCAAAGCTTCCTTTCTAAGTAGCTGAATACAGGCAGCCCTGGCCTTACAATAAAATATAATTACATTTTATTTATACACCACATTTCAGACAGGGGGGAAAAATCTGCTTCAGACTTCCTGAGGTCATGTATTCAGTGATGAAAATAACTCCTCGCTCGTGTCTAGTAGAACTGTTATCTTTGTACTAGAGCAAATATCTAATTGCATATGCCTTGCACACTGATACAAGCAGTTGATCCCACCACTACAGACCCTGTTTAGTTAAATGTTTACCATGTCTATCCACCTCTGTGAACAGGAGAAGGTGAAGTCTGTGTTTGACAACCTGATTCAGCTGGAGCACCTCAACATCGTCAAGTTCCACAAGTACTGGGCTGACATCAATGACATCAACCGCGCCAGGGTAGGTTCTGACTGCTACGAGAGGAGAAACCTTCCTTGTTTGGCGTGGTTGATCTAATCAATTCTTCTTAACTTCTTTTGTTCTTTGTCTACACCTCAGGTTATTTTCATCACTGAGTACATGTCCTCGGGAAGTCTGAAGCAGTTTCTGAAGAAGACCAAGAAGAACCACAAGACTATGAATGAAAAGGTGCAGATATCACAGTACAATTGACCTTGCCCACCAAGTCACCTACAACGCAGTAGCACATCAAAGGATGCTTAGCGTTTAGGATGACGTTCGTTAGTCTACATGTAACTGAAAGTATGTCGTTTGTTTGTTCTTTAGGCCTGGAAGAGATGGTGCACCCAGATCCTCTCAGCCCTCAGGTCAGTCTTTCTCTCACACAGACCAACTCAGTCATAGCTGCAACACTAATACCAGGACCCCATATTCAATCCAAACGGGCAGCCAGGGTCATGCTCAGTAGGCACGAAACAGGGCTGAACGTTTTAAAACCGAGTGAAATGGGGAGGTACTAATACCCTAAGTTGTCCAATTTTTTTTATTTCCATTACAAAATGTTTTCCTGTGGAGTACGCTACTGAACCTGCCCTGGTTTATGAGGTAAGCCAAACAACCACAGTGCTTTACTTACTTCTCTGCTTTCTGATGTGGCTCTGCAGTTACCTCCACTCCTGTGAGCCACCCATCATCCACGGCAACCTGACCTGTGACACCATCTTCATCCAACACAACGGACTCATCAAGATAGGATCAGGTAGGACTCCAGTCATAACCACTGGTTTATTACTGGCTTAGCAGCACTGTCCAGGCCAGCCCTGTATGGGTTTATATTTCTAACCGGTTATAACAGATTTATAGACTGTCAAACCCAGTATATCTGTGTTTTTCTCCTTCAGTGGCTCCAGACACCATCAACAACCACGTAAAGACCTGCCGAGAGGAGCAGAAAAACCTGCACTTCTTCGCCCCAGAATATGGCGGTAAAGAAGGACATTTATGGATAGGTTATATGTTTGGTTATTTGTAGGGCATAAGGAATATTCTCAGGAAATGATAGGAAACAATGGTTTGAGTGACTCAATAGTCTATCTTCCATTCCCCCACCTGTAGCTGTTGCAGATGTCACTACTGCAGTGGATATCTATTCCTTTGGGATGTGTGCCTTGGAGGTGAGATGGGACACTTAAATCCACATGTGAAATTGGTGATGTTATCTCTGTGCGCCAGAATTTGTGATGTCATCACTCCGCGTCATTTTTATGTGACGGCGTTGCGACTTGTGTTGGGTGGGTGGTGGTGATATCTATTGTGTAGATGGCAGTATTGGAGATCCAGGGGAACGGAGAATCTTCCTACGTCTCTCAGGAGGCCATCAACAATGCCATACAGTCACTGGAAGACCCACTGCAGAGGGTAGGAGAGTGTGTGTGTGTTGGCATTCGTTTGTGTTTGTCTGTGTGACATAAACATGAGATAATACAGAACGTTAATAGACAAGAACAGCTCAAGGACAGAACTACATACATTTGCATGCATGTTTTATAAGATTTTCCCTGGAAGTGTGTGTGATGCCATGTGTGTGTACCTTGCAGGAGTTTATCCAGACTTGTCTGGAGGCTGACCCGTTTAAGAGGCCTACAGCCAGAGAGCTGCTGTTCCACCAGGCTCTGTTTGAGGTGCCCCTGTTGAAGCTGCTAGCTGCACACTGCATAGTCAGCCACCAGCGTGAGTCTTCTCACACGCACGCACACGCCAGTTTGAGTCTCAAACACAAGATACACGCATTCTCACAAACACACACTGCATTGTCACCATCAGCGTGAGTACCTCTAATCTTCTCCTTCTCTTTCAGATATGATCCCTGAGAATGCCTTAGAGGAGATCACTAAGAACATGGACCCCAACCTCATCATTGCTGAGATAAAGGAGGGCGTGCAGCTCAAGTAAGAGACAACAGTTTATACATCTTCAACTGAGGAAGCCACAGTTGGTTTTTGATCTCAGGGTATTTTCTTCAGAAACCTGTGCTGATTCTGTTTCTTTCCTCATCAGGCTGTCTCAGTTTCCTGCCTTGGAGCTGGATAAGTTCCTGGAGGATGTCCGGTAAGGAACTCCCCATCAACTATTGACCAGGACTGGACAGATGTCCAGCCTATTAAGCATGTTCACCACTAGAGGGCGTAGTTAACCCAGAGCGCTCAGGACTCTACCTCTTCATTACTATACAATGATCTTGTAATGCACTATACAACCACTCGGTGGCAGTATTTAGCTTAGACTGTTATTCTGCTCTGCCTGTATTATTATTTATTTTTTTTACCTTTATTTAACCAGATAGGCAAGTTGAGAACAAGTTCTCATTTACAACTGCGACCTCGCCAAGATAAAGCAAAGCAGTTCGACACATACAACAACACAGTTACACATGGAGTAAAACAAACATAGTCAATAATACAGTAGAAAAACAAATCTATATACAATGTGTGCAAATGAGATAAGGTAAGATAAGGAAGGTAAGGCAATAAATAGGCCATGGTGGCAAAGTAATTACAATATAGCATTTAAACACTGGAATGGTAGATGAATGTGCAATGTAGAAAGACTGGTGCAAAGTAGCAAGATAAATAAATACGGTAGGGGATGAGGTAGTTGGTTGGGCTATTTACATATGGGCTAAATACAGGTGCAGGGGTCTGTGAGCTGCTCTGACAGCTGGTGCTTAAAGCTGGTGAGGGAGATAAGTGTCTCCAGTTTCAGAGATTTTTGTAGTTCGTTCCAGTCATTGGCAGCAGAGAACTGTAAGGAAAGTCGGCCAAAGGAGGAATTGGCTTTGGGGGTGACCAGGGAGAGATACCTGCTGGAGCACGTGCTACGGGTGGGTGCTGCTATGGTGACTAGCGAGCTGAGATAAGGTGGGGCTTTACCTAGTAGGGACTTGTAGATGGCCTGGAGCCAGTGGGCATGGCGAGGAGTGTGAAGCGAGGGTCAGCCAACGAGAGCGTACAGGTCACAGTGGTGGGTAGTATATGGGGCTTTGGTGACAAAACAGATGGCACTGTGATAGACTGCATCCAATTTGTTGAGTAGAGTATTGGAGGTGTAAATGACATCACCGAAGTCGAGGATCGGTAGGATGGTCAGTTTTACAAGGGTATGTTTGGCAGCAGGAGTGAAGGATGCTTTGTTGCGAAATAGGAAGCCAATTCTATATTTAATTTTGGATTGGAGATGTTTGATGTGAGTCTGGAAAGAGAGTTTGCAGTCTAACCAGACATCTAAGTATTTGTAGTTGTCCACATAATCTAAGACAGAACCGTCCAGAGTAGTGATGCTTGACGGGCGGGCAGGTGCGGGCAGCGATCGGTTGAAGAGCATGCATTTAGTTTTACTTGCATTTAAGAGCAGTTGGAGGCCACGGAAGGAGAGTTGTATGGCATTGAAGCTCGTCTGGAGGGTAGTTAACACAGTGTCCAATGAAGGGCCAGAAGTATACAGAATGGTGTCGTCTGCGTAGAGGTGGATCAGAGACTCACCAGCAGCAAGAGCGACATCATTGATGTATACAGAGAAGAGTCGGCCCAATAATTGAACCCTGTGGCACCCCCATAGACTGCCAGAGGCCCGGACAACAGGCCCTCCGATTTGACACACTGAAATCTATCAGAGAAGTAGTTGGTGAACCAGGCGAGGCAATCTTTTGAGAAACCAAGGCTGTCGAGTCTGCCGATAAGGATGTGGTGATTGACAGATTCGAAAGCCTTGGCCAGATCAATGAATACGGCTGCACAGTAATGTCTCTTATCGATGGCGGTTATGATATCGTTTAGGACCATAGCGGAGAAGGTACGGTGGGATTCAAAATGGTCGGTAATCTGTTTAACTTGGCTTTCAAAAACCTTAGAAAGGCAGGGTAGGATAGATATAGGTCTGTAGCAGTTTGGGTCAAGAGTGTCTCCCCCTTTGAAGAGGGGGATGACCGCAGCTGCTTTCCAGTCTTTGGGAATCTCAGACGACACAAAAGAGAGGTTGAACAGGCTAGTAATAGGGGTTGCAAAAATGTTGGCAGATAATTTTAAAAAGAAAGGGCCCAAATTGTCTAGCCCGGCTGATTTGTAGCGGTCCAGATTTTGCAGCTCTTTCAGAACATCAGCTAACTGTATTTGGGCGAGTTACTGAAGGGGGTGCAGGGCTGTTGACCGGGGTAGCCAGGTGGAAAGCATGGCCAGCCGTAGAAAAATGCTTATTGAAATTCTCAATTACTGTGGATTTATCGGTGGTGACAGCGTTTCCTATCCTCAGTGCAGTGGGCAACTGGGAGGAGGTGCTCTTATTCGCCGTGTTTGTGTTACAGGAAGCAAATTTCTGCTTGAAAAAGCCATCCTTGGCTTTCCTAACTGCCTGTGTATATTGGTTCCTGACTTCCCTGAAAAGTTGCATATCACGGAGGCTGTTCGATGCTAATGCAGAACACCACAGGATGTTTTTGTGCTGGTCAAGGGCAGTCAGGTCTGGAGAGGACTATGGGCTATATCTGTTCCTGGTTCTAAATTTCTTGAATGGTGCATGCTTATTTAAGATGGTGAGGAAGGCACTTTTAAAGAATAACCAGGCATTATACCCTGAATCTATTCTACCACGCCCAGAAATCTGCTCCTTTTATTCTCTGTCCCCAACGCACTAGACAACCTGTTCTGATAGCCTTTAGCCGTACCCTTATCCTACTCCTCCTCGGGGGATGTGGAGGTAAACCCAGGCCCTGTGTGTCCCCAGGCACTCTCATTTGTTGACTTCTGTAATCAAAAAAGCCTTGGTTTCATGCGTGTTAACATCAGAAGCCTCCTCCCTAAGTTTGTTTTACTCACTGCTTTAGCACACTCCGCGAACCCTGATGTCCAAGCCGTGTCTGAATCCTGGCTTATGAAGGCCACCAAAAATTCTTGAGATTTCCATACCCAACTACAACATTTTCCGCCAAGATAGAACTGCCATAGGGGGAGGAGTTAGCCTGCAAAGTTGCCCAAACAGTTCGAACTTCTAATTCTAAAAATGTATCTCTCCAGAAATAATTCTCTCACTGTTGCTGCCTGCAGCTCCCAGCTGTGCCGTGGACACCATATGTGAATTGATTGCCTCCCATCTATCTTCAGAGTTCGTTCTATTAGGTGACCTAAACTGAAATATGCTTAACACCCCGGCAGTCCTAAAATCTAAGCTAGATGCCCTCAATCTCACACAAATCATCAAGGAACCCACCAGGTACAATCCTAAATCTGTAAACATGGGCACCCTCAGATATTATCCTGACCAACTTGCCCTCCAAATACACCTCTGCTGTTTTCAATCAGGATCTCAGCGACCACTGCCTCATTGCCTGCATCCGCTATGGGCCCGCGGTCAAACGACCACCCCTTATCACTGTCAAACGCTCCCTAAAACACTTCTGCGACCTGGCCCGGGTATCCTGGCAGGATATTGACCTCATCCCGTCAGTCGAGGATGCCTGGTCGTTCTTTAAAAGCAACTTCCTCACCATCTTAAATAAGCATGCCCCTTTCAAAAGATGTAGAACTAAGAACAGATACAGCCCTTGGTTCACTCCAGACCTGACTGCCCTTGACCAGCACAAGAACATCCTGTGGCGGACTGCTATTGCATCGAATAATCCCCGCGACATGCAACTGTTCAGGGAAGTCAGGAACCAATACACGCAGTCAGTCAGGAAAGCAAAGGCTATCTTTTTCAAACAGAAATTTGCATCCTGTATCTCTAACTCCAAAAGGTTTTGGGATACTGTCAAGTCCATGGAGAACAATAGCACCTCCTCCCAGCTGCCCACTGCACTGAGGCAATGCAAAAAGTCCAGATAGCCATTTGATTACCTGTTCAGGAGTCTTATGGCTTGGGGGTAAAAACTGTTGAGAAGCCTTTTTGTCCTAGACTTGGCACTCCGGTACCACTTGCCATGCGGTAGTTAGAGAGAACAGTCTATGACTGGGGTGGCTGGGGTCTTTGACAATTTTTAGGTCCTTCCTGTGACATCGCCTGGTGTAGAGGTCCAGGATGGCAGGCAGCTTAGCCCCAGTGATGTACTGGGCCGTACGCACTACCCTCTGTAGTGCCTTGCGGTCAGAGGCGGCGCAATTGCCGTACCAGGCAGTGATGCAACCAGTCAGGAACCTCTCGATGTTGCAGCTGTAGAACCTTTTGAGGATCTCAGGACCCATGCCAAATCTTTTTAGTCTCCTGAGGTGGAATAGGCTTTGTCGTGCCCTCTTCACGACTGTCTTGGTGTGTTTGGACCATTCTAGCTTGTTGTTGATGTGGACACTAAGGAACTTGAAGCTCTCAACCTGCTCGACTACAGCCCTGTCGATGAGAATGGGGGCGTGCTCGGTCCTCCTTTTCCCGTAGTCCACAATCATCTCCTTAGTCTTGGTTACGTTGAGGGAGAGGTTGTTGTCCTGGCACCACAAGGCCAGGTCTCTGACCTCCTCCCTGTAGGCTGTCTCGTCGTTGTCGGTGAGCAGGCCTACCAATGTTGTGTCGTCTGCTAACTTAATGATGGTGTTGAAGTCGTGCCTGGCCATGCAGTTGTGGGTGAACAGGGAGTACAAGAGGGGACTGAGCACGCACCGCTGGGGAGCTCCAGTGTTGAGGATCAGCATGGCAGATGTGTTGCTACCTACCCTCACCACCTGGGGGCGGCCCGTCAGGAAGTCCAGGATCCAGTTGCAGAGGGAGGTGTTTAGTCCCAGGATCCTTAACTTAGTGATGAGCTTTGAGGGTACTATGGTGTTGAACGCTGAGCTGTAGTCAATGAATAGCATTCTCACATAAGTGTTCCTTTTGTCCAGGTGGGAAAGGGCAGTGTGGAGTGCAATAGAGATCGCATCGTCTGTTGATCTGTTTGGGCGGTATGCAAATTGGAGGGGGTCTAGGGTTTCTGGGATAATGTTGTTGATGTGAGCCATTACCAACCTTTCAAAGCACTTCATGGCTACGGACGTGAGTGCTACGGGTCTGTAGTCGTTTAGGCAGGTTGCCTTTGTGTTCTTGGGCACAAGGACTATGGTGGTCTGCTTGAAGCATGTTGGTATTACAGACTCAATCAGGGACATGTTGAAAATGTCAGTGAAGACAGCTGCCAGTTGGTCAGCACATGCCCGGAGCACACGTCCTAGTAATCCGTCTGGCCCCGCAGCCTTGTGTATGTTGACTTGTTTAAAGGTCTTACTCACGTCAGCTACGGATAGCGTGATCACACAGTCGTCTGGAACAGCTGATGCTCTCATGCATGCCTCCGTGTTGCTTGCCGCAAAGCGAGCATATAAGTGATTTAGCTCGTCTGGTAGGCTCGTGTCACTGGGCAGCTCTCGGCTGTGCTTCGCTTTGTAGTCTGTAATAGTTTGCAAGACCTGCGACATAAGACGAGCGTCAGAGCCGGTGTAGTATGAGTCAATCCTAGCCCTGTATTGACGCTTTGCCTGTTTGATGGTTCGTCGCAGGGCATAGCAGGATTTCTTGTAAGCACCTTGAAAGCGGCAGCTCTACCCTTTAGCTCAGTGCGAATGTTGCCTGTAATCCATGGCTTCTGGTTGGGGTATGTGCGTACAGTCACTGTGGGGACGACGTCCTCGATGCACTTATTGATAAAGCCAGTGACTGATGTGGTCAATGCCATCGGAGGAATCCCGGAACATGTTCCAGTCTGTGATAGCAAAACAGTCCTGTAGTTTAGCGTCTGCTTCATCTGACCACTTTTTTTTATAGACCGAGTCACTGGTGCTTCCTGCTTTAATTTTTGCTTGCAAGCAGGAATCAGGAGGATTGAATTATGGTCGGATTTACCAAATGGAGGGCGAGGGAGAGCTTTGTACGCGTCTCTGTGTGTAGAGTACAGGTGATCTAGAATTTCTTTCCCTCTGGTTGCACATATAACATGTTGATGGAGATTTGGTAGAACTGATTTAAGTTTCCCTGCATTAAAGTCTCCGGCCACTAGGAGCGCCGCCTCTGGGTGAGTGGTTTCCTGTTTGCTTATTTCCTTATACAGCTGACTGAGTGCGGTATTAGTGCCAGCATCTGTCTGTGGTGGTAAATAAACAGCCACGAAAAGTATAGCTGAAAACCCTTTAGGCAAGTAGTGTGGCCTGCAATTTATCACAATATACTTTACTTCAGGCGAGCAAAATCTAGAGACTTCCTTAGATTTCGTGCACCAGCTGTTGTTTACAAATATGCACAGACCGCCCCCCCTCGTCTTAACGGAGTGTGCTGTTCTATCTTGCCGGTGCAGCGTAGCTGAATATCCATTTCATCATTCAGCCAGGATTCCGTAAAACATAGGAGGTTGCAGTTTTTAATGTCCCGTTGGTAGGATATTTATGATCGCATCTCGTCTAATTTATTGTCCAATGATTGCACGTTGGCGAGTAGTATTGACGGTAACGGCAGCTTTCCCAATCGCTGCCTCCGGGTCCTGACCAGGCATCCGGCTCTTTTGCCCCTGTACCTGCGTTGCTGCTTCTTGTGAAAATCTGGGATGTTTTGAGAATATCATGTGCGTCTTGCTTGTTGTTGAAAAAATCTTAGTCTAATCCGAGGTGAGTGATCGCTGTCCTGATATCCAGAAGCTCTTTTCTGCCATAAGATACAGTTGCAGAAACATGTACAAAATAAGTAACAAATAAGGTGAAAAAAACCACATAATAGCACAATTGGTTAGGTGCCCGTAAAACGGCTGCCATTTCTTCCGGCGCCATTTCACCACTGATAAATCCATGATCATCGAAAATTTCAACAAGCATTTCTCACGGCTGGCCATGCTTTCCTCCTGGCTACCCCAACCCGGGCCAACAGCTCCCCCCCGCAGCTACTTGTCTGAGCCTCCCCAGCTTCTCCTTCACCAAAATCCAGATAGCAGATGTTCTGAAAGAGCTGCAAAACCTGGACCCGTACAAAACAGCTGGGCTAGACAATCTGGACCCTCTCTAAAACTATCCGCCGCCATTGTTGCAACTCCTATTACCAGTCTGCTCAACCTCTTTTCGTCCGAGATCATTAAAGATTGGAAAACTGCCTCGGTGACACTCGACCCAAATTGCTATAGACCTATATCCATCCTGCCCTGCCTCTCTAAAGTCTTCGAAAGCCTAGTTAATAAACAGATCACAGACCACTTCGAATCCCACCGTACCTTCTCCGCTGTGCAATCTGGTTTCCGAGCTGGTCACGGGTGCACCTCAGCCACGCTAAAGGTACTAAAAGATATCATAACCGCCATCGATAAAAGACAGTACTGTGCAGCCGTCTTCATCGACCTGGCCAAGGCTTTCGACTGTCAATCACCGTATTCTTATCGGCAGACTCAATAGTCTTGGTTTCTCAGATGACTGCCTCGCATGATTCACCAACCACTTTGCAGACAGAGCTCAGTGTGTCAAATCCGAGGGCCTGTTGTCCGGACCTCTGGCAGTCTCTATGGGGGTGCCACAGGGTTCAATTCTCGTGCCGACTCTTTTCTCTGTATATATCAATGATGTCGCTCTTGCTGCGGGTGATTCCCTGATCCACCTCTACGCAGACGACACCATTCTGTATACTCCTGGCCCTTCTTTGGACACTATTAACTAACCTCCAAACGAGCTTCAATGCCATACAACACTCCTTCCGTGGCCTCCAACTGCTCTTAAACGCTAGTAAAACCAAATGCATGCTTTTCAACCGTTCGCTGCCTGCACCTGGCCGCCCGACTAGCATCACTACCCTGGACGGCTCTGACCTAGAATATGTGGACAACTACAAATACCTAGGTGTCTGGCTAGACTGTAAACTCTCCTTCCAGACTCACATTAAACATCTCCAATCCAAAATCAAATCTAGAATCGGCTTTCTATTTCGCAACAAAGCCTCCTTCACTCTTGCCACAACTTGCCCTAGTAAAACTGACTATCCTACCGATCCTCAACTTCGGCGATGTCATCTACAAAACAGTCTCCAATACTCTACTCAGCAAACTGGATGCAGTCTATCACAGTGCCATCCGTTTTGTAACCAAAGCCCCTTATACCACCCACCACTGCGACCTGTATGCTCTAGTCGGCTGGCCCTCGCTACATACTCGTCGCCAGACCCACTGGCTCCAGGTCATCTACAAGTCCCTGCTAGGTAAAGCCCCACCTTATCTCAGCTCGCTGGTAACCATAGCAGCACCCACCCGTAACACGCGCTCCAGCAGGTATATCTCACTGGTCACCCCCAAAGCCAATTCTTCCTTTGGCCGACTTTCCTTACAGTTCTTTTGCTGCCAATGACTGGAACGAACTACAAAAATCACTGAAACTGGAGACACTTATCTCCCTCACTAGCTGTCAGAGCAGCTCACAGATCACTGCACCTGTACATAGCCCATCTGTAAATAGCCCAACCAACTACCTCATCCCCCTTGCCTACCTGGTTAAATAAAGGTAAAATAAAAAATGTAATCGTGTGGGTGGTGGAACTGAAGGGTTGGATAAAGTTAATTGAGCAGGGCTAGAGGCTCTACAGTGAAATAAGCCAATAAACACTAACCAGAACAGCAATGGACAAGGCATATTGACATTGAGGAGAGGCATGCTTAGCCGAGTGATCATCAGGGTCCAGTGAGTAGTGAGGCTGGTTGGGGACACGGCGATTCAGACAGCTAGCCGGGAGTAGCAAGCTAGCAGAATGCTAGCAGGCCGACTAACAAGCTAGCGGAAGACGGAGGAAGTCTGTTTATAGCCTCCTCGTGCGTTTCCGTCGGTAGACCAGTCGTGATGGATTAGTGGGGTTCCGTGTGGTTAAGGGGACCAGTTCAATTGGCGAAATAGGTATAGTGGCCCAAGAAATTGTCCGATGGACCTATTTCGCTAGCAGCCGATACGCTCTAGACAGCTAAACGTTAGCAGGCCGCAGTTAGCTGATGGGCGTTCAGGTGACGTCGCGACGGAGGTCGATTGAATAGCCCCCTCGGGCAGATAACGTCGGTAGTCCAGACGTGAAGGCCCGGACCAAATATGTGTTTGTATCCAGCCCTTCCACCACTCTTACTTTTAGTTGAAGTATTGCTAAAATCTCTATTTGAAAAATGAATGAGAATACCTGCAAACTCAAGATTTGCTCCCAGAGTTTTGATTTTGCAAGGTTTTGAACAATCAGGGGTCTTCACTTCGGCCTTAATTAAATGTGTGTAAGATTATTGCCTGTCTGTGATTTGACCCCCACACACACACACACACAAAAATAGGAAATAATAAAAAGTTGGTCACAAATAAATAAAATGTGTACTTTACCTGTCTAATCATGAAATGTAAAGTAACCCCGCTGCCCTCCCTACCCAACAGGAATGGAATCTACCCCCTGACAGCGTTCGGCCTGCCCTCTCACCAGCAGCCCCAGCAGTCCCCTGTTAAGTCCCCCATTGTCACCCCCTCTGTCAAATCCCCCACCCCAGAACCTGCTGAACTAGAGACACGCAAGGTGAGAGGGGGGGGAGTGGGGAAAGTATACAAATCCACTCAATTAACTAATAATGGCAATACATTTCATTTGTTGGACACCTATCTACATTTCTCACCTTCTGCAGGTTGTTCAGATGCAGTGTAATATTGAGCCGGTGGAGGAGGGTGCAAAACATCATGTAAGTAGCGTTAATCTAATTATTTTTAGATCCGTGAATAAAAGTTAGATGACCATAGACAAGTGTGTTTAAGTGGCCAGTCACTGAATGTGTAACTGTTACATCTCCTTTCCCTCCACAGCTGACACTACTGTTGAAGCTGGAGGACAAACTCAACAGACACTTAAGCTGTGACTTGTTACCCAGTAAGAACAGGAGATAGAAACACACAGACATTGATCTGGGCGGGCAGGGGCTGGAGATCAAAGTATACGAACAGCCAAAAGAAAAGGAGGACTGCACACACACAGAGATCTATGCTATTGGCAACCCAGTGGGCTTTATTAGACAACGCATGGACCCATAGGTCTTCTATAATAATAACCTGACAATCCACAGCCCATATGCTGCTCCCAAGGGGGCCAATAGGATTAAGTCTTACTGGATGGTCCCTCTCCTAACAGGCCAGACAGACCACAAGTCTCGATCAAACTAGGTGTTGTAGACAGGTGTTTGGGTAAGATAACGTAACCACACAGCGTTCCTTTAAACCAGGAATGGGCAACTGGCAGCCCTGAGATCAATTTAAAATATGTACAATACCAATCAAAAGTTTTGACACACTTACTCATTCAAGGATTTTTCTTTATTTTAAAATTGTAGAATAATGGTGAAGACATCAAAATGATTAAATAACACATGGAATCAATCATGTAGTAACCAAAAAGGTTTTAAACAAATATATTTCAGATTCTTCAAAGTAGCCACCCATTGCCTTTAACAGCTTTGCACACTCTTGGCATTCTCTCAACCAGCTTCACCTGGAATGTTTTTACAACAGTCTTGAAGGAGTTCCCACATATGTTGGCTGCTTTTCCTTCACTCTGCGGTCCAACTCATCTCAATTAGGTTGAGGTCGGGTGATTGTGGAGGCCATGTCATATGATGCAGCACTCCGTCACTCTCCTTCTTGGTCAAATAGCCATTACACAGCCCGGAGGTGTGTTGGGTCATTGTCCTGTTGAAAAACAAATGATAGTTCCACTAAGCGCAAACCAGGGATGGCGTATTGCTGCAGAATGCTGTGGTAGCCATGCTGGTTAAGTGTGCCTTGAATTCTAAATAAATCACTGACAGTGTCACCAACAAAGCACCATCACCCCTCCTTCATGCCGTTCACCTACTCTGCATCTCACAAAGACACGGTGGTTGGAACCAAAAATCTAAAATGTGGACTCCTCAGACCAAAGGACAGATTTCCACCGGTCTAATGTCCGTTGCTCGTGTTTTTTGGCCCAAGCAAGTCTCTTCTTCTTAGTGGTGTCCTTTAGTAGTGGTTTCTTTGCAGCAATTCAACCATTAAGGCCTGATTCACGCAGCCTCCTCTGAACAGTTGTTGAGATGTCTGTTACTTGAACTCTGAAGCATTTATTTGGGCTGGTAACTCTAATGAACTTATCCTCTGCAGCAGAGGTAACTCTGGGTCCCAGTTTCATCATAGCTCTTGATGGTTTTTGCGACTGCACCTGAAGAAACTTTTATTGAAGTTCTTGAAATTTTCCGGATTGACTGACCTTCATGTCTTAAAGTAATGATGGACTGTCGTTTCTCTTTGCTTATTTAAGCTGTTCTTGCCATAATATGTACTTGGCTTTCTTCTGGCTCAAATACATTAAGTAGGAAAGGAATTCCACAAATTAGCTTTTAACAAGGCACACCTGTTAATTGAAATGCATTCCAGGTGACTACCTCATGAAGCTGTTTGAGAGAGTGCAAGCTGTCATCAAGGCAAAGGGTGGCTACTTTGAAGAAGCTAAAATCTATTTTGATTTGTTTAACACTTTTTTGGTTACTACATAATTCCATATGTGTTATTTCATAGTTCTACAATGTAGAAAATAGTAAAAAATAAAAACCCTTGAATGAGTAGGTGTGTCAACTTTTGACTGGTACTGTATATGTATAATATATTTTGGGGGTACACTCATTCGGGGTCTCAACTTGCTGTTGTGAGTTAGAATAGTAGAATACACAAGGTGGATGTGGGTACCAGACCTGCGAGCAACTGCTGTCCCTCATGATGAGTTCCGATTTATTGTGGGCCCCACCCCCAACAATGTTGCCTATTCCTGCATTAAAACAATGTCAGATTTCACAATTGGAGAGATTTACAGTTCTAACCCTCCCAGCTCTTGTGTCGGACTCTGTGTGTATGTTGTCTGGGAATGGCAGGACTTTGGCCATCCAAGCCTGTCTGAGTGTGCGTTTTTGTCTTTATGATTCCAGACACTGGCCTGCCCTAGTGTACTGTAACCCCAGCCTAACCCACACCAGTGGGGCCGCTCCTATCGCATCCATAGCTGCCACCAACAGACTGTCACATGCATGCATGTGTGCCGTGTATGTGTGAAAAATAGCGGGAGAGTCTAACGTGCAGATAAGGTGGAATGGGGAGGACGGGGGGGAATACATGGAAGGCCAGGGATCCCCAGACAGTACGAACAAGATATTATTAAACCCTGTAGGGATTAGAGGTCTAAGTCAGGGATATACATGGAACACAAGTCTTTGCATGGCCAGGAGGGTGTGTCCAGTGTTGCAGGCCTGCGTGTGTATGCTGCTCTGGGGAGGGTGGGGCACTGACACTAGACACAGTAGACACACACATTATGTGTCTATCAGTGATGATAAGATTATAACAGGAAGAGACTAGGCACGACGGTTTCTGTCTGAAGTCCAATGTAACTGTAACTGTTGTGGTTAATGTTGGTGTTACTAACACAGTTCTTTTTGCACCTAAAGGGAAAATTCACCTCTAGACAATGTGTGTGTGTTTCCACTGACCCTGCTGTCTGTTGTGCTTCAGATGAGAATGTACAGGAACTGGCTGTTGAGCTGGTACATCTGGGCTTCATCAGCGAGGTAAGGGTGTACTTGTGTGAGAGAGAGGAACAAGTGTGTATGTGTGCGTGTAGGGGTTCTGTGGTAGAGAGGTGTGTGTGTGTGTCAGGGTTTGTGAAAGTGTAATTGTTGTAGCTGGCATAGGAGAGGCAGTGAGTGTCCATTTAGAGGGTCACACCCTACACCCACTTCAGCTCTGACTGACCCCTATAAACACACAAATGCCAGATAGCAGCTCCTGCTCTCCACTCTACTACAGATAGGACTGTCTGGTTTTAGATTCTCCCACTCTTACTTTGTGCCTTCAGAAAGTATTCACATCCTTTGACTTTTCCCACATTTCCAGCCTGAATTTCAAATGGATTAAATTGAGATTGTGTGTTACTGGCCTACACACTATACCCCATAATGTCAAAGTGGAATTGTGTTTTTTAGATTTATTTTTTTACAAATTTAATTAAAAAATAAAAAGCTGAAATGTCTTGAGTCGGTAGGTTTTAACATGATCTTTGAATGACTACCTCATCTCTACCCCACACATACAATTATCTGTATGGTCCCTCAGTCGAGCAATGAATTTCAAACACAGATGCAACCACAGACCAGGGTTTTTTCCAATGCCTCACAAAGAAGGGCACCTATTGGTAGATCGGTAAAAAACACAGACATTGAATATCAATTTTAGCATGGTGAAGTTATTAATTATTCTTTGGATGGTGTATCAATACACTCAGTCACTACAAGAATATAGGCAGCCTTCCTAACTCAGTTGCCGGAGGGGAAGGAAACCGCTCAGGGATTTCACCATGATGCCAGTGGTGACTTTAAAACGGTTACAGCTTTTAATGTCTGTGATAGAACTAAGGATGGATTAACAACAGTGTAGTTACTCCACAATACTAACCTAAATGACAAAGTGAAAAGAAGTAATAAAAACATTCAGAAATATGCATCCTGTTTGCAATAAGACACTACTGCAGAAAATGTGTCAAAGCAATTAACCTTTTCTCCTGAATACAAAGTGTTATGTTTGGGGCAAATCCAACACATCACAGAGTACCACTCTTCATATTTTCAAGCATGGTGGTGGCTGCATCATGTTATGGGTATGCTTGTCAATAACGGGAAAAAAAATATATATATAAACTTGGTTCAGTCCTGCTTTTCAACAGACACTGGGAGACAAATTCACCTTCAGCAGGACAATTACCTAAAACACAAGGTCAAATAGTTAGTTAGCAAGACAACGTTGAATGTTCCTGAGTGGCCTAGTTACAGTTTTGACTTAAATCCGCTTGAAAATCTATGGCAAGATTTGAAAATGGCTGTCTAGCAATGATCAACAACTAACCTGACAGAGCTTGAACACAATCCAGGTGTAGACAGGTCTTAGGCTGTTGTCGCTGCCAAAGGTGATTTGATTCTAACATGTATTGACTTAGGGGTGTAAATACTTATGTAAATTACATATTTCTGGGTTTTAATTTTCAGTACATTTTCAAAAATATTTAAAAACATGTTTTTACTTCATTATGGGATATTGTGTGTAAATGGGTGTGAAAAATATATATTTAATCCATTTTGAATTCAGGCTGTAACAACAAACTGGAATAAGTCAAGGGGTATGCATACTTTCTGAAGGCACTGTATATCTCTGAAGTATGGCATACATAATATCTCCCACAGCTGTTGAATCTTCAATATGTGTTGCCGCTCCACAACATGTTAATTGATTGATTGTCCCTACAGGTGGACCAGAGCAGGATGGCCACTGTGCTAGAAGAGGCCTTCACCAAGTTCTTCAGCAGGAACGGTTCCCTCAATCCCGTCACTGTGTCCTCATAACAGGATCAACATGGACCCCCACTCCATTACCTATAATACCCCCTACATGCTTGTTACAACCCTCCCCTTCTTACCCCTAAGGACCCATGGATCCCCACTTCAGTACCTATACACCTATAGGCAGGCTTAGGCCTACACCTATACCCCTGCTGGTCCCAACCCCCACACATACACACACCACACCCCCTGCCTCAGACTCTTTCACCCAAAACCTTGTGTGGTGTCTTCTATTTCTCTGGAGGACCATAGAGCCTTATTATGGGGCTGTCCGAGTCAGCCTCTCTCTGTTTAGTTCTCTCTATATACACAGTAGCAACTTATTTTGGAAAGGAAGCCAACACAGTTATCATATGTCAGTGTTACATGTTTGTTTGTTTTATATCTTTGCCATTTGCCTTCTCGGTGGCTGAATACATGCACACGCTATCCGCCTTAAAGTTCTCTGCTTCAGTGGTCACGCACGGCTGTGCATGAATGTCTGCAGTCAACTTGGCTGTAGGTGACCGTTGTAGTCTGCGTTTAGACAGCCAACCCAATTCTGATCTTTTTTTCCACTAATTGGTCTTTTAACCAATGGAAAAAGATCTGATCAAGATCTGATGTGATTGGTCAAAAGACCAATTAGTGGAGAAAATATCAGAATTGGGCTGCCTGTCTAAACGCAGCCATGTAGATATATATGAGTGGGATAGGGGAAGTCTAGGGGCTATATTTATGTTACCAATGTGTCATTTGTATCTTTCCCATTTTAGTTTTTTACACTCTGAAATAGTTTACTGTGGTCTCAACTGATGGAGCCACACCCCCATCGAGGCTGAGCCAATAGTCTGGGAGGGGCTGTATTTATAGGCTGTCAGTCAAAGCAGAGGAACAAGCTGAATGATTTACTGGAGATGTCCAATGGCTGGAGCTGTAGTTAAGAGGTGTTTGGGTGGTGAACAGTATTCATGCCTCTGATTTGTTATCACAACTTTATCTGTTCTGTAAAAAAAGATATACTTTACATTGTTTGGCCAACCTTATTTCTTATAGTGTACTTGGATAATGAAATGGTTTCCTTTGGACGTTCCGTTGAATATTCTGGCCATTGAAAAAGTGTTTTTGTTGTGAACAGCAGGTAAGGGTTTTACTTTACTGTACAAATCCAAAGAGGAGTTTGTATGAAGTCCAAATAGGAAATCTATAGATATGTGGACAAATTTGTTAATGTAGTGGCCTGACTGTGTGACTGGTACTGCTTTAGCCAAGCTGTTGTCTTGCCAAATGCAACAATGAAATGCTGTTGAATGCAGTTAGGTAACCTGGGTCAAGTTCAGTAGGGCACAATGTTGTGGAATTAAAATCTGTTTTACGGTTACTGTAATATTCAATGTGCTTTTTTTTCTTTATAGTCTCTACTTTCTGAGGAGCACTTGGGCAGTGTAGTTAGTGTTGAGAAAGTGTGTGTGCGTGCGCATGAGAAGTAAGTTTGTGCCTTCTGACAAGTGTATCCTATGACAGCCTCTGCAATGTATGACTTTCTGTTTCCTCTTTAAATGGTTTGGTATTTTCTATTTGTAAATAAATATGTAATGCACCACCTCTGCCCAAATGTATCATCATTCATTATTTACTGAATCTTATTTCAACTGGGATGTTTAATCAGGAAGTGCTAGAGTCATTAAAACTCATTTTTCAACCACTCCACAAATTTCTTAACAAACTATAGTTTTTGCAAGTCGGTTAGGACATCTACTTTGCATGACACAAGTAATTCCAGATGATGTCATGGCTTTAGAAGCTTCTGATAAGCTAATTGACATCATTTGAGTCAATTGGCAGTGTACCTGTGGATGTATTTCAAGGCCTACCTTCAAACTCAGTCCCTCTTTGCTTGACATCATGGGAAAATCAAAAGAAATCCGCCAAGACCTCAGAAAAAAAATTGTAGACTTCCACAAGTCTGGTTCATTCTTGGGAGCAATTACCAAACGCCTGAAGGTGCCACGTTCATCTGTACAAACAATAGTACGCAAGTATAAACCCCATGGGACCACTCAGCCATCATACCGCTCAGGAAGGAGATGCGTTCTGTCTCCTTGAGTTGAACGTACTTTGAAAAAGTAGTGAAAAAGCGTGTGCGAGCAAGGAGGCCTACAAACCTGACTCAGTTACACCAGCTCTCTCAGGAGGAATGGGCCAAAATTCACCCAACTTATTGTGGGAAGCTTGTGGAAGGCTACCCGAAACGTTTGACCCATGTTAAACAATTTAAAGGCAATGCTACCAAATACTAATTGAGTGTATGTAAACTTCTGACCCACTGGGAGTGTGATGAAAGAAATAAAAGCTGAAATAAATCATTCTCCTATTATTCTGACATTTCACATTCTTAAAATGAAGTGGTGATCTAAGACAGGGAATTTTTACGAGGATTAAATGTCAGGAACTGAGTTTAAATGTATTTGTACCTCCACCTACTCTGTGTGGTTCACTCTCACCATTATCAAATAGTATTTGTCACATGCTTTGTAAACAACAGGTGTGGACTAACGGTGAAATGCTTTCTTACGGGCCCTTCCCAACAATGCAGAGAGGAAGAAAATGTAGGAATAGGAAAGTAAAACATGTAATAATAGATATACAATGAGTAATGAAAACTTGGCTATGTACAAAGGGTGGAGGGTTTAACTAACTATTGTGCAATCGTATGGCTTGGGGGGTAGAAGCTGTTCAGGATCCTGTTGGTTCCAGACTTGGTGCATCAGTACTGCTTGTCATGCGGTAGCAGAGAGAACAGTCTGTGACTTCTTGGCTGGAGACACCGCCCAGTATAGAGGTCCTGGTTGGCAGTCATCTACTGGGGCATTCGCACTACCCTCTGTAGCGCCTTGCGGTAGAATGCCAAGCAGTTTCCATACCAAGCAGTGATGCAGTCAAGATTATCTCAATGGTGTAGCTGTAGAACTTTTTGAGGATCTGAGGGCTCATGCCAAATCTTTTCTGCCTCCTGAGGGAGAAGAGGCGTTGTCGTGCCCTCTTAACGACTGTTGGTGTGTTTGAATTATGATCCAAATTACGAAGTCGGTCCCTCTCCTTGTTCGGGCGGCGTTCGGCGGTCTTCTAGCCATCGCCGATCTACTTTTCATGTTCCATTTGTTTTGTCTTGTTTTACACACCTGGTTTCAATTCCCAATTATATGTTCATTATTTAACCCTCTTTTTTCTCCATGTTTTTTGTGTGTGATTTTGTGGGCTAGATTATTTGAGTTGTATTGGAATTTTGAGTAAATTACGTTTATTACTCATATCTGCTGTCCTGCGCCTGACTCCTCTACACCAGCTACACACAGGCTCTATTACAGTTACACAATAAAATAACAATAACGAGGCTATATACAGGGAGTACCGGTACTGAGACAATGTATGAGGTAGTTGAAGTAATTAAGGTAATGTGTACATGTAGGTAGGGGTAAATAGTACTATGCAATCAGGATAGATAAAATCAAAGTACATTTTATTTGTCACATGCGCCGAATACAACAGGTTACCGTTAAATGCTTACTTACAAGCCCTTAACCAACAATGCAGTTCAAGGAATAGTTAAGAAAATATTTCCTAAATAAACTAAAGTAAAAAAATTTTTTTTTTAAAGTTACACGAAAATTATTAACAATAACGAGGCAATATACAGGGGGTACCGGTACCGAGTCAATGTGGGGAGTTACAGGTGTTACGAGAATTATGTTCTCAAACTACTCCGTTGTAACCCAGAATTTGTAAGATACTGGTTGAAATGAAACAGACAGAAACCCAGTCTACAATTTTCAAATATCAGAATGTTTATTCACAAGAGCTCTGAACTCCAAATGTGAACACAGTCTTTTTATATTGTATAAGCTTTAAGCTGAACACAAATGATACAAATGCTCCAACCTCTCTAGGAAATAGTACTTTCCCACAGTACACATTCATTGGCTTATCACAATCTTGCAACATAAGTCAATCTGGACAGCTCCTAGCCTTCCCTCCCGTCCCAAGGACGAGAAGGCCTCTCTCCTGTAGTATGGTTTCACAAAGAATTCTTTGTTCTCACAGATACTCCTTATGGCAAGATTGTACCATCTTGTCCCAGTCTCTATACATTATACATTTCTAGACACACACACATCAATTGGATTATCATTGTCTTATAACCCTATCCCTATTGCATACATTTTCAGAATGGAATATTCTTAGTCATTACTTAAACATACAAACATATAGGGGCGGTTTCCCAGACAAAGTTTAAAATAAATGAGGACTAGGCTAATTCTACTTAAATTAATACGGACTGAAAAAATGGCTTTCCGAGACATTGCTTTATTTGAGATTAAGTAGTACCCGACTAGGGAGTTGCAGACTAAGGTTAATAAAGACTAACTAGCTACTCTCTGTGAAGCCCGATTAGAGTAATGTTGTGCACTTGGTGCAGACCTGAGGTTGCTTCAAAAACCAGGGCTGGACCCTTAAGAAACATTAACATTGTGTGTGTGGAACTGGAGTAAATCACCCAACCAAACAATGGACAAAGGTAAAAGACAACGCTTCAAAGAATTTCAGTGACTTTGAAAGGACCCTTTGAAGCAAATTGTGTCAAACCACCCAATTATTGAGAACAAACAGCATGATTCAGCAACAGAAAACAAGAAAAAGAATGCTTGGACTTCAATTTGCAATGAATTTAACTCGAATGAAAAAGTAAGCAACAGGACACTTCAACAACTTCAGGTAAGCTACTGTATTATTGTTGGTCTACTTATACATGTCAGTCACTTTGAAATGTTGCTTCATTTTGATCCAAGTACATTACAAACAGCATCATACAGATTTTAAATTTTTTATATTGTCTCATCTTTCTAAGATCCTGTGGAAAAACATTAAAATAAACTTAAAGAAGACAAATGCTGTTGCACGTAGGGAGCGTTTCAAGACTGGTGGTGGACCCCCAGAAAGACCGGAGACCGATGACCTAGGACACTTGTTGACTTCGATCATTGATAGCCAGCAGCCCCTGGAAGGTATACCTGATGATGATCATTTGGACAGTTCAGATGGGGCCCCGTTCCAATCCTCATTTGGTAGGCCACATTAATTCAATATGTGCCATCCTTAAACTGCAGAGAATATGTATTGTTGTCAGTCATTTCTTGCAGTCATATAACCTTAAATATTTCATGAACTGAACTTCTGAATACATATTGTTCACTAATGCTGCAATATAATACTTTTCAGATGATCACCAGAGCTTGGAGGTCCTGAGACAGGATGAAAGTCAGCCCACTACAGCTGCAGCAGCCTGGAGGGAAGATGGTGTCACTAATTCTGGCCAGATGAGAAGGACCAAGAGGCTGACCATGCACGAGAAACTGGCCATGGAATTCCATGAGCACAAATTAAAGTATTTACAAGATGAACATGAAATGAAGATGAAAATACTTAATGTTGAGTTAGCCATGAGGGAGGAAGAGAGAAACATGAAGCAGCAGCAGTACCAATGTTCTACTGAAACCAGCACCAGTTCAGGGTCCCGATATCTCAATTTGTGAAATTAAACTTTTGTTCATCATCAATCTGTGGCAATTGTTGTCTTCAATCATCTGAGGTAACTTTATTGTGAGAAGTGCCGCCAAGCAAAAGCATCTCTGCACGCCAGTCCATACCTGTCATTGTCTGGCTCAACCATGGGAAGATCTGGTTCATCCCTATGTTCCATTTGAGGATCTGGGCAGCCATGCTGTTTGAGGTAATTGTGAAGCACTGCTGTTGCAATTACGACAATACAGCATCTTCTTGGTTCAAAGCGCAATGTGTTTCTGAGACACTGGAAACGACTCTTCCATACACCAAACATGCGCTCCACTGTACCTCTGGTACGGATATGAGCTTGGTTGTACCGCTGCTGCTCAGTTGTGACTGCATGAAGGTAAGGAGTGAACAAGAAGTTGGTCTGTGCATACCCACTGTCACCAAGTATGATTCCACTATGTTGACCACCTTCAAACTGGAGCGTACAGACAGGAGTTCTGGAAAATTCTTGAGTCATGAGTTGCACCTTTCCAACGTGCAACAATGTTGGAGAACTGCATAGTGGGAGTGCACACACTTTGTACATTTATTGAGAACCAGTTTTACGATTTCTGTACTCCTCAGAATCTGCAGTAGAGGGACACTTTATTGGAATATGACATCCATCAATACAGCCAATGACTCCAGGGAAGTTTCCATATTCAAAGAACTCCACCTTGTAGTTGGCTTGGCCAGCAGCATCAGGAAACTTGATGTAGTCGTCCTTCAGTTCACATATAGCTTTGCACACTTTGTGGACTATTTTGCACACAGTTGGTTCACTTACGCCACACAAATCGCCTGTTTCACGATGGAAGGTTCCACATGCCAAAAACCTTAAGGTGATCAGTACTTGTAGCGAAGGAGGGATAGGCATTCCCCTAAAAGAATCAGACGAAAGCCTTGTCTCAAGCAGACTAATTATGTCTGCTGCAGTTGCTTTGTACATGCGAAAACGGTCACAAAAGTTGATTTCATCAAAATCATTCAGTGGGTTGCTCCTGTCCATAACCACCCTTCTGTCTGGTCTAAATGGAGCTCTTTCATCATCATTAAAATAGTCCAGGTAATCCATTTTCCTCTATTGCTAAGGTCAATCTGGAGGCCAACATCAATTAATCTGAAGTTAAACCTGCCTCTGGCCAGGTTTAGTTTAAGCCTTTACTTAAATCTAGACTAGTTCTAATCAGACTTCTGGAAATCAGACTTTGTAATTCAGGACTAGGGGAAAGTCTGAGACTATTTTAAAGCATGTCTGAGAAATTCTATTTCAGTTAGTCCAGCTTAAATCTCCAATTTAGTCTATGATTAGTCTTAATCAGTGTCTGGGAAACCGCCCCATAGTCATTAAACATATAAATCATATGAATTTATTCATAACAACAGGTTAGTCAAGGTAATTTGTAAAGTGACTGCATATATAAAAGACAGCGAGTAGCAGCAGTGTAAAAACAAGGGGGGGTTGGGGGTCAAGATAAATAGTCTGGGTGGCCATTTGATTAACTGTTCAGCAGGCTTGGGGGTAGAAGCGGTTTAGGAGCCTTGGGTCGCAGACTTGGCGCTCTGGTACCGCTTGCCGTGCGGTAGCAGATAGAACAGTCTATGACTTGGGTGGCTGGAGTCTGACAATTTTTAGGGGCCTTCCTCTGACACTGACTGGTATAGAGGTCCTGAATGGCAGGTAGTTTGGCCCCAGGTATGTACTGGGCCGTACGCATTACCCTCTGTAGCGCCTTGCGGTTCGGATGTCAAGCAGTTGCCATACCATGCGGTGATGCAGTCAGTCAAGCTGCTCTCAATGGTTCAGCTGCAGAACTTTTTGAGGATCAGAGGGCCCATGCCAAATCTTTTCAGCGTCCTGAGGGGGAAAAGGCGTTGTCGTTCCCTCTTCGAAACTGTGTTGGTGTGTTAGATCCTTAGTGTATACTAAATACATGTAACCACAATAACTTTTGTCCTGTTAATATCCTGTGGGCAGATTCTGCGCAGTTGACCAAATTATGTGAGGTTTTACTTCTGGGTTAACCGAGATTGCCCTTGTTTGAACGCTCAACTCAAACATCAAAGGCATCACATCCCTGGGAATAAGCTTCACCCTCCCCAATTTATTCAAACCCTTCCAGAACAAACTTATTCACTCAAAAAAAAATCCTTCCACCATTCATGTAGACAAGAGTGCAGAATCTAGAACCCTTCCAAAGTCTCCATGTGGCGGTCATGAAATTTCGTCAGCTGGTGATTGCCAAGCAAATAACCGCCGGTCCCACATTAAATGACCGTTAATGAACATAAACACATTTAGCAGCTCCTGGCTTCCATGCATAGCCTTCAAGCCAATGATGCAGACCCTTGTAAAATCTACATTTTAAAAAGTCGAATAAATCCATGTAATATAGCGTACACCAGCACAATAAATCCATTATTTATTTTAGACCGGTCTAAAGAAACATGATATTTCAGAAGAACAGAATACCATACTCTGAGTTGTCCTTATGGTAGGCCCTGATCTGGCTATCCCATATGGCTGTGGGCTACACTAGATCATTTATCAGACAAGATTTGCTTAGTATTCCAGGGCATTATTTTATATTATTTTATAATATGAAGAATACCATTGAACATAGCTGAATAAAGGATGTTTTCTCCAAATGATTTGAGGGAGTATACATATGCGGCTATTCTGTGTTGAGCAGTTAACAAAGAAACAGATACTCCTATATGCTTAATTTAGAGTTATTTATGTAACTTTAGTTGTGATACAAACACTGGGATATATTTTTTTATACATTCTAAGGCTGCATGATACGACTCTAATGATCATTTGAAAAGAGTTGCATGAAAGGCATGAGCTCTGCTTTGTTTTTTGCACAGGCTGTATACACTTCATCAGTCTCTCATTCACAAGCATTTGATAATGCCAAAACTTTTCCGGTGGCATCTCCTTTGTGTTGCCATAATGCCCCCTAAAAAAATCCATGCCTTTTGCGGCCATTGGCCGTTGTGCCCTTGGGCAGAATATAATAATTATAATTCTCTTCTCCAGGCTGCATGCTCCGAAGCACCTATAACTCACATGGCTCTCCATCAAATGATTGGGTCTTTCTCACAGGCTATAAGTGAAGACAGACACATTGGGGACGCAACTGAGCGGGTCCTTATCCCATTCCGAGGCGCATATTGAAGATATTTGAAGAACTGTCCACATTTACTTTTCGTCAACCAACAAGATGAGTAGGCCTAACGAACAGCAAAAGTACTTGCCTATGTCAATCTACTATCCCAATAGTACAAAATTTGACCTATTCTATTCTGTGCGAGAAATAAATATTCCAATCATAGTCTGGGACAGTTCTGGGATGCGATAGATCCCAAATGAATACAACCACTAGCATAACAAAAATGTTTTTAAGCAACAGATCACAACGTTTAGCTTGATTAGGCTATTACGCTATTTCTTCACATTATAAGCACAGCAATGCACACACGGTATCAGGCTATAAGCGCGGATTGTCCATTAGTGGGATAACACCATTCTCAAAAGTGACCGCAAATACAACATGCATGTAATGCTTTTAATTTTTATGGTGAAAATGATCTGCCACAAATTTGAAACTCATGTACAATACCAGTCAAAAGTTTGGACACACCTACTCATTCAAGGGTTTTTCTTTATTTTTACTATTTTCTACATTGTAGAATAATAGTGAAGACATCAAAACTATGAAATAACACATATGGAATCGTGTGGTAACCAAAAAAGTGTTCAACAAATCAAAATATATGTTATATTTTAGATTCTTCAAAGTAGCCACCCATTGCCTTGATGACAGCTTTGCACACTCTTGACATTCTCTCAACCAGCTTCATGAGGTAGTCACCTGGAATGCATTTGAATTAACAGGTGTGCCTTGTTAAAAGTTAATTTGTGGAATTTCTACCCTTCTTAATGCGTTTGAGCCAATCAGTTGAGTTGTGACAAGGTAGGGGTGGTATACAGAAGAAAGCCCTACTTGGTAAAAGACCAAGTCCATACTATGGCAAGAACAGCTCAAATAGAGAAACGACAGTCCATCATTACTTTGAGACCTGAAGGTCAGTCAATGCGGAACATTTCAAGAACTTTGAAAGTTTCTTCAAGTGCAGTCGCAAAAACCATCAAGCGCTATGATGAAACTGGCTCTCATGAGGACTGCCACAGGAAAGGAAGACCCAGATTTACCTCTGATGCAGAGGATACGTTCATTACCAGCCTCAGAAATTGCAGCCCAAATAAATGATAAAAGTAACAGACACATCTCAACATCAACTGTTCAGAGGAGTCTGTGTGAATTAGGCCTTGCTGCAAGGAAACCACTACTAAAGGACACCAATAATAATAAGAGACTTGCTTGGGCCAAGAAACACGAGCAATGGACATTAGACCGGTGGAAATATGTCCTTTGGTCTGATGAGTTAAACATTTTTCTTTTTGGTTCTAACTGCCGTGTCTTTGTGAGACGCAGAGTAGGTGAACAGATGATCTCCACATGGCGCAGCGGTCTAAGGCACTGCATCTCAGTGTTAGAGACGTCACTACAGACACCCTGGTTCGAATCCAGTCTGTATCACAACCGGCCGCAGTGTAGGCTGCCATTGTAAATAAGAATTTGTTCTTAACTGTCTTGCCTGGTTAAATAAAATAAACATATTTTTTAAATGTGTGGTTCCACCATGAAGCATGGAGGAGGAGGTGTGATGGTGACACTGTCACTGATTTATTTAGAATTCAAGGCACACTTAACCAGCATGGCTACCACTGCATTCTGCAGCGATACACCATCCCATCTGGTTTGTGCTTAGTGGGACTATCATTTGTTTTTCAACAGGACAATGACCCAACACACCTCAAGGCTGTGTAATGGCTATTTGACCAAGAAAGAGAGTAACGGTACTCAGCACTCTACTCCATTTCTCTTCAGCGTTTTTCAATTAGGAAAATTTGGAATTGGAATTTGGTTTACTTTCTGAATCGAAATGGTATTGACCCCAACCCTGGTAGCCTACTCTTCAACGATGACCATACAATGACCTCAGATAAGGAGAAGGGTCCGGGGCGTCTGATGAAGAAGGGGTTTACTCTGATCCTGGTGGGTCACATTAACTTCATCCTGGGAGGCATCATCCATGGCAGCATCCTGCGCCACATCTCTAAACCCAACGACCAGATCACCACCGAGTTCACCGCCGCCAAAATCATCTCCGTCACCTCCGGTCTGCTGGTCAGTCAGAGAACTATAGGTTACCTATAGGTTACCATAAAGAACTGTTGTGCAACATGAGCTCTTTGGCTCTCATGAAAACATTTGCATTGATGTCAGAGTAATAATAGAGTGCTGAGTACCAGGCAGTTGGCACATTTAGTAGGCAACTAATGACCATCAGCAGCATCAGAGCTTGGAGAAGCCTAATTACTGTGACTAAACGGTCACATGGAATTCGACTGCCGTCATGACTCGCGACAAACCGATGTGGCGGTAATACGGTCACCTTAACAGCACTAGTCTCCGTCACATTTCAGCCCGGCAGGTGGCGGTAATTAGTGTTGGGGAAACTACTCTGAAAAGATGGTTTACCAAGCTACCAATTATTTCAGACTGAAAGAAGTTAAGCTAACTTACGAAATGTAAAGTTACTTTGAAAAAGTAGTTAGCTACATCCAAACTACTTTGTGAAAGATTATTATATGTAAATCTGAAATGTCATAGACTATAAATTGCAAGAACAGATCACTTTGGGGTAATATGTTAACAGAACGTGTAATTTAGTTTATTAAACACAAAAACAATGTTTCAAGGGAGAAATTATTGCCTACTTTACCTATATTTTGTTAAATTTTTGCAAAAAAGTAGTGTGTAGTTCCAGTAGTTAGCCGCACCAGTACATGGCAAAAAAGTGAACTACTGAAACACTTCCTAGATATGAATTTAGTTCAACTACCACCAAGCTAATAAATTGTAGTCCTAAAAAAACGAAATTAGTTAACTCTGGTTTGTTCAGCCATTCCTATGGAGAAAATGAATGGGTAAAGAATAGGGATTTGGGATAAACGCTGAAAATAAGGTCTGAGGTTAACACAGTCTTAGGAGATCTTATACATATTGTTCTATGAGATAATATCAGTCAGTAAACATGACCTTTATGAATTATGAAGCCTTTTATGTGCTTTGTGTGTTTTTTTCTTACATAAATGGTTCAAAATGTACAAAAAATTACATTAGCTGATCTCATTATCTCATTAAACAAAACATTTAAGATCTTCTAAGCCTGTGTTTACCACAAGCCATATTTTCTGCGTTAATCGAAAAACCCTACAAAAACGCCATTAATTTCCAACGAGCCATGACGGGGTTAGTGCCTACAAAAAGACACCATAACTATTTCTCTGTAGGCATAACATGTAGTTCACTACACAACACCAGCAGTAACTCCGTTAATATAGAGATCAATAGTAATGGCGTCTTTTTGTATGCACAGTCCTTCGCAAACGCAGGAACGCCCCCATGCAGGAACGCCCCGAATTACGTGCTGCAGTTGCACACTATTGAAAACCGCAAATGAAGAAGAACAAAAATGAACACCCAACTTCCGCTCGACAGGTGAAGCCCTTGACGTCACCGACTCGGAAAGCGCGAGGAACTGCTTCATGAAAACAAAATTAATTAGCCGTTTTGTTTTACTCTTAGAAACTATATTGCATAATATACGGCAGCGATATGTGTGGTTTCGGTAAGTTACCTTTAAATAACGTATATTTTAGTGGAGGGTGCAACTTCTTGTTTTCGCTTTAGCGAGGCAACCATTATGTCTAGGTTGCACAGGTGTTCGTTTGCGTATTTCGAAAGTAAACCGATGATCCACCACTGATGCTTTTAACAGTATATTAGCTAAACGTTTGGTGGGGACTGAGGAGTCCAATAAGGGACACTGCTGATTCAGTGTTTCAGGTGCATATCTGCGGTTTGCCTGTACACCCGACGTTGAATTGAATTCTACGTCAGGCAGAAATTAGCATTTGAATCGGTAAAGTTTCCTCTCACCCACCTCTACAAGCAAGAATGTCGAATAAAATATTGTTTTCAACATTGGGTTTCCAGGTAAATATGGGTGTATTCATTAAGTCTTGCAACGGAAACCAGTGACAGTTTAAGAACCAGACGGAAACAAACAGAGCAATCAGAATGAAACCGGGAGAGTCCTACCTGAATTTGTCCAATCGAAACCAAAACATTTTCCATTTGGAGTAGACCGTTGCAAAACGTTTAGCAAAGGAATCCGACTAATGACTAGTACTATCTTGTTTCATCATGTAGGGCCTATTAGAACCATCAGTCTATTGTTTGTGTAGGTCAACATTCCACACCTTCTTTAGTGTTATATATGTTTCTACCAACAAATAGGCCAAAGTTGAAGAGGCTTACTTACTTTTATATAGGTAAACTCACAGAACTAGAATGAGATTAAACTGTCCTTCGCTATGGTGATTACTCGACTGTGTAATCTAATTTCAATTCCAGTACATTCAAGAAGTACACTGAAATTCCAATTATCTTCAGTGCTTTTCAATGAGGAAAAATTTGAGTTTGGTTTACTTTCTGAATCGAAATGGTATTGACCCCAACCTACTCTACAACAATGACCACACAATGACGACCGTGTGCTGATCTCAGATAAGGAGAAGGGTCCGGGGCGTCTGATGAAGAAGGGGTTTACTCTGATCCTGGTGGGTCACATTAACTTCATCCTGGGAGGCATCATCCACGGCAGCATCCTGCGCCACGTCTCTAAACCCAACGACCAGATCACCACCGAGTTCACCGCCGCCAACATCATCTCCGTCACCTCCGGACTGCTGGTCAGTCAGAGAACTATAGGTTACCATAGTAACAATTAGTAATAACGTGATGTTATAGACACAAACTGAAATGTTCTCTTACCATTTCCAGAGCATTGCAACAGGAATCATTGCCATATTGGTGTCAAGAAATCTGTCAGTTTGGAAGCTGGTAAGACCATCAATATAATTTGTAAGATACAATGAACACCATTAAGTCTGCAACTGTCACCTCTTCACCTCCTCTCGTCATAATGTTCCCCACCTCCTTGACTTCTCCCCTCTTTCTCTCGCTTTCTCTCTCTCTCCCTGTCCTTCTATTCCCCAACTCCAGCACATAGGTCTTCTGATTAGTTCCTTCCTGAATGCCCTACTCTCTGCGGCCTGCGGCGTCGGGCTCCTATTGGCTATTAGCCTCACCATTGCCAACGAGGGGCGGGGCCTCATGTTGGGCTGCAACTTCACTGACTTGCCAATCAATGCCCGCTCGCCAGTCAACGCAGACTGCCCCTTTGACACCACACGGATTTATGTAAGTCTCTATCCCTCTCTCTCGCTCTGTCTCTATGCTCTTTTTACACCACACAAATATACATATGTATTAAGTCTCGCTCTCTACCTCTCAATCTATATGGCTATTGGCCTCACCATTGCCACACACATACACACAGTGCCTTCGGAAAGTATTCAGACCCCTTGACTTTTCCACATTTTGTTAGGTTACAGCCTTATTCTAAAATTTATGAAATTGTTTTTTTCCTCATCAATCTACACACAATACCCCATGACAGGATTTTAGACATTTTTGCTAATTAATAAAAAAAGCGGAAATAACACATTTACATAAATATTCAGACCCTTTACTCAGTACTTTGTTGAAGCATATTTGGCAGTGATTACAGCCTTGAGTCTTCTTTGGTATGATGCTACAAGCTTGACACACCTGTATTTGGGGAGTTTCTCCCATTCTCTGCAGATCCTCTCAAGCTCTGTCTGGTTGGATGGGTTGTGTTGCCGCACAGCTATTTTCAGTTCTCTCCAGAGATGTTTGGTCAGCTTCAAGTCTGGGCTCTGGCTGGGCCACTCAAGGACATTCAGAGACTTGTCCCGAAGCCAATCCTGTGTTGTCTTGGCTGTGTGCTTAGGGGTCATTGTCCTGATGGAAGGTAAAACCTTCACCCCAGTGAGGTCCTGAGCGCTCTGGAGCAGGTTTACTTTGCTCCGCTGTACTTTTCTCCGTTCAACTTTCCCTCGACCCTGACAAGTCGCCCAGTCCTTGCCGCTGAAAAACATATCTGCTGCATGATGCTACCACCACCATGCTTCACCGTAGGGATGGTGCCAGGTTTCCTCCAGACTTAACACTTTGCATTCAGGCCAAAGAGTTCAATCTTGGTTTCGTCAGACCAGAGAATCTTGATTCTCATGGTCTGAAAGTCTTTAGGTGCCTTTTGGCAAACTCCAATTTGGCTGTCATGTGCTTTTTGCTGAAGAGTGGCTTATGTCTGGCCACTCTACCATAAAGGCCTCATTGGTGGAGTGCTGCAGAGATGGTTGTCCTTCTGGAAGGTTCTCCCACCTCCACAGAGGAACTCTAGAGCTCTGTCAAGAGTGACCAAGGCCCTTCTCCCCCGATTGCTCAGTTTGGCCGTGCTGCCAGGTCTAGGAAGAGTCTTGGTGGTTCAAAACTTCTTCCATTTTTAAGAATGATTGAGGGCACTGTGTTCTTGGGGACCTTCGAATGCTGAAGACATTTTTTGGTACCCTTCCCCAGATCTGTGCCTCGACACAATCCTGTCTCACCTCTATAGACAATTCAAACTCATGGCTTGGTTTTTGCTCTGACATGCACTGTCAACTGTGGGACCTTTATATAGACGGGCTTGTGCCTTTTCCAAATCATGTCCAATCAATTGAATTTATCACAGATGGACTCCAAGTTGTAGAAACATCTCAAGGATAATCGATGGAAACAGGATGCACCTGAGCTAAATTTCGAGTCTCATAGCAAAGGTTCTGAATACTTATGTAAATAAGTTTTTGTTTTTGATACATTTGCAAACATTTCTAAACCTGTTTTTGCTTTGTCATTATGGGGTATTGTGTGTAGGTTGATGAGAGGGGAAAAAACGATTTAATCGATTTAAGAATAAGGTTGAAATGTAACAATGTGGAAAAAGTCAAGGGGTCTGAATACTTTCCAAAGGCACTGTGTATCTATATACCTATACCCGTCTCTCGTTGTCTCCAGGACACTGCCCTGTCTCTGTGGTTCCCATGTGTACTTCTGGCTGGACTGGAAACAGGACTTTCTATCTGGTGCTTCGTAGTGGGACTGGTACTGAGGGGTCTAGGACCCTGCTCACACACATACCTCAAAGAACAGGTAATGGCGCGCACACACACACACACACACACACACACACACTGTTCTCCATCTCTCCTGTTTCTGTTCTCTGCCAGCTGGAGGAGGAGGCTCTAACCAATAGGGCAGCGGCAGATCCAGAGTACTCACTCCAGGGCCGGAGCCTGATTGGACAACATTCTGCCTACGCATAGAGGACTGCCACAGACCGGGAGGTGAGGGTTCAGTCCACTGGAGCTTGATCCTTCCACGAGATTTTAACCCCTTCTCCTTTCCCATTGCTCTAGGTCAGGGATGGGCAACGATAGCCACCCTTTTGTAGGCCTGTGGATAAATCCCCCCCACCAAAAACAGAATAGTATAATACACAAGGTGCAATTTAAAAATGTGGTTTGTCCATCAGCAGTTATGTCAGTCACTGACAGTCACTCAATTAGTGTCAGCAAAAAAAACAATCTAGCCAGCTATCTAAACTTGTAGTAATCGTGGTCAAATTAACGACCGGGGGCCTCATTTATTTTGTTACACTCACTCAGAATATCATATTTAGAACTGCAACAATTTCTCTATGTACAAAGGCAAAATGTGTAGAATTGCAGGAAATTAACTTAACTCAAGAGGGGGGGCGCTAAAATGTTGTGTTTGTGGGGGGCCCTAAGTGACATTTTGACTGCATGTGTGGTATGGATGTGGGTTTTTTGTGTCCCCCACTCCCATCAAAGTTGCCTATCCCTGCTCTCGGGTGCACCACGGTGCCTAATGATGCTTGTTTTAGTGAATCTGCAAAGCACAAGTAATTCATGGGTTATGACTGTGTAATTAACATTTACCGTTTTACATGTAATATGCTTCCTTCAGCTCTGCCAAAACTAAAGATGTTTCAACTGAGCTGAAGTAACATCTCTCCTCATGCTCTCTTGTCAACAGTGTTTGATGACGAAGGTGTGACTGAGCCTCTTCGTCTTCAGAGAACCTCCCGGGTGCCTTTACCTCTATTCATACCAAAGACTCTCCTCTCCCTCAACGTGAGCGGCTAGGTAGACTGTTAGATAACATTGTCTCTGTGTCTGCCTCAGAATGTCTATCCTCCCCTCGATCCGCTGACATTTCACAAATGCAAAATTACAAACGCCTGTAGTGTAGAGATTATTTATGGCGCAATATCTTCGTTGTAGTATTTTAAATAATAGGAAATAATTGCATTTAATCACATTTGGCATTTATCATGCTTCATGCTTTTTTTTCATTTTCTGCACATGTTAATTCCTCCTTTTAACAGCAGCACGCTGTTATGTACCTCGTAAAATTTAACGACTAACAGCTAAGCCAAAGATGTTTTATGACTCTACTCTTGTATTTAACTACCAATCTCAGCCAAAGATGTGTTTTATTGTCATGTCTGTTTTTGTAACCTGATTATGTCTACCTGTCTGATCTACCAGGCCTCGATGCGCTCCATAGTGTTTACTACTCTTTTATTCCCTGGCTTGAATGTATATTGTGGGGATATAGGAATAGCCTGCCTGAGAGGGGCTCTGAGGGTTCATCTCAAATTGCATCCTCTTCTCTCCTATTCCTAGAAACAAATCTCCCACATTGCAGTTTTCTCCAAATGTTGTTTCTCCTGCAGGTGCATATAGAAGAAGGGGAACAGGGAGAGCTGAACCACTTTAGTGTACTGAGACGCACCCAGACATTTTGACTGAAACCCAATGCAGCAGAGCAGCCCCTGGGGGCCAGGGTGCATGAGTGGTCAGGTGGACACCAGTATGTAGGCCATACAGGCATAGCTGGGATGGGCTCACATTCCCCCACACCAGGCAGAAGGGATCAGCTCAGTGCTGAAACGGTTAATCTGGTGCTGAGTTAAATCAAGCGGGTCGTAATCTTTGCACACAGCGCTAATCCCACGAGCTGAGGGGGGAATCAATATTGATATAAGGAGGTGACTGACCCTGTCACAACAAAGGTTGTTTTCTCCATGCGTGGCCAGCTGAATGTTGTTCCTCCAGGGCTGCCATATGTTGTTGTACTGTAGTACTACTACTGTAGTGGGTTTCCACTAGCTTCCATAGCGACAAAGTCATATTCCACAGTCACAAAGTTGTAATTGGCTACAAAAACAAGCTTTTTGGTTTTAATTTAAGGTTAGCAGTGTGTTTAAGTTTAGGGCTAAGGTTAGGTTTAAAATCAAATTTTAAGACTTTAATTGTAGAAATGGGAAGGGTGTATGACTTTGGTAACTAGTGACGACCACTTTGGAGGGATAAACTAGTGTTGGCTACTCATTTGGATGAGCTGGATTTCACTGAGTTTAAACCCTGGTGGATTGTCACTGGAATGTGGTCCAATAACATTTAATGTGTAAGGGTTGGGGTCTTTCAATTGTTTTATTCAGGAAGTCATTTGAATTTCCTGAATTGATCCCAACCATGATCTCAATCTACATTTTATGCATGTTGTTTTTTGGTTGCCTGCAGTATTTTTACATGAAGTTGCATATGTGTTTAGTTGATTTTATATTTAAGGACTGCACCGATCAATGTGTTTAAAGTTTTTTATATTAAATAATTTTCTTCAAATAAATGTTAACTCTTTGATTTATCATTGCTATCCTCTGTGTGCTCTTCACATGACTGTTTACATCAGTGTTAAAGTGGGATTGGGACTTTCAGGTTTCTTCAGTCGGCAAACTATTGCGTAACCATGAAGGAATGCACAGTGTATATATAACAGGACATGATGTGAATTATATTGGGATTTCTCTGATATATCATACAAATCAATTGAACTGATCGATGATAATTTTGCATAATGCAATCAGTTGGCTCTTAATACACTAGTGCTCTAGCTGAAAGCGCGCGTCCTGGGAATAGATCATTCCGTGGATTTGCGTGCAGCAGCGAGAGAGGAAGACGGAGAGAGCTAGCGACGTACTTGTGTATTGTCACTGGACGAAACCGCGGCAAAGAGCAGTGCAGATCGACGATTATTCCAATTGAAGGTGAAGTTTTGCTTTGGGTTTTTTTTTTCTTCATTATGCACAAGACGTTCATTCGAAACGTTCTTGGTATAGCTTGCATATTTAGTCAATTTGAGGTTAAGGCAAAAACTGCAATGTAACCATGTCACGATTACGAGTTAGCTATCGTATACAATTACTAAAACAAGCGAATACACGATTTGTTTTCTTTGCTTCCTATAACAAATACAACGCAAATGGTAGCGTTAGAACAGACAAGTTCGTGCGTGCGCGAGCTGTAGTTCAGAGATTGTCAGACATTCTAAAATGACATGGGCTATTTTAGCTAGAAAATAGGCTAGATAGAAAAACAATGTTACACTATTATTGCGTTGCATTTTGTTAGTATTAACCGGCGTATCTACATTACTACACACTTACAGCGGTTGCTGTATCGCCTATACACCGTTTAAATGGCATTTCTTTCAGATACCGGCAGTGACAGGGTAATCAACCCATGCGAAACATTGGGTGAGCACGTTAGTTGCCCGGCTATGGTGGTGGGTCGACTTGCATGGGGGTACATTTAAATGAAAAGAGAGTGGAAATGCAAGACGAGGATTCATGGTTTTCTAGGCATAAAAGATTGAATGGACTGGAAAGGCGTGTGCGCAGCTGTGTAGTAGCAACGCCCAATCAGGTTGTCCTGCAAAGTTGACTATACATTGCTCTGCGTAGTAACCACTACATAGATGCATACTGTATTGGACGATACACAACTATATGCCTGTATACCTATAGACCTATCGGACAGTATCATGTTGACAGTAGCCAATCCTGATAGAAATGCATTTTGTAACATATGCTTGTATGTAAGCTTATGTTTACCAGTGAAGTTGAACTGACACCCAACTGTTTTCACCCTCATTAATGCTCCTTCTGTTTGAACATAAATACATAAAACAATAACACTTACTGTAATAATGTAATACAGACAATCTATGGGGACTTGTGTAAATGAGGGGTGGGGTTGCTGTTTTTCAACTCCCTGTCTCTTGTCACCTATTTACAATTGTATAGGACTGTCACTTGTCTTACCATTCTTTTGTATTTTAACTTGTAGGTCTTGCTTGACTTGTGCTACTGGGCCATTGGACGTTCTTTGTGAAGAAACACTGAAGACTTTCAATAGGCAGTCTCTTCTTTCATTGGAGAGAGGACCGTAGCTGTGCTGGGGAAGACAGTGGAAAATCTAGGCTGATGATCACAGCCCTCCAGCGGGTACAGACCTAGACAGAGGAGGCTGACTGTGTGGATCCTGTAGCCAGACAGGGTGCACTCCTGGGGGATGGAAGCAGCAGGACTCCCCTGTGAGTGCCACAGATCTCCATGGTGTGATTGTGTAAAAGAAGAATAGCCCTGCTGTTATCTCATCCCTCCTTTCCTCTCCATCCCTCTCTCCCCCTCACCTGCTCATCGAGGATGAGAGTGAGGTGGGACTACACGTCACCTGCAATGGCGGACTCGCACAGAGAGAGGGTCATGCCTAGGTCATTCTTCCTCTTGCTTCTCTTCCTCTCGTCCCTCTGCTCCCCCTGTCTGTCCATCCATGCGGAGACAGCAGAGAGCCACAGTACGTTTACCTGTGAGCCAGTAGGACTGCGGATGTGCCAGGACCTGCCTTACAACGCCACCTTCATGCCCAACCTCCTCAACCACTACGACCAGCAGACGGCCGCGCTCGCCATGGAGGTACTGACTATAGCTGTGTCTGTATATATGGGCATTGCTGTTGCCCCAAAGGGATAATGGTTTATGAATAGAGGCTGATATGAGGTTGTAATTAGAGTGTTTGGGCTGACATAGTATCCAACCGACTCAGGTTACTGGTTGTTCTATCCTTCTTCAGAATGAATGGGCAAGGATAGGTTTTTACAGTCAGTAGGGTACTAGCTTTAGCCTACTAGTACTTATTTCTCAGCAGATTTCAAGGCTGACATTTTTCTGTAGTAGTTTTGTTCTGTAGGGGTAAAACCTTGTATATACATGTCTTTCTCTGTCTGTATGCCTGTGGCTTGGAGGCAACGTGTCAGAGACACAGTATTTTCTGATTTGATGATGAAAGGTCTGACGTGTGTGTGTGTGTGTGTCATCTGCTAGTCATCCAGTTAGAGCCATCAGTTAACTACCATTAATGACTATCTCCAACCTTTCAAAATGCCCTCATCTGTTTTGTTACCCATCACCTTACTACACATGTACACTCAGTGTATATAGCTTCCAAAAACCATGTAGCTGTACTTTCATCTTTTGCCTCGCTTTCTGTCCTCTGTCTAAATCTATTCGTAGCATGATGATGATTATGACATAACTTCTGTTTTGCTGCAGTGGACCAGTTATGTAAATATATTATGAATGAAGTGTAAAAATCCAATCTGGTCCAGAAATTTTCAGCACAGCTGTTCCTCATTTTCAGATTATCTTGACCCTGTCAGAATCACCCGAAAACATCACATGGGAAAACCAACCAGGCGGTGATTTATTTTCTGTGTATTCAATCATAGAGCATTTTTGTTGTTGTTGAATTGTATCAACATATATTAATGTTAAGATTTTAAACAAACATCTGTTGCTGAACTTGATTTAATCCAGTAGAGAAGTAGCCTAACCTAAACCCTACCCTACAGCCCCGGAAGGCATCTTTACAAAATTGTTGCAACAAGAGGAGCTGCAATGTGAGAGTTCTAGTTCTCTCTCCCGGTCACTCTGGCATCATCAGTGGAGGGCTCTGGATGTGGGAACCCGCAGAGAAAATGTAATAATATCCCTCACGAGACACTGGCTATACCGGCTCTGATTCATAGTGTCTTACATCTGTCTCACCAGAACGCTGTGTAAGCTCTGCCTTTAGTGAACCACATCCAATTACAGCAACAGAAAACATGTTATATCGAGTAGAGCTGTAGCCCTGGCTCATACAATGCTGTGTGAATGGCTTGTTGAGCTGTAGCTGGGCCCTGTGTTTAGAGCTGTATGTTTGTCTGAGGCCTGTTGCCCTGGTTGGTACTGTGCTGTGTGACTGGCTTGTTGAGCTGTAGCTGGGCCCTGTGTTTAGTGCTGTATGTTTGTCTGAGGCCTGTAGGCCTGGTTGGTACTGTGCTGTGTATCCTGTGTGATTGACAGCAGGTCTATTGGTGCCAGCTGACATTATTCACCAGTGCTAACTAGCCACTAATCTGCCCCAACGCTCCACAATCGAGGGTTTGATTCTCAGCGTGGAACGGTTCTCTCTCACCCGACACTGCAGTCAATTAAGCCTAGGGGGAGGAGAGGGGGGAGAAAGGGATGTGGGGAGAGGGTTGAGATTAAAAGAGAGAGAAAGAGTGTGTGTGAACGGCCGAATGAGCTCTTGAGTCACAACAGAGCACCCAATGTTGCACCCACTAAGCAACCCCCACAACAGAGCACCCAATGTTGCACCCACTAAGCAACCCCCTCCCCCACACACACACACACACACACACACACCCCTGTATATAGCCTTGTTATTGTATTTTTTTTTTTAAATTTTACTTTTTGTTTATTTAGTAAATCTTTTCCTAACTCAATTTATTGAGCTGCATTGTTGGTTAAGGGCTTGTGAGTAAGCATTGACGGTAAAGTCAAAAACCTGTTGTTTTTGGCGCATGTGACAAATCAAATTTGATTTGATTTGACACAGTGGTGGCAGCCAGGAGGGTCCCAGGGTCTTACGGTTCCCAGGGGAAATTGGGCATGATGACATCACTCTGGAGTTGGCCTGGTCTAATAAGGATATTTAATTAATAATAACTGATTGGATTTATCCCCTCTACCCTCTAATAATAACCCTGTACAAGAGAGAGACCAGATAGACCTGAGCTGAGGGACAGCTACATGAGAGAGAGAGAGAGAGAGAGAGAGAGAGAGAGAGAGAGAGAGAGAGAGTAAAGGAGGTAGGATAGAAGAGGGAGAGAGTATGTGGTGTGTGTCAGTTTGATACAGAGGGAAAGTGGGTGAGTGGGATAGAAAGAGAAAGTGTCTCAGACTGGAAGAGAGGGACAGTCAGGGTGTGGGAGGTCTGTCTCCACCATGGTGGTTCTCTTCTCTGTCTATCTCTCTCCCAGCATGGGGTCCTGGCTGCCTCTCAGCCCACAGACTCTACTCTGCTGCTCTAATCAACTACACTAAACCCTGGGAACACCACTTGAACACCGGGTCCTTAAAACACACACACACACACACACACACACTGCTACCCTGAATTGGGTGATTACGCCATTCAAAGTCTGTCAGAGAAATGAAGGGAAGCCTTTAGTATTTAGTCTTAAAAGCCTTAATTATCTTGCCATTTCTATAGAGCTTAGTTAAAATACAGAGAAACAATCAGAATGTCAATGCATTTCCACACATAGCCTTCACCAGAGACAGACAGTTGGCTGGGATAACACCAGTTAGCCTACACCTCGGTGAGACGAATCAAACCCATTCATCAATCTATACTGTGTAGGCTAGTAGTAGCTATATCCTATATGGTGATGACTTATCTTCAGTGGGCAGAGAGCCAAGTGCTGCTCGGTGCAGTAGAGAAGAGCAGAGCAGTCCCGTGATGAAAAGCATACCTACAGTGCCTTCAGAAAGTATTCACACCCCTTGACCTTTTTCAACATTTTGTTAAATTGAGATTTTTTGTCACTGGTCTACACACAATACCCCATAATGTCAAAGTGGAATTATGTTTTTCGACAGAAGCCCAAACAGATATAATATTTGACTAAAACATAATCATTTCAAACCTTGCTTACATTTGGTATACAATCACAATCTGTGCCTTTGGAAAGTATTCGGACCCCTTTACTTTTTCCACATTTTGGTACGTTACAGCCTTATTGTAAAATTGATTAAATATTTTTTTTTAAATCCTGAGCAATCTTCACACAATACCCCATAATGACAAAGCGAAAATAGGTTTAGACATTATAATAAACGTTATTTTTGATGGGAGTCTACTTGTGGTAAATTCAATTGATTGGACATGATTTGGAAAGGCACACACCTGTCTATATAAGAACCCACAGTTCACGGTGCATGTCAGAGCACAAACTAAGCCACTAGGTCAAAGGAATTATCCGTAGAACTCTGAGACAGGATTGTGTCAAATGCACAGATCTGGGGAAGGATACAAAAACAAAATCTGCAACTTTGAAGGTCCCCAAGAACACAGTGGCCACCATTCTTAAATGGAAGAAGTTTGGAACCACCAAGACTCTTCCGAGACCTGGCCGCCCGGCCAAACTGAGCAATCGTGGGAGAAGGGCCTTGGTCAGGGAGGTGACCAAGAACCCAATGGTCACTCTGACGTAGAGATGGGGGAACCTTCCAGAAGGACAACCATCTTTGCAGCACTCCACCAATCAGGCATTTATGGTGGAGTTGCCAGACGGAAGCCACTCCTCAGTAAAAGGCACTTGACAGCCCGCTTGGAGTTTGCCAAAAGGCCCCGAAAGAACTCTCACACCATGAGAAACAAGATTCTCTGGTCTGACGAAACCAAGATTGAACTCTTTGGCCTGAATGCCAAGCATCACCTCTGGAGGAAACCTGGCACCATCCCTACGGTGAAGCATGGTGGTGGCAGACTAATAAGGATAGAGGGAAAGGTGAACGGAGTAAAGTACACAGAGATCTTTGATAAAAACCTGCTCCAGAGCGCTCAGGGCCGTTCTTACAGTGTACTCCTTGTACAGAAAGTCAGAACCGTAGGATAAATAAAGGGGGCATGTAAACGGACAATGAAATCTCTTACAATATTCTATGATTTGTATTTTGTATTTATTATGGATCCCGATTTGCTGCTGCCAAAGCAGCAGCTACTCTTCCTGGGGTCCAGAAAAATTAAGGCAGTTTATACAATTTGTTGTGTTGCTTCACAGTTCCTGCTGTTCCATAAGCTGTTTTTTTATCTATTTTTTAAAATCTACTTTTACTGCTTGCGTCAGTTATAGGCTACATGTGCACCACCAAGTTAGAACAGCAGTCACAATTAAGAGGTGAAAATATACCAAATTATTAGGGTGAGCCACATTGAACGCCGTTTGGGTCTTTGCGTGTCAAAAAAGATACACGTCATATAACACTATTTTATTATAGAATGTTGTGTGTGCTGAATTTGCACGTGCAAACCAAGCGCCACCACTACTATCAGTAGCACTGTCAAAGCTCTACAAAAACAAAGCTCCCAAAAAAGCACACACCGGCCACGAACGATGTGTTTACAATACCGTGTTGGTGAAAATAGACAAAATTAAGGCTACTAACAACTTACTACACAACACACTTAGTATTACTTTCTTAGCCACAGTATCTCCCTGGCATATTACATAATCTATGCAGCAGCATACAATACATTTTTGGACTCACCTTGTGAAGGGGGCGCGGCGGTCTTTTGTGGGCAAATTTTGTCATCAAACTTTGTTATCAAAGTCTGGCATTCTCTGGATTTATGGTGGGAACTCTGGGGGGGAAAAAAGCACACAGCCATTCTATTGAATAGCAGGCTAGTGGTTGCTTTGCAATGCTTGCAGTTAGCCACTGACTGTTGCATTTCTTTGCAATTTCCAACTTGTTGTGTAATGTTTATGTCCAATAGCCAATGAGCGTGGATACTTTTTATCTATAATTTATCTTCATTATTTCTCTTCATATGACAAGGACTAAAAATGATTTTCCAGTAGATTGTCGACTTGATTCATGATGATCACTGCTAGCTAAGACTTTGAAAGTAAGATGTTGACATGATCAGTCCAATCAAAGCTACTGTACATATAATGTGATTTGATCTAATTTTATCTGTGGCCAATGACATTGAGCCTTCTTGGAAAGGCACTTCCAAGAATAACTCTATGGCAGGACCCGAAGGGCTGAAATTTTGGGTGTTACCCTTACTAAGGACTTAAACTTGGCGATGACGTAGTGTCCCCATGAGTGACAGAACACCGAGCCAATCACAGTGCAACGCTTTCTTACTCAAGAAAAATAAAAAGAGAACATGTTTGTATGCGGCTTTATTATCTCAATGATATATATATATATTTTTACATTGTTTGCAAACTGATATGTAACATGTATTAATGCCAAAATAACATGCAAAACAGGCCCCCCCCCCCAAAAATATATATTTTTAAATGTTTATTTCACCTTTATGTAACCCGGGGTAGGCAAGTTGAGAACAAGTTCTCATTTACAACTGCGACCTGGCCAAGATAAAGCAAAGCATATATACACTAATGTTGAAAAGTTTGGGGTCACTTAGAAATGTCCTTGTTTTTGAAAGAAAAGCACATTTTTGGTCCATTAAAATAACATCAAATTGTGTGTAAACAGTGTAAACGGCTGATTTTGAATGGAATATCTACATAGGCGTACAGAGGCCCATTATCAGCAACCATCACTTCTGTGTTCCAATTACACGTTGTGTTAGCTAATCCAAGTTTATCATTTTAAAAGGCCTTTTGGAATTATGTTAGCACAGCTGAAAACTGTTGATCTGAATAAAGAAGTAATAAAACTGGCCTTATTTAGACTACATGAGTATCTGGAGCATCAGAATGGATCCCCATTAGCTGCTGCCAAAGCAAATGCCTGTGCTGTTTGTAACTACCCTGATAGGTTGACTGACAACTTTATCCAGGTTACAGGTCCAGGTTACAGGCACTGGTTACAGTTTTTTTCCTGAGTGGGCAGCTTGATGATAGCCAGTCAGTATTTAAATCACCCAGAAAATATACTTCTCTGTTGATATCACATGCATTATCAAACATTTCACACATTATCCAGATACTGACTGTTAGCACTCGTTGGTCTATAGCAGCTTCCCACAGGAATGGGCTTTAGGTGAGGCAGATGAACCTGTAGCCATATTACTTCAACAGTATTTAACATTAGATTGTCTCTAAGCTTTACAGGAATGTAGTTCTGAATATAGACCGCAACACTGCCTCCGTTGGCATTTCTGTCTGTTCGGTAGATGTTATAACCATGTATTTCTACCACTGTATCATCAAAGGTATAATCTAAGTGAGTTTCAGAGATTGTCAGAATATGAATGTCATCTGTTACAAGCAAGTTATTGACTTCGTGGACCTTGTTTCTTAGGCTACATATGTTAATATGGGCTATTTTTATCACTTTTATGGGTTGTTTGATTGTTTTCAATGCTTTACTGGAAAGGTTATCAGAGGTAGACTTAGTCATGTTATTTACATTGGAGCTGATAGTGCAGGGTGAGCTGCATAAAGTGGTCTTCCTACTATTGCTCACCGCCTCAGTGCTAACAGTGTAACTCTGGTTTATAGGCTCATGATTACTGTTTACAGTAGCTGTAGGAAAACAGATGTATTCGGTGCAATTAAATGACTTACATTGTGTTTGCCAATGCCCCTAAGATCATGTACATTTGATGCAGCATTATGACGACTCATTGTCAAAATGGTATGGATTAACTGAGCTGGTCTTGGATCATTTACCAGTCATTGTTTCAACGCCTTGAAATGCGTGGACAGAGTCCAGGAGCCAAGGTGATTTGGACTCATTCCTGTAGAGTATCTTCTATTTCCAGAAGGTGTCAAAGTTATCAATAAAAGTGACTCCAGCAGAGCTACAGTAGTCTTTTAGCCAGATGTGTAATGCCAGCAGTCTGCTGAATCTTTCACACCCGCAGCCCATCGATGGTACTGGACCTGAAATTATTGCCGTTTTTTTGGAGTTTTTTTATGCTAAAATCAGTTCTTTAAAATCCATTTTCAAATGTTCCCAAGCTAGCCCTACTGATGTCATTTGACCCCACATGGACTACGACAGTGTCAGCTCCCGGCATCTGTGGTAGAACAGTCGGAAGCAGCCTTGTTATGTCCTGTACTCGTGCTCCTGGGTAGCACAGGGTTTTTGGGGACCGAGATGTTTCTCACCATGGAGCTGCCTGTGATGACAGCTGGTGATGTTGAATGGGCTGGTCTCTCAGGCAGCCTCACGGTCTGGTGAGGCTGGGAGCTCAATTACTTAAATTACGGGCTCAAAATGGTCAGTCTATTCTTGCGCTGAATACAATAAGGTTAAACTTTTAATGTGAAATGCTTACTTACGAGCCCTTTCCCAACAATGCAGAGTTAAAAAGGAATACACAAATACAAAATGAGCTAATTTATAAAATGAAAGAGTAACAACAATACATAATAAAACAATAATGAGGCTATATTACAAGGAGTACTACCGGTCAATGTGCAGGGGTACGAGGTAGTTGAGGTGGTTGAGGCATGTAGATGTAGGTAGGGGTAAAAGTGACTAAACAGAGTTGCAGCAGCGTATGTGAAGAGTGTGAGTGTGTCTATGTGTGAGTGTGTGGCGCCAATTTGCATGTGTGTGTGTAAGCATATGTAGTGTGTGCATGTGTAAGCCCCAGCACCATGTGATTGCAGTCTGCATGTTAGTGCTCAGTTAGGTTAGTAGTATGTGAGGTGTCAACTGTCACCATCACCAGATTGGCATTAGGGCACAGTAAGACCAGTCACCTGACCTGACCACTGGGCCATATTACAGAGACCAGTCACCTGACCTGACCACTGGGCCATATTATAGAGACTAGTCACCTGACCTGACCACTGGGCCATATTACAGAGACCAGTCACCTGACCTGACCACTGGGCCATATTACAGAGACCAGTCACCTGACCTGACCACTAGGCCATATTACAGAGACCAGTCACCTGACTTGACCGCTGGGGCATATTACAGAGACCAGTCACCTGACCTGACCACTGGGCCATATTACAAAGACCAGTCACCTGACTTGACCGCTGGGGCATATTACAGAGACCAGTCACCTGACCTGACCACTGGGCCTTAGTAATCACACTACTAGTGACAGCTTTAGGAAGTGAGCTGCTGTGTGTGTACTTGTTTTCCTACCTTATTAGGACCCCAACAATTCACCGACTGTCCTGACAAATAAGGAAAACAAGACATTTTTGGAAACGTCAGGAATCTTTTCATGTCCTGAATTTGTTAAAATGCTATTTTAAGTTTAAGGGTTAGGTTTAGGGTTTTTGGGTTAGGGTTTTTGGGTTAGGGTTAAGGAGTAGTGTTAGGGGTTAGGACAGATAGGATTTTGAATGGTCAGAACATTTGACTCCCCCAAAAGAAATTTCACGAAAATAAAGCTGTGTGTGTGTCGGGTAAACACAGGGCTCGGTCAGACAGAGGTAGCAGGTTGTCACATTCCAAACACCAATCCCATTGACTCTCTGATCCTCAGGGAAACTGCCATTCTTTTCCCTTTTTCTCCTCCCTTTCTCTCCTTCCTGTCTCTCCTTCTTTTCACTTTTTCTCACTCCCTCTTAATTCTTTAAGCCGGAGACATTATACAGAGTTTCTTCAAGAGTTGGCAAACTGGCTTTCCTACCATCACCCTAATCTTCACCACATGCACACACTGCGCAACTTGTTTTTCTCTGTATCTGCTACCAACAGCCCCACCCTGTACCTTACAACTATCTGGGGATGAGAGGAAGGAGGGACGGAGAGAGAGGGTGAATGAAAAGTTATAGCGATAGAGGGAGGCTGTGAGACAGATAAAGAGATGAAACAGAGAGAGTGAGATTTATTTCCCTGTCTGGAACTATCCTCCAGACCCATCCATCACTGTCCCCCTCAAACTCTGTCTGCTAGGTGTCTATGCGAGACAACTACCCCTCTCCGGTACCTGCCTCTCGCTCTCTCTCTCTATCAATTACATTTTCTCTCTCTCTCTCTCTCTCTCTCTCTCTCTCTCTCTCTCTCTCTCTCTCTCTCTCTCTCTCTCTCGGGGCTCACTAAGGTAACTTCCATTCAGTCTTTATTTATACAAACCGTGGCTTCTACTGGAGAGTGAGCGAGGACAGGAGGGAAACTTAATCCGGCTATTGAAGTAGAGGAGGAACAGACGGGGTCTTTTTTTGCCCCTACCAAAATACCCTCCCTGTTTCACATACATCTCCTCCTACACACACAACCCACACAGTCTTCTGCCCAGCACCCCATAAACACCCCCAACGCTGCTGCCAGCACACACTCCTCTACTATGGAAATTCTAACATGAACTTGTATCCTCTGGAAACGTCATGTCTATGTAGCACTAACTATGATACAAAACTCTTCCATTAATTAAAGGGGTTCAGAATACTCAACTCACCATAATCCTCAATTTAGAGCTGGGCTGAAACAAAAGCATGCATATCGTGTAGCTATTCTCCTGAGACCAGTTTTTCAAAAGTTATCTATCTGGATTTCGCCTATCGGATAGGATTAAATGCATAGAAATAAAATGCATAGAACGGGAGTCCCCATTCCATTCAATGATTTGTCCGTTCTATTCATCTATTTTTATGTATGAAATCCTATCCGATAGGTGAAATCCAGATAAATACGTTTTGAAAAACTGAGCACCGGGGATGACCACCCCTGCCTCCTCCCCATCCTTAAGCCAAAGGGTTGTGCAGTCACCCCAAGGCTTGTTTTAGGGGCGAAGGCTTTTGTCTTGTTTTTGACCAGCGACAGCAGAACAAAACATTTGCACCCAAATAAAACCAGGTCGTCATGAATACAGATTTGATCACCATTCTTATCCCCCTCCTTTGACGCCACAGTTAAACCACTTAATGTCGATATTCTCTGGGTAGACAGAAATAGGCTGTGATGTTTCTGACGGCCAGTCAGCCAGTCAGACTCTTTCGGACCCACTGGGCCACGTCAGATGGAGGAACAAGTTATGCTAGAGGAAAGGGAGAGAGGGTGCCAGCCACCATGCAAGAACACTCGCGGGTAGAGAGAGAGACCAGCACTGTACACTCACACAGTGGTAGAGAGACCAGCACAGTACACACCCACAGGGGTAGAGAGACCAGCACAGTACACACCCACAGGGGTAGAGAGACCAGCACAGTACACATCCACAGTGGTAGAGAGACCAGCACAGTACACACACACAATGGTGGAGAGAGAGAGACCAGCACTGTACACACACACAAGTGGTAGAGAGACCAGCACAGCACACACACACAGTGGTAGAGAGATCAGCACAGTACACACACACACAGTGGTAGAGAGAGAGACCAGCACAGTACACACACACAGTGGAAGAGAGAGAGACCAGCACAGTACACACACACAGTGGTAGAGAGAGAGAGACCAGCACAGTACACATACACAGTGGTAGAGAGACCAGCACAGTACACACACACTCCACAGTTGAAGTCGGAAATGTACATACACTTAGGTTGGAGTCATTAAAACTCGTTTTTCAACCACTCCACAAATTTCTTGTTAACAAACTATTGTTTTGGCAAGTCGGTTACGACATCTACTTTGTGCATGACACAAGTCATATTTCCAACAATTGTTTACAGGCATTATTCACTGTATCACAATTTCAGTGGGTCAGAAGTTTACATACACTAAGTTGACTGTGCCTTTAAACAGCTTGGATAATTCCAGAAAATGATGTCATGGCTTTAGACGATGCCGATAGGCTAATTGACATCATTTGAGTCAATTGGCAGTGTAGCTGTGGATGTATTTCAATACCTATCTTCAAACTCAAACTGCCTCTTTGCTTGACATCATGGGGAAATCAAAAGAAATCAGCCAAGACCTCAGAAAAACAATTGTAGACCTCTACAAGTCTGGTTCATCCTTGGGAGCAATTTCCAAATGCCTGAAGTTACCACATTCTTCTTTACAAACAATAGTACGCAAGTATAAACACCATGGGACCACGCAGCCGTCATACCGCTCAGGAAGGAGATGCGTTCTGTCTCCTAGAGATGAACGTACTTTGGTCAAAAAGTGTAAATCAATCCCAGAACAACAGCAAAGGACCTTGTGAAGATGCTGGAGGAAACAGGTACAAAAGTATCTATATCCACAGTAAAATGAGTCCTATATCGACATAACCCGAAAGGCTGCTCAGCAAGGAAGAAGCCACTGCTCCAAAACCGCCATAAAAAAGCCAGACTACGGTTTGCAACTGCACATGGGGACAAAGATCGTACTTTTTGGAAAAATGTCCTCTGGTCTGATGAAACAAAAATATAACTGTTTGCCCTTAATGACCATCGTTATGTTTGGAGGAAACGGGGAGGCTTGCAAGCCGAAGAACACCATCCCAACTGTGAAGCACGGGGGTGGCAGCATCATGTTGTGGGGGTGCTTTGCTGCAGGAGGGACTAGTGCACCTCACAAAATGCAATACATCATGAGGAAGGAAATGTATGTGGATATATTGAAGCAACATCTCAAGACATTAGTCAGGAAGTTAAAGCTTGGTCGGAAATGGGTCTTCCAAATGGACAATGACCCCAAGCATACTTCCAAAGTTGTGACAAAATTGCTTAAGGACAACAAAGACAAGGTATTGGAGTGGCGATCACAAAGCCCTGACCTCAATCCCATAGAAACTTGTGGGCAAAACTGAAAAAGCATGTGTGACTCATTTACTGACTCATTTACACCAGCTCTGTCAGGAGGAATGGGCCAAAATTCACCCAACTTATTGTGGGAAGCTTGTGGAAGGCTACCGGAAACATTTGACCCAAGATAAACAATTTAAAGGCAATGCTACCAAATACTAATTGAGTGTATGTAAACTTCTGACCCACTGGGAATGTGATGAAAGAAATAAAAGCTGAAATAAATCATTCTCTCTACTATTATTCTGACATTTCACATTCTTAAAATAAAGTGGTGATCCTAACTGACCTAAGACAGGGAATTTTTACTAGGATTAAATGTGAACTGAGTTTACAGTGAGGGAAAAAAGTATTTGATCCCCTGCTGATTTTGTACATTTGCCCACTGACAAAGAAATGATCAGTCTATAATTTTAATGGTAGGTTTATTTTTAACAGTGAGAGACAGAATAACAAAAAAAAACAACAGAAAAAACGCATGTGAAAAATGTTATACATTTATTTGCATTTTAATTAGGGAAATAAGAATTTGACCCCTCTGCAAAACATGACTTAGTACTTGGTGGCAAAACCCTTGTTGGCAATCACAGAGGTCAGACGTTTCTTGTAGTTGGCCACCAGGTTTGCACACATCTCATGAGGGATTTTGTCCCACTCTTCTTTGCAGATCTTCTCCAAGTCATCAAGGTTTCGAGGCTGACGTTTGGCAACTCGAACCTTCAGCTCCCTCCACAGATTTTCTATGGGATTAAGTTCTGGAGACTGGCTAGGCCACTCCAGGACCTTAATGTGCTTCTTCTTGAGCCACTCCTTTGTTGCCTTGGCCGTGTGTTTCGGGTCATTGTCATGCTGGAATACTCATCCATGACCCATTTTCAATGCCCTGGCTGAGGGAAGGAGGTTCTCACCCAAGATTTGACGGTACATGTCCCTGTCGATCGTCCCTTTGATGCGGTGACGTTGTCCTGTCCCCTTAGCAAAAAAACACCCCCAAAGCATAATGTTTCCACCTCCATGTTTGACGGTGGGGATGGTGTTCTTGGGGTCATAGAAAGCATTCCTCCTCCTCCAAACACTGTGAGTTGAGTTGATGCCAAAGTGCTCCATTTTGGTCTCATCTGACCACAACACTTTCACCCAGTTGTCCTCTGAATCATTCAGATGTTCATTGGCAAACTTCAGACGGGCATGTATATATGCTTTCTTGAGCAGGGGGACCTTGCGGGCGCTGCGTAGTGTGTTACCAATTGTTTTCTTGGTGACTATAGTCCCAGCTGCCTTGAGATCATTGACAAGATCCTCCCGTGTAGTTCTGGGCTGATTCCTCACCGTTCTCATGATCATTGCAACTCCACGAGGTGAGATCTTGCATGGAGTCCCAGGCCGAGGGGAGATTGACAGTTCTTTTGTGTTTCTTCCATTTGTGAATAATCGCACCAACTGTTGTAACCTTCTCACCAAGCTGCTTGGCGATGGTCTTGTAGCCCATTCCAGCCTTGTGTGGGTCTACAATCTTGTCCCTGACATCCTTGGAGAGCTCTTTGGTCTTGGCCATGGTGGAGAGTTTGGAATCTGATTGATTGATTGCTTCTGTGGACAGGTGTCTTTTATACAGGTAACAAACTGAGATTAGGAGCACTCCCTTTAAGAGTGTAAGAATGCTGTTCATTGACTACAGCTCAGCATTTAATACCATAGTACCTTCCAAACTCGTCATTAAGCTCGAGACCCTGGGTCTCGACCCCGCCCTGTGCAACTGTGTCCTGGACTTTCTGACGGGCCGCCCCCAGGTGGTGTGGGAAAGAAACATCTCCACCCCGCTGATCCAACAGTAGTAGGCTTGATTACCAACAACGACGAGACAGCCTACACGGAGGAGGTGAGGGCCCTCGGAGTGTGGTGTCAGGAAAATAACCTCTCACTCAACGCCAACAAAACAAAACAAAGGAGATGACCATGGACTTCAGGAAACAGCAGATGGAGCACCCCCCCCCATCCACATCGACGGGACAGTAGTGGAGGAGGTGGAAAGTTTTAAGTTCCTCGGCGTACACATCACGGACAGGCTGAAATGGTCCACCCACACAGACAACATGGTGAAGAAGGCGCAACAGTGCCTCTTCAACCTCAGGAGGCAGAAGAAATTTGGCTTGTCACCTAAAACACTCACAAACTTTTACAGATGCACAATCGAGAGCATCATGTCGAGCTGTATCACAGCCTGGTACGGCAACTGCTCCGCCCACAACCGTAAGGCTCTCCAGAGGGTAGTGCGGTCTGCACAACGCATCACCGGGGGAAAACTACCTGCCCTCCAGGACACCTACAGCACCCAATGCAGTACAGGTGCATCAAAGCTGGGACCGAGAGACTGAAAAACAGATTCTATCTCAAGGCCATCACTGGTAAACAGCCATCTCTAACAGTGGCTGCTGCCAACATACAGACTCAAATCTCTGGCCACTTTAATAAATGTATTTAATAAAAGGTGTCACTAGTCACTTTAAATAACGGCACTTTAATAATGTCTACATATCCTACACTACTTATCTCATATGTATATACTGTATTCTATACCATCTACTGTATATTGCCTATGCCGCATGGCCATCGCTCATCCATTTATTTTAATGTATATATTCTTATTCATTGCTTTACAATTGTGTGTGTGTATAAGGTGTTGTGATATTACTGCACTGTCGGAACTAGAAGCACAAGTATTTCGCTACATTATCTTTAACATCTGCTCCCATCCAGGACCAGCACAGTACACACACACAGTGGTAGAGAGACCAGCACAGTACACACAGTGGTAGAGAGACCAGCACAGTACGCTCACACAGACAGTGGTAGAGAGAGAGACCAACACAGTACACACACAGTGGTAAAGAGAGAGAGACCAGCACAGTACATACACACAGGGGTAGAGAGAGAGACCAGCACAGTACACACACACACAGTGGTAGAGAGAGAGACCAGCATTGTACACACACAGTGGTAGAGAGAGAGAGACCAGCACAGTACACACACACACAGTGGTAGAGAGAGCGAGACCAACACAGTATACATACACAGTGGTAGAGAGAGAGACCAGCACAGTACACACACAGTGGTAGAGAGAGAGACCAGCACAGTATACACACACAGTGGTATAGAGAGAGAGACCACCACAGTAGACACACACACAGTGGTAGAGAGAGAGACCAGCATTGTACACACACACACAGTGGTTGAGAGAGAGACCAGCACAGTAGACAGACATAGTGGTAGAGAGAGAGACCACCACAGTACACACACACAGTGGTAGAGAGAAACTGGACACATGCACACACACAGCAGGAGATGGCATGAGAGAACACTCTTGCAGAAACAGGCCTGTAACACAGTCATGCAGAAAGAGAGCTGTGTTGTGTTTCCCCATGCTTCTGTAAGGACATGGCACTCAATAGGAACGTAGAGAGAGTGTGTGTGCGTGGTGGGGGATATCACAAGAAGGCCTCTGATTGGTAGTTTTAAAGTGAGGTGCTCCCGTTCAGCCGTTCTGATAGGTAGAGCAGGACAGTACCAGATGAACACTGAGACATAGAAATGGTCATACACACACTCACGCACAAACATACACTCATGCTCTTGCACACACACACACACACACACACACACACACACACACACACACACACACACACACACACACACACACACACACACACACTATCTAGGGGTGTCCATTTGTGGTGCCAACATGCTCACCTGTGAGCTTTGGCCCGTAAACCCAAGCTCACACGCTCTACCACTCTTTCTCACACTGGCATTTATGCATGACCAAGATCTCACCATATTACGTTTTATTGTATTTTACCAGGTAAGTTGACTGAGAACACATTCTCATTTACAGCAGCGACCTGGGTAAAAGTTACAGGGGAGAGGAAAGAGGATGAATGAGCCAATTGGCAGCTGGGGATGATTAGGTGGCCTTGATGGTATAAGGGCGGTTTAACGTCCCCCTACACAGGGCAATGTCCCAAAACACTGACCTTAGGCATTGGGATATTCTTTTTAGACCATAGGAAAGAGTACCTCTTACTGGCCCTCCATCACCACTTCCAGCAGCATCTTGTCTCCCATCCAGGACCAACCCTGCTTAGCTTCAGAGGAAATCCAGCAGTGGGATGCAGGGTGGTATTCTGCTGGCCTATTGACTGTGTGCGTGTGCTCAGTTATTTGAGGTTGTTGTGATGGTGTGTGTTAGGGTGTACTGTTACGGTCTTAAAAACATGGGATCTCATGCGTCGCTGCACCCATTTGCGGGTAGAACATCTTTTCTTGTGCACAGATCTGGAACGCATCAATCGAGAATGATCAAAACAGATTCCAAACAGGGCAGGGAGGCCAACACACACACAGAGAGAGTGGGGTGGGCCGTGCTCTAAGTGCATTGTTTTATTCCTCTGCATTTGTCTCAATTCATTACCGTCACATAATGCGCTGTTCATCGCTTCAAAATACACTCGCCTGAATAACCATCTTCCTTTAGGCAACAATAAAAGGACACTCTAAAATGTGCAGTTTTGTCACAAAACACAATGCCACAGATGTCTCAAGTTTTGAAGGAGCATGTAATTGACATGCTGACTGCAGGAATGTCCACCAGAGCTGTTTCTAGAGTATTGAATGTTTATTTCTCTACCATAAGCCTCTTCCAACGTCGTTTTAGAAAATTTGGCAGTACGTCCAACCGGCCTCACAACTATAGATCACATCTAACCACGCCAGCCCAGGACTTCCACATCCATTTTCTTTACCTGCAGGATCTTCTGTCAGGGGGGGGGGCTACCCACTGCCAAGTGGGTAGGCCTATGCCCTCCCAGGTCCACCCATGGCTGCACGCCTACCCAGTCGTGATTTTTGTGTTCAGTATATTCGGTTAATTATTGAACTAACTATTTAGCAATCTTATGGCTTGGGGGTAGAAGCTGTTCAGGGTGCTGTTGGTTCCAGCATCGGTACCGCTTGCGTTGCGGTAGCAGAGAGAACAGTCAATGACTTGGGTGGCTGGAGTCTTTGACAATTTTTAGGGCCTTCGTCTGATACCGCCTGGTATGGAGGTCCTGGATGGCAGGGAGCTCAGCCCCAGTGATGGACTGGGCCGTATGCACTACCCTCTGTAGCGCCTTACGGTCGGATGCCAAGCAGTTGCCCTACCAAGCGGTGATGCAGCCAGTCAAGATGCTCTCAATGGTGCAGCTGTAGAACTTTTTTGAGGATCTGAGGGTCATGATAGGTCCTTAGTGATAGGCTTGGTTGGTATTCAGATTGTCAAACCTTCATACCGACCATGTGCATACTGGGATATTCGGTAATACTGCCACTGAACACAAAGGGGGCTGTTTTCAAACCTCACTGATACTCTGTAATCCAAAGGTTAGCAATGCTAACAAGTACATGTAAAATCCCATAGAGAATATGCTAACGAGCGCATTGCAAAGATTTTTACAGTTTCCGACCTAAAGAATACAAGTAATTTAAAAAAATACTCCAGTTTGCTGCACGCACAAAACAAATATTAGCCAGCAAGGCTCTTGATCCAGGAGGGGATTCTCTGCTGTTACCAAGCAAATGCTTGATTTTGGAAGAAGCTAACCTCTTAGCTATATAGCTAACTAGTTACTAAATTATCAAACCAAATGCAAAACTGCTGAGGATTTAGCAGATTTTATGCAGTTAACTTAATAGTTATAAGATATCTAGCAGGCAAACATTTAGTTGTAAATTGCATTGTAATTAATGCACCTGGCCCATGCTGCACAACAGTGAGTGACTCACAAGTGAGTGGCTCTCATTATTCATAATAATGTGACAGGTGAAATGAAGAACGCAATGTTCTTTATCTCCTAACGTATTGCACAAGTTGACTGCAGGTATTTACTTAAAAAGTAGCTACGAATATTAAAATGTATTAAAAAACTTCAAAGAAATTGTTTATTTTTCCAAATACCCGGGTATACGGTATATACCCTCTCCACTACAGTCCCGTCGATGCGAATGGGGGTGTACTCGGCCCTCCGTTTCCTGTAGTCTACGATCAGCTACTTTATCTTGCTAACGTTGAGGGAGTGATTGTTGTCCTGGCACGACACTGCCAGGTCTCTGACCTCCCTATAGGCTGTCTCATCGTTGTCGGTGAACAGGCCTACCACCGTCGTGTTGTCAGCAAACTTAATGATGGTGTTGAAGTCGTGCGCAGTCGTTGGTGAATAGGGAGTTCAGGAGGGAACTAAGCATCGTTGTCAATGAACAGGCCTACCACCGTTGTGTTGTCATCAAACTAAATGATGGTTTTGGAGTCGTGTGCAGTTGTTGGTGAATAGGGAGTACAGGAGGGGACTAAACACGCACCACTGAGGGGTCCCCCTGTTCAGGGCCAGTGTGGCGGATGTGTTGTAGCCTACCCTCACCATCTGGGGGCAACCCGTCAGGGAGTCCAGGATTCAGTTGTAGAGGGAGGTGTTCAGTCCCAGCGTCCTTAGCTTAGTGGTGAGCTTGGAGGGCACTATGGTGTTGAACACTGAGCTGTAGTCAATGAATAGCATTCTCACGTTGGTGTTCCTTTTGTCCAAGTGGAAAAGGGCAGTGTGGAGTGCAATAGAGATTGCGTCATCTGTGGATCTTTTGGGGCGGTATGCGAATTGGAGTCATTTAGGCAGGTTACCTTGGTATTCTTAGGCACAGGGACAATGATGGTCTGCTTGAATCATGTAGGTGTTACAGACTGGGTTTGGGAGAGGTTGAAAATGTCAGTGAAGGCACTTGCCAGCTGGAGACACACACTCACAGTATACACACGCCTGCTACTATTGTACAAGTTCTGTTGAAGTCTGAAGTTTACATACACCTTAGCCAAATAGATTTAAACTCAGTTTTTCACAATTCCTGACATTTAATACATGTAAACATTCCCTGTCTTAGGTCAGTTAGGATCACCACTTTATTTTAAGAATGTGAAATAATAGTAGAGATAATTATTTATTTCAGCTTTTAAATCTTTCATCACATTCCCAGTGGGTCAGAAGTTTACATACACTCAATTAGTATTTGGTAGCATTGCCTTTAAATTGTTTAAGTTGGGTCTTCGGGTAGTCTTCCACAAGCTTCCCACAAAAAGTTGGGTGAATTTTGGGCCATTCCTCCTGACAGAGCTGGTGTGACTGAGTCAGGTTTGTAGGCCTCCTTGCACGCACACGCTTTTTCAGTTCTGCCCACACATTTCCTATAGGATTGAGGTCAGGGCTTTGTGATGGCCACTCCAATTCCTTGACTTTGTTGTCCTTAAGCCATTTTGCCACAACTTTGGAAGTATGCTTGGGGTCATTGTCCATTTGGAAGACCCATTTGCGACCAAGCTTCAATTTCCTGACTGATGTCTTGAGATGTTGCTTCAATATATCCACATAAATTTCCTCCTCATGATGCCAGCAATTTTGTGCACCAGTCCCTCATCCAGCAAAGCACCCCCACAACGTGATGGTGCCACCCCCATGCTTCACGGTTGGGATGGTGTTCTTCGGCTTGCAAGCCTTCCCCTTTTTCCTCCAAACATAACAATGGTCTCTATGGCCAAACAGTTATATTTTTGTTTCATCAGACCAGAGGACATTTTTCCAAAATGTACGATCTTTGTCCCCATGTGCAGTTGCAAACCGTAGTCTGGCTTTTTTATGGCGGTTTTGGAGCAGTGGCTTCTTGCTTGCTGAGTGGCCTTTCAGGTTATGTTGATATAGGACTCGTTTTACTGTGGATATAGATACTTTTGTATCCGTTTCCTCCAGCATCTTCACATGGTCCTTTGCTGTTGTTCTGGGATTGATTTGCACTTTTCGCACCAAAGCACGTAAATCTCTAGGAGACAGAACGCGTCTCCTTCCTGAGCGGTATGACGGCTGAGTGGTCCCATGATGTTTATACTTGCGTACTATTGTTTGTACAGATGAACGTGGTACCGTCAGGCATTTGGAAATTGCTCCTAAGGATGAACCAGACTTGTGAAGGTCTACAATTTTTTTTCTGAGGTCTTTCCCCATATGTCAAGCAAAGAGGCACTGAGTTTTAAGGTAGGCCTTGAAATACATCCACAGGTACACCACCAATGGACTCAAATTATGTCAATTGCCTATCAGAAGCTTCTAAAGCCATGACATCATTTTCTGGAATTATCCAAGCTGTTTAAAGGCACAGTCAACTTAGTGTATGTAACGTCTGACCCACTGGAATTGTGATACAGTGAGTTATAAGTGAAATAATCTATCTGTAAACAATTGTTGGAAAAATGACTTGTGTCATGCACAAAGTAGATGTCCTAACCGACTTGCCAAAACTACAGTTTGTTAACAAGAAATTTGTGGAGTGGTTGAAAAACGAGTTTTATTTGACTCCAACCTAAGTGTATGTAAACTTCCGACTTCAACTGTAGATGGACACACAGAGGTTGTTTTGACTGGCCCTCTGTGTATCTGTGTTGGTATTAGATGTATGAACTGTTCATATGAGGTGACATTTAGACAGTGTAAAGCCCTCACACTGGTCGTCTGTCTGCTAGCCAAACACAGGGAAATCCTGTCTCTTTCTGTCTGCCTCTGTCTCTCACGATTCTATTTCTCTGATGGGGATTATATCTACTGTAGATGGTGTGTGTGTGTGTGCGTGCGTGCGTGGGTGCGATTTCTGTTAGCACTTACATGCCTAAGAAAGAGCACTAATCCTTTTTCACAACAGTAAAGTGATAGACAGGGCAAATTAGTGGGATTGTGTGTGTGTTTTGACACAAGGGCTCAGTACACAGATTGCTAGGGCTTGTAGAGAAAATGCATGCAGACAAAAGCACTGATGTAGCCAATAGCTGGCTACCCTGCAGCTAGAGCAGGGATGGGTTCTCTCCGTCTTTCTAACCCTGAAGTATCTGCTGTTTCTTCTTCTTCAAACCAGCATCTGATTTAGATCTGGGAAACCAGGTGTGTTTACCAGTAGAGCAGACACTCGGGCCCCAAAAGACCAGAGTTTCCATTCCTGCTCAATAGCATAAAGGTTTATCTCTTTGCTCTCTGTGGGTGATGTGATGTTGTGGCTGGCCAAAGGCGTGATATTCACTGTGTGTCCTGACTGTTCTCTGATGTGAGGGCTGCCTGTGAATATTTCATAGCCTGGCCTAAATATTTATGGTGCTTCTGACGACAACTTTCAGTCTCTCTCTATCCCCCTCTCTCTATCCCCCTCCCACCTTTCTATATCCCCCTCTCTACCCCCTCTCTATCCCCCTCTCTCTATCCCCTTCTCTCCCCTCTCTATATCCCCTCTCTCTATCCCCCTCTCTCTATCCCCCTTCTCTCCCTCCCACCCTTCTCTAACCCCCTCTCTCTGTCCCTCTCTCTATCCCCTTCTCTTCCTCTCTATCTCCCTCTCTCCCTCCCCCACTCTCTATCCCTTTCTATATCCCCCTCTCTCTATACCCCTCTCTCCCTCCCTCTCTCCATCCCCCTCTCTCCCTCTCTCTATCCCCTTCCACGTCTCTCTATCCCCTCTCTCTATCCCCTCCCACCTCTCTCTATCCCCCTTCTATCCCTCTCTATATCCCCCTTTCTCTATCCCCTCTCTCTATCCCCTTCTCTCCCTCCCACCCTCTCTATCCCCTCTCTCTGTCCCTCTCTCTATCCCCTTCTCTTCCTCTCTATCTCCCTCTCTCCCTCCCCCACTCTCTATCCCTTTCTATATCCCCTCTCTCTATCCCTCCCACGTCTCTCTATCCCCCTCTCTCTATCCCCCTCCCACCTTTCTATATCCCCCTCTCTCTCTCCCTCCCACCTCTCTATCCCCTCTCTCTATCCCCTTCTCTCCCTCTCTATATCCCCCTCTCTCTATCCCTCTCTCCCTCCCCACTCTCTATCCCTTTCTATATCCCCTCTCTCTCTATACCCTCTCTCCCTCTCTCTATCCCCCTCTCTCCTCTCTCTATCCCCTCCCACCTTTCTATATCCCCCTCCCACGTCTCTCTATCCCCCTCTCTCTATCCCCTTCTCTCCCTCCCACCCATCTCTATCCCCTCTCTCTATCCCCTTCTCTCCCTCCCACCCATCTCTATCCCCCTCTCTCTGTCCTCTCTCCCTCTCTCTATCCCTCTCTCCCTCCCCCCACTCTCTATCCCTCTCTCTATCCCCTCTCTCTATCCCTCTGTCCCTCCCCTCTCTCTATCCCCCTCTCTCTCCTCTCTATATCCCCTCTCTCTATCCCTCTCTCCCTCCCCTCTCTATATCCCCTCTCTCTCCTCTCTATATCCCCCCTCTCCCTCTCTCTATCTCCCTCTCTCTATCCCTCTGTCCCTCCCCTCTCTCTATCCCCTTCTCTCCCTCTCTATATCACCCACTCTCTATTCCTCTCTCCCTCCCCCTCTCTCTATCCCCTTCTCTGCCTCTCTATATCCCCCTCTCTCCCTCTCTATATCCCCCTCTCTCTATCTCCCTCTCTCTATCGCCCTCTCTCTATCTCTTTCCTCTCTCTATCCCCTCTCTCTATCCCCCTCTCTCTATCCCTCTCTATATCCCCCTCTCTCTATCCCCCTCTCTCCCTCCCCTCTCTCTATCCTCCTTCCACCTCTCTCTATCTATCCCCCTCTCTCCCTCTCTATACCCCCCTCTCCCTATCCCTTCTCTCTATTCTTCTCTCTATCCCTCTCTCTGTCCTCATCTCTCCCTCTCTATATCCCACTCTATCCCCCTCTCTCTAACTCCCTCTATATATCTCTCCCTCTCTCTACCCCTATCTCTACCCCCTCTTTCTATTCCCTCTCTCTCTACCCCCTCTCTCTCTATTCCCTTCTCTCTCTCTCCCTCCCACCTCTCCCACATTGTTTCCCTCCCTCTCTCATTTCCTCCCTCAGCCCTTCCACCCCATGGTGAACATGCAGTGTTCGGAGGACCTGAGGATGTTCCTGTGTGCCCTTTACGCTCCAGTCTGTATAGAGTATGGCCGGGTTTCCATGCCCTGCCGAGCCCTGTGCCACCGCACCAAGAGAGACTGCCACAAACTCATGGAGATGTTTGGGGTGGCCTGGCCAGACGAGATAGAGTGTAGCAGGTATGTATGGGACTGTCCCTGGGTTGGCTTTACACAACAACCTGAGTCTACTTTAACCTGAACTTAGCCTGAGCTTACTTTAACCTGAACTTACTCTGAGCCTACTTTAACCTGAATTTACTCTTAAATTGTTGGAGAAATCTTAAACTGTCCATAGCCCAGTATCACCATCATCACAACCCTAATCTGATCTCCATGTAGAGCCTAAACCTTGAACCCTGTGTCACAACTTCAGCCGGAAGTCGGTCCCTGTTCGGGCGGTGTTCGGCGTTCGTCGTCACCGGTTTTCTAACCATCACCGATTCCTTCCTGTGTGTCTATTGGTTTTGGTTTTGATTGTTCACACCTGTTTTGTATTTCTCCCAATCACGCCCCTGTTATAATTTCCTCCTTTTCCCGTCTTCCCTTGTGCGTGATTGTTTTGTCTATTGACAGAGTAGGTTGCTACCGTTTTACTTCGTGCTCTGTGTAGGGTATTTGATTTTGTATTTTCGGTACTCCGGTTTGTTGCAATCATACCCGTGTTTATTTTGGGGTTTTGGTTTGTAATAAGTATTGCTCTGCATGTGTGCCTGTATGTTCTCTGGCGACTACATTAAAGAATACTCATAATTTGGCATATCTCCTGCGCCTGACTCCTTCCACACACCCCGGACAACTTACACCCTGACTGGTTCTCAACTCAAACATCACAATCCCTCTTACAACCTAAACTCAACCTTAACTCTTTTTATAATCTCTCTCTCTCTCCCCCTCCTCCCCCCAGGTTCCCAGACTGTGACGAGCCCTACCCCCGTGCGGTGGACCTCCAGACCAGCGCGGATCCCACCGATATCTCTCCCATGTCTGTCCAGAGAGACTTCGGTTTCTGGTGCCCCCTCGAGCTCAAAATGGAACCCGACCTGGGCTACTCGTTTCTGGGCGTGAGGGAGTGCTCACCCCCCTGCCCCAACATGTACTTCCAGAGCCCGGAGCTCACCTTCGCCCGCTACTTCATCGGTGTGGTGTCCATCGTCTGTCTCTCGGCGACACTCTTCACCTTCCTCACCTTCCTCATCGACGTCAAGAGGTTCCGCTACCCGGAGCGGCCAATCATCTTCTACGCCACGTGCTACATGATGGTGTCGCTTGTGTTCTTCCTGGGCTTCCTATTGGAGGACAGGGTGGCTTGCAACGCGGCAAGCCCCGCCCAGTACCGGGCAGCCACCATCACACAGGGCTCCCACAACAAGGTGAGCCATCCCCGTCCGTTGTCTTAGTGATTTATTGAGTAGCTGCTATACTCTGTGACATTCAGGGCCACTACTGTATATCAAAGAAGGTAGCAATGATAGGATGTAAAGTGTGAGATATTTTCAATGTTCCCCCCTCCAGGCGTGCACGCTGCTGTTCATGGTGCTCTACTTCTTCACTATGTCGGGCAGCGTGTGGTGGGTAATCCTCACCATCACCTGGTTCCTGGCGGCCGTGCCCAAGTGGGGCAGCGAGGCCATCGAGAAGAAGGCCCTTCTCTTTCACGCCTGTGCCTGGGGCCTGCCCGGCTGCCTCACTGTGGCCCTGCTGGCCCTCAACAAGATCGAGGGCGACGGTGTGAGTGGCGTGTGCTTCGTGGGCCTCTACGACGTCACGGCACTGCGCTGGTTCCTGCTGGCGCCGCTCTGCCTCAACGTGGTGGTGAGTGTTTAATGCTCTAGAAAGGAGAGTTGTTCATTCTAAAGGCTTTTACACCTCTGTCTAAATACAGCATATTAATTATCCATCTTGCATTGGGTCGTTTTTCCCAACTCAGACCAACTGTCCGTGACTGATTTTACATCTGCACCAACTACGATGGAGAATGTCTAGCGGCGAACAACTGAGATTACACAAGGGGCAGATTCTTTCAACAAACGTCCCATAGACGGTTGGGTTGGCTGTTGGATAGATGTGTAGAAGCCTTTATAATCTGACCTATGCATCACTAACATACATGTGATGGCCCCTTGAATCAATACATTATCAATATTTGAAGATGGACCCTTAAATCAATACATCATCAATATCTGAAGATGGTCCCCTTGAATGAATACATTATCAATATCGGAAGATGGTCCCCTTGAATGAATCAATTATCAATATCTGAAGATGGTCCCCTTGAATCAATACATAATCAATATCTGAAGATTTCCCCTTGCTCTCTAGTCTAGTCTAATCCCTATATATCTGCCTCTAGGTGGGTGTATCTCTGCTTCTGACGGGGATCGTGGCTCTGAACCGTGTGCGTATGGAGATCCCTCTGGAGAAGGAGAACCAGGACAAGCTTGTGAAGTTTATGATCCGTATCGGGGTGTTCTCTGTGCTTTACCTGGTGCCCCTGCTTACGGTCATCTCCTGCTACCTGTATGAACACAGCTACAGGACTGTCTGGGAGATCACCTGGGTCCAGGAGCGCTGCAGAGACTACCACATACCCTGTCCCTTCCAGGTAGGTGTACAGTTCCTTCAGAAAGTATTCATACCCCTGGACTTATTCCACATTTTGTTGTGTTACAGCTTAAATTCAAAATGGATTAAATATGTTTTTTTCTCACCCATCTATACACAATACTCCATAATGACAAAGCGAAAACATGTTTTTAGAAATGTTAGCACATTTATTGAAAATTAAATACAGAAATATCAAATTTACATAAGTATCCACATCCCTGAGTCAATACTTTGCACCAATTATTTTGTAAATTGTTATTTAACTAGGCAAGTCAGTTAAGAACAAATTCTTATTTACAATAACGGCCTACCCAGGGAACAGTGGGTTAACTGCCTTTGATTTTTACTTTGTAAGCGGTGGGTTCGATCCAGCAACCTTTTGGTTACTGGCCCAACGCTCTAACCACTAGGCTACCTGCCGGCCCTGATTACAGCTGTGAGTCTTCCTAGGTAAGTCTCTAAGAGCTTTCTACACCTGGATTGTGCAACATTTGCCCATTATTCTTTACAGAATTCTTCAAGGTCTGTCAAATTGGTTGTTGATCGTTGCTAGACAGCCTTTTTCAGGTCTTGCCATAGATTTAGTAGATTTAAGTTAAAACTGTAACTCGGACACTCAGGAACATTCACTGTCTTCTTGGTAAGCAACTCCAGTGTAGATTTGGCCTTGTGTTTTAGATTATTGTCCTGGTGAAAAGTGAATTAATCTTTCAGCGTCTGTTGTAAATCAGACTAAACAGGGTTTTTCTTCTAGGATTTGTCCTGTGCTTAGTACCATTCTGTTTCTTTTTTATCCTGAAAAACTTCCCAGTACTTAACGATTACAAGCATACCCATAACATGATGCAACCACCACTATGCTTGAATATACAGAGTGGTACTCCGTAATGTGTTGAATTGGATTTGCCCCAAACATAACACTCAGGAAAAAAAGTTAATTGCCTTGCCACATTTCTTTTAGCAATATTGCTTTTGTGCCTTGTTGCAAACAGGATGCATGTTTTGGAATATTTTTATTCTGTACAGGCTTCCTTCTTTTCACTCTGTCAATTAGTTTAGTATTGTGGAGTAACTGCAATGTTGTTGGTCCATCCTCAATTTTCTCCTATCACAGCCATTAAACTCTAAACCATTGGTCTCATGGTGAAATCCCTGAACAGTGTCCTTCCTCTCCGGCAACTGAGTTAGGAGAGACGCATGTATCTTTTTAGTGACTGGGTTTATTGATAAACCATCCAAAGTGTAATTAATAACCATGCTCAAAGGGATATTCCATGTCTGCTTTTTAAATGATGACTTCCGGCGCCGACAGAGATGGCCGCCTCGCTTCACATTCTCAAGGACAAGCATTTCTCTACACTCGCATTAACATCTGCTAACCATGTGTATGTGACAAATAAAATTTGATTTGATTTAATGTGGTACCCATTTACCAATAGGTGCCCTTCTTTGCGAGGCACTGGAAACCTCCCTGGTCTTTGTAGTTGAGTCAGTGTTTGAAATTCACTGCTCGACTGAGGGACCTTACAGATAATTGTATGTTTGGGGTACAGCGATGAGGTATCATCAAAAATCATGTTAAATACTATTATTGCTGACAGAGTGAGTCCATGCAATTTATTATGTGCCTTGTTAAGCAAATTTTTACTCCTTAATTTATTTAGGCTTGTCATAACAAAGGAGTTGAAGTGCATTCGGAAAGTATTCAGACCCCTTCACTTTTTCCACATTTTGTTACGTTACAGCCACATTTTGTTACGTTACAGCCACATTTTGTTACGTTACAGCCACATTTTGTTACGTTACAGCCACATTTTGTTACGTTACAGCCTCATTTTTGCAAATGTGTAAAAAAAAAAAAAAAAAAACTTAAATATCAAATTTACATATGTATTCAGACCCTTTACTCAGTACTTTATTGTAGCACCTTTGGCAGTGATTATAACCTCAAGTCTTCTTGGGTATGACACTACAAGCTTGGCACACCTGTATTTCGGGAGTTTCTCCAATTATTTTCTGCAGATCCTCTCAAGATCTGTCAGGTTGGATGGGAAGCGTCGCTGCTCAGCTATTTTCAGTTCTCTCCAGAGATGTCTGATCGGGTTCAAGTCTGGGCTGTGAATGGGCCACTCAAGGACATTCAGAGACTTGTCCCGAAACCACTGGCTGTGTGCTTAGGATCGTTGTCCTGTTGGAAGGTGAACCTTCGCCCCAGTCTGAGGTCCTGAGCGCTCTGGAGCAGGTTTTCATCAAGGATATCTCTGTACTTTGATCCGTTCATCTTTCCCTCGATCCTGACTAGTCTCCCAGTCCCTGCTGCTGAAAAACATCCCCACAGCATGCTGCCGTCTCCATGCTTCACCGTAGGGATGGTGCCAGGTGATGAGCAGTGCCTGGTTTCCTCCAGATGTGACGCTTGGCACTCAGGCCAAAAAGTGAATCTTGGTTTCATCAGACCAGAGAATTTTGTTTCTCATGGTCTGAGAGTCCTTTAGGTGCCTTTTGGAAAACTCCAAGCGGGCTGTCGTGTCTTTTACTGAGGAGTGGCTTCTGTCTGGCCACTCTACCATAAAGGCCTGATTGGTGGAGTGCTGCAGAGATGGTTGTCCTTCTGGAAGCTTCTCCCATCTCCACAGAGGAACTCTGGAGCTCTGTCAGAGTGACCATCGGTTTCTTGGTCACCTCCCTGACCAAGGCCCTTTTCCCACGGTTGCTCAGTTTGGCCGGGCAGCCAGCTCTAGGAAGAGTCTTGGTGGTTCCAAAATTCTTCCATTTAAAAATGATGGAGGCCGCTGTGTTTTTGGGGACCTTCAATGCTGCAGAAATGTTTTGGTATCTTTCCCCAGATCTGCGCCTCGACACAATCCTGTCACAAGGCTCTACGGACAGTTCCTTAAACCTCATGGCTTGGTTTTTGCTCTAACTGTGGGACGTTATAAAGACAGGTGTGTGCCTTTCCAAACCATGTCCAATCAATTGAATTTACCCCAGGTGGACTCCAATCAAGTTGAAAAAACATCTCAAGGATGATCAACCGGATGCGCCTGAGCTCAGTTTCGAGTCTCATAGCAAAGGGTCTGAATAATAATGTAAATACTTCTAACATTTCTAAAACCTGTTTTCGCTTTGTCATTATGGGGTATTTTGTGTAGATTAATGATGATTTTTATTCATTTAATCAATTTTAGAATAAGGCTTTAACTTAACAAAATGTGGAAAAAGTGAAGGGGTCTGAATACTTTCCCAAATGCACAGTATTGACTCAAGACATTTTACCTTTTCATTTCTATATAACAATTTCTAAAAACATAATTCCACTTTGACATGATGGGGTATTGTGCATGGGCCAGTCATGAAAAATCTCAATATAATACATTTTAAACAGGCAGTAACACAACAAAATTTGGAAAAGGTAAATGGGTGTGAATACATACTGAAGGCACTGTAAGTTTAGAGGTCTCTTTCTCTCTCGCTCTCTGTCTCTCTCTGTCTCTTTTTCTCTCTTTCTATCTCTCTCTCTGTGTGCTAGTTTACTGCTCCTATTACCAGTCCCTCTCTAGTTAGTTTTCTGTAACCCACACATTGTAACGTTACTCTGCCCAACCCAACTGCACGGTATTAAGTTTCCTCCTCTCTGTGGAGGCTTTGTAGTGCTCCCTCTTAATTATTAAGCACCTGCTGTGTGTGTGTGTGGGTGTGTGTGTGTGTGGGAAGCAAGGTGTTGTAGCGAACGAGCACACATAGAAAGATGCAAGCAAGGTGCAGCAGTAGCACACATTGAACAGGAATAAATAGAACAGGTTTGGAACCTCATGGATACACTCTCAATGGCTGCCTGGTATTGTGATGCAATCATTTCCATGGTAGTGTAGAATGTTCATTCAAATGATGTTAACTTATGTGGCTCATGTGATGTCAGTGGATTGGAATCAACAAACCACAGCACATATTGTACTTCCTGATTTGACTTCCTGCTTTGCTCCTAGGTTGAAGATGGGAAGGTCAAGACAACGTAATAATTCCATGCGGAAGCGTTCGAAAATAAACTAGTTCAGGGACCAGTGCTGTTGCTGGATTCTACAGGATTAGCCTTGAAAATGTGACCAGCGGTCGGGAAATCCAGTAATAGCGTGGCTGTAGATTCCTCCATTTTTTTATGAATAGAATGACAGTTATAATATGTGTACTGCTACCATTCACTCCCAGTCATTCCGAATACAGAAGCTGGTCCCTTGTTGAATAGTGGCGCAAAGAGTTCTGGCAGGGTTCCCCAGCTGGCGGCCCAGCTGTCGGCCCAACTGGCGGCCCAACTGGCGGCCCAACTTGTGGTTTTATTTATTTAGAAAAGTTGAGAAGGATGGACTTCACAGGAGGTTGGTGGCAACTTCACTTGGGAGGATGGGCTCATGGTAACGGCTGGCGGAGTAATTGGAATGGTATCAAATACATCAAACACTTGGTTTCCATATGTTTGATGCCATTCCATTCACTCTGTTCCAGCCATTATTATGAGCCATCCTCCCCTCAGCAGCCTCCACCGGTGGACATTACAGCTGTAATAGTACACGCACCGTCTATCTCTCTCTATCTCTCTCTCTGTCTCTCTCTACATCTGTCTCTCTCTCTGTCTCTCTCTCATAGTATAAAGTTGAATGAATGAAAGTAATATGAGCAGTGATGAGTGTGTGAATGTGTTGGTGTGTATGTGGAATATGTGGAATATGTGGTACGAGCAGGTGCTAGTGCTCAAGTTTCTCTGACGTGTGTGTCCTCCCTGTGCAGTGACCCTCTCTGCATCCCGTAGTCACTCTGGAATTCACATTTTACTCCATGTCATCTGATCGCTCTCCCGGAGGTCCCTGTGTGTGTGTGTGAGTGGCACATTTTAGTGATGTTATTTGTGTGCACACAGAGACAGTGAGAAAGGCTAGCTACCTGTAGTCTAAAACAGGGCTCTACAACAGGGCTCTACAACTAGGTTTTCGCTCCAACCCTAGTTGTAACTAACCTGGTTCAGATGATCAATCAGCTAATTATTAGAATCAGGTGTGCTAGATTAGGTTTGGAGTGAAAACCTACAGGACAGTAGTCTCAAGGAACAGGGTTAGAGAGCCCTGTTTTAGACTACAGGTAGCTAGCCTTTCTCGCTGTCTCTGTGTGCCCACATACACACAGACAGACAGACACACACACAGTCACTGCGCTGGCATGTGGAGTAGAGCAGAAGGGAGGACTGTCTGTGGGCAGTGAGCTGTGCAGTATGAGGAAGAGGACACACCATCTCACTCTCCTCTCTGTCCTCCCTCTTTCACTGTGTGTTAGGTTGAATAGTTGTTTTGATGAAATAGCAGATGTTTCTGATGAAATAGCAGATGTTTCTGGACTCACTCCCTCAACCCCCTCTTTCTCTGTGTAGGTTGAGCAGACCAGTCGTCCAGACCTGGCCCTGTTCCTCATTAAGTACCTGATGATGCTGGTGGTGGGGATTCCCTCAGTTTTCTGGGTGGGCAGCAAGAAGACCTGCTTCGAATGGGCCAGCTTCCTACACAGACGCAGAAACAAAGAGTAAGCCGGCAGAGAGAAAGCGAGAGAGTGTGTGCTCGTGTCTGCGCGTGTATTTTACTGTTTGTGTATTTTACTGTTTGTGTATTTCTCATTTCAAGACGGTAATTTCAATACGTAGTAATGTGGAACCACTCGCTAGCTTGATACATTTCAGAAAATATAAAAATTAGCAATTTGACCAACATTTGAATGTGGAATGTCATTAAAAGCCTCGTCATTCCCTCCCTCCTGACACACACACTTCCCATAACCCGGTCTCCATGGTGATTAGGTTATTTTCTGTGCCTGTTCTCCCACCCTCAATAACACCCTCCTCCTCCGCTCACCCCATCAATCTCTCTTCCCTCCCACTCCTCCATCTCTCCATCTCTTCTCTGCAACTCTCTCACCCTTCTGCCTTCCCTCTCTCCCTGCCCTCTTCTGTTTATCACTCCCTTTCTTTCCCTTCTCTCCCCATCCCTCTTCTTTTGGCTTGCCCTTCTCCCTCTCCTCCCCTTCCCCCCCTCCCTCCCTCCCTCCGCCCCCCTCCCCTCCCCTCTCACTCCCTCCCCCTTCACCCCTCTCACCCACTTCCTCCTCTCTCCCTGCACTCCTCCCTCCGCAGTAGTGGGGTGAATGAGAGCAGACAGGTGCTCCAGGAGCCAGACATTGCCCAGTCTCTACTGAGGGACCCCCACACCCCCATCATCAGGAAATCCCGGGGAACCTCCACTCAGGTATGACTGGCACCATGACCTTGTCATAAAACATGGCCCTAACCATAATTCATAATGTAATATGATATCACTAACTGTTTTTCATCCCTAATCCCCCTCCCCCCAGGGCACCTCCACCCACGCCTCCTCCACTCACCTGGCCATCCTGGACGAGCCTGACGACCCTAGACACGCCCCTGATGACCGCAGACCAATCCACTCACTGGGCCACGCCTCCTCCACCCGCAGCAAGGCTGGCAGCATGCACAGCAAGACCAGTTACCATGGCAGCCTACATCGCTCCCGAGATGGACGGTAGGAAAGTGAGAGAGAAGGTGGAAAGGAGGGAGAGAGGGTTGGCTACGGATGCCACTGGATTCAGGCTTTCCAAAGCCTATTGTAGTTATGGCACTTCAAGAGATTATTTTCTGTAGACCGCTACTAATCTATCTGTTATTAACAGTTCTATACCTGAGATAAAATCACCTGGCTGTAGAGTAGAGCGCACAGCTGGCATATCTGTTGGTGTGGATGTGTGTGTTGTACATAAAGTTGTGAACTACTGAACTAACGTCTCCTCCCCCTCTCTTTCCCCTACGCCCAGCTACACCCCCTGTAGTTACCGAGGCGAGGATCGCACTCTACCCCCCCACGGCAGCACGCCCCGCCACGACCACCTGCTGTCCACTCACAGCAGCCTCCACAGACTGGATGCCCAGTCACGGCACAGCAGCCAGTGCGATCTCTCCGTGGCCCCACCCACCCTTATCACCCACGGGGCGAGCTTCAGCCGCGTCACTAATAATGGTGACAATGGAGCCAGCGCCTGACCGGAAACAGGAAATTATGTAATCACTGCTGAACAGGAAGTTGTCAGTTGTCCCGCTCCCCACCTTTAACATACACACAGGTCCCTCCCATTCAGGAGGAAGGTGTGAGAGGAAGTGGGGCCTTCAGTTTGACTGACAGATGGATCACTCCTGGACAGCTTTTCACAGAGGTTGCTAAGTAGCGAGATGCTAACCCTCAATCAGTCAGTTGGACTTGGATTGGACTCTCTATGGAGGGAATGGCTTCATGGCCAGAAAGCCAGCCCACTATGAATGAGGGGGGTTGTGTGTGTACTTTGATACACACCAATAGACCCAGAGATGAGCTGATAAGGTCTACTCTGTGTGTTACAGTGCTCTTGTGCTGTGGTTGTGAAACAAGACTATTATAATTTTTTATACTGTGAAGATTGGCTGTGAGTACTGCTGAAAATATGTGCGTGTGTGTACTTGTAGTGCGGTACGTTAAACAGCACTATACTCCCACCTGGTGGAGAGAAACTATAGAAGCTAGGAGATATCAACGCCTAGGCCCGACTTCCTAGGCACTCCTGTAGGTCAGTAAGGATGAATAGGGTTCAATAATAAGGTCATTCCTCCAACTTACCTTATGATATGATAGGTGGGGAAAAAAATTGGGGCCATATTGCTTCAGGAGTGCGTAGGGAATAGTTGCTAGGGATCGATTTGGGATTCAGAAAGGTAGGGAATAGTTGCTAGGGATCAATTTGGGATTCAGAAAGTGAGGGAAAATAGGGAAGGACAGATGGAGGTTGGAGTAGTGCTTATTTTGATGCTGCTTCAGAGCTAAGCAGAGGAATGTGGGGGACTTTTTAAAGGGGGTGGGAGGGGGGATGTATATGAAGTCTTTACTATTGACAAGCAATGTGTGAAACAACAGAGGACCTGTACCCCTTAACACTGGAAGAAAGGACTACTGGAAGAATACACTGGGGGGATACACTGGGGGTAGGAGGAATACACTGGGGAGGAGGAAAAAAGGAAAATGGATAATAAGGGAAAGATTGTGCTTGTGTTTACTGCCGTTTCTCCTGTCTTTCTGTATCCGTCTCTCACTCACACACATAAAACTGCAGTAGTCTTCTCCATTATGGTCATCAGGTGATTTTCTCACAACCTCACCCCTACCCCCAGCCTAACCTGTGAACAAACACACACGCAAACCTAAACACACTCCAATGTACAGTAAACCCTCCCTTGCCTCTAACCCAGCCTACCTCACCAGTCCAGAGGTACCTTAAACCACGCCTGCTACTTCTCAGTCACCTCAGACTGCTGCTGCTGCTATTGTGTGTCTTTATATTACACTGCTGCTCCTGTGTGTGGTGTGTGTGTGCCTGTGTGTCAGTACACTGTCAATCTCCGGAGTTATTCGTTGGTGTTTTTCCACCTGATGCCTAACACTTTACCCATGGTGCTTCACCACACTGAGTTGCACATCAAAGACGTGTCTGTATCTGCCTGTCTGTCTGTAGTGTGTTCCTGAGCAAAGTAGCATATTTTTGCATGTCAAACACCCAAATATCCTTGTTCTGTGCCTGCTTGTATGACTGTGCTTCTCCCAAGTTGCCTCTTCACTCTCACTCATTTCCCTTCAGTTTCCAAAGCTCTCCTGCCTGCTGTCACGGTAGACGTTGCCCTTACCCACAATCATAACCTAAACCCTGGTCCTCGAGTGTCCAGGTATTGCATGGTTTAGTTCTAACCAAGCACCTCAATTATCTGACTACTGGTCTGGTCACCTCACGGAATGTTAAGGGATTAATTGATCAATATCAATGATTGGCTACATTTAACCTATATGTCCAAAGCAAATAATCAATTCCTTTTCAATTCCAGTAAATTCAGAAAGTAAACAAAATTCCAATTCCAAATTTTCCTAATTGAAAATCATGGCAGAGAATTGGAATTTCTGTGTAAATCCTGAATTGACAGGAATTGACCAGGATTTCCTACCCGGGATGAGGGACAATTTGTTGTACCTACTCCTCTTGCTCTAAGTCTATCTCTGTTCTCTCTGTACACATCACAGCTTTCCTAAAAAATAAAATAAAAGATTGAGCACTTTAATTCAATGGCTATTGTGTGTAATGTCCGAATGTGTGTAGATGTCAAGTTGAGTTGTAGAGTTATGCAATAATTCAAATAAAGTTTTTGTATGAAACGTGTTTGGGATGTTGGGGTGTGTTTTGGTTAATCTTGGTGTGGATATGTATACAACACTGCTGGGCCATCTCTCTCTCTTGTAAATATTGGACCATGAAGTTAAGATATTTTGGGCTCTATACCTAAGCACCTTTTGATTTAATATATCGACAAGAAACAAATGAAGCCTACAGAATATCAGGTAGTCAAAAAAAACAACTCCAGTCCAGTAGGTTGCGGTAATGCATCACAAGCCATGCCAACCGACATGATTATCCACAAAAAGAAACATCATTTTGGAGCATGCGGAGAATGCTTTTCATTTCGTGGCCTAGTCAAAAAGGTTCCAAACTTTAATTTGCCTTGCATTTCGCACCTAATTATAACATAACTACTGTAGCTGCAAACGTGAAACGACCCTACAAAAAAGGAAACAGCTAATTCAATAACATGGTAAGCAAACAGCATATTTGCACATGGATGCTCTAGTCTAGAGTGTGCTTGGTTAAATTGTGTTTACGAGCATTTTGTCCAAATGGGTAAACTAGTGAGATGTGTGATACTTTGAAGTTTGCTTCTTTTACTATATTTCTAAATTAACAACATTGAAATATTTAGCCACCTAATGCTTATTACGTTACTTTCCATGTGGACAGTGTTACATTACACAAATGGATGTTTTGACCACATCGAATTGGGGGGGGTGGTATTAGCCGAATTACACCCGTTTTACCTCAGATTGGTGATGTTACTATGGAAGTTTATTCAACACGATGCCGAAAGATCAATTGCTTCAAAACATATCAATATCTTTGATTTTGTCATAAGCACTGGGACGCAGCTATCATTTTCTTTCTCAAATGGAACGGATCATTTGGTGGCGGTCTCTCTATAAAAGTCACTGGCCACATAGACTGATTTAAGTCAAACTATCACTTAAATAGCAACCAACCATTGTCACTGTTGATTACCTATGGTAATCAACAGTGACAATGGTTGGTTGCTATTTAAGTGATAGTTTGACTGGTAATCAAGTTGTTTGTTCCCTTTTCCTTGATTGCTGCCTCTCGAAATCACCATCCGCCATTCCAAAATATAGATAGCCTTCTACAAATTCTCATCTAACCAACCATGTATAGGTTATTGCAAGTTTCCATGTGGCCTTTGAATATTGTTGAAACGGCGCTACACCCCTGTTCAGTTGTTTGTTGCAAAATAAATGTACACATACATGTTATTCAATCAGTGCACCCACACTACTCATCTGCGTTGCCAGGCGCTAAAATAGAAGTTGCTTCTATTTGAATGCAATGCAAGTCCTGCCTCTCCCATCTCCTCATTGGCTTTTAGAAGCATATACCCACGTGCCATCTCCTCATTGGTTCTACCCACGTGGGTGTTTTGAAAGCTGAACTGAGGTCGGTTGTGGTAATACACCTTATTATGAAAGTTAGTTGCCAATCATCATATAAAGTCCAAAGAAGAAAAATCCTGGAAAGTGGAGACATACCTAGAAAACGATTCGGTTGACTGTTTTATTTGTGGATTAATTGTCGCAAGCTACCTAGCTAAATAGGATAAATTAGCTAGCAACTGCAAGCTAGCTAGCTAAATTGCCATACATGTTTAATGCTTTTCGACCTGTCCCCAAATTAATATAATTGGTTTACAGTTTGTTTTGATATTTCAACTGGCGTGTCGTGATCGCGTTTGGTGTGGGGGGACAATCTATTTGCGCAGGATGGTGGTTTGGGCACGGTGTTACACTTACGGCGTTGGCGACCCACTTGAATAAAAATGCAGCACTTAAAAATGTAGCTAGCTGTCTTCTACAAATTGTCTTCTAACCATTGATGTATACATTATTCCCAGATTCCGTGTGGTTTTTGAGCTGTGTTAGTTAACAGGATGTGCAATCCCACTCGCGCAATTGATTTTAAAGTGATAATCGAATAGGAGTGATTGACAAACAGTGTTGTTTCTCTTTCTGTTTTGTTGTGTGTGCAGTTTATAAGGTTCTCGTAAAAAAAAATATATACAAGTAATATGATTACTGTTGCACATGTACATTACCTGTCAAAAGTTTGGACACACCCACTCATTCAAGGGTTTTTCTTTATTTTGACTATTTTCTGTATTGTACAATAATAGTGAAAACATCAAAACTATGAAATAACATATGGAATCATGTAGTAATGTCAACAGGCAGCAGCAACAGCATCCTTTTCAATTTAGACCCCACACATGTTTACGCTGCTGCTACTGTTTATTATCATTGCATAGCCACTTTACCTCTACCTACATGTACATATTACCTCTTACCTCCACTAACCTAATTTGATATTTTTATATAATTTTTTAAATTTTATTTAGTGTTTATTTAGTAAATACTTTCTTAACACTTATTTTTGTCTGAACTGCATTATTGGTTAAGGGCTTGTAAGTAATTTCACTGTAAGGTCTACACCTGTTGTATTCGGAGCATGTGACAAATAAAATTCAATTTTTTTATTTGATATACCAGAAATCACCAAAACGGGTTTGCCCTGCCTTAACATAGGCCGAATTGTAGCTTGCTGGTTGACTACAGGAACGTTACCAAGCGAGGCTTGTCCTGGGAGGCTTCCTCCAACAGCCCATAAAGAAAAGATAGATAGCTAGTGCGCTCTATTGCAGGAATATGATAGCTGCTTTTCACCAATGCAAAGACCTTGTTGGGTTTGCTAGCTAACATTCTCTTCATGTGCGTGTCATTTCCTAAAGATAAGACTTGTTCTTGAATTGCGGTGGCATTTGCATCCCTCGCCTTTGCAACCATGAGAAACACGTTCAAATGACTAACAGTTACACAACATAAGTGTTTTTGTTGATATTGAACTCTTTATCAATGATGTTCATGCATTGTACTAAGGGTACAATTGGCTTGTCCCAGTAGTTGTAGTGACATGATTTAGGAATATGTTATCTATTATTTTGAATGCTAGAAAGTTAACAAGTATTTAAATCAATGAAAACAAAGTCTATTCCAAATACCTATATATTATTTTGTTCAAAATATAAAATGTCCCTTAGTTTTATGTCATTGGTGTTTCTGCCTTAAAGACCTCTCATTACAAAGTAGGATCCTGAGTAACTCTGTTATTGGTTGAGGGGTCTAGAAATTATTTAAATAATCACATCCTTTTAGTATGTCATACATTTGATAATTCCATTGACAATTTGGTGTCTAAAACCAAAGTGTCAATTGGTGTTACTCAATTGAAATGAAATTGCTTTGTGATAAAAGTTATGAATCATATCACTTTTATTGATCTTTAAAGGGTTAATGACCTTAGATTTGAGCATCTCTGGTCTCAATAAAATTTGTTTTTTAATTTACCTAAAATGTATTACTACCTTGCTGGTGGCACAATGTTGTCATAAAGGTAACAATTATTTAGTCATTAAGCTGCCATATTAGTTGATGTAAATTTTTCCAAAATGCCATGCCCAAATGCAACCGCAATTCAATAACGTCCCTCTTGATACACCTTTCCAGAAATCTAGTGTTTGTTCTATACAGATATTAAACTTGACACACATAAATAATATCTGTTGTTATTATTCTAGGATTGTGAGGACAGTGCCAGCCTGTCTCTTCCCTACCAACCTGATCCTGAACCTACGGTCACACTGGGTCCTGACTGTAACAGTGGAGCTCAGTGCACATTGCCTCCTCTTGCACTGCTGCTGGAAGACTGCATTAACCTGCTGGGGCCCAATGCAGAGTCTATGAAACTCGAGGAGGTAGCGTAGTAAGCGTACATTACAAAATGATGTGGTTCATCAATGTATATTGTTCCATTTGACACAACCTACAACGTCTGTTTATGTTGTCTTTTATTCTAGGATTGTGAGGACAGTCCCAGTCTGTCTCTTCCCCACCAACCTGATCCCAATTCGCCCCTCAAGAGGGTGACAGTACTGCTGAAGGACTGCAGGAAATCACTGAGTCCTGGCTGTAACAGTGGAGCTCAGAGGATACTGCTGCCTCTCAAGAGAGTTCGGGTACAGCTGGAGGACTGCAGGAAGAAGCTGGGGCCAAATGCACAATCTATACAAGTTGAGGTTGTTGATAGCAGAGGTTCAACTCATCCAGGTAATTGATCAAATTTAGTAAACCTATAAGCATTTACTAATATTACTTTCCTCAGTAATCGGCACATAAGACGTGTCTTCCTGTGTTTCTAGACTGACTTGTTGACACTTATGTTGGTTTGTTTTGTTGGAAAGTCAATGATGTAGACTTCCCCATGATCTTTGATCTCAGATTTTATGTGGCCTAGAGGGTGACATTTTCCTCACACAAAACGGCACTGAACTGTGGAAAACCACATCACAATACTGCAGTCTGGTGAAGTTAGTCATCCATGTTTAAAATTCAAGCTCTACTTGCAGTTTTTAAAATACTGCATTGTTATGTGCTGTCTTGACTCCTGTCAAAATGCTTTTTATGCATGGGACAAATGTCACCATGGTCCTTTCTAATTATTTTAAATGTTGTTCAATGCTTCTCTTGTCTGGCTTGTCATTACTGTGATCTTGTTTGAAATTATTTAACTGATAACTAGGTTTAGTTAATGATAGTGAATGTGTTTTTGGATAAACCGACAGACCTATGAGTTTAATTTAGATACTGTGTATAAAGACTAGATGTAAAATAAAAGATTTCCACGAAAGTGTAAAACTCTTGGCCTCATCCTTGATTTCCAGTTTGATGTTTTATTAGATAGTGAAACAGTGATATACATCTGCCTTACATACAGAGAGGCTACACCATCAAAGCCATCACTTCAAAGACTTCCATTAATAGACACATCAATATATTCAGTCACAACCTCCTGAAGCAAAGGTTCCTAGATTCATCCACCTATCATATTCAAATTCCACATGAACATAATTGAATTTAAATGATTGTGGATTTTATAAAACAACAAAGTTAAACTAATTAGATTTAAGAGTAATTGTAAATTTAATCCCCCGTATTATTCAAAAGTAAACATTTCAACTATTTCCAGAATTTTCTAAGATCTGACTGAGCCTCAAAGCTCAATGAAATCAGTATTTGTGTTCTGTCCTGGCCACAGAGATTTCTTATCCGCCATAAAAAGAATGTCAGGAGGTACAGTAGGAGGAGTTTCCTGTTGAAAGTGTGAGATGTAGATGGAGCACTTCTCATGTCTTAGAGTCTGGTCAGACTCTGCAGCACCCTGGTTCTCCCCAGGGCTTCTCCTGGATCTTCTTTGGTCTCTGAACTTCTCCCAGCCTCAGCTATAGAACTCAGAGAGACCGTTCTAGACCTTGGGGATGGGGTTCTAGAACTCTGACCCAAACGCAGAGCGGTGTTCAGATGCTGCTAGTGATGCCAGGGAGCCGTATGCAGAGCTTCTCCGAGACTGCTCAGAAATTTCATCTCCACTCACTGTGGAACAACAATGTGATGGTCTACATGTTTCTCAACGAATGGGAGCTGGGCACCTGACAATATAGATTCTGCTCCAGGGTTAGTCAGAAAACGAACACTGTTTGGATCAAATATATCTTTGCTCCTTGCTCTCAACTTCTTTAGACCCTAGCCTCTGCTTCCTGTGGGTCCTGAGCTGGTCTGACACTCTGGTGGATCTATAGGAAAACTATGGTCAAATTCTTAAATACATTTTCAGAATGTCTGATAATTATCTTGCCTTTGTGCCTGGATTTCATATATTAGACCCACTTTTGCAAAACTTGAAATACAATTTATCAATTAATAAAAATGTGAAATGTGTTCACTGTTTCGGGCAATCAGGAAATACTGCACAAAATTGTAAATGGCTTTATCAGTAGTAGGCCTGAAACCGCAACAATATAGGTAAAGATCTAGGCACAGGGACTGTCTAATTTATATGATTTTGGGTTACTCCTAAATCATCTCCAACATAACAGAGCTTGACTTTGGTGTGAATTGAGGCCTATATATTGATATCAGTTGTTTCTCCACTGTATTACTTTTGGGGATGGAAAGTCTAAGCCTATGTATTTTCCATTTTGTTTTTGATCAGGAATAACATTTGATGTGTAAGAAATTGTTTGGTGAATAAAAAAAGACAGTAATTACCCATAATTCTGCACCTTTTGATAGTTGTATTTCCAAATGTGATCATCATGATTTGCAAAGAAAATCTATTGATCTACTTGGATTTTTTAAAAGACAGACTAACTCTTGTCAGCTTAGACAGTTAATTAGGAAAGTATTTAGACACCTTGACTTTTTCCAGATTTGGTTACGTTACAGCTGTATTCTAAAAGGGATTAAATAGATTTTTTCCCTTTGTCAATATACACACAATACCAAATAATGACAAAGCAAAAACAGTTTTTTTTTTTACATTTTTTAACAAATAAAACAAACAAAAACATTTACATAAGTATTCAGACCTTTTACTCAGTACATTGTTGACGCACCTTTGGCAACGATTACAGCATCTAGTCTACAAGCTTGGCACACCTGTATTTGGGGAGTTTCTCCCAGTATTCTCTGCAGATCCTCAAGCTCTGTCAAGTTGGATGGGGAGTGTCGCTGCACAGATATTTTCAGGTCTCTAAAGAGATGTTCGATCGGGTTCAAGTCCGGGCTCTGGCTGGGCCACTCAAGGACATTCAGAGACTTATCCCGAAGCCACTTCTGCATTGTCTTGGCTGTGTAGGGTCGTTGTCCTGTTGAAATGTGAACCTTCCCCCCCAGTTTGAGGTTCTGAGCGCTCTGGAGCAGGTTTTCATCAAGGATGTCTCTGTACTTTGCTTCATTAATCTTTCCCTCGATCCTGACTAGTCTCCCAGTCCCTGCCGCTGAAAAACATCCCCACAGCATGATGCTGCCACCACCATGCTTCACCGTAGGGATGGTACCAGGTTTCTTTCAAATGTGACGCTTGGCATTCAGGTCAAAGAGTTCAATCTTGGTTTCATCAGACCAGAGAATCTTGTTTCGCATGGTCTGAGAGTCCTTTAAGGTGCCTTTTGGCAAACTCCAAGCGGGTGGACTCCAATCAAGTTGTAGAAACATCTCAAGAATGATCAATGGAAACTGGATGAACCTGAGCTAAATTTCGAGTCTCATAGCAAAGAGTCTGAATATTTTATCTAAATAATGTATTTCTGTTTTTTCGCTTTGTCATTATGGGGTATTGTGTGTAGATTGATGAAGGGGAAAAAAACGATTGAATCAATTTTAGAATAAAGCTGTAACATAACAAAATGTGGAAAAAGAGGTGTCTGAATACTTTCTGAATGCACTGTATGTTTGAGTTAATCTTTTTGCAGACAGTTGCATTCTTTTCATGAATGTACTGTATTTGCAATTTTGACTATCATTTAGTTTTGATGAATGTATTGGTGTTTTTAAAAGGCAGCTACATTTTGAAAACTCATATGTAGGGGAGAATTCCAACCCGAGTGCATAACTGGAACATAATTCACTTTCAGTGTACTTTTCTCTGTGTATTCTGACGAATTTAAGCATGATAATAGCTTAAGGGGTAGATATTTAAGAAATTAAGGTGTGGTGGAAGTGTCCACAGATACGCCCTATTCTTTTATTTGTGTTTTTTTACCCCCACTGCGCCCGGCCCGCCACAGGAGTCACTAGTGCACAATGGGACAAGGACATCGCTGCCGGCCAAACCCTCCCCTAACCCGGATGATGCTGGGCCAACCCAGAATCTCTAGGTGGCTGAGCCTTAGACCACTGCGCCACTCGGGAGGTCAAGATACGCCCTATTCTGACTTTCACTCAATACCCACAACTCTTATGTGAGAGGGAACCATGAATAAGGCTGAGCAAACCTACTGGTTCCAAGCAGAAAAAGCATTTACTTCATTTTTTTCAGATATAAATAACAGCATTCTCCTTTGTCATTTCTAAATTAATAAGAGCTATGTGAATGAGTAATACGTTTGGAGAAGGGGATTGTAAATACACATAGCAATTGTTTTAGATCATTTTTCCTTATGATCCCTGGAGACTAATGTAAATCCAGTCACATGGAAGCAAACTGAAAATCATATCAACATGACATGTATTGCAGCCCCTTTTCCACAGTGAAGTAGGTTATAAATAGCTGTGCTGTTATTCAGAATTGTAATTGTATTTCTTCATAATTTGGAGACCCAAGCTATCTGTCGTGCCGAACCTGCCGAGTTGATGTATGTGCTTTAGAATGTTTTAATTATACAGTGCATTCGGAATGTATTCAGACCCCTTGACCTTTTCTATGTATTGTTACATTACATATTTATTCAAAAAATGTTCCCTCATCAATCTACACACAATACCCCATAATGACAAAACGAAAACAGGTTTTCCCCATAATGACAAAACGAAAACAGGCAAAAAATACCTTATTTACATAAGTATTCAGACTCTTTGCTATGAGACTTCACATTAAGCTCAGGTGAATCCTGTTGATCATCCTTGAGGTTACTACAACTTGATTTAGAGTCCACCTGTGGTAAATTCAATTGATTGAACATGATTTGGAAAGGCACACACCTGCCTATATACGGTCCCACAGATTGTATATATTATGGATCCCTATTAGCTGCTGCCAAGGCGGCAGCTACTCTTCCTGGGGTCCAGCACAATTAAGGAAGTTTATAAATAAATTGAAATATTACAATACATTCACAGTTTTCACAACATGCTGTGTGCCCTCAGGGCCCTACTCCACCACTACCCCATATCTACAGTACAAAATCCATGTGTATGTGTGTGTACATTTTACAGCTTTCATAAGTTACTTGATGTGGAATAGAGTTCCATGTAGTCATGGCTCTATGTAGTACTGTGCGCCTCCCATAGTCTGTTCTGGACTTGGGGACTGTAAAGAGACTTCTTATGGCATGTCTTGTGGGGTATCCATGGGTGTCTGAGCTGTAGTTCAAACAGACAGCTCGGTGCATTCAACATGTCATCACCTCTCATAAATACAAGAAGTGATGAAGTCAATCTCTCCTCTACTTTGAGCCAGGAGAGATTGACATGCATATTATTAATATTAGTTCTCTGTGTACGTCCAAGGGCCAGCCGTGCTGCCCTGCTCTGAGCCAATTGCAATTTTCCTAAGTCCCTTTTTGTGGCACCTGACCACACGACTGAACAGTAGTCCAGGTGCGACAAAACTAGGGCCTGTAGGACCTGCCTTGTTGACAGTGCTGTCAAGAAGGTAGAGCAGCGCCTTATCATGGACATACTTCTCCCCATCTTAGCTACTGTTGTATCAATATGTTTTGACCATGACCGTTTACAATCCAGGGTTACTCCAAGCAGTTTAGTCACCTCAACTTGATCAATTTCCACATTATGTATTACAAGACTTAGTTGGGGTTTAGTAAATGATTTGTCCCAAATACAATGCTTTTAGTTTTAGAAATATTTAGGACTAATTTATTCTTTGCCACCAACTCTGAAACTAACTGCTGCTCTTTGTTAAGGGTTGCAGTCATTTCAGTCCCTGCAATAGCTGACATGTATGGTGTTGAGTCACCCGCTGTGGTGGCCAGAAGGAAACACAGTCCCTCACCACACAGCACAGTCACCTGCAGCACCATGGAGAGCACCATCAGAAGACGACACAAGGTCTGGGCTAAACAGAGATGTTCAGGACCAAGGACAGCCCTAACCCAGGTGTGCACAATTTCCCCTCTGACAGGGAGCCTCGGCTGCAGGCTGTTGGGCCCAATTAGTAGCCACATTAAAGAGAACAAAGAAGCCACAGTGAGGGGAAGGAGAGGCAGGAGAAGAGAGCAGACACGGAGCGTTGGATGTAGCCCAGCCCAGCCCAGCCCAGCCCAGCCCAGCCCAGCCCAGCCCAGCCCAGCCCAGCCCAGCCCAGGCTTTGGACCAGTCAGAACCCAACCACCCTCTTGGAGATAGAGGCCTAGTTAAGGACGTGAGTAGACTAAACCACCTTATCTAATCCTACACCTCTTCTGCCTCCCTTCCAGAAGTAGACGGACGCCACAAGGAGCAACCAGAAGAAAGAAGAGTGACCTGAGTTACATTTTCCTCCCCTTTCCCCTCCTTTGAGAATTAAAGAAACCTAAGTTTGCCCCACAAACTCTGCCCAGTGAATGATTTTCTGCAACTTCTGGAGTTAAACCCTCCCAGGCTTGAGAGGGGAGGTTACACCGCATACATAGACATACTGGCTTTACTCAAAGTCAGTGGCATGTTATTAGTAAAGATTGAAAAATGTTAGAGTCCTAGACAGCTTCCCTGGGGAATTCCTGATTCTAACTGGATTATGTTGGAACAAAAGAAGAACACTCTATGTGTTCTGTTAGACAGGTAACTCTTTATCCACAATATAGCAGGAGATGTAAAGCCATAACACATGTTTTTCCAGCAGCAGACTATGATTGATAATGTCAAAAGCTGCATTTGTGTAAGTGCTGTGCTTGTTGAATGTCCTTCCCTATAAGCATGCTGAAATGTTTTATATCAATTTGTTTACTGTAAAATAGCATTGTATCTGGTCAAACACAATTTTTTCAAAAAGTTTACTAAGGGTTGGTAACAGGCTGATTGGTCAGATGAATTTTTATTCCCTCCAAGCCTGGGGGCACACACTTTCTAGTAGGCTTAAATTGAAAATATGTCAAATAGGAGTTGCAATATCATCCACTATTATCCTCAGTAATTTTCCATCCAAGTTGTCAGACTCCAGTGGCTTGTCATTGTTGATAGACAATTCTTTCACCTCTTCTACACTCACTTTACGGAATTCTAAATTACAATGCTTGTCTTTCATAATTTGGTCAAATATACTTGGATGTGTAGTGTCAGCGTTTGTTGCTGGCTTATCATGCTTAAGGTTGCTTATCTTGCCAATGAAAACATTAAAGTAGTTGGCAATATCAGTTGGTTTTACGATGAATGAGCCATTTGATTCAATGAATGATGGAGCTGAGTTTGCCTTTTTTGCCAAAATGTTATTTAAAGTGCTCCAAAGCTTTTTGCAAAAATTCTTCATGTCATTTATCTTTGTTTCATAGCGTAGTTCTTTTTATTCAGTTTAGTCACATGATTTCTCAATTTGCAATACGTTTGCCAATCGGTTGTGCTCCCAGACGTATTTGCCATTCCTTGTGCCTCATCCCTCTCAACCATAAAATTGTTAAATTCCTCATCAATCCACTGGGATTTAACAGTTTTTACAGTCATTTTCTTAATGGGTGCATGCTTATTAGTAACTGGAATAAGCCATTTCTTAAATGTGTCAAGTGCAGCATCTGTTTACTCCTCATTACACACCATTGACCAACAAATATTCTTTACACCAACAAAATAGGAATCACTACAAAACCTATTGTATGACCTCTCATACACTATATTAGGCCCAGCCTTTGGAACTTTGGCTTTCCTAGGTATAGCTACTATACTGTTATCACTACATCTAATGGATCTGGATACTGCTTTCAATTAACTTCTGCAGCATTAGTAAAGATGTGATCAATACATGTTGATGATTTCATTCCTGTGCTGTTTGTAACTACCCTGGTAGGTTGACTGATAACCTGAACCATTTTGCAGGCGCTGGTTAGTTTGAAGCTTTTTCTTGAGAGGGCAGCTTGATGCAAGCCAGTCAATATTTAAATCACCCAGAAAGTCTACCTCTCTGTTGATATCGCATACATTATCAAGCATTTCACACGTTAACCATATACTGACTGTTAGCAGTTGGTGGTCTCTCGCAGCTTCCCACAAGAATGGACTTTAGGTGAGGCAGAAGAACATGTAGCCATATTACTTTAATAGTATTTAACATGAGATCATCTCAAATCTTTAAATATTTTTATTTATTTAACCTTTATTTAACTAGGCAAGTCAGTTAAAAACAAACTCTTATTTACAATGACGGCCTACACCAGCCAAACCCGGACGACGCTGGTGTCAATTGTGCGCCGCCCTATGGGACTCCCAATCACGGTCAGTTGTGATACAGCCTGGAATTGAACCAGGGTGTCTGTTGTGATGCCTTAAGCACTGAGATGCAGTGCCTTAGACCGCTGCACCACTCGGGAGCCCCTTCACAGGAATGTGGTTCTGAATGTAAATAGCAACACCTCCACCATTGGTATTTCATGTAAATGTTATAACATTGTATTGCTACCTACCACTGTATCATCAAAGGTATTATCTAAGTGAGTTTCAGATATAGTCAGATTATGAATGTCATCTGTAACTAGCAAATTATTGATTTCATTAACCTTGTTTCTTCAGCTACATATAGCCTGTTGTCCGGGCCTCTGGCAGTCTCCATGGGGGTGCCACAGGGTTCAATTCTTGGGCCGACTCTCTTCTCTGTATACATCAATGATGTCGCTCTTGCTGCAGGTGAGTCTCTGATTCACCTCTATGCAGACGACACCATTCTGTATACTTCCGGCCCCTCTTTGGACACTGTGTTAACTACCCTCCAGACGAGCTTCAATGCCATACAACTCTCATTCCGTGGCCTACAACTGCTCTTAAACGCAAGTAAAACTAAATGCATGCTCTTCAACCGATCGCTGCCCGCACCTGTCCCCCCGTCCAGCATCACTACTCTGGACGGTTCTGTTTTAGATTATGTGGAAAACTACAAATACCTAGGTGTCTGGTTAGACTGTAAACTCTCCTTCCAGACTCACATCAAACATCTCCAATCTAAAATTAAATCTAGAATTGGCTTCCTATTTCGCAACAAAGCTTCCTTCACTCATGCTGCCAAACATACCCTCGTAAAACTGACCATCCTACCGATCCTCGACTTCGGTGATGTAATTTACAGAATAGCCTCCAATACTCTACTCAACAAACTGGATGCAGTCTATCACAGTGCCATCCGTTTTGTTACCAAAGCCCCATATACCACCCACCACTGCGACCTGCACGCTCTCGTAGGCTGGCCTTCGCTTACACTCGCCGCCATATCCACTGGCTCCTGGTCATCTACAAGTCCCTGCTAGGTAAAGTCCCGCCTTATCTCAGCTCGCTGGTCACCTTAGCAGCACCAACCCGTAGCACGCGCTCCAGCAGGTATATCTCACTGGTCACCCCCAAAGCCAATTCCTCCTTTGGCCGACTCTCCTTCCAGTTCTCTGCTGCCAAAGACTGGAACGAACTTCAAAAATCTCTGAAACTGGAGACACTTATCTCCCTCAACAGCTTTAAGCACCAGCTGTCAGAGCATCTCACAGACCACTGTACCTGTTTATAGCCCATCTGTAAATAGCCCAACCAACTACCTCTTCCCCTACCGTATTTATTTATCTTGTTCCTTTGCACCCCAGTTTTTCTACATTGCACATTCATTTTACCATTCCAGTGTTAAATTGCTATATTGTAATTACTCTGCCACCATGGCCTATTTATTGTCTTACCTTCCTTATCCTACCTCATTTGCACTCTTTGTATATAGATTTGTTTTTTTTTCTACTGTATTATTAACTGTATGTTTGTTTTACTCTGTGTAACTCTGTGTTGTTGTATGTGTCGAACTGCTTTGCTTTATCTTGGCCAGGTCGCAGTTGTAAATGAGAACTTGTTCTCAACTTGCCTACCTGGTTAAATAAAGGTGAAATTAAAAATTTAAAAAATATGTTAACGTGGGCTATTTTGAGCACTTTTCTTCTGGGATGTTTACTTGTTTTCATTGCTTTACTGGGAAGCTTAGCAGAAGTAGATATGTCCATGTTATTTATGCTAGTGCATGGTGAGCTGCACACAGTGGACTTCCTTCTAGGGCACACCGCCTCAGTGCTAACAGTATAATTCTGGTTCATAGGTATATGATTACTGCATACAATAGCTGTTGGATCAGCAGAGGCATTCAGGTCAGTTAGAGGGACATCAATTAGGTTACCTATATTGTGTCTACCAACAACCCTGATGTAATGTACATTTACCACAATGGTAGGGATTAGCTGATCTGGGCTTGGGTCATTGTTTGAACGCAGCCTTATAAGGCTGTGAAAGGATCCTGGAACTCAACTGATTTGGGTGGATCCCATCCTCCTTATAGAACGTGATTTGTTTCCAAAAAGTATTGAAATTGTCAGCAAAAGTTACACCCATTGAGCTGCAATAATCACATAGCCAGTTGTGAAGAGTCCGAATCCTGCTAAAGTCTTCAATGCAACGATTCAGAGGGCACAGGGGCCAGATATGATGGGTCTTTCTTTAGTATTTAGAAGACAGTCAATCAGATCTTTAAAATCCAGTTTCAACTGTTCAGTGGTGCCCTTCATAACGTCATTAAAACCCGCATGGACTACGATAGAATCTATTTCCATGTCCTGACATACTACATTTGGGAGCAGCTTCATAATGTAATTTACTCAAGCTCCGGGATAGGATGTTTTTGCAACAGGAACGGTCACATTTTTTACCATGGAGTTGGCCAAAATCACAGCTGGCGAGAAGGACGAGGAAATCCGCCAACTTCCACACTTCCCAGGATTCCGAAAATCCTTTACGGATGGGCTAGAGGCAGGATACCTTGACCCTGTTGCGCCTGGTGCAAAGTTGACAGTGCAGGTCAGAACAAAAACCAAGCCATGAGGTCGGAGGAATTGTCCGTAGAGGTCAGAGACAGGATTGTGTCAAGGCACAGATCTCGGAAAGGGTACCAAAAATGTCTGCAGCATTGAAGGTCCCAAAGAACACAGTGGCCTCCATCATTCTTAAATGGAAGAAGCTTGGAACCACCAAGGCTCTTCCTAAAGCTGGCCGCCCAAACTGAGCAATCAGGGGAGAAGGGCCTTGATCAGGGAGGTGACCAGAGTTCCTCTGTGGAGATGGGAGAAACTTCCAGAAGAACAACCATCTCTGCAGCACTCCACCAATCAGGCCTTTATGGTAGAGTAGCCAGACGGAAGCCACTCCTCACTAAAAGGCATATGACAGCCCAACTTGGAGTTTGCCAAAAGGCACCTAAAGGACTCTCAGACCATGAGAAACAAGATTCTCTGGTCTGATAAAACCAAGATTGAACTCTTTGGCCTGAATGCCAAGCGTCACATTTGGAGGAAACCTGGCACCATCCCTATGGTGAAGCATGGTGGTGGCAGCATCATGCTGTAGGGATGTTTTTCAGTGGCAGGGACTGGGAGACTAGTCAGGATCGAGAGAAAGATGAACGGAGCAAAGTATAAAGAGATCCTTGATGAAAATCTGCTTCAGAGCGCTCAGGACCTCAGACTGGGGTGAAGGTTCACCTTCCAACAGGACAACGATCCTAAGCACACAGCCAAGACAACATAGGATTGGCTTCAGGACAAGTCTCTGAATGTCTTTGAGTGGCCCAGCTAGAGCCCGGACTTGAACCCGATCTAACATCTCTGGAGAGACCTGAACATAGCTGTACAGTGACGCTCCCCATCCAACCTGACAAAGCTTGAGAGGATCTGCAGAGAATGGGAGAAACTCCCCAAATACAGGTGTGCCAACCTTGCAGCGTCATACCCAAGAAGACTCAAGGTTGTAATCGCTGCCAAAGGTTCTTCAACAAAGTACTGAGTAAAGGGTCTGAATACTTGATAAATGTTTTTTCTAAAAACATATTTTGCTTTGTCATTATTTGGTATAGTGTGTAGATTGATGGGGTGGGGGGGGACAATGTAATACATTTTAGAGTAAGGCTGTAATGTAACAAAATGTAGAAAAAGTCAAGGGTGTCTGAATACTTTCCGAGTACACTGTATGCCCAGGCTTTTCTCTGTTTTATTTGACAATTTCTATCATGTTAAATATTAGCCACTATCAGGAGCCGTCAGTAATACCCACATACATTTATAACTGTCACTTAGTGTTAGTTTCATTCAATTTGTAGCCTACATTTTCCATCAATCCATTCCGTTTACTTTTCCTCCGTCACGTCCGTGTAGTTGTTCCTGAGGGTCGCTAGCATTAGTTCATTATATTAGGGTAACATATTGGGACATGTAGCCTATTTTAATCATTATGGAACTCAGACTACATTATAGCAGGTTAAACCTGGAGCCTGGCGTACAGTTCGGGATGACTGGGCAGTTGTCATACAGTTCCATGATTAGTGAGGATTAGGGTAAATTAATAGGACTATTGTTCAACCCCTATTGTACACTTTTTTCCAACTTCCAAAATGTAATGTATTGAACTTGAATATGACAACTTTCAAGATGAATCAAACCACTATTTTTTATTCATCAATATATTTTGTGGTTAAAAGATCTCCAAACCTGTTTTTTATTATGATTCTTACATACTTCCCTAACCTTAAAATCTGCGCCAAGATTATACAAAATCAGAGTTTTTTTTATCTGCCAGTTGGTGCAGAAATGGAGACTAATATTTTTATATTTAGATGGCTTTCTTTCATTGATCCCTATATACTGAACTCTGTTCCCCGGGCGCCGATGATGTGTGTCTATTAAGGCAGCCCACCACACCTCTCTGACTCAGAGGGGTTTGGTTAAATGCGGAAGACAAATTTCAGTTGAATGCATTCAGATGTACAAGTGACCAGGTATCACCCTTTCCCTTTTTCTGGTGTTGACAAAATTCTAATTAAGAGGTACACCGTATTTAAAGGGATGTACTGAAAACCCTATTAAATGATTATTCCATGAGAAAATCTGTTGGCGAGCAAGTGGGCGGGTTTTCAGAGGTTGAATGAAATGTATTCAAGGGAACCAGGCCTGCAAAGCCTGTTACACACCTGAATAAGGTAAGTCTGAATACCAACTACTGAGAAGTGCGTAGGAAAGGCGTGCATAGGAAAGAGTACATTTCCTAAATCTGAATCGGGCCCTTACTGTTTTGCAAAATGCCAAATAGTTCTGTGTCTTGTGAACACAGTTTTGAAAACCGACATTGTTCCAAACTATGCTTGTACTTGATTGAGGAAAAACAACATGTGGTCAATGGTAGTTTAAACCTGGTTAAGTGAATTCCATAAAATGTACAGTGAGGGAAAAAAGTATTTGATCCCCTGCTGATTTTGTACGTTTGCCCACTGACAAAGAAATGATCATTCTATAATTTTAATGGTAGGTTTATTTGAACAGTGAGAGACAGAATAACAATAAAAAAATCCAGAAAAAGCACGTGAAAAATGTTATAAATGGAATTGCATTTTAATGAGGGAAATAAGTATTTGACCCCCTCTCAATCAGAAAGATTTCTGGCTCCCAGGTGTCTTTTATACAGGCAACGAGCTAATCTCAGCTTGTTACCTGCATAAAAGACACCTGTCCACAGAAGCAATCAATCAATCAGATTCCAAACTCTCCACCATGGCCAAGACCAAAGAGCGCTCCAAGGATGTCAGGGACAAGATTGTAGACCTACACAAGACTGGAATGGGCTACAATACCATCGCCAAGCAGCTTGGTGAGAAGGTGACAACAGTTGGTGCGATTATTCGCAAATGGAAGAAACACAAAATAACTGTCAATCACCCTCGGCCTGGGGCTCCATGCAAGATCTCACCTCGTGGAGTTGCAATGATCATGAGAATGGTGAGGAATCAGCCCAGAACTACATGGGAGGATCTTGTCAATGATCTCAAGGCAGCTGGGACCATAGTCATCAAGAAAACAATTGGTAACACACGCCGTGTAGGCCTGAAATCCTGCAGCGCCCGCAAGGTCCCCCTGCTCAAGAAAGCACATATACATGCCCGTCTGAAGTTTTCCAATGAACATCTGAATGATTCAGAGGACATCTGGGTGAAAGTGTTGTGGTCAGATGAGACCAAAATGGAGCTCTTTGGAATCAACTCAACTCGCCGTGTTTGGAGGAGGAGGAATGCTGCCTATGACCCCCAAGGAAACCATCCCCACCGTCAAACATGGAGGTGGAAATATTATTCTTTGGGGGTGTTTTTCTGCTAAGGGGACAGGACAATTTCACCGCATCAAAGGGACGATGGACGGGCCATGTACCGTCAAATCTTGGGTGAGAACCTCCTTCCCTCAGCCAGGGCATTGAAAATGGGTCGTGGATGGGTATTCCAGCATGACAATGACCCAAAACACACAGCCAAGGCAACAAAGGAGTGGCTCAAGAAGAAGCACATTAAGGTCCTGGAGTGGCCTAGCCAGTCTCCAGACCTTAATCCCATAGAAAATCTGTGGAGGGAGCTGAAGGTTCGAGTTGCCAAACGTCAGCCTCGAAACCTTGATGACTTGAAGAAGATCTGCAAAGAGGAGTGGGACAAAATCCCTCCTGAGATGTGTGCTAACCTGGTGGGCAACTACAAGAAACGTCTGACCTCTGTGATTGCCAACAAGGGTTTTGCCACCAAGTACTAAGTCATGTTTTGCAGAGGGGTCAAATACTTATTTCCCTCATTAAAATGCAATTCCATTTATAACATTTTTCACGTGTTTTTCTGCATTTTTTTGTTGTTATTCTGTCTCTCACTGTTCAAATGAACCTACCATTAAAATTATAGACTGATCATTTCTTTGTCAGTGGGCAAACGTACAAAATCAGCAGGGGATCAAATACTTTTTTCCCTCACTGTATGTGTATTTAAAGCTGCAATATGTAACCTTTTGAGCGACCCAACCAAGTAAAGAAAATATGGACATAAAGCAGTTCAAGCAAGTAAAGACTATATGCATTCAATTGAAGTTATACAGTTTAGTTAGGATGTTTCTTACTGACTGGGGGAAGCCCCTTCATGCTGTCTGTTTTCCTGATTATTGCAGATTATTCCTTCTCCTCTTCATTAGGCTGAAACACACCACCTCTCTTTCCTGCCACCATTTCCTCCATCTTCTCCAGCAGCTCTGTGACTTGAGTGACATCACCTAAATTTCTCAACAAGCCACTGTAGGGCCTCCCCTTCACTCTCATTGGGAGACAACCATTGAGCAGCACAAACAGTCCCCATAGGTGAACAGCACTCTAGTGTGTCTCCAGACTCTCACTGAGAAGTGCCAGGTGTTCCTCTACTGCTCTTCTGTGTTCCTCAGTGAAATGCCTTGTTTGTACCATGCTCTGAGGGAAAAGTGTGAAGTGAATTATAATTTTATATTCTATTTTCACATATTAAAGGGGAAGATTTGTAAAGTACACAGTCGTGGCCCAAAATATTGGTACCATTGCAGTTTTATTTTTTCCTAAAAATAAGTTGAAATTGACCAAAGTATTTGGTCTCCACAATTCTTTATTTCACTGTTAATATTACAGAACCCATTTTTGAGATATCCATTTAAATCAGAAAATAAACAGAAAAGGCACAAAATTGACACCCTAACCTTAATATGTGGTAGCACAGCCTTTGGTCAAGCGCTTCCTATAGCCATCGATGAGCTTCCTGCACCTCTGTACTGGCAGTTTGGCCCACTCCTCTTGTGCAAACTGCTCCAGTTCTCCTAGATTTGAAGGGTGCCTTCTCCCAACTGCTATTTTTCAGATCTCTCATTGATCTTCCAGCAGGACAATGACCCTAAACACACTTCAAAAAACAACTACGAATGGTTCAAGAAAAAACGCTGAACTGACCAGCAATGAAACTTCTCATTGCTGGTCAGTGTTTTTTCTTGAACCATTTGTGGGTGTTTTTTGAAGTGTGTTTGGGGTCATTGTCCTGCTTGAAGATCAATGACCTTTGACGGAGACCCAGATTTCTGACACTGGGTCCGACATTGCGCTCCAAAATGTCTTGGTATTCACCTATTTTCATGATGCCATGCACACGTTCAAGGCACCCAGTGCCAGAGGCAGCAAAGCAACCCCATAACATCACTGAACCTCCTCCATGTTTGACTGTAGGGAAGGTGTTATTTTCACTCAGTCTCCTCTGAACAGTTGATGTTGATGTGTCTGTTACTTGAACTGTGTGAAGCATTTATTTGGGCTGAAATCTGAGGTGCAGTTACCTCTAATGAATTTATCCTCTGCAGCAGAAGTAAATCTGGGTCTTAAAGTAATGATGGACTGTCGTTTGTCATTGCTTATTTGAGCTGTTCTTGACATAATATTGACTTGGTCTTTTACCAAATAGGGCTGTCTTCTGTATACCACCCCTACCTTGTCACAACACAACTGATTGGTTCAAACGCATTAAGGAAAGAAATTCAACAAATTAACTTTTAACAATGCACACCTGTTAATTGAAATGCATTTCAGGTGACTACCTCATGAAGCTGGTTGAGAGAATGCCAAGAGTGTGCAAAGCTGTCATCAAGGCAAAGGGTGGCTAGTTGGAAGAGTCTCAAATGTAAAATAAATTTTGATTTGTTTAACACTCTTTGGTTACTACATGATTCCATATGTGTTATTTCATAGTTGTGATGTCTTCACTATTATTCTACAATGTAGAACATTTACAAATAAAGAAAACCCTTGAATGAGTAGGTGTGTCCAAACTTTTGACTGGTACTGTATATTTTCTGGAGCAGCCCATATCACAAAGCTATAGTCACATGTTTAATGTACAAATTTACATTCTCCAAGATATGATTTGAACTACAAAGATGGACCTCTAGACTACTTACCTGCATGTGTGATTAATCTGATGGCAACCATATTGTCTTTCTCCTGCTGCCTCTCTCCCCTGCTTGGAGCCTGGATCACTCAGTGATGTCTGCGGTACATCTGACTAGTTAGTAAGTTATTTCCTCATTCCCGATTCTGACACATGGTGAGGTACAGTACCTGTTTGACCGTCTGATTACATTCCACCACTGCTCAAGTTTCAAGTTTTATTAGTCGCACACTACCGTTCAAAAGTTTGGGGTCACTTAGAAATGTCCTTGTTTTTGAAAGAAAAGCAAATTTTTTGTCCATTAAAATAACATAACATTTATCAGATATACATTGTAGACATGGTTAATGTTGTACATGACTATTGTAGCTGGAAACAGCTGATTTTGAATGGAATATCTACATAGGCGTACAGAGGTCCATTATCAGCAACCATCACTCTGTCATGATTATCTCCTTGGACAGACCAATGCGCAGCGAAGTAACCAGAATACATATTTATTGACAAACGGGACTAGACGGAACAAAACAATAAACGATGAACATGACGAACACAAACGCTAAATCCTAAACTAGACACTGGCATGAACCTGACTAAACACGATAATCATAACATACAACAATAACCCACAAACTTTAGTGCAAAACCCCAAACAATATATATGGTTCCCAATTAGAGGTAACGAGACTCAGCTGCCTCTAATTGGGAACCATTACCCCAACATAGAAATACACACCATAGAACAAAAGAAACCCTACACCAAAACGAAACTAAACACTCCAGCCTGTACACTCAGGCCTGGACGTTACACACTCCTGTGTTCCAATGGCACATTGTGTTAGCTAATCCAAGTTTATAATTTTAAAAGGCTAATTGATCATTAGAAAACCCTTTTGCAATTATGTTAGCACAGCTGAAAACGGTTATTCAGTTTAAAGAAGCAATAAAGCTGGCCTTCTTTAGACTAGTTGATTATCTGGAGCATCAGCATTTGTGGGTTCGATTACAGGCTCAAAATGGCCAGACACAAAGAACTTTCTTCTGAAACTTGTCAGTCTATTCTTGTTCTGAGAAATTAAGTCTATTCCATGCGAGAAATTGCCAAGAAACTGAAAATCTGGTACAACGCTGTGTACTACTCCCTTCACAGAACAGCACAAACTGGCTCTAACCAGAATAGAAAGTGGAGTGGGAGGCCCCGGTGCACAAATGAGCAAGAGGACAAGTACATTAGAGTGTCTAGTTTGAGAAACAGACAACTCACAAGTCCTCAACTGGCAGCTTCATTTAAACAGTACCCACAAAACGCCAGTCTCAACGTCAACAGTGAAGAGGCGACTCTGGGATGCTAGTCTTCTAGGCAGAGTTGCAAAGAAAAAGGCATATCTCAGACTGGCCAATAAAAATAAAAGATTAAGATGGGCAAAAGAACACAGACACTGGACAGAGGAACTCTGCCTTAAAAGGCCAGCATCCCGGAGTCGCCTCTTCACTGTTGACGTTGAGACTAGTGCTTTTGATGAGCTTTAATTTTTAAAAGCTCCTCTCTGCTGATGCTACTGTTACTGGTAGGGTGTCTGAAATGTTTAGGGCTATCCAAGTTTAGGATAGAGTTCCTCCAGGTTTTTCTCACAGAGAAAGGAAAGCAGCTCAAAGGCAGTCATCTTATCTGATGGCAGATCAGGTAAATTCTGAATCTCGTGTGCCAGATCCATTCCACTGATGTCACAGTAATCTCTGAAGGTTAGAGTGTTTTCAACTTCCATGCAGCGAGCCTTTAAAGATTCACTGGACATCTGAGAGGCAGTGCTGAAGTTCAGCAGCATTCCATATTTGGTTTTCACCTGGTTGAGTGTTTCAAATCTCTCATCCATGGATGTCACAGCAGAGTTGACCACAATGTTGAAGCAGTTGACTTCAAGGTTTTTCAGTGCATCAGTCACTGGTTCATCAGGAGCCTCATAGCTGAAATGCCTCTTGCTCTTTCCGAAAAGCCTCCAGCAGTCTGGCTTGTACTCCTTGGTGCTTGCCCTTCATGTTGGCCCCATTATCATAAGCTTGCCCACTGCAATCTTCAAATGGAATCTTCAGCTCGTTCAGCTTATCTAAGATGACAGTGGACAAATTCAAGCTTGTTGTAACCTCAACATTCACAAAGCCAAAGAAGTGCTCCTTGATCTCTGGCTTTCCTTTTAAAGCCACGCTTCTCAGAATAATGGACATTTGCTCCTGGTGACAAATGTCAGGTGTACAGTCCAAGATAATGGAGAAGTACTTTAAGTCTCTTACTTGAGTCACTATTGCTTCCAGAATCTTGACACTCACAATCTGTATCAGCTCATTCTGTGTGCGCTTCCCAAGGTAATGAGCATGTGTCTCTCCATCTTTAATTTTGCTGAGATTATTTTCCATAACGGGGTCAAATATCGCCAGCAATTCAACCTCTTTTAGGAGGTTTCCATTATCTGGTTGGAAGAGTTTGTCTGATGAACCCCTGAATGCTAGGTTTCTTTCAGCCAGAGACTGGGGGATACTTATTAAAGGACATCCCGCCATCTCTTTCTTTCAGCCTCGAAAATTGTCATTTGTATCTGGTCAAGAGTCTGTCCCCGACTTAGGCGCGGATTAAGTTCTCTCCTCTTAATCATATTGTTTGTGTGTTCAGGACTACCCTCATGGTGTTTCAGAATTTCGTTGATATTTGACCAGTCATTCACGCCTTCCTTTATTATTTTGTAGTCTTTTGTAGAAAAGAGCTACAGTAAAAACAATACACAGCATTGTTTTGATTGAGAATGAAAGCCAGCTCCTGGTAATCTTTTCCCCATTTGACAGCTGTCTCTGTAATACGCCTGAATGGAAACCTCTTCTAGACTTGTCTTTAGGGTAAGAAAAAAACAGTCCTGGTTGAATTGACCTCTGCGCACTAACTCAGTCCTCATAAAGCCTGTAAAGACTGGGGGCCAATCTGCTGAGTCATTTGGTGGAGTAGCAACTGTTCTATTAGCATCTGAGCTGCTTGTATCTGATGCTGGCTGTACACCTCTGGTTGTGCTAGTACTGGCTGAGGCTGCTTGTACTTCACCTGGGTCTGTGTTAGTACTTGCTGAAGACGGCTGTACTGGGTCTGTGTTAGTACTGGCTGAGGCTGGCTGTGGATCAACTGAGTCTATGCTTGAACTGGCTGATGATCCAGCATCTCCTCTACTGACAAACTTAAGCATAGCAGCTGTAAGTTATAGATAACAATACTATTATTAATTTTATCAGCTGCATCAGACCCATTCAAATGACTAATATTAGTTAATATGGCTAAATAGGTTTACTTGGATGTGAGCTGATAACTTATATAATAATGTTCTCCAACAACCATGTAATGAGTGATTATCACCTCGGAAGAAAAAGAGATGTTCACACTTACATTGTCACGCCATTATTTGATAAATTAACAAAACAATTAACAACAGACAATTATCTTCAGTAGGCTACATGCTCTTTATGTCCCTACATGCTCTTTATACAGCCGTTGAAGAAACGACAGCATGTATGTTATCTTTTCATTTCAGAAGTCACAGATATGAATACATATTTGGACGCTCATGAAGATTTTATGGCAGCCTACAACCTATAAGTGTATTGCTACCACCTACTGTATGGGGTATTGAAATTACATCATACAAAATAAATTAAAAACAATCCCACTCCTTCAGTCACAGTTCAAATCACATCCCAACACAGTGGCGATTTTGGCATGTAAATCTTGGTGGGAAAAAAAAAAAAGAAGAAGTGGGATGAATGCCAGCAAAGCCACTACACAACACAACACTTAACAATACATTAATTGCACAATAACGGTGACAACAAGTGCCCACAAACTCTTAGGGCCTGCATAAAGCTGTCCCAACGGCAGTCCCAACATCTTACCACTGCTACACCTGGCTATAAGCGGAGCCTTGTCTGGCAGGGAAACAGTTTATTCAGCCTCATTTACGATTAAGACATTAATAAGCGAGTTAGGACGGACATAGTCAATGTAACTATTTGTTTAGCACTTTTGAAATGTACAGCGACAAAAATCAGAACATGGGCCGTTCTTATAGTGTTCTCCGTGTACACCAAATCAGAACCCTAGGATAAATAAAGGGGGCAGATAAGCAGACAATGAAAGCTCTTACAGTATTCGATGATTACATTTCTCTAAAACAGGTTATAGGATACATGTGCACCACCAAGTCAGAACAGTAGGCGAAATTAAGAGGGATTAATAGAACAAATTATTAGGGTGAGGCACATGGGCTACTAACATCTTACTGCACAACATACACTTAGTATTACTTTCTTAGATACAGTATACATATCTCCCTGGCATATTACATCATTTATGCAGCAGCATACAATACATTTTTGGACCTTGTTGTGCTGCGCTCACTTGAACAGGAAGGTGGCGCGGCGGTCCTTCATGGGCACATTTTGTCATCAAAGTCTGGCGTTCTCTGGATTTATGGTGCTTACAATTCCGAGTTGGATGACCGTTCAAAACATATTTTCCCAGTCTGAGATTGTTTATTCCCGACTTCCCAGTTGTCTTGAACTCACTGAAGTCAAGTTTTCGCAGTTAACAGTTGTTTTGAGCACGGCACAAATCATGCTTCATTGACAGCATGGCCAATGTTATAATTTTAAACTTGGAAAAGAGCCCCTTAATCCCAGATTTGGGATCACACAGCCACTCCACTGAATAGCAGGCTAGTGATTGGTTTGCGATGCTTGCAGGTAGCCACGGTCACTGATTCCTTCCAAAACACTCATTGTTGAATTTGCGATTTCCAACTTGTGTAATGTTTATGTCCAATGGTCAATGAGAACCGATACGTTTTTATCTATAATTTCTCTTCATTTATTTCTCTTCATATGACAATAATTAAAAAGGATTTGCCAGTAGATTGTTGACTTGATTCATGATGATGACTGCTCGCTAAGATTTTGAAAGTGTGATGTTGAAATGATCAGTCCAATCAAAGCTACTGTACATATAACGTGATTTGACGTCACTTTATCTGGGGCCAATGACCTTGAGCCTTCTTGGATGGGCACTTCTAATGTAACTCTATGACAGCACCCAAGGGGCTAGAATTTTCCAGCTCTACCCTTAGACTTAGCATTGATATAGTGTCCCATGAGTGACAGAACACTGAGCCAATCACGGCACAACACTCCGTATTTTCTGCTGGCTTGCCCCACCACCACAGAAAGCACTGAGCTAGGCTGAAACACCTGCATTTTGGAGTTGCCTTACTCAAGGAAACTAAACAGAGACCATGTTTGTATACGGCTTTATTACAGTTTTTCTCATTTGCTAAGACACACTAAATGAAACTGAGATCCGCTTGATCTTCATCATCACATTTTTAGCACAGCAGAAGTCTTCTCTTGCAAATGTTTTAACACTTTTTCATTTGTTTCACACATTTTTCACACCCTTTGTCAAAACAGTTACATCTGATCTCATTGAAAGACCCCGAACTCTATTGGATTCACTGTGTTGAACAAAAGGAAAACATCTATTCACAGCTGATAGAAAGTACCTGCATAATTATAAATCTCTATGTACCTGTGTGAAACTCATTTGCACAACTCTTCAATCAGCAATCAGTCCTCATCCATCTATAAAAGATGCCACCTCTGTGTTGCTATTTGCAAGCATGGATCAAAGAGGCCATAGGCACGGAAGGAGACCAAGAGGCCATGGCAGAGGGGCCCGAGGAAGAGGAGTTTGTATGCGTGGTGGAGGAGCTGCAGCAGCAAGAGGACGAAATCGAGCTCAAGTTTCAAATGAAATTCGGGCAACAATTATTGACCATGTCATCAATCATGGCTTGTCCTTCAGAGAGGCTGGACAAAGGGTCCAGCCCATTCTGAGTCGGAGCACTGTGGCATCTATTGTCAGGCTTTTTCGGAATGAGAACAGGTAATTCACAGTGTTACTGTAATGTATACCACTGTGTATTTCAGTTTTACTGTATTGCCCTGTTAGCAGAACAAACTGTGTCTACAGTAATGCAGATGTTTTATCAATCCCATTTATGTGACTGTCATACAGTAATGTCAATTTTGACATGCTTTTTGCTTTTACTTTATAGAATCCACACATTACCACACACTGGTGGCAGAGGAAAGATATTTAGTATTGAACAGGAGTCTGCCATTGTAGATATGGTAGTGGCAAACAATGCAATCAGACTGCGTGACATCCAGGCAGCAGTAATTGCAGATCAGGGAGCATTTAGAAATATAAACAGTGTGAGTTTGGCAACTATAGATCGAGTCCTTAAACGAAACCATGTCTGAAGCAGCTGTACAGAGTTCCATTTCAAAGAAACTCTGACATCGTAAAGGAGGCACGATTCCAGTATGTGCAGGTACAGATTTTTTATTGTAATACCTTGTTTACCATAGTTACATGCGACTGGAATAATTTGCTTTATGAATTTGCTCTTTTTCTTAGAGAATAATGGAGCTTGAAGCTGAAGGGCACATCACAAATTCATTTTTGTGGATGAAGCCGGCTTCAACCTCTGTAAAGTGAGGAGACGCGGGAGGAACATCATTGGGCAGAGGGCCACTGTCACAGTGCCAGGTCAGAGAGGTGCCAATATCACCATGTGTGCTGCCATCTCCAATGATGGGGTCCTTTGCCACATACCAACTATTGGCCCATACAATACAGAACGCCTCATCACATTTCTTGATGCATTGAAAGAAATACTGATTCCACCCAAAGAGAGAGGGCTGTTGAGGCCTGGCATGACTCTGTATGTCATAATTTGGGACAATGTGGCTTTCCACCACTCTCGCCTTGTGAATGAATGGTTTGCAGCACAGCCTCGTATTATGATGCAATTCCTCCCTGCATACTCGCCTTTTCTGAACCCAATCGAGGAGTTCTTCTCTGCTTGGAGGTGGAAGGTGTATGATCACCGGCCATATGAGCAGATGCCCCTCCTGGAGGCAATGAATGCTGGTTGCCTGGCAATAGGTGCAGAGGACTGCCAGGGATGGATACGCCATGCAAGCAGATATTTCCCCTCGGTGCATTGCAAGGGAAAACATTCAATGCGATGTTGATGAGAACCTGTGGCATAATCGTCAAGAACGAATGGACTAAATGTGAAAGATAAAATATATATATATATTTTTTTTTGAAAGGTATTTCCACCCATAAGTTTCCTTTGGTAGCTTTTTTTTTCCGGTATCCATTTGAGTTTGTAAAGTATCATATTTCATATTGATGGCTGTATTTTGTTGTCCATTGTGTAATGATTGATTGAAAGAATAAATTAATTTGACCACAAGTTGTGGTGTTTGATGGAGGTAGCCTAGTGGTTAGAGCGTTGGACTAGTAACCGAAGGGTTGCAAGATTGAATCCCCAAGCTGACAAGGTAAAAAAATTCTGTCGTTCTGCCTCTGAACAAGGCCATTGCTCCTAGGATGTCATTGAAAATAAGAATTGTTCTTAAATTGACTTGCCTAGTTAAATAGAGAAAAAATGTATTTTTTGCTAAAAATGTGGGGCTCAAAACAGGTGGGGCTCTGCTGCTTGTAATGCTTCTGCTGTAAAATCCCCAAAAACACTCAGCCGTACTCACAACAATGCACATTTTCTCTGATGTCCTCTCTTTTTGCACTGTACAGTTGATAACCATTGCAATAATGCAAAGTCGTCCACATTCATGCGACATGTCAGGATCCCTCTGTTGAAAATAAATATTCTCTGGTGTCTATATTCCTACTAACATTATTTCTTCAACTTCACTCCTTTCTCTCACCACCTCCGGATAGGAGATATTCTTGCCACATCTGTCTCCTTCACCCTTTATTATTTACAGGGCACTTCAGAAATTCGGGCGCATGTTCACCACCACAATTGCAGCATTTAGGCTCAGTTGGCATCAGTGGTGTAAAGTACTTAAGTAAAAATACTTTAAAGTACTACTTTACTATTTATATTTTTGACAACTTTTACTTTTACTCCACTACATTCCTAAAGAAAATAATGTACTTTTTACTCCATACATTTTCCCTGACACCCAAAAGTACTCATTACATTTTGAATATTTAGCAGGTAGGAAAATGGTCCAATTCACACACTTATCAAGAGAACATCCCTGGTCGTCCCTACTGCCTCTGATCTGGCGGACTTCCTAAACATAAATGTTTTGTTTGTAAATTATGTCTGAGTGCTGGAGTCCGTTATAAATATGTTTTTTTTAAACTGTGGCATCTGGTTTGCTTAATAGAAGGAATGTGAAATAGTTTATACTTTTACTTTTAATCCTTAAGTATATTTGACCTATTACATTTACTTTTGATACTTAAATATATTTTAAACCAAATACTTTTTGACTTTTACTAAATTTGTATTTTACTGGATGACTTTCACTTTTACTTGAGTCATTTTCTAATAAGGTATCTTTACTTTTACTCATGTATGACAATTTGGTACTTTTTCCACCACTGGTTGGCATACGATACTCCTTCGGTCTACATACTCTTGACACATGGCCAAATAATTTGCATTTATCACATTGCAGGGGTTTGGGCACAGAGGCTCTCTCACAGGATGTCTCATAAACCCAAATACACGTGAGAAGGGAGCCTCTTCATCAAAAAACAACAGAATGGATGGAGTGGGCTTCCTCACTCCATGCACCATGAGGGTCAGTTGGTGTGCACCAACCACTTGATCCAATTCTTCATGTATATCCTTTGCATTTAGTTCTAGCGCCACTTAAAACTCTTTAGGCATCATCAGCAGTGGTGACGGTTTTGGAGTCTGGCGTGCCCAAAGTAAAATGCCTGCCACTCAGGCCCAGAAACTAGGATATGCACATAATTAATACTATTGGATAGGAAACACTCTGAAGTTTCTAAAACTGTTAAAATAATGTCTATGAGTATAACAGAACTGATATAGCAGGCAAAAACCCGAGGATTTTCTGTCCAGAATATTTTTTTTGTGTGACATTTTCTCAGTTTGATAGGCTTCCTATTGAAATCCATGTAAAATAGCTCCCAGATTGCAGTACCTATGGCTTCCACTAGATGTCAACAGTCTTTAGACAGTGTTTGAAGGCTTTTTCATTGAACAGAACTGAACAGAAGAAGAATTACTGAAGGGACCACAGATGTCAATAACTTTTCCTGGGCACGAGACCGTGAGCGCGCCCCTCTTTATTTTCCTTTTATATCGTTTAGGATATCATCCGTGTAAAATATAATCGTTAATATTCATAAAAGGATACCTAAGGATGCATTATAAATGATGTTTGATTTGTTTGGTATAATTTGAACGCTTTCTCTTCACTGTACAACGGCCGACTCAACAGTGGATTTTCTGAACATAACGCACCAACCAAACTTTTTCTAACAAAAGAACCATTGGATGTCTTCCTTGGACACTTGGGATGCCCTCAGAAGAAGTTCTTCGAAAGGTAAGTGATTTATTTTAGCTCTTATATGGGTTTTGTGTGACCCGCGCTGGTTATGAATTTATGCTAATGCATAAATATGAGAGGTGCTATCCTCAAACAATCAAATGTTGTGCTTTCGCCGTAAAGCCTTTTTGAAATCTGACAACACTGTGATATTGCCAAGAGCTTTTGATGACTATGCAACACTTGTATATTGATGAATGTTTAATAATTAAACTTTTGGATTTTGAATTTGGCGCCTTACATTTCACCGGGTAGTGTCCGGATTGGGGCGCTAGCGCCCCAGTTATCCCTAAGTGTTTTAAGAGATAACACCCTTGATAGGTGGCCTGCTTTGAAGATCCACACACGACACATTCCAATCCGATATCTTCTTGACGCACATAGAGATTAAACATACAGTGCCTTTGGAAATTATTCAGACCCCTTGACTTTTTTCACATTTTGTTACATTACAGCCCTATTCTAAAATTTATTAAAAAAAATAATAATTAAACTCAGCAATCTACATACAATACCCCATAATGACAAAGCAAAAACAGGTTTTTAGACATTTTGGCAAATATATCAAAAATAAAAAACAGAAATACCTTATTTTCATAAGTATTCAGACCCTTTGATATGAGATTGGAAATTGAGTTCAGGAGTATCCTGTTTCCATTGATCATCCTTGAGATGTTTCTACAACTTGATTGGAGTCCACCTGATGTAGATTCAATTGATTGGGCATGATATGGAAAGGCACACAAGTGTCTATATAAGGTTCCACAGTTCAAATCAAATCAAACTTTATTTGCCACATGCGCTGAATACAACAAGTGTAGACTATATCGTGAAATGCTTACTTACAAGCCCTTGCCCAACAGTGCAGTTCAAGAAGAAGAAAATATTTACCAAGTAGGCTAAAATAAAAAGTAATAATAAAAAGTAACACAATAACAATAACGAGGCTATATACACCGAGTCAGTGTGCAGGGGTGCAGGCTAGTTGAGGTAATCTGTACATGTAGTTGGGGGCGAAGTGACTACGCATAGGTAACAAACAAACAGCGAGTAGCAGCAGTGTACAAGAGGGGAGGGGGGGTGTCAATGTAAATAGTCTGGTGGTGATTTTTATGAATTGTTCAGCAGTCTAATGGCTTGGGGTTAGGAGCTGTTGAGGAGCCATTTTGTCCTAGACTTAGCGCTCCGGTACCGCTTGCTGTGGGGTAGCAGAGAAAACAGTCTATAACTTGGGTGACTGGAGTCTCTGACAATTTTATGGGCTTTCCTCTGACACCGCCTATTATATAATTTTATGGGCTTTCCTCTGACACCGCCTATTATATAGTTCCTGGATGGCAGGAAGCTTGGCCCCAGTGATGTACTGGGCCGTTCGCACTACACTCTGCAGCGCCTTACGGTCAGATGCCGAGCAGTTGCCATACCAGGCGGTGATGCAACCGGTCAGGATGCTCTTGATGGTGCAGCTGTATAACTTTTTGAGGATCTCGGGGGCCATGCCAAATCTTTTCAGTTGACAGTGCATGTCAGAGCAAAAACAAGCCATGAGGACGAAATAATATTCCTTAGAGCTCCGAGACAGGATTGTGTCGAGGCACATAACTGGGGAAGGATAGCAAAAAAAGAATACAGCATTGAAGATCCCCAAGAACACAGTGGCCTCATTCTTAAATGGAAGAAGTTTGGAACCACCAAAACTCTTCCTAGAGCTGGGCGCCCGACCATACTGAGCAATTGGTGGAGAAGGGCCTTTGTCACAGACATGACCAAGAACCCAATGGTCACTCTGACAGAGCTCTAGAGTTCCTTTGTGTAGATGGGAGAAACTTCCAGAAGGACAACCATCTCTGCAGCACTCCACCAATCAGGCCTTTGTGGTAGATTGGTCAGGCGGAAGCCATTCCTCAGAAAAAGGCACATGACAGCCTGCTTGGAGTTTGCCAAAAGGCACCTAAAGACTCTCAGACCATGAGAAACAAGGTCTGATGAAACCAAGATGATGAAGCATGGTGGTGGCAGGACCATGAATTGGGGATGTATTTCAGCGGCAGGTACTGGGAGACTAGTCAAGATCGAGGCAATGATGAACGGAGCAAAGTACAGAGAGATCCTTGATGAAAACCTGCTCCAGAGCTCTCAGGACCTCAGACTGGGTCAAAGGTTCACCTTCCAACAGGACAACGACCCTACGCACACAGCCAAGACAATGCAGGAGTGGCTTCGGGACAAGTCTCAATGTCCTTGAGTAACCCAGTCAGAGCCCGGACTTGAACCCAATCTAACATCTCTGGAGAGACCTGAAAATAGCTGTGCAGCAACACTCCCCATCCAACCGAACAGAGCTTGAGAAGATCTGCAGAGAAGAATGGGAGAAACTCCCCAAATACAGATGTGCCAAGCTTGTAACGTCATACCCAAAAAGACTTGAGGCTGTAATCGCTGCCAAAGGTGCTTCAACAAAGTACTGAGTAAAGGGTCTGAATACTTATGCAAATGTGATATTTCATTAAAAAAAAATGTTAATTAGCAAAACAAAAATAAACTGTTTTTTATGGGGTATTGTGTGTAGATTGATGAGGGAATAAAAAAAAGAAGGCTGTAACGTAACAAAATGTGTTCTGAATACTTTCTGAAGGCACTGTATGTTTAAAATGCATGATTATCATGTTTCTATCTGAATGTTTAAAAACTTTTGTCGTAATCCCACTTTGATTTTGCTGGATTACATGATTTTCTGTGAATAAAAAAAAAAAAGAACAAATTCTTATTTTCAATGACGGCCTAGTGGGTTAACTGCCTGTTCAGTGGCAGAAAGACAGATTTGTATCTTGTCAGCTCGGGGATTTGAACTTGCAATCTTTCGGTTACTAGTCCAACGCTCTAACCACTAGGCCTAGTATATAATTCGTGATGAGATTGGCCTAAAATTGTGTAGCATGACCACTTCATGAGGATAATAGAATCTCTTAGGAAATGTATTTTGTGACTCCCAGATGTCATTATACTCCCGAACGGAGAGAGGGCGATATTGCGTTGCACCAGTAACTCACTGCACACACTAGCAAATAGAGAGGATGATAAGCTTCTGATCATGCTACGATGGCGTCAGTAGTGAAACCTGTCTTTGAGGTACATTTCCAGCACACTTTAAAGATAAAATCAGTTCGAATTTTTAAAAAGTACATAAAAATTATCGTTTTATGTTCCTCAACACAATAAAATACTGCGTAGTGTATGAACGCTCGTGCATGATTACTAACTAATTGTGTTTGTTGTGCAGCTAGAATGTAGCTAGCCACGCGGCTGTTATTTAATTTGGCTGTTGGCTTCTTGTATGATATGTTAATTGTTTGCTTATTGCAGAAGTGGATAATTGTATCGACTTATGTCATAATGATTTTATTTTTCAAAAAAAAAAACGAATTGGTCTTTTTATAATTCTAAATGAAGATGTCCTATCATCAGTGAGGGTTTGATCATGCTACTCTGTTGCACTTTTGATGTGTTGTTACACTCTGTCTTGTTTGTTGTTGTTATGTTGCTTTTAACTAATACATGTTTTCTGCACCAGGAGAATACTGCACTAGGATTCCTATATAGGCTGATGAATGGAGCGTTTCAGGACAGAGACTCCACAGATTCCGATCTCGCCAATGCTAATGTAAGCAGTGCTAATCACATCAGCGTTGCGTCGACAACACTAAAAAAGTAATTCCGGGTTACGGAATTTCAGAATTTGTCCAAATATAAGTCCCCCACGTAATAGTAGAACATTTATAATTAACCATTATTTATTTATGATACATGTAAAGTAATTGTCTAAACATTAACTATTATTATTATTTATTTATATTTAAGTGACGTTTGCATTAAATTTGGGGTTTAGAACATCTTCCATTGTCAAATAAAGCCCCCCAATGCTAATCATTGTATATGTAATACATATTGTCTTATTCCTGCCCATACCATAACCCCACTGCCACCACGGGGCACTCTGTTCACAACATTGACGTCAGCAAACCGCTAGCCCACACAACTCCATATACGCTGTCTGCCATCTGCCCGGTACAGTTGAAACCGGGATTCATCTGCGAAGAGCACACTTCTCCAGCGTGCCAGTGGCCATCGAAGGTGAGCATTTGCCCACTGAAGCCGGTTACGACGCCAAACTGCAGTCAGGTCAAGAACCTGGTGAGGACGATGAGCATGCAGATGTGCTTCCCTGAGACATTTTCTGACAGTTTGTGCAGAAATTCAATGGTTGTCCAAACCCACAGTCTCATCAGATGTCCGGGTGGGTGGTCTCAGACTACCCCGCAGGTGAAGAAGCCAGATGTGGAGGTCCTGGACTGGCTTGGTAATACGTGGTCTGAGGTTTTGCGGCTGGTTGGACATAGTGCCAAATTCTCTAAAATGATGTTGGGTGTGGCTTATGGTAATAAGTTACCATTAAATTCTCTGGCAACAGCTCTTGTGGACATTCCTGTAGTCTGCATGTCAATTAGCACGCTCCTTCAAAACATCTATGGCATTTTGTTGTGTGACAAAACAGCAAATTTTAGTGGCCTTTTATTGTCCCCAGCACAAGGTGCACCTGTGTAATGATCATACTGGTTAATCAGCTTCTTGATATGCCACACCTGTCAGGTGGATGGATTATCTTGGCAAAGGAGAAATTCTCACTAACGGATGTAAACAGATTTGTTTACAATTTGAGAGAACTAAGCTTTTTGTGCGTATAGAACATGTCAGAGAGGTTTTATTTCAGCTCAGGAAACATGGGACCAACATTTGACATGTTAAGTTTATAATTTTGTTCAGTGTACAGTGAGGGAAAAAAGTATTTGATCCCCTGCTGATTTTGTACGTTTGCCCACTGACAAAGAAATGATCAGTCTATAATTTTAATGGTAGGTTCATTTGAACAGTGAGAGACAGAATAACAACAAAAAAATCCAGAAAAACACATGTGAAAATTTTTATAAATGGAATTGCATTTTAATGAGGGAAATAAGTATTTGACCCCTCTGCAAAACATGACTTAGTACTTGGTGGCAAAACCCTTGTTGGCAATCACAGAGGTCAGACGTTTCTTGCAGTTGGCCACCAGGTTAGCATACATCTCAGGAGGGATTTTGTCCCACTCCTCTTTGCAGATCTTCTCCAAGTCATCAAGGTTTTGAGGCTGACGTTTGGCAACTCGAACCTTCAGCTCCCTCCACAGATTTTCTATGGGATTAAGGTCTGGAGACTGGCTAGGCTACTCCAGGACCTTAATGTGCTTCTTCTTGAGCCACTCCTTTGTTGCCTTGGCCGTGTGTTTTGGGTCATTGTCATGCTGGAATACCCATCCACGACCCATTTTCAATGCCCTGGCTGAGGGAAGGAGGTTCTCACCCAAGATTTGACGGTACATGGCTCCGTCCATCGTCCCTTTGATGCAGTGAAGTTGTCCTGTCCCCTTAGCAGAAAAACACCCCCAAAGCATAATTTTTCCACCTCCATGTTTGACGGTGGGGATGGTGTTCTTGGGGTCATAGGCAGCATTCCTCCTCCTCCAAACACGGCGAGTTGAGTTGATTCCAAAGAGCTCCATTTTGGTCTCATCTGACCATAACACTTTCACCCAGATGTCCTCTGAATCATTCAATGTTCATTGTCAAACTTCAGACGGGCATGTATATGTGCTTTCTTGAGCAGGCGGACCTTGCGGGTGCTGCAGGATTTCAGTCCTTCACGGCGTAGTGTGTTACCAATTGTTTTCTTGGTGACTATGGTCCCAGCTGCCTTGAGATCATTGACAAGATCCTCCCGTGTAGTTCTGGGCTGATTCCTCACCATTCTCATGATCATTGCAACTTCACGAGGTGAGTTCTTGCATGGAGCCCCAGGCTGAGGGAGATTGACAGTTATTTTGTGTTTCTTCCATTTGCGAATAATCGCACCAACTGTTGTCACCTTCTCACCAAGCTGCTTGGCGATGGTCTTGTAGCCCATTCCAGCCTTGTGTAGGTCTACAATATTGTCCCTGACGTCCTCGAAGAGCTCTTTGGTCTTGGCCATGGTGGAGAGTTTGGAATCTGATTGATTGATTGCTTCTGTGGAAAGGTGTCTTTTATACAGGTAACAAGCTGAGATTAGGAGCACTCCCTTTAAGAGTGTGCTCCTAATCCCAGCTCGTTACCTGTATAAAAGACACCTGGGAGCCAGAAATCCTTCTGATTGAGAGGGGGTCAAGTACTTATTTCCCTCATTAAAATGCAATTCCATTTATAACATTTTTCACATGCGTTTTTCTTGATATTTTTGTTGTTATTCTGTCTCTCACTGTTCAAATAAACCTACCATTAAAATTATAGACTGATCATTTCTTTGTCAGTGGGCCAACGTACAAAATCAACAGGGGATCAAATACTTTTTTCCCTCACTGTATATATGGTCATTTCACGGGGCTCTGAATAATATTCAGACCCCTTGACATTTTCACATTTTGTTACGTTAGTCTTATTCTAAAATGAATTAAATAAAAAATATCCCTCAATTTATTCACAATACCCCATCATGACAAAGCAAAAACAGTTTTTTTTTTTTTTTTTTGAAATTGATAAAAAATACAAAACAGATACCTTAGTATTCAGACCCTTTGCTATGAGACTCGAAATTGAGCTCAGGTGCATCCTGTTTCCATTGATCATCCTTGAGATGTTTCTTCAACTTGTTTGGAGTCCCCTTGTGGTAAATTCAATTGATTGGACATTATTTGTAAAAGGCACACACCCGTCTATATAATGTCCCACAGTTGACAGTGCATGTCAGAGCTAAACCAAGCCATGAGTTAGAAAAAATTGTCTGTAGAGCTCCGAGACAGGATTGTGTCGAGGCACGGATCAGGGGAAGGTTACCTGCAGCATTGAAGGTCCCCGAGAACACAGGGGCCTCCGTCATTTTTAAATGGAACCAAAAAGTGCCTTGGTCTGGGAGGTGACCAAGAACCCGATGGTCACTGACAGAGCTCCAGAGTTCCTCTGTGGAGATGGGAGAACCTTCCAGAAGGACAACAGTCTCTGCAGCACTCTACCAATCAGGCCTTTATGGCAGTGGCCAGACAGAAGCCACTCCTCAGTAAAAGTCACATGACCGCCCGCTTGGAGTTTGCCAAAAGACACCTAAAGGACTCTGACTTTGACAAACAAGATTATCTGGTCTGATGAAACCAAGATTGAACTCTTTGGCCTGATTTTCAGCGGCAGGGACTGGGAGACTAGTCAGGGTCAAGGGAATGTCCTTGAGTGGTCCAGACTTGAACCCTATCGAACATCCTGAGACCTGAAAATAGCTGTGCAGCTACGCTCCCCATCCAACCTGACAGAGCTTGAGAGGATCTGCAGAGAAGAATGGGAGAAATTCCCCAAATACAGGTGTGCCAAGCTTGTAGCGTCATACCCAAGAAGACTCAAAGCTGTAATCGCTGCCAAAGGTTCTTCAACAAAGTACTGAGTAAAGGGTAAATTTATTTTTGCAAACTTTTCCAAAAACCTATTTTTGCTTTGGGGAAATTTTATGATTCATTTTAGAGTAAGGCAGTAACGTAACAAAATGTGGAAAAAGTCAGAATACTTTGCTTTGTGGCTAATGTAATGGGCGGAGTAAAAGGCCAGCGACACTCCGCATTAATCATAGCCCCTTTAAAATGACACCACAGGTTCTACAGACCCTACTTAGTACTCCTTACCCTACTTTTACATCGGCACAAATAATATTTTATGTGCTGTATGGTGTCCTGGCACCCACTTTTAAGATACAGTGAAATGACACCATATATAGATTCTACAGACCCTACTGAGTACTACTCATCCCACTTTTACATCGGCACATAGAACCTCAAACATTAGAAACGCTTTCTTTTTTAATTTATTTTTATTTGACCCTTTTTCTCCCCAATTTCATCATATCCAATTACTATCTTGTCTCATCGCTGCAGCACTCCAACGGGCTTCGGGAGAAGCTAAGGTCGAGTCATGCATTCTCCGAAACATGACCCGCCGAACCGCGCTCCTTAACACCAGCCTGCTTAACTCGGAAGCTAGCTTACCAATGTGTCGGAGGAAACACCGTTCAACTGACCACCAAAGTCAGCCTGCAGGCACCCGGTCTGCCACAAGGAGTCGCTAGATTAAAGTAAAGCCCCCGGCTAAATCCTCCCTAACACGGACAACGCTTTGCCAATTGTGCACCGCCCTATGGGTCTCCCGCTTGTGACACAGCCTGGGATCGAACCCGGGTCTGTAGTGATGCCTTAGATGTTGCCCCACTCCGGAAGCCTCAGGAACACCTTTTCTAATATTGAGTTGCACCCCCATTTTGCCTTCAGATCAAACTCAATTCGTTGGGGCATGGACTCTGCAAGGTGTCAAGCGTTCCACAGGGATGCTGGCCCATGTTGACTCCAATCCGTCCCACAGTTGTCACATTGGCTGGATGTCCTAGACCCCGAAGCCAGTTCCACTGCATTTAATTGTTGCTTATCAGGTATTACGGAAAACCAGCAGGCTTCGAACCTCGTAGGGTAAGAGTTGAATACTCCAGGTCTATGGCATGGAAAGTCAGGTGTTCTTAATGTTTTGTATACTCAGTGTAGACTAGCGCTAGATCAATAGGGTCTGTAAAATACTGTTCTTTACATTTAATTTACTTAAAGCTCCAACCATATATCAATGTGCTCCATTTCATATTATTTGTTATATAAAGTAGTAATTCTCTTTTAGTTTAGATTTTTGGTAACATTTGAACATTGTGCACTATTGATTTCGTATCATACACAGCATTTTACCGCCGACTTTTATTTTGAAGGCAAAATCGGAAAACGTCAGTCTTAATGTTGCTGCTGGGACACTAATGTTGCTGCCATGAAGCTAATGCTAATCACATGCTGTGAATATTTAGAAAGGAAAATATGGTTGTTAGCATAGATTGTATATATAAAGGTTGTTAGCCCCATAGAGAATGATAGAGGCCTTTAGTGGCTTTAGCTTTATGATCAGTTGATTCTTTTAATCAGTTGTGTAGTGCTAGGGCAAAAAATAAGACATCCTCCCTTGTGGTCCCGAGGACAGAGTTTCTGAAACCCTGCTGTTTTGGCACAGGCAGTGCCACAGAGCTCGCCAGCTTGTAGTCCTAAAAAGCGGAAATGGGTTACTTCTGGTTCGATCAGCCATTCAAATGGGGAAAGAATAGGTTTTTGGGATAAATGCCCCCCAAAAATTCTGGGGTTAGAGGTTTAGAAGATCTTATGTTTTTGTTCTATGGGATAATATCAGTCAGTTAACATGACCTTTATTAATTATGAAGCCTTTATGTGCTTTTTTGATTACATAAATGCTTCAAAATTTAAAACTAGTGACAAAATGTTAGCTTATGACATTTTGAAGCATTTATGTAATCAAAAAAAAGCACAGGCTTCAAAATTCATAAAGGTCATGTTAACTGACTAAATGTATAAGAGACTTTAATCCTCTGTTAACCTCAGATTTTTTTTTTTGCTGTTTATCCCAAAACCCTCCCCATAGGCTTTGTCCAACGAACCATGAGTTGGTGCCTACAAAAATACACTATTCCTATCTATTGAGGGCTTCCACCGTTTTAATGTAGTCAACTGGGTGTGACTTCCAACTTCATTGGCTGATCCCCCCTGGTGACCCTGTTGGAGTCACGTCTAACCTACCCTGTTGGTTGTCAACAACCAGGTGTTCCGGTTTTCAGGGAAATGGAAGAGACCCTGTGACGCGACTTCTGTTTTTGGACATTAACAAGGCGACAATATTAACTCCTCCACATTTACTGGACTGGTTGAACAATGCAGAAGAGAACATCCCGACAGTTATTTTATTCTCGTCAAGACCAGAATGTGGGGGATCTAGTTTCAGGCATTTCTTTTACGCCTGCTAAGTTAGGTTGTCTAACCGGGTCATCAGGAGGGATCAGCCAATTGTGAAGAAAATCAAATCAAATCAAATCAAATCAAATTTATTTATAAAGCCCCCCTTACATCAGCTGATGTCACAGAGTGCTGTACAGAAACCCAGCCTAAAACCCCAAACAGCAAGCAATGCAGGTGTAAAAGCACGAAAAGAAAATGTAGTACTTTATAATGGAGATGGCCTTAATGGTGCTGCCCATGCTGTCACAGATGCCCTAATGGCACAGACACAATGAGGCGTCTTTCCATGTGCATGGTTAGCCCTGACGTCTCATCTGATTGAATATAATCCTCTTTGAATGATACTTAAACAATACGTTTATGTACAGTAGGAAATATACCTGCTGTGCTTTTGGTGTCTCCATTGTCTACAGGAGTATACAGCACAAATTATTCTGGAGAGCGCTGTAGATTACTTACAGTAAATGTTTTTTCCCGCCCTCCACTCCAGGATTGTAAGGACAACTTCAGCATTACTCCGCCCCATCACGCAAAAGACAAACCGCCCCTGCCGACTCTTAGAAAGGTTTCAGTGATACTGGAGGACTGCAGGAAATTACTGGGAGACCGTTTCAGACAATGTGAAAGAGAGAATGGATTTGAGGCTTCAATTCCTCTTGGTAAGTGTATTTTTTATGAAGTAGTGTAAAAAGCAGCCTATTCAATGTGCCAAACTGGGTCAAAATATATATATTTTTTGGTTATTTTGTTTTAAGTTGTGTTCTTTATAATAACAATTCTGAGCTAAAAGTGCTTGGAAAGTATTTACGTGCCTTAATTTTATCAGCTATAATAAGAGTTAACATTTAAAAAAAAAATTTTTTTTCATTGTTTTGAATTGAAGCCATCGGCTCATTACCGTTTTTTTATACGGCGTGACTACTTTTCTGTATTTTTCTGGGACCCGAAGGTTCCGTGATTAAAGATACTGAGATTTCTGTGCATGTGCAGGATTTTATTTTATAACGTAGCTGCTGTCTACTCCGCTACCTACGTAAATGTTGCTCGGGGGCTGCTCGTGCTTCGCTGCCACTTCCTCCCCCTCCTTGATCGACCATGGATGTTGTACACAAAAGACATGTCGACATGTTCCAACTATGCATGTTTAATCGCCTCAGTAGGCTATTAAGCATAAGCTCGATTGCATGCAATTTTTTTTTCAAGAGGATTTGCATGCTGACTACACCGGCCATGCGCGTGTCATCGTGCACATGTTGATTTTGTCTGTCCCCATCAGACGCGATCATGACACGCAGGTTAAAATACCAAAATCGATTGTGAATCAAATATATTAATTTCGGGGCAGATCCAACAGTGCAGTTCAAGAAGAGTTAAGGAACATTGGGTTGTTATTTTACCTGACATACATATGGTCCACTTATTAGCTGGTTCTTTGTAGAATTTTTACCAGGAGTCACACAAAAGGATGTTTCTCTACTCTGACAATTAATCCACAGATAAAAAGGGAAACCTAGTTTTTAGTTAGTTAAACCCATGTGGGTTTGTATCTTCCTGATATCCAGTAAGGAGGGGACTTGTGGAGCATCTCAAATAGAACCACGCTGTGGCTAGGAAGATGCTCGTTAATGCATATGAGCAGTGTGTGTAAAATGATTGAATAACATGTATGTGCACATTTATTTAGCAACTCTCGCGCACGCAACGTGGCCAGTGTGGTTTGCGTGTTAGGCTAGATGCAGCTATACACAAAATACATGATCAACCAGGGCTGTAGCTACATATGAGGAAACCGATGTCTGGACCTCAGTCATTTTTCAGAATAAAAAATCTAATAAATCGTTTTGGGGGAACTGTTGGGGTCTCAACTTACTGTGCAATTTCGAAACTTGGTTGTGGATCGGCAGTTTTCCTCTTGTTAAATCGGTCACTGACAGTCACTCAATTACTTCATGTCAGTAATTTTTTTGATCACATCCGACCGTGATTGGGAGTGCCATAAGGCGGCGAACAATTGGCCCAGCATCATCCTGGTTTGGACGGGGTAGACCATTGTAAATAAGAATTTGTTCTTACCTGACTTGCCTAGTTAAAGGTTCAATTTAAATAACTGGCGTTAACCGCAGCGAAATCAATAGGAGGTGATCAGTGGCTGGTGCCGTTATGCTGTTCTACTATTCCAAGGATGTGTAACCGAAGAGAGAGACCACTAGTGGGCACAGAATACAAACTGGAATGGATCCAGAGGAAAATGTGGCTTACCAGTGAACCTCCGGGTGTTCATCATTAATACTGTCTGAGAAGTTTCTGTCCATGACTGATGCAACCCGGTAAAAGCATTAAAGACCGAGAAAGCCTGGTAGTGTCGGGAGCAGCCCGCTAGCGCTCCAGTGATCCCTGAGAAGTTAACTTGTCAGACTGCACAGTAGCCTAATAAACAAATGCAGGTGGCTTATCTTCAAAATGCTTTAAATGCTTCCAAATGTAAAAGCATATACTGTACAGTACTGTATTTCTTCATCGGCATCTTTATGCTTTCGTTAATAAAATAATGATAAAAATACTCTTTCAAAATGCAGATGTTGATGTAGTTATGGATCCATAACAAATTACTATGGGTATAAATATCACTGATTTACAGAAATATTGGAACAAAGTTGTCTAATGATGGCAAACAATTTAGAATCCTCCAATCCTCTTATGCTGTAGCCTACTCACGACCGTCACGTTGTACATCGCCATATTTTCCATTCCATCCTAACGGAAACCCTGAGGGTTTCCTTTTTCTCTGAATAGAAACACTATAATATGAATCAAATGAATTAAGCCACATTTCTTAATCAATCCCATATACAGTTGAAGTCGGAAGTTTACATACACTTAGGTTGGAGTCATTAAAACTTGTTTTTCAACCACTCCACAAATTTCTTGTTAACTTCTTAGGGAGTGGCAGCTGAGGTGTCGGTTTTGGAGAGTCTGGCGTGCCCAAAGTAAAAGGCCTGCCACTCAGGCCCAGAAACTAGGATATGCACATAATTAGTATTATTGGATAGGAAACACTGAAGTTTCTAAAAGTGTTAAAATATTGTCTGAGTATAACAGAACTGATATAGCAGGCAAAAACCAGAGGAATTTCTGTCCTGGAACAAGTGTTTTTGACTCATTTTGAACCCCTCCCTATTGAAAACAGCTATATATGGGAGTAAGATTGCAGTACCTATTGCTTCCACTGGATGTCAACAGTCTCTAGACAGTGTTTGGTGATGTTAGGTTGCTCTGGATGGTAATAGAAGAAGAATTTCGAACTAGTCACCAGATGTAAACAGAAGAGGATGCGCGTTCACGGGCTCGCGGGCGCTGTGGTTTTTTCCTTTCCTATCGTCCAGTTTTATAATCCGGTTGAAATATTATAGTAAATATACATGTGTTCCCAATGATACATTATCAATGATGTTTGATTGTTCTTGGACAAGTGTATAGGTTGAACAAGTTCTCTTCACGGTTCAATGGGCGAGTGGACGCTGTATTTTATGAACATAACGCGCCCAACCAAACTGAGATTGACTTTTTCTAACAAAAGAACCATTGGATGTCTTCGTTGGACACTTGTGAAGCCCTCAGCAGAAGTTCTTCAAAAGGTAAGGGATTTGTTTTTGCTGTGAAATGGGTTTTGTGTGAACCACGATGGTTTATGAATTTATGCTAATGGTTAAATATTGTAGGTGCTATCCTCAAACAATCAAATGTTGTGCTTTCACCATAAAGCGTTTTTGAAATCTGACAACGCTGTGATATTGCCAAGAATCAGAGCTTTTGATGACTATGCAACACTTGTATATTGATGAATGGTTAATAATTCAACTTTTGGATTTTGAATTTGGCACCTTACATTTCACCGGCTAGCGCCCCACCACTCCCTAAGTAGTTAACAGTCGGTTAGGACATCTACTTTGTGCATGACACAAGTAATTTTTCCAACAATTGTTTACAGATTATTTCACTTATAATTCACTGTATCACAATTCCAGTGGGTCAGAAGTTTACATATACTAAGTTGACTGTGCCTTTAAACAGCTTGGAAAATTCCAGAAAATGTCATGGCTTTAGAAGCTTCTGATAGGCTAATTGACATAATTTGAGTCAGTTGGAGGTGTACCCGTGGATGTATTTCAAGGCCTACCTTCAGACTCAGTGCCTCTTTGCTTGACATCATGGGAAAATCAAAAGAAATCAGCCAACCTGAGAAAATAAATTGTAGACTTCCACAAGTCTGGTTCATCCTTGGGAGCAATTTCCAAACGCCTGAAGGTACCACGTTCATCTGTACAAACAATAGTACGCAAGTATAAACACCATGGGACCACACAGCCGTCATACCGCTCAGACGGAAACACATTCTGTCTCCTAAAGATGAACGTAATTTGGTGCGAAAGTGCAAATCAATCCCAGAACAACAGCAAAGGACCTTGTGAATATGCTGGAGGAAACAGGTACAAAAGTATCTATATCCACAGTAAAATGAGTCCTACATCGACATAACCTGAAAGGCCGCTGGCCATAATGAGCATCGTTATGTTTGGAGGAAAAAGGGGGAGGCTTGCAAGCCGAAGAACACCATACCAACCGTAAAGCACAGGGGTGGCAGCATCATGTTGTGGCGGTGCTTTGCTGCAGGAGGGACTGGTGCACTTCACAAAATAGATGGCATAATGAGGCAGGTAAATTATGTTGATATATTGAAGCAACATCTCAAGACATCAGTCAGGATGTTAAAGCTTGGTCGCAACTGGGTCTTCCAAATGGACAATGACCCCAAGCATACTTCCAAAATTGTGGCAAAATGGCTTAAGGACAACAGAGTCAAGGTATTGGAGTGGCCATCACAAAGCCCTGACCTCAATCCTATAGAACATTTGTGGGCAGAACTGAAAAAGCGTGTGCGAGCAAGAAAGCCTACAAACCTGACTCAGTTACACCAGCTCTGTCAGGAAGAATGGGCCAAAATTCACCCAACTTATTGTGGGAAGCTTGTGGAAGACCCCAAACGTTTGACCCAAGTTAAACAATTTAAAGGCAATGCTACCAAATACTAATTGATTGTATGTAAACTTCGGACCCACTGGGAATGTGATGAAAGAAGTAAAAGCTGAAATAAATCACTCTACTATTATTCTGACATTTCACATTCTTAAAACAAAGTGGTGATCCTAACTGACCTAAGACAAGGAATTTTTACTAGGATTAAATGTCAGGAATTGTGAAAAACTGAGTTTAAATGTGTTTGGCTAATGTGTATGTGAACATCCGCCTTCAACTGTACTTTATTTTTACAAAAAAGTTTTTAAATTCTCTGGTAATGCCTATTTGGAAGACTATCAAATGCTTCTCAGATGCCATCTGGTGGTCAAACCTAGCAGCTAACTTGCATTAACAGAAAAAATGGCTGACAATTAGATAACGTGCCACAGAATGCTGCAGCAGCCTGCAAGGTGTGCTGCAGTATGACACAATAAAGGAGCAACCACTGTGCTTGCATGATCATTGAAAGGCGAAGTAGCAGTTACAGGGCCTGTGTGTGGTTAAAAGTTTTTTGTGGTGAGTTACATGCATGTATTTAGGTAGCATATCAAACACAGGCAAGATACAGACATCATTGCAAACATTGGCTATAGAGGGAGGCAAGTCTGGCTAGTGGCTTCGATTCGGCAGCAACTATAAAGATAAGCCTACATCACACAACGCAGATAGTTTTTTCTTAAATGCAATGTGTAGGGACTACGTCCTTCTTGTGCAACTGCAATATCCGTTACAAGAGACAGAAGGTTGTAGCCTTCATAATGCTTTCAGTAAGTATCCATACCCCTTGACTTATTAAACATTTTCTGTATATTGTTCTGAAGCTATTACGCTGTTGCTTTGGCTGTATACATGGGGTCATTTCCTGCTGGAATGTAAATCTTCACCCCAGTCTAAGATAATTTGCGCTCAGAAGCAGGTTCTTATCAAGGATTTGCCTGTATTTGGCTCCCTTCATTGTTCCCTTTATCCTTACCAGTCTCCCAGTCCGTGCTGCTGAAAAGCATCTCCATAGTTTGATGCTGCCACCACCATGTTTCACGGTAGGGAGGGTGTTAGACGGGTGATGAGCTGTGCCCGGTTTTCTCCAGACATAGCGCTTTGCATTCAGGCCAAAATTTGTCTCATCAGACCATAGAATCTTTTGCCTTGTGATCTGTCTTTCAGGTGCCTTTTTGCAAACTCCAGGCGTGTTGTCATGTGCATATTTCTCAGGAGTGGCTTCCGTCTGGCCACTCTCCCATAAAGCCCAGATTGGTGAAGTGCTGTAGAGACTATTGTCCTTCTGGCAGGTTCTCCCATCTCAGCCAAGGAACACTGGTCATTGGGTTCTTTGTCACCTTGTTGCTCAGTTTGGTTGGACGGTCAGCTCTAGGCAGAGTCTGGGTAGTTCCATATGATGAAGACCACTGTGCTCTTGGAAACTTTCAACACTCTAGAAATTGTTTTATACCCTTCCCCAGATATGACTTGTCGCAATTCTATCTCTGAGATCTCCAGACAGTTCCTTGGACTTCATGGTATAGTTTCTGTTCTGACATGCACTGTCAACTGTGGGACCTTATGGGTTATTGTTTGTAGATGGGTGAGAAATGTACATGTAATCCACTTTGAATTCAGGCTGTAACACAAAATGTGGATTAAGTCAAGGGGGATGAATACTTTCTGAAGTTACTGTGTGTGGGTGTGTGTGTGTGTGTGTGTGTATATATATATAATTTTTGGGAATGTTTGTTCAAATCCCCATAGGGTTTTTAGTTCAGATATGAGGCAGAGACATCTACGTTGTCATGTTTCAGAAGAGGCTGAATAAAGAGAGAAACGTGAAGGGATGGGGGAGTGTGAGCAGCAGCTACGTGGAATAAATGTTTGTAAAATAACACATACGCAGGACATGATTTGGTTCCTTAGCTTGAGAAAGAGGTTTCCAGAGTGGCGGGGTTGGGCGGAGGCAACCACAGCTTTTTTTATATCACTTCTCCTCAAAAGTTGTAATTATCATTTGGTGTGGCTGTGGCGGTCATGAAATTGTCAGCCGGATGTCATGCAAAATCCTGCCGGTCACACGGTATTTGATCATTAACATAAACAAGTTTAGCATCTCCAAGCCTCCACGCATACAAGCTGCACAGAAGCAGCTGATGCGCGCCTTTGGAACATCTACATTTAGAAAAGCGTAATAAATCTATTTCATATACACCATCACAATAAATCCGTTATTTATTTTAGTCAGGTCTAAAGAAACATGATATCAATATGAACAGAATATGACTTGGCCTACTGCATTTTATCTGGCTCTGCTCCATGCAATAGGCTGTAGGCTTGTTCATTTAGCTGACAAGGAATGCGTAAGTCCTGTGTCATTATTTTGTATTATAAGATTTTATAGTAAGAAGAATATAATTGAACTTTGCTGAATAAAATAGAAAGTGTGCGTATGAAGCTAGGCGATATGGCCAAAATATTATATCACGGTATTAGAAAAACTATGGTATGACAGTATTTTTAGTTTTTGAATAATAAAAGTTCTACGTTTGCTTTATGAATAGTGAGTGTTCCTAGGGTGGCAACACATACATTCTAAGTGATTTCAATGAGTCTTTCTCCATTCTGACTGTTTTATACTGTTCAATTCAACTTCAACCAAAACAAATTTCAGCACTTATCATTTCTGCATTTCCTGCACTCAGTTGCAGTTGTGGAAAAAGTACTCAATTGTCATACTTGAGTAAAAGTAAAGATACATTAATTGAAATTACTCAGCCAGTGAAATACTACTTGAGTAAAAGTATTTGGTTTTAAATTTACTTAAGTATCAAAAGTAAATGTAATTGATAAAATGTACTTAAATATCAAAAGTAAAGGTATAAATAATTTCAAATTCCTTACATTAACTTCTTAGGGAGCGGCAGCAGAGGTGATGGTTTTGGAGAGCCTGGCGTGCCCAAAGTAAAATGCCTCCCATTCAGGCCCAGAAAATAGGATATGCACATATTTAGTACCATTGGATAGGAAACACTCTGAATTTTACAAAAGTGTTAACCATTTGGCTGTGAGTAAAACAGAACGCATATGGCAGGCGAAACCCAGAGGAATTTCTGTCCTGGAAAAAGTGATTTTGACACATTGCTCATTTGGAACCCCTCCCTCATGAAAATGACCATATAAGGGCATATGAATGCAGTACCCATCGCTTCCTTTAGATGTCAACAGTCTCGAGACAGTGTAAATTTTCATTTTGGATGAATTAGACCAGAGAATAAGAGCAAACCAGGAAGTGTACTTTTTATGTCAACAGTACCCAGCGCGCGCTCCCGACAAGGCGCGCAGTGTCTTTTTTACCGTCTTTATCGATCAGTTTATATTCCGGTTGATTTATAATAGTAAATATACGTAAAAGTGTTCCTAAGGATACATTTAAAACTATGTTTGATTGTTCTTGGACAAGTTTATAGGTATAAGTTGAACGAAGTTCTCGCCACGCTTCAATGGAGGAGTGGAGGCTGTCGCTTTCTGATTATAACGCTGAACCAAATGGAGATTTATGGATAAAATACATTACTTTTTCTAACAAAAGAACCATGGATTGTCTTCGTTGGACACTTAGGATGACCTCAGCAGAAGTTCTTCAACAGGTAATTGATTTGTGTGAGGTGCTATCCTCAAACAATCAAATGTGCTGCTTTCGCCGTAAAGCCTTTTTGAAATCTGACAACGCTGTGATATTGCCAAGAAACAGAGCTTTTGATGAGTATGGAACACTTGTATATTGGTGGATGTTTAATAATTCAACTTTTGGATTTTGAATTTGGCGCCTTGCATTTCACCTGGTAGTGTCGGGATTGGGGCGCTAGCGCCCCAGCAATCCCTGAGAGGTTAAGCAAACCAGAAGGCACCATTTTCTTGTTTTTACATTTTTTTACGGATAGCCAGGGGCACACACCAACACTCAGACATAATTTACAAACAAAGCATTTGTGTTTAGTGAGTCCTTCAGATCAGAGGCAGTAGATGACCAGGGATGTTCTCTTGACAAGTGCATGAATTGGACCATTTTCCTGTCCTTTTAGGTGTCAGGGAAAATGTATTTCTTTAGGAATGTAGTGAAATAAAAGTTGCCAAAAAAATGACTTAAGTAGTACTTGTAAAGTACTTAAGTAAAAATACTTTCACCACTGCTCAATTGACAATTTCCACACTGCCACGTAGAGCTGCACGATATGGGCAAATAGTCTTGTCGCAATTAGGATTTGACTTGCGAATTAGAGCAAAACTGCTGGAATCATGGAAATAGAATGACTATTCTAATTCAATAGTTAGAATATAACAGTGGGCACTTTGAATACAGTGATTGAGATGACAATGAATTAAAATTTCAGGGAGGAGTTCTTGTGACAGGGTAGGGACTAAAGTGTTGATAAGTGTTTCCTAGGGGACCCTATAAGCTTTGGCTATATTGCATATTTTCTCTTAGCTACTTCATGTAGATAATATATTCTTGCTTTGCATATTCATCTTTGATTTAGAAGACACTGTTGCACAAACAACATGCTGATTTAGGTCTACACCATCACTGGTATTATCAGGCTGTATTAGCTAGCTAAGTTTGCTCTTACTCAGTACATTTATTAAAACTAGGCTATTACAAATTCACAATAATTGTAGGCTAACTGTAAGCCACCCTGCACAATCAATGAACCAACAGCATCTGGAAGTGCTATACGTTCTCTCCTAGACTCGTGGATATAAAGTTTGGAGCATAGCATAAGGTAACCTGTCCATCCAGTATGCATAATAATACAGTCCACACCACAAAGGCCATTACTCAAATTTGTTTAGTTTTGGAGTATAGGCTAGACCAATTATTTACCAAAGACATCTTAAATCAGTTTTGTATTAGGTTTTTCTGCCATATGTAATGTGCGGTAGGTTATCTATTGTATAACAGCACAATCAATTTGAATTCAGGGGTGTTTTTCGGGCTGGGGCTCTTGAGCCTTTGCATAAGCTCTAATATGCATATGGGTGTTTTGAATGAATCATCACCTTAGAAAGCGCTGTCCATTTTGTTGTATTAGGCTTTGAAACAACATCCACAATGACCAACATGCTGTTTTACTTTTTTCTTCAAATTGATTTGATCATGACAGTGAGGTGAGTTTTTTAAAAGCATGATACTGTTTTGATGTTGTTTGATTTTCGATTGCATTTGCATTGATGTCAGTGGTTATTAAAGCAGCAATTCTGCTGTCATTTCCTAAAGCATCGTTGGGTTTGCTCTAATCCAAATTGTTGGTCACTGTAGGCCTCTTTCATGAACACAGATTAAAGGGCAGAGCCTCCACTTTTTAACCTGCTTTCATCAATTCCAGCACCAAACCAATGTCTACATATGAGAAAAGTGTGTTTGTGGTTCAAAAGATAAGACTCCCAAAAATGCTTCTCTGTGACATAAGGTAGGATTAAAAGTAATTTTCAAAACCTGCAACAAGTTTCTAGCCTAACGGAGGGTATTTTCTTGCTCCCCACATCATCGCAAATCTCATAGTGTTTGACAATAAGTTGTGAAGGAAACATCTTGTCTTTCGTGTCATAAACAATCCTTGGTTCCTGCCTGTGCTTGGTAAAGATATGAGGGGGGGCATCATGACCACCTCCTTAGGACCATCTTGCAGAATGCACAGAATATGTTATTTAAGTTAAGATAGAAGACGGAGCCAGTCATATGTAGGAACCAATCCAATAAATCATGTTTATGTTGGTTTTTATGTAGCTGTATATCTAATCCAAGCCGTATATAGGGAACGCATTTGGAGAGCTCACTTCAGAACGGGACTTTATGTATCTAAGTTTGACTGTGACCTCGCCAGCATTCCAATAAACAATGATTCATTTAAGATTGACTTTGTGTCCCTGTGTAGACTTTACACAATAAAGTTTTTTAATTAACCTTTGATGGTCACCGGGGTAGAACTTCTCTACAAAACTTAGAAATGTGCCGTTTTCACATATGTTAACACTGGTATTGTGCTGGAGATGATGATGATGTTGAAAAGCAGTTTCCCTTTAATCATGGACTAAATACTGTCAGATTTAAATATCCTAATACAGTTTTGGATTAATCGACATGGCTTGATATTCTTGATTAATCTCTTTGATTAAACTTCCTAAGATATTGATCTGTTCTTGTATCTAACCCAAGACTGTTTCAATCACACAGGACGGAGCCCTAGCCGCAAACAGCCAAAGAACAGAAAGAGATCCTCTACATCAGTAAAGCCTAAACAACAACCAACGTTTTTCACGATTAAGATGCACCACTGTAAACCGTGTGGGAAGAGTTTTAGTAATTATAAAGATTCGAGGAATCATCAGAAAGTGCACAAAGGGAAGTCCTACCACTGCTCTGACTGTGGGAAGTACTTTTCTACCTTAAGTGCTTTGAGGGTACATCGGACAGTTCATACTGGAGAGAAACCTTACTCGTGCTCTGAATGTGGGAAGAATTTTAAGCACCTACGAGAACATCAGCTAAGACACAGTGGAGAAAAACCCTTTAGCTGCCCTGACTGTGGAAAGAACTTTATAACACAACGTTATCTGAATAAACATCGGCGAAGTCATACCGCTGAGAAGCGATACCCCTGCCCTGACTGTGGGAGAGGCTTCACTACGGCAGGACATATGAAAAGACATAGAAGAATCCATACTGGTGAGAAGCCATACCAGTGCTCTGACTGTGGGCGAGGCTTTGCCAGATCCGAGGCATTGAAATCTCACCAGCTTACTCATAATGGAGAAAAACCTTATTCTTGCCCTGATTGTGAGATGAGTTTCAGCTCATCAGCGGGCCTGAAGTATCATCAAATGAACCATACTGGAGAGAAGCCCTACCACTGTGCAGCCTGTAATAAGAGATTCAAGTCAGCTACACACTTAACGTCTCATCAGAGAACGCACACTGGAGAGAAACCTTACCAGTGTCGTGACTGTGGGACAACATTCTCCATTCTCAGTAATTTTAAAATACACCAGCGCATTCATTCTGGAGAGAAGCCTTACTCATGCCATGACTGTGGAAAAAGATTTTCTGCAGCATCCTCTATAAAAGCACACCAGCGGTCACATACTGGTGAAAGACCTTTTCCATGCGCTCATTGTGGGAAGGGCTTTACCATAAAGGCACATCTTGTGGTACACATGCGCATACACACTGGAGAGAGGCCGTACCACTGCACTGCCTGTGATGCAACCTTCTCCACTTCAGGTCCCTTGGTGAGACACATGCGAATACACACCGGGGAGAAACCTTACAACTGCCTTCATTGCGACAAGAGCTTCAAAACCTTGCATGAAATTACTAGTCATACAAGGGTGCATACAGGAGAGAGACCTTACCACTGCTCTAAGTGCGAGAAGAAGTTCAAGGGCCTGGGAGACTTGAGAAAGCATGAGCACACGCATACTGGAGAAAGAGTAGCATGTGGTCAGTGTAAGAAGACCTTTGCCTCCAAAGGTGGATTAAGGATACACAAAATGTCACACACCGGAGAGAAGCCCCACCACTGCACTGTCTGTGGGAAGAGATTTGCATCAATGTTTCTTCTGAAAACACACTATAGAGTGCACAGTGGAGAGAAGCCTTACAGTTGCTCTGACTGTGGGAAAATGTTTTCCCAACTGGCTAACTTATGGACCCACCAGCGCATACATACTAGGGAGAAACGGTAATGCTGTTCTGAATGTAGAAAGTTATTTATTTCAAAATCTGGCTTGAAGGTGGACGTGGTATTCCATAGACAATCAGCCTTATTCCTGTGGACGGTTTGGAAAACGCTTTAACAAGGCAGGTTACTTAACCAAACACACAGCCAAGCCTATTGGCGAAAAACTGTTCCATTGCTCCAACTGTGGTAAAAATGTCACCACGTCATCAGGCCTGAAGTCACAAGTATTTGCATACTGGAGAGAAGTCTCAAATGTCTTGGTTGTGGAAAGGGTTTTGCATTATCACGTTAGTTGAAAATGCATTACAGGGTTCACAGTGGTGTGAAGCCTTACATGTGTAAAGACTGTGGAAAGTGTTTTCCCCAGCCCTCTAATTTGAAGTGTCATCAGATACAACACACTGGAATAAAACCACACCGCTGCTCTGACTGTGGCAAAGCATTCACCTTAAGCAAACCTAGTGCAACATTGGTCTGTGCAGACTGGAGAGAAGTCCTACCACTACCTTGAATGTTGAAATAACTTTTCAGTATTAAAAGAACACCAGCGTGTTCACTCTGGAGAAAATCTTTACTGTTGCTCGGACTGCAAGAAGGACTTTGCACGACTTTGTAACTTAAAAGAAACACCAGGAAACATCACAAGCAACATCAGCAGTAGTCAAAGCTAAAAAGTAGTTGTGACAGTAGGGCCAAGAGCTTCTCTTTGCTCCAAATGGTAGCGCTTAAATAATCAATGTACACCTCTACATAAGTTTTCTTTTTATTTAAATGTGGATTGTACCAGTATGGGGAAAACATTTGAACCAATTCAATGTTAGTGGTTGATGTAGAGTTATTATAGCTAAACTTAAACTTTTGTCTTTAATGCTATACAAAACTGATTTGGCTTAACAGATGTATAATTTTTTTTATTAATGACAGTTTAATCAAACATTCCATGTGGTTATAGTATGTCTTCCTATGCAGTTCAATAGTAATTTACTATGAATAATTTGTATGGTTTTAGTACCAAACATTCACAAAATTATTAAATGCTCTTTAACCCTGAATTTATTTTTCTTCACTTTTGTCCCTCTGGTCTTGACAGTATTCCTAAAAGCTGATTTGTGTGTGTGATACATTAATTTAGTGATCTTTGATTACATTATTGTAACAAGTGCTGTTTCCTTTGCAAGAAATTCCAGGTTGCGGACAGAGGTGGTGCAGAAACGTACACATTCATTTGAATTTCAACCAATGTCGGATGAAGTGCAATTTCTAAGAAGTCTTCACATAAGCAGTCTTAACTAGTGTATGGGGGTGTTAAAGCTGGAATCGTTAAAGGCCCCATGTCATTTTATTTTTAAACCACTACTGTATGTTGAATAGATCAGTGTTAATTTAATTAAAACTCATGTTTAATTTATTTCCCTGAGCCTCCTTTGGTGTTTGAAATTCTCAGTCTGATCTTGTGGTTATTAGGAAATGAATGCGAAGATATATATATATATATATATACAGTTACATACACCTTAGCCAAATACGTTTAATCCTAGTAAAAAATCCTTGTCTCAGGTCAGTTAGGATCACCACTTTTGTTTTAAGAATGTGAAATGTCAGAATAATAGTGGGTCAGAAGTTTACATACACTCAATTAGTATTTGGTAGCATTGCCTTTAAATTGTTTATCTTGGGTCAAACGTTTGGGGTAGTCTTCCACAAGCTTCCCACAATAAGTTGGGTGAATTTTGGCCCATTCCTCCTGACAGAGCTGGTGTAACTGAGTCAGGTTTAAGGACCTCCTTGCTCGCACACTCTTTTTCAGTTCTGCCCACAAATGTTCTATAGGATTGAGGTCAGGGCTTTGTGATGGCCACTCCAATACCTTGACTTTGTTGTCCTTAAGCCATTTTGCCACAATTTTGGAAGTATGCTTGGGGTCATTGTCCATTTGGAAGACCCATTTGCGACCAAGCTTTAACTTCCTGACTGATGTCTTGAGATGTTGCTTCAATATATCAACATAATTTACCTGCCTCATTATGCCATCTATTTTGTGAAGTGCACCAGTCCCTCCTGCAGCAAAGCACCGCCACAACATGATGCTGCCACCCCCGTGCTTTACGGTTGGTATGGTGTTCTTGCAAGCCTCCCCCTTTTTCTCCAAACATAACGATGGTCATTATGGCTAAACAGTTCTATTTTTGTTTCATCAGACCAGAGGACATTTGTCCAAAAAGTATGATATTTGTCCCCATGTGCAGTTGCAAACCGTAGTCTGGCTTTTTTATGGTGGTTTTGGAGCAGTGGCTTCATCCTTGCTGAGTGGCCTTTCAGGTTATGACGATATCGGACTCGTTTTTACTGTGGATATAGATACTTTTGCACCTGTTTCCTCCAGCATCTTCACAAGGTCCTTTGCTGCTGTTCTGGGATTGATTTGCACTTTTCGCACCAAAGTACGTTCATCTCTAGGAGACCGAACCCGTCTTCTTCCTGAGCGGTATGACGGCTGCGTGGTCCCATGGTGTTTATACTTGCGTACTATTGTTTGTACAGATGAACGTGGTACCTTCAGGCATTTGGAAATTGCTCCCAAGGATGAACCAGACTTGAGGAGGTCTACAATTTTTTTTCTGGGGTCTTGGCTGATTTCTTTTGATTTCCCCATGATGTCAAGCAAAGAGGCACTGAGTTTGAAGGTAGGCCTTGAAATACATCCACAGGTACACCTCCAATGGACTCAAATTATGTCAATTGCCTATCAGAAGCTTCTAAAGCCATGACATCATTTTCTGAAATGTTCCAAGCTGTTTAAAGGCACAGTCAACTTAATGTATGTAAACTTCTGGCCCACTGGAATTGTGATACAGTGAAATAATCTGTCTATAAACAATTGTTGGAAAAATAACTTGTGTCATGCACAAAGTAGATGTCCTAACAGACTTGACAAAACTATAGTTTGTTAACAAGAAATTTGTGGAGTGGTTGAAAAACGAGTTTTAATGACTAAAAAAAAGTATTTAGTCAGCCACCAATTGTGCAAGTTCTCTCACTTAAAAAGATGAGAGAGGCCTGTAATTTTCATCATAGGTACACTTCAACTATGACAGACAAAATGAGGAAAAAAAATCCAGAAAATCACATTTGTAGGATTTTTTATGAATTTATTTGCAAATTATTGTATTTGGTCAATAACAAAAGTTTATCTCATTGTCATGCTGAAAGACCCAGCCACGTTTCATCTTCAATGCCCTTGCTGATGGAAGGAGGTTTTCACTCAAAATCTCACGATACATGGCCCCATTCATTCTTTCCTTTACACGGATCAGTCGTCCTGGTCCCTTTGCAGAAAAACAGCCCCAAAGCATGATGTTTCCACCCCCATGCTTCACAGTAGGTATGGTGTTCTTTGGATGCAACTCAGCATTCTTTGTCCTCCAAACATGACGAGTTGAGTTTTTACCAAAAAGTTCTATTTTGGTTTCATCTGACATTCTCCCAATCCTCATCTGGATCATCCAAATGCTCTCTAGCAAATTTTAGACGGGCCTGAACATGTACTGGCTTAAGCAGGGGGACACGTCTGGCACTGCAGGATTTGAGTCCCTGGCGGCGTAGTGTGTTACTGATGGTAGGCTTTGTTACTTTGGTCCCAGCTCTCTGCAGGTCATTCACTAGGTCCCCTGTGTGGTTCTGGGATTTTTGCTCACCGTTCTTGTGATCATTTTGACCCCACGGGTGAGATCTTGCGTGGAGCCCCAGATCGAGGAAGATTATCAGTGGTCTTGTATGTCTTCCATTTCCTAATAATTGCTCCCACAGTTGATTTCTTCAAACCAAGCTGCTTACCTATTGCAGATTCAGTCTTCCCAACCTGGTGCAGGTCTACAATTTTGTTTCTGGTGTCCTTTGACAGCTCTTTGGTCTTGGCCATAGTGGAGTTTGGAGTGTGACTGTTTGAGGTTGTGGACAGGTGTCTTTTATACTGATAACAAGTTCAAACAGGTGCCATTAATACAGGTAATGAGTGGAGGACAGAGGAGCCTCTTAAAGAAGAAGTTACAGGTCTGTGAGAGCCAGAAATCTTGCTTGTTTGTATGTGACCAAATACTTATTTTCCACCATAATTTGCAAATAAATTCATTAAAAATCCTACAATGTGATTTTCTGGATTTTTTTCCTCATTTTGTCTGTCATAGTTGAAGTGTACCTATGATGAAAATTACAGGCCTCTCTCATCTTTTTAAGTGAGAGAACTTGCACAATTGGTGGCTGACTAAATACTTTTTTGCCCCACTGTATGTGAGTAAAAATAAAGATACTTTAAAAGAAAATGAAAGTCTACTTGAAATACTACTTGAGTAAATGTCAAAAAGTATTTTGGTTTTAAATGTAATCGCAATAAAACACTATCAAAATTAAGTATAAATTTCATATTCCTGTAAGCAAACCAGACAGCATGATATTTGAGATATAAAAAAATTGTACTTTTACGGATAGCCAGGAGCACACTTCAACACTCAGACATCCCTTACAAACAAAGCATTTGTGTTTAGTGAGTCTGCCAGATCAGAGGCAGTAGGGATGACCGGGATGTTGTCTTGATAAGTGCATGAATTTGACAATTTTCCTGTCCTGCTCAGCATTCAAAATGTAATTAGTACATTTGTGTGTCAGTGAACATGTAAGGAGTAAGAAGTACATTATTTTTTCTAGGAATGTAGTAAAGTAAAAGTTGTCAAAAATACATAAATAGTAAAGTACAGATACCCCCAAAAACGACTTAAGTGAAAATACTTTAAAGTAACTCTTAAGTACTTTACACCACTGCGACCTCAGTGTGGAAATGCCGTTAACAGAACTGCCGCTTTACCGGTGAAATTGCCACATCAGTTTCACCCCCCCAACTTACCCCGGGAGACGACATTCCACGGGTGATAGAACATCAGATTATTTCAGCAATAATGCCCGAGGAGGTGTGGCATATGGCCAATATACCACAGCCAAGGGATGTTCTTTAGCACGACTCAACGCAGAGTGCCTGCACAGTAAAAAATTGGGAGTATTTGTTTCTGTGGTTAAAATTATTTTCCTCTCAAGTAGTGAAATTAAATCATTTTAGAGTGTAATTATTACCAGCGGCCGTTAGTGGGTGCAAAAATACAGGTTAAATTCTATTGGAGTAAAACAGCATGACCACGCCCACTAATGTGGGTTAAATTTAGATTTTGAAACCGTTGTTCATTTGCAAGTGTCTCGTGAATGGAAAGAGTGGACAGATCGAGAGCATGTATCCGTCGTCAGAAATCATTCACAGAAGCACAGAATTTCTTCATTTCTAAATTTAATTATAATTCCAGGTAAGTTCACTGTTATTGGTTAACTTTGCAAATTAAAACTGTTGAGCAACATTACAGTTAGCTAGCATTGTAGTGTATGCTTACTGTTACTGCACTATTTGTAAAGTCAGATGCTAATGTGAGCATCTAGCTAGAGCTAATTAGCTAGCTACAGTAACATTAAGTTAAACCACTTTTAGTGTTTTATGGACAGTATGTACGCTCAGTGGATCGGTGCATCACCTGTTTTACATTTTCAACAGAGCGGTATTAGCTATTATCAGTAGCTAGCCGACTACTGCCAGCAGGTTAGTCAGTGCAACATGTGTTTGACTCTGGAAAGCGAGCTGTTAGCAGACAGTTAGCGGCTGTTGGTCTGTGCTACATGTGTGTTTCACTCAAGTTTAGAGCTATTAGACCGTTTAGAGCAGTTTGGTTGGTGCAACACGTGCGTTTTTACTCTGAACTTTAGAGCTAGACAATCTTTAGCTGCTGCTGTCGGTAAGACACGTGCGTTTTACTCTGAAAAGAGTGCTGTTAGTATACAGTATTTAGCGGCAGGCAGGTCGATGCAACACGTGTTTTACTCTAAAGCACTGCTCTCTTGTTATTTGTGTTAATGCGATTTAAATTAAAAAGGTATTGTCATCAAGGATGCAGGCTGTACGTGTGAACATGGATTGTCAGAAGTACATTTGTTATGAGGGGCAACTCTTTTTTGGATTGTGGTGAGTGAAAAGTTTCAAATTTCACACAATATCCTATGGAACAACATACTTATGCTGACACACTTTTTAAATATACTTACTTTATATTTACTGTCAAATTGATTGCAGATTTCCTTGCTGATAATGAATACAAAGCAAACTTGTGCCTCCCCAAATCACAGATCAGTCAAATATTGTTTTATGTTTTGGGAGTTGGCTGTGCTCGTTGTCTTTGCCGGTCATTAATGGTTTTAAAGAATAAGTGTTACAAAAATGGGTAAGCTGCTACAATCTCATTGTTGATAGCTATCTTCTGTATTGCTATAATACTCAGACTGCTGTTATAATAATTCCGTATGTGGCAGTAGTAGACAGGCTGTAGACTGCATATAATTGGAATTGACGTGGAAAGGAACACAGTCAGTTTTGGGGTTACAATGTTCACGTAAAGATGAACTCTTGATTTCTGTCTTCTGTGCTGTTTTTTTCTTTAAAATACACAACATATTTAATCATCTTATTTTGTCTTCAGTTGTCAATAAATTTGACATTCCAACCTTGGACTTAAACGTCTATGATGACTCGAAGACTGAGGTTGAGGAGGCATTTGAGTTTCTTCTAAAGAAACAAGACCTTGGTGTGCTGGAGATTTGTTTACCCCAAGACTCAAATCCTGATGGTGAGTTGCTTAGAGCTTCACATTCATCCATAGTCCTAGCTAGCCTAACACATGAATTCTGAATATTTGAGACTTATTTTTTTATTTAACCAGGTAGGCAAGTTGAGAACAAGTTCTCATTTACAACTGCGACCTGGCCAAGATAAAGCAAAGCAGTTCGACACATACAACACAGAGTTAGACATGGAGTAAACAAACATACAGTAGAAAAAAAAATCTATATACAATGTGTGCAAATTAGGTAAGATAAGGAAGGTAAGGCAATAAATAGGCCATGGTGGCAAAGTAATTACAATATAGCAATTAAACACTGGAATGGTAGATGTGCAGTAGATGAATGTGCAAAGTAGAAATACTGGGGTGCAAAGGAGCAAGATAAATAAAAAGAAAATGGTAGGGGATGAGGTAGTTGGTTGGGCTATTTACAGATGGGCTATGTGCAGTGATCTGTGAGCTGCTCTGACAGCTGGTGCTTAAAGCTAGTGAGGGAGATGAGTGTCTCCAGTTTGTGATTTTTGTAGTTCGTTCCAGTCATTGGCTGCAGAGAACTGGAAGGAAAGGAGGAATTGGCTTTGGGGGTGACCAGTGAGATATACCTGCTGGAGCGCGTGCTACGGGTGGGTGCTGCTATGGTTACCAGCGAGCTGAGATAAGGCAGGACTTTACCTAGCAGGGACTTGTAGATGACCTTGAGCCAGTGGGTATGGCGACGAGTGTAAAGCGAGGGCCAGCCGACTAGAGCATACAGGTCGCAGTGGTGGGTGGTATAAGGGGCTTTGGTGACAAAACGGATGGCACTGTGATAGACTGCATCCAGTTTTCTGAGTAGAGTATTGGAAACTGTTTTGTAGATGACATTGCTGAAGTCGAGGATCGGTAGGATAGTCAGTTTTACTAGGGCAAGTTTGGCGGCATGAGTGAAGGAGGCTTTGTTGCGAAATAGAAAGCCGATTCTAGATTTGATTTTGGATTGGAGATGTTTAATGTGAGTCTGGAAGGAGTGTTTACAGTCTAGCCAGACACCTAGGTATTTAGTTGTCCACATATTCTAGGTCAGAGCCATCCAGGGTCGTGATGCTAGTCGGGTGGGCGGGTGCAAGCAGCGAACGGTTGACAAGCATGCATTTGGTTTTACTAGCGTTTAAGAGCAGTTGGAGGCCACGGAAGGAGTGTTGTATGGCATTGAAGCTCGTTTGGAGGTTAGTTAACAGTGCCCAAAGAAGGGCCAGAAGTATACAGAATGGTGTCGTCTGCGTAGAGGTGGATCAGGGAATCACCTGCAACAAGAGCGACATCATTTTTATATATATACACACAGACACACAGACAGAGAGAAAAAAAGTCGGCCCGAGAATTGAACCCTGTGGAACCCCCATAGAGACTGCCAGAGGTCCCGGACAACAGGCCCTCCGATTTGACACACTGAGCTCTGTCTGCAAAGTGGTTGGTGAACCAGGCGAGGCAGTCATCTGAGAAACCAAGGCTATTGAGTCTGCCGATAAGAATGCGGTGATTGACAGTCAAAAGCCTTGGCCAGGTCGATGAAGACTGCTGCACAGTACTGTCTTTTATTGATGGCGGTTATGATATCGTTTAGTACCTTTAGCGTGGCTGAGGTGCACCCGTGACCAGCTCGGAAATCGGATTGCACAGCGGAGAAGGTACGGTGGGATTCGGAAGTGGTCAGTGATCTGTTTATTAACTAGGCATTCGAAGACTTTAGAGGCAGGGCAGGATGGATCTAGGTCTATAGCAATTTGGGTCTAGTGTTACCCCCTTTGACGAGGGGGGATGACCGCGGTAGCGTTCCAATCTTTAGGGATCTCGGACGACACGAAAGAGGTTGAACAGACTGGTAATAGGAGTTGCGGCGGCGGATAGTTTGAGGGTCCAGATTGTCTAGCTCAGCTGTTTTGTACGGATCCAGGTTTTGCAGCTCTTTCAGAACATATGCTATCTTAATTTGGGTGAAGGAGAAGCTGGGGAGGCTCGGACAAGTAGCTGCGGGGGGTGCGGAGCTGTTGGCCCGCGATTGGGGTAGCCAGGAGGAAATTATGGCCACCCGGAGAGAGATGCTTGTTGAAATTTTCGATTATCATGGATTTATCGGTTGTGACCGTGTTACCTAGCCTCAGTGCAGTGGGCAGCTGGGAGGAGGTGCTATTGTTCTCCATGGACTTGACAGTATCCCAAAACTTTTTGGAGTTAGAGCTACAGGATGCAAATTTCTGTTTGAAAAAGCTAGCCTTTGCTTTCCTGACTGACTGCGTGTATTGGTTCCTGACTTCCCTGAAAAGTTGCATATCGCGGGGACTATTCGATGCTATAGCAGTCCGCCACAGGATATTTTTGTGCTGGCCAAGGGCAGTCAGGTCTGAAGTGAACCAAGGGCAGTATCTGTTCTTAGTTCTAAATTTTTTGAAAGGGCATGCTTATTTAAGATGGTGAAGTTGCTTTTAACTTCTTAGGGAGTAGTGGGGCGCTAGCGCCCCGTTTGCGACAACATCCAGGAAAAAGGATAGCGCATTAATGTTAAATACAAAAATCAAATAAGTAAACATTCATGGAAATAAAAGTGTCTTACATCTTTTAAAATATGAACTTCTTGTTAATCCAACCGCATTGTCATATTTCAAAAAGGCTTTCCCGCGAAAGCACACCATGCGATTATCTTAGGACAGCACCCCAGAGTAAACCAGGCCAGGCTTCACAAAATCACAAATAAATCACTTACCTTCGAAGATCTTCCTCTGTTTGCAGTCCCATTTACACAAATAATGGTTGTTTTGTTTGATAAAACCCATTTTTATAGCCTAACATTAAACATTTTGTAAACCGCTTGTGTCGTGAATTCCGTCTCATTCGACTGTCAACGAAACATTCAACGTAATTACACACTAAATGTACGTTTATCCAGTCAAGGTTCGTTTCTTTGCAATCCTCTGGTTGTTAGTAACACAGCCATACTTGATGTTTCTTTGTGCGGGATGTATTGACCGAAAGAACCTGATTTTGAAGACCCCTATCAATGACACCATTGCACACCAATGATATGAGCGGTCTTTGGTTGATTGACTGTGTTTTGGCCCAATGACCACTGATCGTCTTGAAATCTAGCTTGGTAGATAGCCAATGAGCTGAGGTAAATGGCAACACATAATGGTTATATGCTGGAAGGACAGCCTTATAAGAAAATGTGAGCGTAAGGGACGGTCCTTTGCCATTGATAATCTACCCGGAAACAGCGTTACGCACAGCCGTATTTGTTCAAGACTATTTGCAGCAATTTTTACAAGTAATTATGGCAGGAAAATCAGGGAAAGCTAAATCCAGGTCTAAATATACGGATTTGCACAAAATTATAGACAAAATTGATCGGGAAAGCGAGACCGATTTGGCACAGGCCGAAGAGTCTGTTAGTGACCATAGCTTTGACTCACAGACGGAATACGTGTTTCTAGATCGAAAGGATGCCATTCTGGACTGCTAAGTACTTATCATGCCGTTGTTTGAAATTATTAATATGAAATATAATTAATTTCATATTTTTGGGAGATGTTTTTTTATTTCATTTGCAATATAATGAAATGTGTAAAGTAAACATTGGCTATACGTCGTGTGTGTATGTATCTGTTTATTTTAGTTGTTACAGGGATCCTACTGAACTTTTTTTCTTGGCCTCAAACAATACATGTGTAACGAACCAAAAAAATGGGGTTACAAACATTTTGCTTTGGCTGATTCTGTATCTGTTTATTGTAGTTTGTAACCCCATTTTTTTGGTTCGTTACACATGTATTGTTTGAGGCCAAGAAAAAAAGTTCAGTAGGATCCTTGTAACAATAACTACAATAAACAGATACAGAATCAGCCAAAGCAAAATGTTTGTAACCCCATTTGATTGGTTTATTACACGTGTTGTTTTCAATGGAAATGTTTTGTTTCACAGTGCCGTTGAGTCTGATTGGGAACCCCCATTGAAGCTGGTCCATCCAGACGGACCCCTGCTGTTTCCGGCTCCACACCTACCTGGCCATCTAGAGGTGTGAAGACGGCAACAAAGAAGCGTGATACCTGCAGACAGAGGCAGAGGGGTGTTGGAACACTGTGCTCGATGTTGATGTGGAACCAATTCCACCAACATTTAGACAAAGGCAGCCAGTCAGCTTTTTTTCACCTCGTCTGTTGTTGATTCCCTGGAGTCCAACACAAATAAGTATGGGGAAAAGAAGCGGGCAGGAAAGAGACTCATGGAAGCCCATTTCCATGCAAGACCTTTTCTGCTACCTTTCACTGGTCATTTACATGGGGCTAGTGAATTTGAAGACCTTGAAGGACTACTGGAAAAGGTCACCTGTCTATCAACTGCCTTTCCCCGTCACTGTCATGTCTTCAAACAGGTTTCTGGCTATCTCCCGGGCGCTTCATATCAGTGACCCACAAGTTGATGAGGACAATGACAAGAAGAGAGGCACAGCAAGGTTTGATAGGCTTTGCAAAATTAAACCGCTCTACCCCAGCATGGTTGAGGCGTGCAAGACTTATTTTCAGCCCGCCCAGAACTTGTCAATAGATGAGAGGATGGTAGCCTCAAAGGCCAGAATTGGCCTAAAACAATACATGCGTGACAAACCCACAAAGTGGTGTTACAAACTGTTTGTTTTGGCTGATTCTGTGTGTGCTTACACATGCAATTTTTTTGTTTATGAGGGGAAAAGCAGTATTGCGACCGGTAAGGGACTTAGCCATGATTCCATAATGGAGTTATTCGATTTTCAACTGCTGGGGAAGGGCTACAAACTGTTTGTGGACAACTTCTACACAAGCCCGGCCCTCTTTACAGACCTAAAGAAGCTGGATGTGTGGGCTTATGGCACCATTCGTCCCAACAGAGTGGGCTTTCCGAAAACGAAGGTGAACGACATGCCTAAGCGGGCTGATCGGGGTGCCATGAAATGGATTCGTGAAGGTGGCCTGCTCTTTGTCAAGTGGATGAGTACCAGAGGTGGTCATGTGCACGACCATCCACAAAGCTTTCAGTGGCGATCACATCGTCAGATGTGTGAAGAACGCTAGTGGGGCATGGACCACCAAAAATGTCCCCATTCCAGCTGCTGTGAAGGACTACAATAAGAGCATGGGAGGTGTGGACCTGTCAGACGTGCTGATGGGCTACTCCAATGTTCTCCACAAGACAATGAAATGGTACAAGACATTGTTTTATCATTTCATTGACATTGCTGTGGTGAATGCGTTCATCCTCCACAAGGAAATGGCTAAGAGCTGTGGACAGACCCCCATCTCACAGCTAGCCTTCAGAGAGCTGCTCCTCCAGGAGCTTGCTGCCTACAGCAAGTCCACTCCACCTTCTGTCCCCTCTACCTCTGCTCCTGCCACCAGTGGTGTCCACCTGCTGAAATTCATTTCTGCAGACATGAATTTGCCTCCTGGCAGAAAGGGCACAGTAGGGAGGTGTCGCTATGCAGGAAATCCCCCTGTGACCTGCTCCACTTGTTTGTTGACCCTCTGCTTTACACCAGAAAGAGACTGCTCTGAGAAAGTGTGTAAATAGTTACCCTTGTTTTTTATTAAATTTTTTGTAAATATTTCAATTTTTTTAAATTTTCCACATTCTCAATTTGTATTATTTTTTAATAGATTTGTATAAATATCATTTTGTGTTAGAATAGTTTTTTTTGTATACTGTATATAGTTATTTAATTCAAAAATGTATCACTTTACCAATTCGGCCACTTGGGTACATTTGGGCAACTTGTGTGGGACACTTGGGTGACTTCATGGTAAATGTCATGTAGCTCGCTCATTCCTGAAGTCACCAGCGTCCTAACTGAATATTTGGTGTTTCTTGTTCATGTGAAAGATGATGGAACAACAATAAAAACAGAAAACGTATGTTTTTTTTCTTTGTATTTTATTGTTCTCCTACATTCAATTCACTTTTCCACGAACTTCAGTGTTTCCTTTCAAATGATACCAAGATTATGCATATCCTAGCTTCTGGGCTTGAGTAACAGCCATTTTATTTTGGGCACGCCAGACTCTCTGAACCTCCAAACACCGATGCCGCTCCCTAACAGGTTAAGCATATCCCAGTTTAGGTCACCTAAACTGGGATATAGACAAGCAGATATCTGCTGATTTCTTTTCTCATTTTGATATTTTAAAATGATCTTTTTCTGTGCTCACCTCTCCCACCCCTTTTAGAACAGTGTGTCTAATCAATTTAAAATGTTACATTTTTGCATTCCGCTTGTCATTAACAAAAGTCCTCTAGTTATAATAATGGATGTTTCCACCTAAATTGTGTTATAATTACACAAGTTAACATGATTGCTAGATTCGTGGAGCTCCTCTGCAAGCAGCTCCTTATCAAAATACAGTGGAGACAATGAGGGGGACTCCGATGACCATTATATTGCAGCAGAGTCCTGCTACAAGAGAGACAGCTGAGGATAATCGTGTCTCATGTAAGTACTGGAAATTTCCAGTTTAAACAAAGGCCAAACTTGAAGATTGAGTGATGAATTACATCAACTATTTCATTGCAGTTTTAAGTGTTAGTGTGTTCATTTTTTAAATTACTCCAGCTTAGATGATTGAAGACATTCTGAAGAACAAACCTGGAGGAGAGAGGATCGTGAATGAGTATGCTCGGGCAAAAAGCCTAACAGATAGCCGAAGACGCGATATGGTCGAGATATTGGTTGCACATGTCCTACTCATTACATACCTAACACAATTTTTAGCAGAAGTTGGGATTTACACTATTTTTGTTTAGATCTCCAACAGTAAAGTGTGTGTGTCTAGGACAAGTCCTTCAAGGCGTGTTAAAGAGGACAACGCAAAGAGCATCATTGCCTTGTTCCCGTACCTGGCCAATCCTAGGAGCAAGTTTGGTTATGTAAGTACATTAAAAACTAAGTCTAACGACTCTCTGGGACTCTTACACGTTACAATTTTTTCAGAATGTCAATATTTAAATTGTTTTACTGTTGGGTGATGTTTTTATACTTTGCTTTAGGAGCACTATTACAATGCAGAAGATGGGAGTGGATATCTAGCATGGAGACTGAAATTTGTTCAAAGGGAAGCATCAGAGGGACGACAGAAGACCATGTGTCAGTCATTGACGTGTGATTTTCATTGTGGTTAGTCTCATTCATGACACATGGCCAGAAAATAATTGTATGTGAACATCTGTATAAGAAAGTTTCTTAGTCTCTTACTCTTTTAGTATTTCTTAGTATTAATTTAGTTTGAGTCAAATAAATCCTACTTTTCATCTGGTGACATAACTGCATGCATGGCCATCCTTGCAGTGTTTCTGAGCCTTTTTTTTTGTATCTTATGACACTATAATGTATACTTGTATAGAGCAGACAAACCCAGTAATCTGTAAAAGTTTCACCATGTTACAGGTGGTCCAAAAGCTGCTAGACCCCTTCAGAGAAGAAAACTGTCCAACAGAAAGCCTGTGTTGTGAGGCCATTGCACTGATGAAGCATACAGCTGATGAAGCAATTGTAATGGAGAAGACGTTCGCCTATCGCCAAAAGATGGTTCATGAACCAGTGAAGTCCTCTGAAATATTCACAGCGCTTCCAAGATTGCAAGACGTAGCAGGAATGGTATGTGGATCTTTGACTGCCTTGCCTTAACTGTCAGGACAATTGTTTTCTGTTCTACAACAGTCTGATTAGGACTGGGATATATTACACGACAATAGTGCCACACCATAATGTATACTGTTTTGTCTTGACTTATTCCATCTTGTCTGCAGATTGAGCAAGATTTTAGTATGATGTTTAGGGATGCAACCTCTACCAAGTTCCTGGGAAATGCCCCAAGGGAAATGCTAAGTGGCCTACTCTCCACAAGCAGAAAGTAATTGACTACAGCCGTGTCCTCAGACAGGCGACCTGCAAGACCTGGTTCAAAATGCTGAATCCACAACTGAAGTGGAAAATGGTATGCTGGAATAAAAGTATTATACTAATGGAAGGGAGCATTGTTTTTTTAAAGTAAAATGGAATGATGTAACTTTCAGTGACAATTTGCTTTCAGGATGGGACAGTGACGTCCTCCATTTTGGTCCTTGTCCACTTTCTGCCACCATCACCTCATGGCCGCAGGAGACCAGGAAAAATCTCAGCCAGACACGCCAGTCTTGTGAAGTTTATCAAGGTGAGGTTACAGTTGCCTGTTCTGTCCCTAATCCTAATAACTACTTCTAATAATATAGACAGATCATGTGTAGCTGTAATTTACATTTTCAAACTGTTTGTCAACTGTGATTCATTTTAATAGCACACTAAGTTATTGTGTCACAGACTGGGACCAGCATCTGGAGAGCGTCATGGAAAGCCTTCAACCCGATCTGCTTGCTGTGGGATTCACAAGTACTTCATTGTGATTTACAAACATGCAATACCTTGAAAGTCACCAGACTCACTTGCCTGTTTTGATGAGCTTTTCAAAGCTCATTTTGTCTTTGGTACCTCGTACAACCAGGATCTGGTAAATGTGTACAAAGTTGAGGTCTCGGATGCTGCATTGAGTTACTAACAGTTTTGAAGTTGCAAAGGGTTAAAATGATTTTGTACAAATGCTACTCGACTAATAATATTCAACTATATATTAAATTAGTTTGTAGAGTTAAATAAACACTGTATAGAGTAGAAATAACTCTAAAAATTGAACTCTGCAACAAGAGTACTTTAACATTTGGTCCCAGTCTAAATAGTTAATCTTTTGTAGAGTATAATTGTATTCAATTTGAGTAAAATGTACTGTGTGGATACAGCCCTTAGGCATGGTATATTGGCCATATACCACAAACCCCCAAGGTGTCTTATTGCTATTAGAAACTGGTTACCAATGTAATTAGAGCAGTAAAAATACATTTTGTCATACCCATGGTATATAGTCTGATATACCTCAGCATTCAGGGCTCGAACCACCCAGTTGATAATGTCTGATATACCACAGCTTTCAACATCCACGACCCAAACTACACAGTTTATAATTACTACTAAGCTATGACGTGCCTTCTGTTTCCTTCTGATGCCCACAGGCAAAACCAGAGTGGGCTGGACCAGGTACCAAATCAGCATGACAGTGGGGGAAAATAAACTAGTACTTTAGCAGTTAATCATGTAATGATTTAGGGCCCTAGCCCTAAAGTGTTTTCAATAAGCCATTATAGAGGACATCACTTTCGGTTACAGCCACCAATAAAAGTGCTCATTAAGGACATTTTTAATCAAGTTACTTATGGGAGATTTGGGAGTGGTGCAGGAGATGGCGTTTCCCCCTACCATCAACAAAACACTAATTTATTGTGGAAGAATGGTGTGGCATCCCTCCAATAGAGTTCCAGATACTTGTAAAATCTACGCCAAGGCGCATTGAAGCTGTTCTGGCGACTCGTGGTTGCCCTACTACTAAAACACTGTTGGTGTTTTCTTTATTTTGGCAGTTATGTGTGTTAATGGTGCGCGGGTCCAGTGTTTTTGTTCACCCGCCCGCAATTGCTACCCATCCGCATCCGCCCGACTATAGCTGATTTATGCTTGATCTGGCGAGGGTGTGACGCAAACCCGCAGGGTCCGTAGGCTTGCTGAGGCCAAATCTTGCTCCGTACGTGCGCCTCCCCATTTTTGTAACAACGCATATAGCTCCGCATTGACATGATTTGTTGACAGTAGGTCCTGTATAAACTAACTTCTATCTCCACAACTGCTCTGCGAAGCGCAAGAAGTATGAATGCCCTGATTTATACAGAGGCCATATCTCAGTAAAAGCTATATAGCCAGTGCAGATTTCGGATTAACCCGCTAATATAGAAAGGGGACTGCAGGCTACAGTCAGACAGCTGAACGATTTTTGACAGGAATTTATTTTGGCCTGATTTAGATATGTTTCTGCTTATAATTTGACATTTTGGTATATTTGTTAGTCAACTTGTCTATAATTAGATAGGATACATGCAGTTTCTCTTCTGTCATGTTTATGTTGCCCTATAAGACTAATAAACCCTTGCTCAACAGAATGTCATAAATCGATAGAATTAATGCTTCAATCTAGTTGACATCGATGAAGTTCATTCTGTCATCTGTTTCTTTCGCGGAGCAAAGACGTTTAGGGACCGGGATAAAATGCAATAACAAAAAAAGTGGGGAAAAATTGACATCAGTTTGACCGATTGTAAGAAAATAGAAAGCGGTGGAAACAACCCAACATGTTTCTGTTATATCAGTTCGGCTTGGATGCATAGCCTATTTTATGACGCTGATGAAGATAGAACCACTACAGACTAACTGTGCATTGGCATTCTCTCAAAATGCCAAAATCATATTTCTCGTATTCCCGAGTCAAACTTTAGCCTACATTTGGTGTATAATTTTACTGCAAGAGTTAATATTGAAGCGTTGTGAGAGGTTATAGACCTACAATCAGTGACCTGGACCCATATCCACAAAGCGTGTAAGAGTAGAACATGGGTTGTAAACGCTGAGAATAGACATTTTACAACTACTTTTATGGGTCATTTCAGGTTGTCCCTTTGGAGCGCAACATGTTGTTAAAAAAATGCCTAAATTGGGCATGCCTATAAGTTGGGTAATTGAAGGCACTTCCTGCCTGAATGATGTGCCCAAAGTAAACTGCTTGTAGTTGAGGCCCCGAAGCCAGGATATGCATATAGTTGGTACCATTGGAAAGGAAACCTTTTGAAGTTTGTAGAAATGTTAAAATAATGTAGGAGAATATAATACAATCGATATGGTAAGAGAAAATAAAAACCAACCAGAATTTTTTTTGAGAGAGACCATACTCTTAGAAATGCAATAAAAAGGCTCCCTGGATACAATTCATATGGCTTCCACAAGGTGTCATGTTCAAGGTTTCAGGCTTGTAACTTATCAGTTTTAGTAGAAGGACACAGTCTTGGAAATTTGTTTGTGCGCGCCATGAAGACATTACGCACCTGCTAAAATCGGATTCCTATTGAACATACTACTTTCCAAAATATTATAGTTTGATTACATTTTAGGGTATCTGAGGAGTAAATAGAAACGTATTTTGACTTGTTGAAACAAAGTTTAGGGGTCGATTTTTGGATTCCTTTCTCTGCAAGTTGAACGAGTGGATTACTCAAATCAATGGCGCCAACTAAACTGACTTTTTGGGATATAAAGAAGGATTTCATATAACAAAACTACATGTTATAGCTGGGACCCTTTGGATGACAAATCAGAGGAAAATTTTCAAAAAGTGAATATTTAATCGGTATGTGAATGTATGAAACCTGTGCCGTTATTGTGGGGCACCGTCCTCAAACAATTGCATGGCATGTTTTCGCTGTAATAGCTACTATAAATCTGACAGTGCAGTTAGATTAACAAGAATTTAAGCTTTCAGCCGATAAGACACTTGTATGTACATATGTTTAAAATCCATAATATTTATTTATTTGAATTGCGCGCCCTCCAGTTTCACCGGAAGTTGTCCTGCTAGCGGGACACCGATCCTTAAGAACTTTGATTGTGTTAGATAAATGATAGACCTTTCAAAAGTTGTACGCAAGTTATCGCCAAGTGACTTGATGCCTACTATGCCAAAGCGAAGTAGTTGTTAAACTCGAGTGACGAGTGTGTTGGTGTAACGGTAATATTGTCAAAATTCCGCTTTTAACAACCATCACAATTGGATAAAAAAGGTTATGCATTCAAACATATTAAATAATTATGAGTAGGCAAAGTGCTTGTGTTAAATTATATCAAACATTTTACCATTGCAACATTTGTTGTAGCCTACAGTCACATTAACTGTGGTTGTCTGAAGCATGTTCGGAGAGAAGCCGAAAGCAAGACTGCAGTGGTGTGTAGTGATGAGGATCATATGGAGAACAAAGTTACAAGGCAGCTCTTGAATTTTTATTTAAATGTGATGTGCTTTTTTTGGTAATAGTGAAGGACAATGGAGGTTCCTCGGAAGAGGAAGGGGAGGACCATCCTCGTCAGTGAATTTCCTAAAAATCGAAATAGTGAAACATTAAAGTTAACCTTTTTAGATAAAACTACACTAAATATATTGTCACCAAATAATTTATTAAAACAGTTTTGCAATAGTCTACAGTAGCCTCAACAGCCCTCTTTAGGGTAGCACCGTAGTGTAAGCAGAGGACAGCTAGTTTCCTTAATCCTCTGGGTGCATTGACTTCAAAACAATACATAGGAGGATTCATGGTTATCACCCCCCCTTCCATAGACGTACACAGTAATTATGACAACTTCAGGAGGACGTCCTCCAACATATCGGAGCATAAGCTACATATAGCTAGCTAGCACTGCAGTGCATATAATGTGGTGAGTAGTAGACTCAAAGAGAGAAAGACAGTGGAGAACAGTTTTGAACAAATGCATTTCTTAAAAAATGAAGGACGAGAGCAATATGTTGTAGTCTTTTTTTTCCCCAGCTTCACTTAGCTAGCGAATGGAGCTAGCTAATTTAGCTTGCTCAAACAGAGGGATGATATCTTAGCTAGCTGGCTATGGCTATCCAACACTGGAACTCTTCCAAGTCAAGGTAAGTTTTTGATTTTACCAACGGGCCCCGCCGGTATAACTGCTAAACTGCTTGCTGACTACAGACTGTACTGCATGATTGTAGCAGGTTTACTAACTTGTTAGTTCTATTAGCTATTTTGACTGACATTAGCTAATATGGTGACAACAATGTAGGCTGTATGTACTGTAGTGGTTATCATTTGAAGGTTTAGCTGGGAAAGTTTTTTTCGCCTGGTCACAGACAGCTGATGTGTTAGCTGAAGTCCACAAGTGAAGGGAAAAGGTGAGAGGAGTAGAGGACGTAGATGCGAGAAGGAATATAATGAGCAAAGTGATCATGCTGTTTGTATGTGGCTGCTATAGAAGTTAACTGTTTGCGTGTGATGAGTGTTTATCACGCTGATTCTGTTAAAATGTTTCTTAAAGGGAAGCAAACGGAACAAAACATGGATAAACACATTTGTCCAATGCAACCGTTAGACTAATGATTACATCCTAGATCAGCTAGATGCAGGCAAGAGTGTACAAGGCGGTATTGAATGTGTCACTCTGTCACCTTGATTACTCACAACCTGTGTGCACTTCTGACCCACTGGGAATGTAGTTAAAGAAATACAAGCTGAAATAAATCTCTACTATTATTCTGACATGTCTTAAAATAAATTTAATTTACCTAAGACAGGGAACTTTTACTAGGATTAAATGTCAGGAATGGTGAAAAACTGAGTTTAAATCTATTTGGCTAAGGTGTATGTAAACTTCCGACTTCAACTGTAGGACTATCTTCTGTATACTACCCCTACCTTGTCACAACAACTGATTGGCTCAAACGCATTAAGGAAAGAAATTCCACAGATTACCTTAAGGCACACCTGTTAATTGAAATGCATTCCAGGTGACCACCTCACGAAGCTGATTGAGAGAGTGCAAAGCTGTAAAAGGCAAAGGGTGGCTATTTTGAAGAATCTCAAATATAAAATATTTTGACTTGTTTGACTTTTTTTTGGTTACTACATAAATCCATATGTGTTATTTCATAGATTGTCTTCATTATTATGCAATATAGAAAATAGTAAAATAAAGAAAAACCCTGGAATGAGTAGGTGTCCAAACTTTTGACTGGTACTGTACATATTAATTGCACAAGAATGATAATGGATTAAGGCATTTTTCTCTTCTCTTACAACCCAATATTTTATGAATCTAAACCCGCCCCACAGATAACAGGTTATGAATAAACCCACTCAAATCAAACTGAATAATTAAGAGAATAGAAGGGACTTCCTCATTTTACATTTTAGTCGTTTTTAGCAGATGCTCTTATCCAGAGTTAAGTGCTTTGCTCAAGGGCACATCAAAAGATGTTTCAGTCAGCTCAGGGATTTGAACCAGCAAACTTTTGTTTACTGTTGCAACACACTGCCAGGCTGTATATTGTGTGGTGTGCAAAACACAAATGGAACGATATTGAGAACAGAGGGATGGTGAGATGTGTAGAAAAATTAAGTGACCGAAGGAAAACACTCATATCTTGTGGAACAAGTGCCAGTCTTTGAAACCAAACATTAGTTTAAATTAGCACAGCAGGGAAGAGACAAACATCCCTTTGTTTGACATTGCTGGTTTCAAACATGATTTTTACACACACTAACTAGTTAGCTTCAATGGAAAAGTAATGGGGGCCACACTCAAAAGTTAGTGGGATTTCACAGTATTGAAATTGGAACTAAGTGTTTTGATATGACATTTATGTAGAACTGGAGCCAGCATAATTATCCTTTAAACAACTAATTTGCACCTAGTTTTGCTTTGCAATTAACCATTACTGCTTATTAATTTGCAGGTAGTTAAATGTTAGTCAAATGCTTAATGACTACGAAGATTAAAACACTCCAACAAGAGCTGAAGTTACGTGGTGGCCGAATGCCCTCACCACTGGTGGTGTTGCCTTTATTTTGTCAGTTACCTGTAGCATATGGTCAATTCCACGTTGATACGGACACTGATTTTTCACTTTAAAATGTGTGATACAAAAAAACAATGATTGCAAAGTTAAACCACACAACTCTATGCACAAGGACTTCTTAACAATGTCCACTAAAAAAATATTACAAAAACACGACAGCAGTCATTCTCTTACCAAACTTTACATCTGCACTGTTCAATTCAATGTGTTTTTGTAAAATTTTCAGTGGAAATTATGGTTTGTTTAACTTTTCAATCATTTTTATTTGATAGACATTTTAAAGTGAAAAATTGCATACATAACTTGCTTGACATACAGAATCAACACCTTAGTGAAATTAATGCAGCTGAGAGAATTGGGGCAGCATTTAACCACAACTTTTATTAAGCTCAATAACATTCTAAAAAGCATGAATGAAATAGCCAACTTCAAAAAGTAAAGACAAATATAAAAAATGTCAAAAGAGCAATTATTGCACCATTACACTAGCATGGAGAACATTTACTCAACTTTTTTATATTTCAGTTGCAAACAAAACACATACTTTTATGCATAAAGTAGGGGTGCTGAAGCACCCCCTGAAAAAAATATTATTTAAAAAAATAAGTGCCCTAGGCCTTTACTAGTCCTGTATTTGCAGACTGAAATAGCTGTCTTGTTTTTCTGCAAGCCCCAACCCCCAAACATCATCCCTTGGCTATGCCTGTATGAATGTGACCAGAGGGTAAGGTGACACTAAACATAGACCAACATTGTTACAATATTTTTTACAAATAAAATGTTAAGTTACAAACCATCTCCATGTGTTATATATATATATATAAATATCACTACCACACTGAAACATTACCATTGGGCTCAAACTTGGAAGGTTTGTGTGTGTGGGAGGGGTTCCAAAGAAGCACTCTTGGACTCGTTCTCAAGGTAACTAAAATGTTCTGTCCTATGAAAGTCCCAACTCGTTGAGACAAAATATATTTATTGTACAGTTAGGCTAGTCGGTGTCCTCAAATTCAGCATCGTGGAGAAGTTGGTGAAATTTCAGCTTAATTGCACACTTTTTCCTGTAAGGTAACCGCTTGAGGTGAGGGAGTAGGCTCATGAAAAACATCTCATCCTCATTGTCTCCTTGTCCAGCTGTTTGCCAGGAATCTTTCCATGTCATCTCATGCAAGTTGTTGTCCAAAGGTGGTGACATCTTGGTATCAACCACACTTCCATCTAGATCAATCAGGACGTCAGAGGTGCTAGTTGTCTCATCTTTTCCATCATCAAACTCCTCTGTGCTATTGCTGCCGCCAGTTCCTCTAACTCGCTGTATGTATGGGATCAGAAATGCCATTAACTCACTATATCTCCATTTTTTTAGGGCCTTGCCTGTGGCACCATGAATCCGATCTGCTTTCACTTTCCTTGTGAACACATCCCTCAGGTTTCTCCATTTCTTTCGGGCATCTTCCTCTGGAACATAAAGAGGATATCCAAGTTGACAGTAGTCTCTGTTCTGTTTAACTTTTCCTTATGGCTATACCAGTGCTTTATGCATGGTCATTTGGATGAGCCATGTGTTCCCACAAACGTAGTCTTCCAATTTGTTCACCACCTAGTCTAAGTATTCTGTTAGTTGAAACATAGTATTTTGTTCAGCCCAACAGCAACCTTCCACTTAGGCCTAGGTCTAGCTTGGATATGGGCTAAAGTTGAGGGATGGTGCAGGACTAACCACGGAAATTCATAAACAGAGCTGGGATGCGTAAAAGCCCCCGTCTCTAAAGTGTAGAAGTATGTTGTCACTGGATAAAATGGCTTGCACTGCTCTAGCTAAGAGTCTTACTCCAATGTTGACATATTGTTACATCATTGGATTATATTCTTATACTAACACTGCCCTAAACTGCTGGTGTAGCAGCCAACATTTTTGTTGGCGGAACACTGGTGGTGCAAATCACAAGTGCCCACTCAACTGGTTCACCTCTGGTAGAAAGTTAATGTTACCTAGCTAACTAGTAAACAAACCGTGACACACTGGTTAGCTATATTGACCAAGGCAATCAGCATTACTAATCAATCAACAACGTAGCCAACTATTCCAATGCAATTAAACACCTTTAAAGAGCGAGGAACAGTTAAGGGTCGCAAACAATTAATAAACTAATGTTAACCATGCAAACAGTAGCTAGCTAGCTAGCATAGACCTGGAAGTTAAACCCAGTGTGAACGGTGTTGTTCACTAGAAAATATAGCAAGCTAGTCTACACAAGTCAGATATGTCAAACTTAACTGACGTTAGCGAAGAACAAGTTTAGCTAGTAACGTTAACGTGAGTAATGAGTAACACTTAGCTAGCTAGCCAAAATGTATGCTACTGTTCTTAGCTAGTTAGTCAGACCATACCTTTCAGTCCCAATTGTTTACCCACAGCCTTCCATGCATCCGATTTTTTTATCGGGTCTCTATATGAAGTCAACGTTGAGTTATATAATTCTGGGTAGTCTGAAACCGCTGATATGATTCTTTCTGCAGCCATCCCAAGACTAGCTAGTTAGTTATCTAGCTAACCAGGGGCAGGTAGCCAGACCACTGTGATGCCAGCAAGAATAACTAAGCACTTCCGGGTCGGGTCACTGGATTTTGGAAACCTTTTAAATTAGTTCTGTACATGCTGTATTTGCACAATAATCGATAGGCTATATACTATATTAAAATCTAGAGTTTACACACCGAGGGTCGTTGCTTATATTATTGTGGCCCGTACATTGTGTCGCAGTCAAAGTGGTGTCAATTCTACAAAGGATCACTACACTGTATATCCTCCAGAGTTTACATACACAAGCTCATCACAACTATTTGTGTGGCCCTGTAATGTGCAATATGCATGTTCAAATATGCATATCAGAGTCATAATCTGACCTACAGTATTTCCCACAGATATGTTGTTCTCTCTTTCAGAACAATTGTGTAGCTCAGCTCCTGGCCTAGGTGACAGGTGGAACAACTGCAAACAGGTTCTGCAGTGGAGGAGCTAGCAGCACAGCTCCATCAATAACATCACTACCTGACAGTAAACCAATCCTTTACAACTACATAATCCCCTAGTACTACTAAAGCAAACATACATTTCTTAGTCAACAAATACTGTATTTATTCGATGCAGCCATGGTTATTAAATATTATCTTCAATTTCTTGTAGTACTGAAGTTTCTCCACTGTCACATGGAGTGTTGATGGTCTTGATAAACAGATGAAGTGGATTTGTTGACAGGGCTTGATTCAAGCGTGCGTTTAGAGGAGGACTAGAAAAAGGGGGAGTTCTCTTAATTTACAACATCCATTTTAACAATTTGTTTTTATCCTGGTTATGATTTTACTGTCATATTTGTAAAATACATATTTGTTTTGTAAGTAATTGCTTGTATTAATAGTAGCTGTTTTATATATAAATCAATTTAGCTTAAAATAAAGTGTACATTTCAAACTGGTTTGTTCTGTAGTTCTGCAACAAGACTAGGAACTCAGAGGACAGGGAATACCTGAGTCACAGAGGAATCTGAGGAGTGAGTCGGCCTTACTGTGGAAGGGCAATGTTTAATTCCTAGAAAAAGACAATGCCCACAATGGTTTCATGTTACCTTCTTCAAAAATGATATTCATCACAGTCAGCAAACTGCATATACTGTAACTGCGGGAAATAAGACAGCTCTAATTCACTGCATATCAATAATTAAATTAGATATTTAACTCAGCTTAACACACCGTAGTAGTTCGTCACTCACTGTTGTAACGTTCCTGCAGCAGTTGTGATATTGGTGTAGTGTCCGGCCGGCTCTCATTTACCAGATACTTCCTCTGCTGCTGGTACATGTCCTCCAGCTTCTCCATCAACAGCACTTTGTCTGTGATGATGCTCTTGGTGCATAGCCTCTGAATCTGCAAACCAGGAGGACGGAACTGATGGCCCTCAGTTTGCAACAAAAACACAAGTGCCTTTCCATGGCTAACCTTGAAACACATTTACCTGATCTTTGATTTTGTGGACCATGCCCCGGTCTCTTTCAATACTGTAGCCATAGTTTTTGAGGAGCCCCTGTATATGCCTTGTAGACAAACATTTTTATTGTTTTTTTATGTTATGGACATAGATAAACACTCATACTGGGAAAGCTAACACAGATGTGGCATGACATTATATCCCACTGGGCACACACTGATTAAATCAACTTTGTGGCGTGGAACCAACGTGGAATAGACATTGAATTGACGTCTGTGCCCAGTGGGATGGATTTTAAACTGAACTCTGACTCACCTATGGACCTGGGGGTGGGGTTCCAGTACAAACCGTTCCTGTAATAGGTGCTGCAGCTCTGGTCCCTTCACTTTAAGGATATTTAGGGCCTTGCAGGCGGCGATGCGTACCTGGGGTTTCTCCTCATGATGTAACGCCCAGAGGAGGTGGTCCTGGAGGGTGGGCGTGAGGCAACCTATCTTCCCTAAAGCTAACAAACAGTTGCAGTGCCTCGACACGTTCACACATCTGCTTTCTGACACTAGACATATAGTGTATCTAAATATACAGTATCACAGAAAGTTTCATACGTAGTGCAGTTGCAGTTTTACACTGTCATTACAAAATCCACTCTGTTGGCCAGTGGTCATCACCATGCTGCTTACCACTGATTGCAACAACTTTAACCTCCCATGCTGGGTCATTCTGCGTTAGCTGAATCAGCTGATTCATGACCTAAAACCAAAAAGTAAAGACGAGGCATTTTTTTTCACCTGAAGTCCATCGTCTATCTATAATGAAGTGATATTGCCAAAGAAGGCATGGTTTATAGGATATATTGGCATGAGTATTAGGCACGAGACGAAGTTGAGACAAACATTGTCTGCAAACTGCTGCCTCTCCTCAACCCTTTCTCACCATGCTGTCCTTCATAAGAGCTGCAGCAGTCAGACAGGCCTGTTTCCTCACAGCCACAAAGTTGTCATTGAAACATTTCAGGAAGGGTGGCAGCAGCTTGGCGGTCATGATCTGTACATGAGCTATGAGAATGAGAGCCTCCACCCTCCAGGAGGCAGGACCTTCCTCTAGCTTCATTCTGAAATAGCCAATGGGTGAAGTTTTAGGAAAAGCGTGAAATGCTCTCTAATCAGCTCATTAGTGATCACCAAATGCCAGTCTGGTACCTCAGCTCGTTGTGCACATCTCTTCCCATTCCTAGTTTCCCCAGGGCCTGGGCTGCAGCTTGCTTCACGTTGCCACTCCAGTCATTCCACATCAGGTAGATCAACTTGTTTGCAAGGTCCTACAAAATATAATTTCTAATGAGTACATAATCACATATCAATATCATAATTTAGGTTTGATTTGAGACACCAAATAAATCACAGAATTAAGGACTCAAGAAATCTATGAGATTGCAAGGGACACCTTATTAATTGGTCCTTTCAATTGGGAGATAGTGTTGCAAGCCAAAAGTCTGGTCCTCCAGTTGGCACAATTCAACTCCTCAGCCAGCAGAGAGCGAACTAGAGTCTAAAGAAAAACGTTATGACCAGAAAAAGGACATTTCAGTTATCATGGATTTGCGATTAAACTGAAAAACACAGGCTAATAGTGCTTACCCCAATGACTGAGTATATCATTTAGTTTAAGCAATTTAAGGGGAACAAATTTGAGTTACGCACTGTCTTGCTACTAATGCTGGCAAGTAGAGAGGCTGACTGTTCATTATCTGTGTGAGCCTCACTGACGAAGTGCTGGGAGAGAAGTCTCTGAATGACTGGCCGACTGTGCTCCCCCTCCACAGCCAGGCACTGTGCTGCCACCCAGCTGTCTGCACCTACACCTGCAGAGTCTGACACAAAACACTACACCATTCATTTGATGTCAGTGAAATGCAATTCATCCTGAATAATAAAATCATACCTAAGTTATTTACTTAAAGTATTGGCGTTACATTTATGGTTTTTATTCCTTTCAGATGTGAGTATTCACACAGACAATATGGGTCTTGGTGTTAGAACATGGTTGCACCTAATGTATTTCCCTAAGGTATATGTTGTTACAATGTACTCCAAAATCAATACAACCTGACCTAACCTTGATGTAGTGCATTGCGGAGGATTACGCGGGCTCGGGAGTCTGGCGTCCCCATGGCGTACTGGCACACTGCTGCTGCCATCTGAACTCTCTTCACAGGGTCGTCCAGAGCCAGGAGAAGAAGAGGCTGGAGCTCCTGAGGAACTGGCTGGATGTCCCACACACGGCCATACTGACCTGGGGTGAGTTTCCCAAAAACAAGTGCTATGTATGTTTTGCCCTTGTCCGCTATATGTGTACATATACTCGCACACAATTACCAAAACAAATTGAATAGGACGAGTTGAGATATGACGCAATCTATTACATCTCACCTGCATCTGTGGGATGTTGCTTTTCCCTCGGTCTGTTCACTGCCCCTGATGCACAAGTGGCTATGGCTGACAGGCGAACGTGGTAGTGCAGGTCTTTAAGGGCCCTCTTCAGCCCTTCAATAGTCACACTCTGCCAGGTGATCTCTAGAACAGGAAGGAACAGCCTCCTCAGGTTAAAGAGCAAACTGAAGTAGTTTTAAATAAGTGCTTGTCTTCCGTAACAATATACAGTAACTTTGGAGTATATCCGGGCATGCTGAAGTGTAATGATGTGAAATAAATTAGGCTTAACAGCACAGTGATATTGAAAGATGCTTAGAGAACATCAATATTTAATGACAAGGAGACCTACTGATCTTCCAGGCACTCCTCCATCCCTCCACTGCGTAACGTAAGGAGTAGAGCTCAGCCATAGGGTTGTAGTGGGGTTGCTGTCTGGGCACCTCTGTGTCCTGCCCGCTGTAGTCAGGAGGTCTCAGACCCACCTCTGTGGCATAGTCAGCAGTGGTAGGCAGGTCCACCCACCGCCGAGTACCTTTCTCCACCCGTCGCATTCCTACCCAATGGAATTTTAATTAGTAAAACTATGCCTTTAACAGAAGTTGTATTTCTTTGGTTAAAGTCCCAACCTTGTGTCTCATTGTGCATGGTTGCTTCTGAAGCCTTCGTCCACTTATCTGGACCACAGGGGAAAAAGTCTTGAAGGTTCTTTTGGTACTCTGAATTGTTGTCCATGATAATGCGATCGTGGTTCCGTGGATCTCGCTGATGTACCTGTTTGGCTATTCCTGCAACATGCAAAGTCAAGGAAATATGATGTAGATCAATAATCAGTATAGAAAATACTTTTTTCAGTTGCATGTGTATTGAGAGAGAGGGTGTACCAGAAAATATCTCCTGTTCAAAGTTATTCTCTGTGTGCAAGACATGGCTTCCAGCACGGGGGTTGAGGCTATCCTGAAGACGAGGAGGTTGAGGGGTTTCAATGTGCTTGACTGCTACAGTATTGGCAGTCTGGTTCATACCCCCAGGCTCATCAGAACATGCAGGGGGAAGAGAGTAGCCCTGCACCCTGCAGCAGGGATGTCAAGTGAAAATAGAGATAGTGATATAAAACTGTGAACACAAATTCTGATGATCTACACATTATAGAAACTCACATAAAACAAACTTTAGTGCATTGGACACTATTTGTTTGAGGCGTAAAACTGACCGTGGACTCAATAATTCAACATAAAATATTACGGTAGGCTGTGTCTCCTTGCCTGTAGTATACTGGAAGAGGTGTCTCAGCCTTGCTGCTCTGAAGAGCCTGCTGCTTCTCAGTCTGCTTGTGGAGATCTTGGTAGCTGCAGAAATCCTCCTCACACATGGGCTCCTCATTGACTAGATCTGTGGCGCTGGCTGAACCATACTGATTCCTCAGCAGTGACTGCAGCCGAGTCTTATTCTGGCACTGGTTTGGAATCTGTTGACTCACTATCCACTGGGCTGTGGTCTTGGTCAGCTTCTTTAGCACAAACTCATCCCAGTGGCAGCTCTTTAAACGGTCCTCCCTGCCTCCTGTAGATGCTTCCTCGAGACAGTTGTAAACATTAGATACTCCTCGTAGTCCTGTCCTTTTAAAGGAATCCAAGAGCCCCCCTTGGTGACTAAGGAGTGTAAAGGAGTCTTTGGCAGTCAATGGAGCAAGTTGGGATATTTGTAATTCAGGGAGCATAGAGGGAGGGTCTCTGAAGCCTCTGTTCTTGGCAGGATCCTGAGGTGAAGGATGAAGGGGGATACCTTTCAAAGATTTTATCCCTGTGCTCTTCGGCTTGGGACTTGGTGCCAGAGGTCCAGAGGCATTGAAAAGCCACTGGAAGTCAGCTTGACTGTAAGGTATACTGTCTGATGACATCTCCAATATAACATCTTTGGAGAAGGTGAGACCGCAGGTGGCATTGTTGAGGAGTTGTCTGTAGAGCTGCTGGCCTTTCAGATTTTGTAGGCGGCCCACCTTTGATTTGGTGCGTTTTACCAAATCCATGTTGCTTAATGTATCCTCTTGGGGAACAAAACATTCATTAACAAATGTAACATAAATAAATTGAGTGAAATTCAAAAAGCCTCACATTGCTAGGTTCATATGTTGCGGAGTGGATAAAATACCATAAAAGGGATGCATAAAATCTCTTTAATGTAAGTCGCTAGAATATTGTATCTTGAGCTTGCTAATCAGCTCACTTAAATTATAAGTATAAGATACATGTTTCAAACCAAAACATTTCAAACCATAAAAAGCCTAAACACTTACCTGCATATTTTGTTGTCTGTCCGTGTACCTGTTGTAGTAGACAGAATACTAGGTCTAAAATATATTTCTATATATATATTATATCTATAATGTTCTCTTCAACCTAGACATAATCCAGGAAGAACCACCACCTCCAATGCTGCTAACATGTATCAGCTGTTGACCATTAGTTGTCATGGCAACAAATCAGTTGAGAGTTTGCCAGGGATAGCTTTGTTGCTGTCTTTGTGAATGTAGCAACAATGTATCAACAACAGATATTTTATGCTTACACAAAACACAGATCATTTTGTTAGATGCCTTTTTATTAACAGTCACTGCCATTTAAAACAGCACTCAAGATACTTGCCTAGTTAAATAAAAAAATATATAATTAAAACGGCAATTTCTTTATTGCTCTCTGTAGGCTTTTAAAATGTTGACAATAACCTTGTTCAAACTCCATATTTAATCCAATCAATTTATTTTGCAATATAATATAATATCTCATCAGGATTTATATTAAAATAATCTGTATCAATAATTGAACTGCTTTGGACTCAAAAATAGACTACAATTCACCTTTTGAAACTAACTTTGAGAATTGGAGTAAGTATCTCAGCACGCACCCGTGAGAAGATAGGTATGTAGGCTCATGTTAGCTTTTGAACATGGCTTGCATTTGTTGTAACAAATGATTCATATTATTATTATTAATAATTAATAGAAGCATCGACCCTCGGTGTGTCAACTCTAGATTTTAATATAGTATATAGCTTATCGATTATTGTGCTATTAGTATTATTCAAACTCTCACATAAATAGATGTGTGTAACGAGTGCGCTGAGAGTCGGGAAGCAAGTTCAGGGAGTGAGTTTTTTAATAAATACAATAAACATGAAACACAAACAATGCACCGACATGAACACAGAGTCAATAACACCTGAGGAAAGAAGCAAGGGGAGTGACAGATATAGGGAAGATAATCAAGGAGGTGGAGTCCAGGGAAGTATACCAGGGCAACCGGTTAGGGTCCACCTAGGCTATCAGATGCTCTTTAAAGTCCTCGTTTTTCAGTTGCAACCCTTCTCGAGCCTCCATGTAGTCATCTAAACCCTCAATCTCCGAGAAGAACCTGGCACGTTGGTTGAGGTAATTATTTTCTGGTCCAGCCCCAGCAAAACTGAAGCACTTGGTGAAACTAAGTTTTGGTGCCGGGTGGCTCTCTAGTCCATGTAGATTCCATGAGATGTCCTGCATACCACAGCGACTGTATTCAAACTCTCCCTAACCCTCGTGCGTGTTGACCTGCTCATGGTAGACCTGGGTGGTGGTGTAGGCTTCCCCGGTCCGGTAGCAGGTCACCTGTCTGGTCCTCAGAACAAAATGGTAACTTATGGCCTTCCACCAAACACACGGACGGGCCTGTCGCATCCTCAATACACGCTCATACACGCTGTCCACATCAGCCTTACACTGTAGCTCACTGCGAGCCCAGCAGTGTCAACACTCTACCAGGTAGACAACATAGAGCATGAACAGGAAGGCAAGAGGGATGTACACATAGCCGTTAGAGCAGGGGCTGTCATGGTAAATCATAGCTCGTCCTCCCATGCCCAACCCCGTTGATTGAGGAAATGGTCAGGGAGGTGACGGATGACTCGAAGCTGAGCTTGGTGACTCTGGTGAGCTGGCACCAAGCCACAGCATCCAGGCAGCTGTATATCAGCAGAGAGAGCATAAGGCAGCGACAGTGGGATTCTGGACACATACAGGCACGCAGGGTGTGCTTCGCAGGCGGGGGCTGCAGAAAAAGAGAGGAGAAAAAAGAGAGACAGTGTGAGAAAAAAGCTTACATACAATACTCTAACTTTGAAAAGATAGATGTGTATGACAAAAGGCTGCATTTAAATAGCTTTTAACAGTGTGTTTAAAAGGAGAACATGGTAAAAGCACAACAGTTTATTTACGTTGCTTCTTTCCTGTGACGCTATGTCTGATGAATCAGTTCGATGATATGGCTGTGTTTAAGGAGCGCTGGATCACAATGTAGTCTATTTGATATTTACCTATACAGGTCGAAAGGTTTTTAACGGGGCAACAGTGTTACATGAATAATAGATCTACAGTACCACATGAAAGAGAATGGTAAAACACGCCAATGAGCCTAAAAAATGGCACTGTAATGTGCTGAGCTTTTCCAAACTCAGAATACAGTAAATGAGGTTGGAGCGATACCACGTAGCTTGTGTGAATGTAATTTAATAAGGCTATGCTGCAATGGGAACAACTGCTAATCACGTTAGGTCAATGTACAACTCTAACATTCCCCCCAAAATCCTCCCTCACAACTGTATTTTCAGTCCCCCTATGTTTCTGCTAACGTTTCAAGCTTCGTTGCATGGGTTACAGCAAGCATGCACCATGTCCAACAGGGCATGTGTATCCTCAATCCCCCAGTCACTCGTTAAATAATCTATGACCGCTGCTAAAATGAACATTGACTTTCTATACTAAACTTGACCACAACAGAATCAAAAACACAAGTCATCGGATTACACATTCTGTGTGCCCTATATCTGCTGAGTGTCAAGTGAAGAGTTCAGTGCAGCAACCCGTCTTTGAAAGAGCTCACATTTGCAATTCTGACTGCCAACGAAATTCCTCCTCTTCAGCAGAGGCATTCTCACAAAGCTGCTCTATTTTGTTCCAGTACGATGAGTCAGACCTAAGGCAACTGGCCAGAAAACATTACAAATAGGCAGGGTTAACTTAGTTATACTTTGTCTTGTTGTATTCAGCTAATTAAGGTCATTCAGGTGTCTATAGCCATTCACCCATGAAGATCACCCATGAAGATCCATGAAGACAACATAGTGGAAGTGTCATGGTCTTTTCAGCTCTCAGAATTAGTGTTGCTTCATGCAAGAAACGTCTCATTAACTGATTGTGCTCAAAGGAGAGCTCAGTCAGCAATGACTCATGAGTCAATCATCAGTCAACTTGGTTCCAATAAAGCAGTGGTTCCCAACCAGGGGTACTAGGACCCCTAGGGGTACTTGGTTTATCCACAAGGGGTACTTGCGAAGACTCATGAGACCATAGGGCCTACTGGTAAAATGCACATGAAGGGGGTACAGTACTTCTGGGGTATTCTGGGCAGATCAAAACTCAGTTTGTGGTACAGTAATTGAAAACAATGTGTTACTGGTAAAGTGTTTCACATGAAGGTTATGAAACAAACTAATATGACCCGACAGAAAGGGCTGACTCAGACGGGACATGCAATCAGGCATCGACAACACAAGTAAAACATCCAAAATAGCATTGACTTTTTTGGAGCATCCTGGTACAGGGCAACACACAGCATCATAGGTCAAGACCTCTGGGATATGGACATCCTGTCGGTTTGAGGTAAAAACAACTTGTTGTAATTTTATGGTCTCTCATAGAAGCTATATTTCACGGTAAGCTGCACACAAACAATTCCCCAGATGGAATAAGTGTTATTACAGACTGGAGGTAAAGCTCTCGCATTCCGAGTACACATCATTAAAGGGTACAAAATCCAGGTTCTCAGAATTACTGTATTGAGCCTTGCATACATATGTCATTACTAGGCTCTGTCTTCTATGACTTGTATTTCTTAGGGAAATGACATTGTTTAATGTGTAATACATAATACAGTACTTTTGAATGCAGAATTACAATTACATTCACGTAGCCATGCTGCTCTTGGCTATTGCATTTCCGTAAAATCTGAGAAACGATTAAATGAAATAGTATTTTTCTGGTAAATTAATAGTGATTATTAGACTCCAGTGAACAGATATAGGATGTTGTGATATACCAATTGCACTCAGTATAGCATTTTTTCCATCTGAGCAGAGGACTGAAATAGACATGACATGAATAGCAACAATCAATATATGATATGGGCTACATGTATAGGCCCACAGATATTGATTGTGTGCCTTTTATTATGGGACTGCGAGCTGCACTTGTTTGGGCCAATGAATAAGATGCCTTTCCACCAAATATATACAGTGTAGAAGGCTATATATCATTTCATTTTCATTCATAAAAAATGCAACTTTTTCAGGATGATGCTGTCATTCCTATCATGTAATCTACATTTAACCTCTTAGCCTTCTGCATTTGAATGAAAATGTTGCATTAACTCACCTCTTCCAGTACATCAATGCAGGCCAGTGCATCGTCTCCATCATTGGGGTGTTGGGCGCTGGGTCTTCCGCAGTGGTATCAACTTCCAAATTGGGAGAGAACATGCTGCTGTCTGGACATGATAGCATCAAGTCCAAGCTTCCCGTAGCCAAGCCCCCTCTCTTTTCTGGTCCTCAACAGAGCTTCAGATCATCTGGGCTGGAGCCAAGGCAAATGGGGATCCCGCTTTAGGAGCTCCCATCGCTTGAACCCGGAGGGCGGGGACGATTCGATTGCGGAGGCTTTGCTAATACAGTCGAACAGAAACCGTAATGTGAAACACCAAAACAAAAGTGATGAAAGTGATACGCTGTCACACATGTGAGCGCAATAAATGGCATGATCACTGATCCGATATCTAAAATGAATGGCAAAACAGCCTAATGTAAGCTTCCGTGCACAGAGAAAGTGATGTCATTTCGCTTATTACAAGCAGGAAAAAGCATAACAGAATTTTACATTTCAAAAAAATGTATGCGCACCAACGATGTGTGCAGGCTATTTTTTTTTTAAATCTTTAGTTTTAACAGGGAAAACAGACTGAGACCTGGATCTCTTTTACGGCTGTGCCCTGTGTAAACATGTTGACATGTACAGTTCTAGGCATACAGACAAGAACATTTCAAAACATACAAAACAAAGACACATTCATCAGAAACAAACATAGACAACATCATATTGATCCTCCATCATATTTTTAAAATGGGCAAGGGACACCAGAGTGGCTAGCTTAAGTTTGATCTGCAGTTTGTTCCATAAATAAGGTGCAAAGGAACTGAAGGCAGTCCTTCCCAACTCTGTGGAGACCGCAGGAGTTTCTAATGTAATCCACATCTGTGATCTGGTCATAAAATTTGTATATCTAATTAAAATTAATGATGATATATATGGAGGTAGTTTTAAAAGAAGTGCTTTATAAATAAACAAAAGAGCATGTTGCTCTCACCTCACAGATAGAGAGGCCCAACCCACATGTTGATATAGGATACAGTGATGAGTTTTGTAACTATCACCGGTGATAAACCTGAGTGCACAATGGTAAATAGCATCCAGTGGTTTTAATATATTTGCCGATGCATGCATATAAATAATATCACCATAATCTAAAACGGACATAAAAGTAGCCTGCACAATTTGTTTCATATTTACGGAGGACAGACAAGCCCTGTTTCTGTAAAGGAACCCTATCTTGAATTTGAGCTTTTTTCCCAATTCAGTAACATGTTTTTTAAAAGAGAGCCTATCATCTAACCATACCCCTAAATATTTATATGCAGAGACCTGTTTGATTTGAGTACCATCCAAGCTAGTGATTACAAAAGTGTTTCTAACTGAGAGGTTAGACCTAGAAAAAAGCATGACCTTTGTTTTCTTAGCATTTAAAACAAGTTTAAGCTGTAAAAGAGACTCCTGTAATATCCTAAAATCAGACTCCAACTGCATTAAAGCTTGGTCCGCTGTTGGAGCAATAGAGTACATCACTGTGTCATCTGCATATAAATGGAAATTACAATATCTGACATCATCACCAATGTTGTTTATATATATTGAGAACAATAGTGGGCCAATTATTGAACCCTGAGGGACCCCTTTAAGTAACTGTAAGGGGTCAGTCCCAAAATCAGTAATTCAGAGTTTGCATAATTAGACAGTATATCAGATAATTTGCATAGAGTACAAGGAGGAGCTGAGGGGGTGATATACCCTGCTAGAGTTAGCTGAGCGTTATGACCAAGTACCACATTTAAAACTAGACATTCATATTGCTTTGGGACAGAGGTTGATATGGACACAGAAGCATTCAAGCAGCATTTTACATAAATCGCAATACCACCACCTCTACCAACTCTATCAGCTCTATAAATATTGTACCCAATCAACTGAACATCTGAATCAGGCACAGAATCACACAGCCACGATTCAGATACAATCAGTATGTCAACATTTGATTGTGAGACCAAAATGTCAATAAAGTCCAACTTTTGGATCAGGCTTCTAGCGTTCAAATGAATTATTCCAATGCCATTGCCACAGGAATTCATATCAGATGGAGTATCCAAGGTAGCACCTGAAGCTGCACTGGATGAGCAATAAACCCTTTTCGAGGGTTGACAGAGCTCAATTGTATGGGGACAAGATACCTACTAACAATACCTCTCTGCATGTGAGTAGTATTCGCAATACGGTGACTGGACAATAATCTAGGAATTGCAAAAAGGTTGTTAACTGTAGTTTGTTCCATATTTGCAATTGGGGGACTAATGAATGAAACTGGGAGAGGAGCTGTCTGATAGGGGAGCGTACAATCCCAAGAGTCAACCCCCCGAAGATACACAACGTCAGGTATCAAAGGCTCTACATGAAGCAAGAGTAAGAGACATGTTGGCGGAGAGGATGCTGGAGCCATACCTGTTAAGATGTAAATTGTCCCGAAGAAATAGGCCTGGTCGGTCTGTAAAAGCTGCAAAGTTATCCACAAAGGGAATTCCCATCGTGCAGCAGTATCCCTTTAGCCAGGTGTGTAATTGTCGTATACGACTAAAAAACCAAATCCGTGTAGCGTGGGGATGGAAATGGACCAGAAATAATGCACTGCTTCCCAGATTCCAGTAGCGTATTTATCAATGTTTTAAAATCGGCTCTCAATTTCTCTGACTGCTGAAGTTTAATGTCATTTGACCCAGCGTGGACAATGACAGTTGAAGCGGCGGAGTTCTTGCTAATAAGTAGCGGTAGCATGGAGTTTAGGTCGGGGATCCTAGCTCCAGGGTAACAGAAGGTCTCAGCTTTCCGGATTGAAACATTTCGGACCATGGATGAACCCACCACAATAACGGAAGGACTACAGATGGGTTTATTGAGTAAATGGCGGGGCCTCTCCCGGGTGATCTGTCTCCTAGCAGGTTGAGGGGGGGCAAGCTGCTAAAATTGACGACCTAGTGGCGGGCAAGGAGCGCAGATGAGTGTGCTTGGGCACTTCCACCTGAGAGTGAGATGGCAGCAGTAGAGATGTAGCGGAGGGACCCTGTACAGTATGATTGGAATGCACTTCCAGGTCTTCCAGGACCCTGAATCTCCTCCCCAGTTGTATCACCTCCGAAACGTTTGATGGATTCCGTTTCCTGGAATGCTTTACTCCCCGGACAGCAATCCAGGCATCCTGAGGCGGGGGTGGAACATACCGGGCCCTTCGGTTTAGCTCCCAGCCTGGGCCACAGCTCATTCAAGGGAACCGAATGGAGTTTCTCCGTTACAGGCTCCCCAGAGGTGGAGGTGCCGAGCCAGGGGCAGGTAACGTCGTCGATTTTGGTTTGAGCAACCATGGAGTCCAGGAGTTCTTCGTCGTCCTTGATCTGGCGCAGGACAGATACTCTCCTCTCCAGCTCAGCGACTCTCTGGCTCAGGTACTGGCAGGAGGTACATCCAGGGGTGAGCGAAGCCATGACAGACAGGTGTACTCTAGACACCTGTCTGGGGTCGCGGCTAGCTATTAGCTGGTAGCCAGTTAGCTAGCTAGCTTTTGATGAGGTTCCAGTTCTTAAGTATAAAAACAACCGATCCGTACCACATTGAGTGAAGCGGGTTGCAGGTGAGTATATTCAGTAGATAAAAAGTGATATTAAAATATATACTAAAAATATAGGAAAACGATGTTTAGACGGGACAAGATAAAAACAAACGGAGGAATCAGCATCTGTAGCCCAATTAAAGAAGACGAGCATGTTCAATTACTACATTACATCACATGAAATAAGTAAGGCTGAGCAATCCATGACACCACTTGTTGTCTGCAGCCAGATAACCTTGTTCATAAAAGTGAGATTTTTCCTAGATTATGCACCCATAGTAAATATCTTCAGTAGCTTTGATTGGACTGATCATGTCAACATCTTACTTTCAAAATCTTAGCTAGCAAGCTAGCAGTCATCATCATGAATCAAGTCGACAATCTACTGGCAAATCCTTTTCAATCCTTGTCATATGAAGAGAAATTATAGATCAAACGTATCGGTGCTCATCGGCCATTGGACATAAACATTACACAAACATGCACATCAACAATGAGTGGTTTGGAAGGAATCACTGGCTAACTGCAAGCATTGCAAAGCAATCACAAGCCTGCTATTCAGTGGGGTGGGTGTGTGATCCCAAGTCTTGGTTTAAGAGTTTAAAAGGATAAACATTCAACATTGGCCATGCTGTCAATCCAGCATGACTTCTGCCGCGCTCAAAACAACTGGAAACTCAGAACTGGGAAATCTGATTTTAGGGACTTCAAAACAACTGGGAACTCGAAAAAAACGAGCTCCAACTGGGAAAATAGGGTTTGAAAGTCATCCAACTAGAATTGCAAGTAGGGAACTCGGGCCTCTTTCTAGAGCTCCGACCTGATGCTCACTGACGTCATCATGATTCAACCTTGTTTTTTCAGTTCACAGTAGTCTTGAAAGCACCATCAATCCAGAGAATGCCAGATTTTGATGACAAAGTTTAATGACGAAATTTGCCCTCGAAGGACTTCCTGCTCAAGTGAGCATAGCACAACAAGATGAGTCCAAAAATAAATTATGTAATATGCCAGGGAGACTGTAGCTAAGAAAGTAATACTAAGTGCATGTTGTGTAGTAAGCTGTTAGTAGCCAATGTGCCTCACCCTAATCATTTGGACCCTTTTCCGCTCATAATTTCACCTACAGTTCTGACTTGGTGGTGCACATGTAGCCTATAGCCTGTTTTAGAGAAATGTAATCATTGAATATTGTAAGAGTTTTTATTGCCTGCTTATATGCCCCCTTTATTTATCCTACGGTTCTGACTTGGGGTACAGGGAGAATACTGTAAGAACGGCCCATGTTCTGAATTCAAAAGGACTGAACAAATAGTTATATTGATTAACATCTTAATCGAAAATCGTTGGGACTCTGCTTTTGAGACAGCTTTATGTAGGCCCTAAGAGTTTGTGCGCATCGTTTGTCACCGTTATAGTGAAATGATGTATTATTTAGTGTTGTGCAGTGTAGTCGCTTTGCTGGCATGCATCAAGACATATTTTTTGGTTTTGTTTACCCCACCAAGATTTACATGCTAAAATCACCACTGTCTTATACATCATCACATCCATGAAAGTAGCCTATATTCCTAGTATGCATAATACCATACTATAGGTAGAAAACATCATGTCCACATCCGCTATTATCATAATGAACTGTTTTGAATGTTATTAGGCCTGAAAAAACAAAGATTATGTAAGGGATAAACGCCAACGTTCTGTAGGTGTAGTGCTATTATAAACTGGTTACCAACATAATTAGAACAGTAAAAATAACTTTTTTTGTCATACAGGTGGTATATGGTCTGTTATAAACTGGGTGGTTCAAGCCCTGAATGCTGATTGGCTGACACCCGTGGTATACCAGACCTTATACCTTGGGTATGACAAAACATTTGTTTTTACTGTTCTAATTACGTTGGTAACCAGTTTAAAATAGCAATAAGGCACCTAGGGGGTTTGTGGTATATGGCCAATATTCCACGGCTAAAGGCTGTAACCAGGCATTCCACTTTGAGTCGTGAGTAAGAACAGCCCAAGAAGGGGGGCTCAAGATGGCGGCATGATAGGGTGTAACATTTGTAGCTGAGAAACAATTTTAGGGTTTTCTCACGTTTATAATTTTAGGCTGCAGTTGCAATTTATTTTTCTCACAAAAAATATATCTAGCCATACAATGTAGCAATTTTGAATAATTTTGTAATGAATCAAACCAGTGAAATATATTTTTGACGATTTCCAACGAACAAGCTAGCTATCGAGAAGTTTCCGCGTGTTTAGTTAATTAAATTAGCTAGCTAACGTCTTCATAGCTAGTAGTATGGAATCAGGACAGGATCAAACTGTTGCTGAGATAATGGATGTTGAAACTTCCAAAGAGAAAAGAGGCATTGCTGAAACTCACTCATATGATTGCAGTGTAAAAAAGGGGGGTGAATGTGATTCATACCCGAATACCCCAAACAAAGTGCAACTTCCAAAGAAGCTGAGAAGTGAACCATCATTGAGCCAGCTACAGGACAACATCGTCCGCATCCTCACGGCTAAAATCATCAAAGAGATGACATCATGGACTTGGTGAAAAGAACACTATCAGCATAGTTATCCTGAATGTTATTTTCAGTTGTATAAAAAAAATATAATTTAGGTCAACCACTGGCTTGGTGCAAAGGACTGTTTTTATTTGCAACTAGTAAGAACTTTTCTTTTTGTGAGAACCCGTTTCATGTGAACGTATACAAGTTTAATATTCTTCATATAGTCACTGCGATAGTAAATGTCCATTTCGGCCTTTTCTATTAATGCCAGGGGAATCCGTAATATTTTGAAAAGGAAATATTTATTTTTGTGTTGTAAGGGTACCGACTTTTATTTAATTCAAGAAACTCATGCCTGTTCCACAGATACTGCGTTTTGGAAGTGGCAATGGGGGAAATTATATTTGGTTTTCATTTGGTACTAATCGGTCAGCAGGTGTCGCTGTTTTAAAAGGCAACTTTAAGGGTCATATTTTGAGTCATGAAGCAGATAATACAGGGAGATGGATTATACTATTGGTCAACCACATTCAATTCATTGTTATAAATACTTATGCTACCAATAACAAGTCAAGTGACAGTATTTTATTTAGAGACATTGAGAGGAAAACAAGTACAATTATGTCAACATTGACATTGGCCAAAGTAATATGGGGTGGAGATTTTAATACAGTATTACATGATAATCTAGATAGATGGCCTCCTACGGATAGCAATTCTGTTTGTGAGATAATGAATATATGTCTAAGGTTAGGTGTTCTAGATATTTGGAGACATAAGAACCCAGGTAAGATTATGTTTACATGGAGTACCAAAGATGTATCTATACAATCCCGTATTGATTTCTGGCTGATATCTGAAGATATGGCTGACAAGGTTGATACAGTCTCAATTGAACCATCGATTTTAACAGACCACAAAGGGATCTCAATAAAGATAAATATGCATGGTTTGTCAACAAAAATAGTTAGTAAAGGTTACTGGAAATATGAATAAGACTTTACTAGAGAATGAAGTATTTAAGAAGGAAGTAGCAGGAATTATTGATAAATACTGGAATTGTGCCTGTGTTATGAATACGTTTGGAAGTTACTGGGAGCTAATGAAATTTGATATAAGGCTTTTGGCTATTTCAATGGGGAAAGAAATTGCTTGTGCAAGAGAGAAAGAATATGACATCATAAAGGGAATAATGGATTATTCAGTCAACTTCCAATATGGATCTTTTCTTAGACAATGTAGCAAACATTGCTAAGAAGATAGATAATGATTTCAGTGATTTTTGTGATGATGAGTTATCTGAAATTTAGATAAAAGACTATTAAAAGCCTTAAGGACAATAGGTCCCCTGGAAATGATGGTTTAATAAGCACGTTTTATAAAGCATTCAATGATAAATTGATTCCTTTCATTCCTTCTATGTTCCAAGAATCAATAGAAAAAGGGGAGTTACCGGCTTCCTTAAAGCAATGTGTAATTACTTTGATTCCAAAACCTAATAAGGATGGTCTTTATATAGACAACTGGAGACCCATTAGCCTGTTAAATAACGATAGGAAATTATTTGCCCTTGCTAAGAGGTTGAAACAAGGCTTGCATCATATAATTTATGAAGAACAATCTTGTTTTATGCATGGTCGACACATTAGTAATAACATCAGGTTGATCTTAGATATGACTGACTATAATGACCTCATCCTTGATGATAGTTTTCTTATGTTTGTTGATTTTTATAAAGCTTTTGACACTGTAGAACATGAGTTTATGTTCAAAGCAATACGTTTTTTGGGGTTTTTCAATTTATAAATGGATATAAACAATATGGCACGGTAAAATGTAAGGTGCCAAATTCAAAATCCAAAAGTTGAATTATTAAACATTCATCAATATACAAGTGTTTTCAGATTTCAAAAAGGCTTTATGGCGAAAGCACAACATTTGATTGTTTGAGGATAGCACCTCACATATTTATGCATTAGCATAAATTCATATCCATCGCGGGTCACACAAAACCCATATAAGAGCTAAAATAAATCACTTACCTTTCGAATAACTTCTGCTGAGGGCATCCCAAGCGTCCAAGGAAGACATCCAATGGTTCTTTTGTTAGAAAAATTCATTTATTATATCCATAAAGCTCAGTTTGGTTGGCGCGTTATGTTCAGAAAATCCACCGTCGAGTCACCCGTTGTACAGTGAAGAGAAAGCGTTGAGATTATACCTATCAATTTAGCCCAAAAAATCAAACATCATTTATAATGCATCCTTAGGTATCCTTTTATGAATATTAACAATAATATTTTACACGGATGATATCCTAAACGATGTTTTTCCATTTCAGTTAAAACTAGTTAGGGAGCGGCAGCATCTATGGCTTCCACTAGATGTCAACAGTCTTTAGATAGTGTTTGGAGGCTTTATCACTGAACAGAACCATACAGAAGAAGAATTACTGAAGGAAGCACTAATGTCAATAACATCTCCCGGGCACGAGCCCGTGAGCGCGCTCCACTTTACTTTAAATAAAGTGGAAGCCATAGTGGAAGCCATAGGTACTGCAATCTGGGAGCTATTATACATGGATTTCAATAGGAAGCCTATCAAACAGAGGAAATGTCACAAAAACAAAATTCTGGACAGAAATTCCTCGGGTTTTCGCCTGCTATATCAGTTCTGTTATACTCACAGACATTATTTGAACAGTTTTAGAAACTTCAGAGTGTTTCCTATCCAATAGTACTAATTATGTGCATATCCTAGTTTCTGGGCCTGAGTGGCAGGCATTTTACTTTGGGCACGCCGGACTCTCCAAAACCGTCACCTATGCTGCCGCTCCCTAACTAGTTTTAACTGAAATGGAAAAACAAAAATTCAATTAAAACTTGTTGTATGGTTTGTTTGTTTAGGATTCCTGGCTATGTAAATAGTTTGTATGTATGCTTGTTTGCATGTGACTATTCCTCTTTTGTTTGTTGATATTTGTTAATAAAAAATAAATAAAAAAAGAGAGTATGAACAGCGCTTAGCCTTGGTATTTTGGCCATATACCACACCTCTTCGGGCATTATTGCTTAAATATACCACGGCTTTCAGCCAATCTGCGTTCAGGGCTCAACACCCAGTTTGTGAAGGGAAATAATGCACGCTCTAAACTGTGAGTGGAACATCTGACCTTCCACAGAGTTATTTTCCAGAGAACGCATAGAGCCACGAGTTGATTATCCGTTTTATACCATGGCTATAATTTAACACATTTGCTTCTAGAAATGTGTTCATTTGCTGCTAAAAATATGTTCAACATCCACTGAAGTAGCAAGCAGAAGTTGTGACAGAAGTTGCCTTGGTTACCAAACAAACAGACTTTCTAGTTTAGCTAACCAAATGATCAGTCCTAATTTGCTATTATGAAAATCGAATTCAACAATGACAACAAAAAAATAATTCGACGTTTCCTTTCAAAGGCAGCTCAAACATAGAACATGTAAGAATGAACTATAGCCATTTAATTGTACCATGCAAATAATACTATGCATTATAGGGAAATAATGCACGGTCTAGAATGCCCCGAATTAAAAAAGACCAGTTGTTGAAACAGCTGGTCAACCTAGAAACATGTGGGAGGATTTGACAACATAGCGACACTTGCGTCATAACTGCAACATGGGGACCGGAGAAATTCATGTTCGTCTCTTACCACAGTAGGTCATCAGATGCTCCCCCAAAAAAGTATCCGTAGGACCTGCATTTACAATGTATTCAATTTAGGTTGGTGTGGTTGTTGGTTTAGCTTTCTCAACTTTGTAGTAAGTATGGTCTGCATGTGTAGGCACATATTGCAAGGTGTCCGATATCTTTACTAACTGTCCCATTATCTGGTTGTAATGTCCATTCTAGAATGCACTTCTAACCAATGAGAAATGAATATTCAACCACGCTATGGTATAATGTGTGATTACTCCTGACTAATGGCTGTTGTTAACTGTTGACCTAGTTGTTAATTCGAATCATTATATTCATTCGATGTTGCTATGCTAAACAAATTGGCATGTAGCTAGCTAGCAGAGATTCGATGATGATGAGCATTTCAATAAATAATGATTTAATAAATACCCAATAAGCCTACAGTACATAGGCAACAACTATGGTTGGCGAGTCCGAGCTAACCAAGCTAGTTGGTAATGTTAATTGTGACGTTTCCGTTGATGGCACACAAGTGGAAGAACTATCCGTGCATTGTCCAGGCGCTGGTTGGTGACAGACAGTCAGCGCTTGCCTCTATGGTGGAGAATGAGACGTCCCACTCACATCGTTGCCAGCTAAAATGGCACTCCAGCGCTTTCTGTTCTGCCAACTACTAACTATTGAGTGAGCTCTCATACTGATGGCCACTCACAGCTGTTATTACCTCAATAGGCCCGCATCGAATAACTGTTGCATTCTGAAGTTGTTACCGTTAGTTATTTTCTCATGTTTTGTACCCAGTCGTTCATTCTAATCTTTATTTTCATTCAACAATGCTATGCTAAACAAATCATCAGCATGCAGCTAGTTAGCAGAGATTTAATGATGATGAGAGACCAGAACTTCAGTAACGATTTAATAAATATTCTAGTCGGTATTGGGTAGAACGTCACAGCCTCGCCTGACTGTGGGAAAAACAACCTGTGGTTACCTAAGTTACACCATTGGCTCACACGCAACTTTCTTGTCTGCTTGTTTTAGTCAATTACAAAAATACATTCAAGAAAAGTACAACATTCTTTTACTGGGGACAGCAGAAGAACCCTTTTGGAACCCTTTTTTCTAAGAGTGTATAGATTAGGGGGAAGTGATCAACTCAATCCATAAATAGTTAGTAGAAAGTTTAAGGGCTCTTTAAGGGCCACAGAATTAGCAGTGATGATCCTCTTTGTGTAAACTCTGTGAATTTGGAAACTAGAAGTGCTACTGAGTAGAATGGATCCCCCTCTTACTGCCACACAAAGTACAGAAAATTGTGTACGGTGCAATATGTATGTCCTGTATGAAAATAATATTGAATTTAAACTGATTGGTCACTCTTTAAGGGCCGCAAAATAAGAATCTACGCTCCTCTGTGTGTAAACCTTGTGGATTTGGAAACTAGAAGTGCAAAATACAAATAAAATAAATCACATATCTCATAGAAATACTTTTAATCATTCTTTGTATGAGAAATATTATAAAATATATAGATAATTGTGCACATTTTTCATCGTTCTCGCCCTAATTATTAATTTACAAACTATACAGGACAGGGCTCGTATTCTGAAGGATTCCAAAAATCCGTGACCCGGAGGTACTTAGTTATTCTTGCCTGCTTGACAGCAGTCTAGCAAAGCACCTTATAATTATGAACATGACCAGTAGATTTTCAATGTGCTGTCTGTGTTTGTTGGCTGCTGGATCAGTGCCTGTAAATTACAATGTTCTAGACCAGCTAGCTACAGTATTTTTTTATTTTTTTATTTAACTAGGCAAGTTAGTTCATTACAATGATGGCCTACCCCGGCCAAACCCTAACCCGGATGACGCTGGCCCATTGTGCGCCTCCCTTAGGGACTCCTAATCATGGCCGGTTGTGATACAGCCTGGAATCGAACCAGGGTCTGTAGTGACGCCTCTAGCACTGAGATGCAGTGCCTTAGACCGCTACGCCACTCGGTCAAATGGCACGACAGGTGTTGACTTGATATGCTGTAACTTAGGTGAGAGGCAAGGAGAATGTAATTGGCTTAGTTAAAATATAATTTTCTGGTGTGCTATGATATCACAACCCTGTACGTAAACATATAACGTATTGTGTGATATCCCACTATGTCTACAGACAGTCAATTTATTTTGCCTAACATGTTCCTTTATCTGTAGGGGGATGATACGGCATCCCAAGCCCACTGACTCTGAGGCTGACCTACGAGAGCAGGAGAAGTTTCTTGCCTCAGGGACCCAGTCCACAGTCAATGTGGTCCGACGGCCAGACAAAAGAGCAGGAGACTCAGGGGGGTCAAGGAGAACAGAGAGATGTGGTCACAATCTAAGGTTCATAGTAACTAAGTTCATCATCGTACACCTCTCTGCAAGATAGTTGATTGTGTGTAGCTTGAAGCCTAAAGAAAATCTTTGGTATTTTGATTGTAAATAATATGATGCTGTACATCTTTCTTTAGGTCAGCCAGATGAGCTCTCCACTCTGACTCCTGCACCTCCCAAAAAGTCTTGCTTCAAAGCCGAGCGTGTTCGCTTCGAGGATGAGGACTCAGAGGAGAGGCTGGACAGACATGACATGCACACCAGTGCTGTTCTCACCAAGAACATTGTGACTGATACACTCACCATCTATCTCCTGCTCAGTAGAGCCACACAGTTCTGTTTGTCTCAACAACAACTAAATCTATTTTTACACTCTTTCTTTTCCCATAGGAGAGGGACACTAGCGCTACACCAGTGTCCTTTCCAACATTAATTTTCCAAAACAATTCAATCGGCCGGAGATGGAGAGCCTGATAGGATCTCAATTTAGTAATGCGGATCAATGAGTTGGTAAAATACAAAAAGAATATGCTGTAGTTAACTGCTCAAAATAAATTATACCAGATGTAATATAATTAATCCAAAATGGTGCTTCACAAGTTCTGGATGCAAACTCAAACTATGCCACTAAACTATGGAAAGAGGAGCATTTGCCTGACAGATTGCAGCATAGAGAATAAGAGGGGAAGACCACTTGTGCTGTGTACCAGAATCCAAGTAGCTGAACCTCTTTCCAGAGTCCTCCATGGATAAGGATCAACCTCCTTCTAGACTTGACAGTAAGTACCATAATTCTAATTCGTAATTTCATTAAGTTGATACGAATATTTTGCTGGCAGGCAATAATAACGTACTTGGATGTCTATTCTGAAGGCGTAAATTGGCTTGCACTGAATGGGATGTCCTGTTTGTTTTTGTACTGTCTCACGATCAAGACAAGCCTGGCAATGCTAAATTGTTCAGTTGTTCACCTGCTCATGTCTCTCTTTCTCTTCCAGGATTCAGTGTGATGGTGGGCCAGGGGCTGGGTGTGTCAGACAGTACAGTAGAAACTCTGAAGATCCACCAGGAGAACAAGGCCAAATTACATGCCATGTCTAAGGGCGAGATCCTGGTGGAGCAGAAAAGGCTGCTGGGTCAGCTAGGTAGGCCCAAGTTACTGTTTTGGGACTCTTGTGCTGTGTTTAAAAAAAGGTTATGATGTGAGCCTTTTAAATGTTTCATCATATTGTGTACCTCTACCTCTCAGATCCCAGACTGGTTGACTTTCTAAGGGACTCGTAAGGCACTGGGAGCCCCAACCTCTACCTCACAGCCTTCCAACCTCCTGGATGAGAGAGGCAGGGAACAGCGTCTGCAAGAAACCATCATGACAGAGACAGACTCCAAGAAGCCAGAGCAGAATCGTCTGGACATAAAGATTGGAGAAAGTGGAAGATGAGGAAGATGAAAGGTCTACAGAAGACATTTTAGCAATGCATTGTAACTGTATTATGAATGAGCAAAAGAGCCTGCCTTTGCACTGTCAGTCCTAGCACACCTGGACATCTGCCAACAGTTTCCCCTTGCAATGAATTGCACAACTCATTTTGTATTGCAAAGAAATAATCCTTGGAGCTCCGTGACTGGAATATTAGGGCTGAACGTTGCTTTCAATCTACTTGATTAGCACTTTTTGTAATGGAGATAATGAGAAAAGCCCAAAACATATGAACATAGAGTAAGATTGATGGTCCATTGCTGGACCACAGTGTGTGCCTACAGTATTTTGTATTGTTGTCAGACAACAATGCCAGCATTGCAAGCTTTTATTCTCCATTACACTGATTGGAGAGAAATGTACAACTGTGGCATTATAGGAACTTTAGAGGCATTTGAGTTACCCCAAAACCTCACAGGATAGATTTGGATTTAGATCCAGATTGGTTTGGGTTTACAGTTGGGTTCTTAGGTCCTTCTTGGTATTGTGAAGCACTTTCCAAGTGGTGCTAATAAGCATACTAATGATGCATTACCACCATGTATTTCTCCAGAGGAGGACCTGCCTGTCAAGCCTCAGAAGGAGTAGGTGCACATGGACAAGCTGGAGCCAGAGAAGCTGGAGTTGATCAGGGACCTGCCTGTACCCAGATGGAAAGGAACCAAGATGGTACTAACTACTGTTTACTAGGAACACTTTGTCAAGAGATGCGGAGAGGTTGTGTGTTTGTCTCATCTAATGACTAGTCTATCACTGTGTATCTGTGGTGACAGGCCATGCAGGCTCACTTTGACTTTTCTGGAACCCTGATCCCACCCACAGAGGACCTGCCCACCCACCTTGGTCTGCAGCACCATGGAGAGGAGCCTGAGGTCAGATTTGAGCACTAACACACACATCTCCTGTTTGTGTTGCCAGTGACTATACCTGTTGACCTCTCTCCTCTCTGTCTCCCCCAGCTGGCTGGTTACTCCCTGCAGGAGCTCTTCCTCTGTCGTAGTCAGGTGATCCAGCAGTGGAGCCCTCAACACTCTGGCCCACGTCCTCACCAAGGTAGTCAGGTAGCTTAGCGGTTAAGAGCGTTGGGCCAGTAGCCGAAAGGTCGTCGGTTCGAACCTGAAGCGACTAGGTGAAAAGTCTGTGCCCTTGAACCAGGCACTTAACCCTTACTGCTCCACCGTCGCTCTGAAGAAGAGAGTCTGCTAAATTAGGTAAATGTACTGCCTGTCAATCAGTTCGATCATGTAGAGCCCTTCAGATGATATATGTATGCAGATGTTGTAGTTATCAAAAAGTACTTGAATCCACTTTAACATTGCAGATCTGTCTTTGTGCTCCTGTTGTTTCCGTAGGCAGAGGGCTGGCCAGTTTGCGGCTGCTCTCAGGGGCAGTGTGGTGTCAACTATTCTGGACTCTGGCCTTCTCTTCCTGCTGCACTTCTCACTGGACGATAATGTGGAGGGAGTGATGTCTGCCGCTGTGCAGGGGCTCAGAGTCCTCCTGGTGTCCTCAGACGATGAAGTAAGAGAACTTACAGAGTGATTGATTGGACAGCACACTCCCATGGTTCCATGGGCTGGCCTCCTTTCTTCTTTTCAGGAAGAGGAGGAAGACGAGGGGCTCTGAGGTCATGAGAGAGACTTCTTCAGAGAAGGAAGAAAAAAAGACTGATGATGACTTTTCCAGGGATGATGTCATTAAGGTTGACTAGAGACCAGACTGATTAATCACACCAACACTCCTTTATCTCCACAATCGTTCTCTCTGTAATTATGCAGTGCATTGTCTTGGCACCCTGTGGAGAAGTACTAGTGATAAATAAAAAGCTGTTGGCTGTGTTGGTTTTCTGTCTCAGGGTTTACTGAGGATGAAGCTGCTTCCTAGGCTCCGCTACATCCTAGAGGGGATCCGCCCGTCACCCAGGGTGGTCCAGGATGTGCTGGGTGTCCTGATCTGAATCACCAGACACTCCTCCTCAGCAGCCACTCAGGTAACGTCAACTACACCTCCCACAATGCCCTCTGGCATATCTCCACCTCTCTCTGGTTTTATTAGCTGTAAGCACCTTCACATGAGTTACCAAATTGTAGTATGAATAGTATCTGTACTGTCACTATAGGTCTTGGACTGCCCTTGTTTGAAGGAGACTGTGATGTCAGAGTTCTTGCCCTGCTCTTGGGCAGTGCCCACCTCACCGACTCCCAGTCTGTATGTGTTACGGATACAGGTATCCTGTGTGTGTATTTGTTTTCTCTCCTTCTGCCCTAATCACAGGTGTCACTCATCAGCAGTCATCAATCACCAATCAGAAGACATGTGCTCCTGCTCCTTTTCCCTTACCCAATCACATCCCCTTTCTCTTGGTTTAAAACCCAGTCAGTTATCTCTCTCTATCTCTTGTTCTTGGTATGTAGCACTCTGGGTTTGAAGCTCTCGTATGGATTACTCTGTTGTTTAGTAATTGACTCTCGTGTATGCATTGCTCTCTTGTTGTTTTGTAGCTGGCTTGTTTTGTAGCTACAGAGCTCTAGCTCTGTTTAGTATTTGTTGAAGCCCAGTTGCTGTTGGTTTGTTTGTGCTATTGCTCTTGTTTAGGTGCCAACATCTCACATTAACTGTGAGTATGTACTGTTGTGTTGTATTGCTGTTTGTTTGTTGGCGGAAAAGGGGATAACCAGACAAGACGCCCTTGGGCATACATTACCGTAGGAAACCCTGTGTTAAATACATTAGTTAGAACTGGGCGAACCACCCACTGTATTTACTTGGTTAGTTAGCTAGCTGTTTGTGACGCAGGTAGATTAGCTTAGGGGTTTTTGAATGTCTATTTCTTTCCTTGGGTCCAGCTCAGCCCCTTTTCCCCACACCACTTTACCGTGTGTTTAAAATAAACCATTTGTGTTTGATGGTAGATTTAAGTTGTCTGTGTTTTCTGTTCTCACTGTTCCTTTTCACTATAATAATTTGCATAAGATATGTTGCGGGTCTCTATTCCATTCCCCCTAGACTGCGGGGTAAAAGGGATTCGTAACAGTATGCATGGCCAATGCCATGAAGCTCCTATGTGTCCTGTACACCACTGGCAGACACGCCTGTGCCAGGCTGGTAAGTGTGGAGAGAGGAATTTTCAAACCCAACTACCAGCTTACCTCATGTATTAATGCCACACTTAGCCTTCCTCTGTTGGGTCTTGTATGTATCCATAGTAACTTCAATGTATAAGGGAGTGAATAATAAGTGTTTATGATCTGGGTCTGATAGGCTAGTACATCCATAATAAAGTCACCTTGACTGTGGCCCCCTTGGTGAACTCTCTAGGTGTGCGGGAGCGTCTGTCTCGTCTGCTGGCCCCGGTGCCCAGTGATCTGCAGCTGGAGCCAGGGGAGGCCCTGAGGGTCAGCTCTGAGTCCTACCGGCTGTGGGCTGTGGCAGCCAGCTATGACAGGCCTGCAACCTCTACACGAGGGTAACTGGTCGTCAAACCCCCAAATATCACCTACAGTGAGGGAAAAAAAGTATTTGATCCCCTGCTGATTTTGCCCACTGACAAAGAAATGATCAGTCTATAATTTTATTTGAACAGTGAGAGACAGAATAACAAAGAAATCCAGAAAAACGTGAAATGTTATAAATTGATTTGCATTTTAATGAGGGAAATAAGTATTTGACCCCTCTGCAAAACATGACTTAGTACTTGGTGGCAAAACCCTTGTTGGCAATCAGAGGTCAGACGTTTCTTGTAGTTGGCCACCAGGTTTTCACACATCTCAGGAGGGATTTTGTCCCACTCTTTGCAGATCTTCTCCAAGTCATTAAGGTTTTGAGGCTGACGTTTGGCAACTCGAACCTCTCCCTCCACAGATTTTCTATGGGATTTAAGGTCTGGAGACGGGCTAGGCCACTGTGCTTCTTCTTTAGCCACTCCTTTGTTGCCTTGGCAGTGTGTTCTGGGTCATTGTCATGCTGTATATGTGCTTTCTTGAGCAGGGGGACCTTGCGGGCGCTGCAGGATTTCAGTCCTTCACGGCGTAGTGTGTTACCAATTGTTTTCTTGGTGACTATGGTCCCAGCTGCCTTGAGATAATTGACAAGATCCTCCCGTGTAGTTCTGGGCTGATTCCTCACCGTTCTCATAATCATTCCAACTCCACGAGGTGAGATCTTGCATGGAGCCCCAGGTCGAGGGAGATTGACAGTTCTTTTGTGTTTCTTCCATTTGCGAATAATCGCACCAACTGTTGTCACCTTCTCACCAAGCTGCTTGTAGCCCATTCTTGTAGCCCATTCCAGCCTTGTGTAGGTCTACAATCTTGTCCCTGACATCCTTGGAGAGCTTTTTGGTCTTGGCCATGGTGGAGAGTTTGGAATCTGATTGATTGCTTCTGTGGACAGGTGTCTTTTATACAGGTAACAAACTGAGATTAGGAGCACTCCCTTTAAGAGTGTGCTCCTAATCTCAGCTCGTTACCTGTATAAAAGACACCTGGGAGCCAGAAATCCTTCTGATTGAGAGGGGGTCAAATACTTATTTCCCTCATTAAAATGCAAATCAAATTATAACATTTTTCACATGCATTTTTCTGGATGCATTTTTTTTGTTATTCTCGTGTATACAATACCAATATCAGATGTGTGTAATCACATGTTGTTAGATTATACATGGCAAGAAAAGCTGTGTAAGCGAAAGGTTTCCTGTCATGCCAAATGCTCTTAGAAGCTTAGAAAAAGGATTTGCTGAAAGAGTCCCTCAGAATGAATAGTACAGCAGAAATATTCCAGAAATCTACCATTTCCAGAGACCTGTACCCTATCCAGGTGAGAATGTTGCAGTCTACCCAGGGGCTCTGGCCCCCTTCGGACCCCCTGCTGCCCCTGGAGCACCACAGGCTCCAGGTCCTTCTCACTCTGCTCACACATGTCACACACATGTTCTCTCCTGCATCTTTCTGTAGTTCCTTGATTTGTTGTTACCCACTAGATTCAACAGAGCCAAACCTCTACTTTCACTACAGTTCCCATGGGGCTGAGTGTGTCCCCAGTGACGTGGGGTCATGTAACAGGTCTAAAGCTCAAGGTGCTGGGGCTGCTAAAGGGCTGTGTGAGGACCCTGGGGGACCATGTCCAGAGGGAGAGCACCCTGAGACTGGTGCCGGCCTACCTGCTTTACATTGGGTCCTTCTACTCCCAGCTCTCCATCCAGGTGAATGTACAAACTATAGCGGTACTCAAGGAAATTAGGGTTGAATCTAAAGAGTTAACATCCTGTCCTCGTTGCCTCGTTTTCCTTTATCAGTACAGATTGGAAAGAGCCTTGCACTATATCGCTTTTACTTGTCTTCTCTTTTCCGATCTGGACTAGGATCCTATTAGGATGTGTTTTTAGTTAGTAATACTTCTGGACTAGCATCCTATTAGGATGTGTTTTTAGTTAGTAATACTTCAGGACTAAGATCCTATTAGGATGTGTTTTTAGTTAGTAATACTTCTGGACTAGGATCCTATTTGGATCTGTTTTTAGTTAGTAATACTTCTGGACTAGGGTCCTATTAGGATCTGTTTTTAGTTAGTAATTTGTGTCCATGCCTGCCCTTTCAGAGCTCGTTCAATCCAGTGGAGTGTGCAGGAGCTGGAGATGCTGACCTCAGAGGTTCTTCTCCCTCTGCTGTCCCATGAGGCTGTTCACAGCCTGATTTAACAACCTCAAGTGAGTCCCATCTACTTAGCAGCATAGAGCAATATCTCATACTCTGCAGAGCTTAATGGAAGGAATGTTGGTCTGTGTGGTTGTAAAGGATAGAAATTGTTATTTTTCTGTCTCTGTGTGGTTGTAACAGTTCTGCTGGGAGTCGGTGAGGTGGGCAGTTCTGCAGTTCTGCTGCCCCAGCCCTGAGATCATCCCCAGTCTGCCTGGCTTGGGCTTCTCCGGGTGGACGTCTGGTGGGGGTCTGGCTGGACCCAGCTCCCCTTTCCCCCTCATCACTTCCCTGTGCTTCCTCCTGGACAACCTCCTCAGCATCCACAGAAGCCTGGTCTGCAAAGTAGGTCCTTATGGAGCTGTAGTTACTCTCTGATTTTGTTAGGCGTAAACCACAAACAGTGTGGAAAGGAATTAATATATGCCGCCATCTAGTGGTTGATGTGCAACAAACAATTCACATGCATTTGTTTGCCTTGTTACCTTGCAGCTGGCTAGTGGGAGTAGGACTAATCTCTCTCCTATGGTTTCTATCTCTCCCTCTCTGTCCAGTTCAGCTCCCTCCTCCTCTTTGAGGCTGTGCTAGGATACCTGCTAAGGCTGGCCCACAGACTAGTAGTGTATAGAGCCCAACATCCTTCCCATCACTCAGTTTGGGCTAATCTGTGTACCAGTCTGTTTAGCTATCATGCTACTCCTGTCATTCTGAACGCCACCTTTCACATATGACATGGAGTACAAGTGGAATGTTAGCCAAACAGACTGGTACCTAGGGCTGTTGCGGTGATCACATTATCGCCACAAGTCATGACCGCAGTCAAATTCCACGTGACTTTGAGTCACGGTAATCTGATTTTATGCACTCTGGATATGCGTTGGTAGTACCCAACTCGCTAATGACCATCGAGTCCTAGTGGCCTGGTTCTCAGGGCTCCATTGTCTCTTCATAAGGTCCTAATGGCCTGCTACTCAGGACTCTATTGTCCCTTCATCAGGTCCTAATGGCCTGGTACTCAGGGCTCTATTGTTCCTCCATCAGGTTCTAATGGCCTGGTACTCAGGGCTCTATTGTCCCTTCATCAGGTCCTAATGGCCTGGTACTCAGGGCTCTATTGTCCCTCCATCAGGTTCTAATGGCCTGGTACTCAGGGCTCTATTGTCCCTCCATCAGGTCCTAATGACCTGGTACTCAGGGCTCTATTGTCCCTCCATCAGGTCCTAATGACCTGGTACTCAGGGCTCTACTGTCCCTCCATCAGGTCCTAATGGCCTCGTACACAGGGCTCTACTGTCCCTCCATCAGGTCCTAATGGCCTGGTACTCAGGGCTCTATTGTCCCTCCATCAGGTTCTAATGGCCTGGTACTCAGGGCTCTATTGTCCCTCCATCAGGTCCTAATGACCTGGTACTCAGGGCTCTATTGTCCCTCCATCAGGTCCTAATGACCTGGTACTCAGGGCTCTACTGTCCCTCCATCAGGTCCTAATGGCCTCGTACACAGGGCTCTACTGTCCCTCCATCAGGTCCTAATGGCCTGGTACTCAGCGTTCTATTGTCCCTCCATCAGGTTCTATTGTCCCTCCATCAGGCTCTAATGGCCTGCTACTCAGAGTTCTATTGTCCCTCTAACCACTCTAACATCAATGCAAATCAAGTCGAAAATCACATCAAACACTTATCATCAAAACAGTATCATGCTTTTAAAACTCACCTCACTGTGATCTATCAATTTGAAGAAAGAAGTTTAACAGTTTGAAACAGAGTGGAAAACAGTCATTGTGGATGTTGTTTCAAAGCCAAATCCAACAAATAACTGTTACTCATTTAAGCCCAAAAGCTAATTCTGTCCTATGGTTAACAACTCCTCGATTAACACCTATTGTAGGTTAGTCGAACAAGAAGCCATGTCTGTATATACGAGACAAACAAACCATATTCAGAAGAACCGCACCAGGACAGAAGAACAGGCACTTAATGAACTAATGAAAGACTCATCTTTGGTTATCAAACCTGCAGGCAAGGGGGGTGCTGTGGTAATTTTAGACTATAAAAAATACAAAGGAGAGATTCAGAGACAACTCCGTAATTAACATTTCTATAGAAAACTGAGTGTTGATCCCACACAGGTGTTCCAAAGGGATATTAGCTCAAATCTGAAGGAAGCCCTATTAAACAACCTTCTCAAAACCTGAATATTAATACCTTTTCTGCAAATGTGCCATATGTCCATTCCTGTACATTTTGCCTAAGTTAAACAAACCTAAAACACAAGGGAATTGTCCAGGCAGATCAGTGGTTGCAGAAATAGGCTCAATGCTAGAGCCATTGTCGAACTTTGTAGACTCTTTTATTATATCATGTGCAAGCATTGCCATCATACGAGAAAGAAATCAAATGGAACCCTGTTTACACCTGTGTACAGAAAAGAAACGGACAGAAATATTATATTACAGGGGGACAGCTTCCATCCGGAGCCATTTAAAAAGACGACTTCCAAGAAGCCAGTTTTTCAGACTGCGCCGTATATGCCACTCCACAAAGGACTATCTAGAAAAAGCAGCGAAGATGCGCAATATGTTTCTAAGAGGTTACTCTCCACAATGTGTGGATGAAGCTCTTGCATTGGGATTAGGGAAAACACTAGATTAACTACTACAAAAATTACCCAATAGAGCTAAAGAACACTGTAATGTTCATCACCACATATACTTTTAACTCACACAAAGTGAGAGATCAAGAAACACTGGCGTGTTTCATCATCGGACCCAGCTTTTCCAGCTGAACTTAAGAACCCACCACTTATTGTATACAGGAGAGGTCCCAATTTCGCAACAAATTGGTCCATGCCAACTGCCTTTTACGCCCTCTCCCGAATAAATGCATAGGATGCGCACAGTGCAACAATATGATGAAGTGTGAATATTTCTGCCACCCACATACAGGAAAACGGTTCCAAATAAATTAAATGATTACGTGCTCCTCCACCCATGTTATCTACATGATTACATGTCCATGTGGGCTGTGTTATGTAGGCAAAACCTCTCGTTCTCTCAAACAGAGAATTAATGAACATACAAGTTAAGGGGAGGTGATATAAAAAATACTGTGAGCAAAAAACAATGTTACTGGTTTTTCACCCTCCAGACATTATTCCCAAAAGGTCTAATGCCCGTGCATGTTATGTTGTAAATGTGAACATGAACTAATGCCACCACTTCAGCCTAATCTGACGTTTTGTCTTGCACTGTACCCAATGATTTAGGAAAACTTCCCTGATAGGTCGATGCCCTCATTGTGGTTTTACAGACGTATTTAATAAGTTTTATGTACACACTTTATTAGAATACGCATGAAATGCACATTGTTATATTTGGTAACATGTTTATTTTCCCTCGACTCCAACCCAATTCGATGCATTGAACGGATGTGGATGGAGCAATGTCGACATAAAAACACAAAAGCTCTGACGAAGGCTTTGAAGCCGATATGTAAAGCTTAACAAAAAGCATTGATACTGGCAGGAGCAGTGTGCGGGTTTCCTCTTTTTTTCTCATGTTAGTCAATTGTTACCATTAACCAGGCTGAATCACATCCGGCTGTGATTGGGAGTCCCATAGGGTGGCGCACAATTGGACCAGCGTCGTCCGGGTTTGGCCGTCATTGTAAATAAGAATTTGTTCTTAACTGACTTGCCACAACGAAATGGACAGCGCTTTCTAAACATATGGTTGATTCAAAACACCTATACACATATTAGAGTTTATGCATACCCATAGGCCTATATATGAGCCCAAGTCCGAAAAACAATTATTTTACTAGGCAAGTCAGTTAAGAACCTTATGCTACGCTCCGAACATTCTATCTATGAGTCTGGGAGAGAACATATAGGCAGGCCTAGGCAATGCTGTTGGTTCATTGATTTTGCGGGGCGGCTTACCGAGTTAGCCTACAGTTATAGTGCATTTGATTTTGAGTAGCCTAGTAATAGGGCATGTTTTATATTTTCACAATAGGTTGACATTACCTTTAGCTATAGAATATCTCACCACCTTGCGTTTCCATCGTCTCCTCTCAGTTACATTTCAATTCAAGTTAAAGGGCTTTATTGGCACGGGAAACATATGTTTACATTGCCAAAGCAAGTGAAGTAGATAATAAACAAAAGTGAAATAAACAATAAAAATTTACAGTAAACATTCACAAAAGTTTTCAAATGTCATATGTGCAAATAGTTAAAGTACAAAAGGGAAAATAAATAAACATAAAAATAGGTTGTATTTACAATGGTGTTTGTTCTTCACAGGTTGGCTTTTTCTTGTGGCAACAGGTCACAAATATTGCTGCTGTGATGGCACCCTGTGGTATTTCACCCAGTAGATATGGGAGTTTATCAAAATTGGATTTGTTTTTGATTTATTTCTGGATCTGTGTAATCTGAGGGAAATATGTGATATGGTCATACATTTGACAGGAGTTTAGGAAGTGCAGCTCAGTTTCCACCTCATTTTGTGGGCAGTGTGCACATAGGCAGACCTGGCTCTCAAGAGAAGACAGGCTATGGCGGCCTTTCTCAATAGCAAATCTATGCTCACTGAGTCTGTACATAGTCAAAGCTTTCCTTACGTTTGGGTCAGTCACAGTGGTCAGGTATTCTCTCTGTTTAGGGCCAAATAGCATTCTAGTTTGCACATTCTTTTTGTTAATTACTTGACACATTGGTAAGAAGTATCTTTTTGTTTTCTCCTTATTTGGTTTGGTCTAATTGTGTTGCTGTCTTGGGGCTCTGTGTGGTGTGTTTGTGTTTGTGAACAGAGCCCCAGGCCTGCTTGCTTAGGGGACTCTTCTACAAGTTCATCTCTCTGTAGGTGATGGCTTCGTTATGGTTGGTTTGGGAATTGCTTCCTTTTAAGTGGTTGTAGAATTGAACAGCTCTTTTCTGGATTGTGATAATTAGTGAGTATCGGCCTAATTCTGCTCTGCATGCATTATTTGGTGTTTTATGTTGTACACAGAGAATATTTTTGCAGAATTCTGCGTGCAGAGTCTCAATTTGGTGTTCATCCCATTTTGTGAATTCTTGGTTGGTGAGCAGACCCCAGACTTCACAACCATTAAGGGCAATGGGTTCTATAACTGAGCCAAGTATTTTTAGCCAGATCCTAATTGGTATGTCAAATTTTATGTTCCGTTTGATCGCATATAATGCCCTTCTTGCCTTGTCTCTCAGTTCGTTCACAGCTTTGTGGAAGTTACCTGTGGTGCTGATGTTTAGGGCGAGGTATGTATTGCTTTTTGTGTGTTCTACGGCAATGTTGTCTAGATGGAAATTGTATTTGGGGTCCTGGCGACTGGACCTTTTTTGGAACACCATTATTTTTGTCTTACTAAGATTTACTGTCAGGGCCCAGGTCTGACAGAATCTGTGCAGAAGATCTAGGTCCTGCTGTAGGCCCTCCTTGGTTGATGACAGAAGCATCAGATCATCAGCAAACAGTAGACATTTGACTTCATATTCTAGTAGAGTGAGGCCAGGTGCTGCAGACTGTTCTAGTGCCCTCGCCAATTCATTGATACAGTGGGGCAAAAAAGTATTTAGTCAGCCACCAATTGTGCAAGTTCTCTCACTTAAAAAGATGACGCCTGTAATTTTCACCATAGGTACACTTCAACTATGACAGACAAAAGGAGGAAAAAAAATCCCGAAATCACATTGTAGGATTTTTAATGAATTTATTTGCAAATTATGGTGGAAAATAAGTATTTGGTCACATACAAACAAGCAAGATTTCTGGCTCTCACAGACCTGTAACTTCTTCTTTAAGAGGCTCCTCTGTCCTCCACTCGTTACCTGTATTAATGGCACCTGTTTGAACTTGTTATCAGTATAAAAGACACCTGTCCACAACCTCAAACAGTCACACTCCAAACTCCACTATGGCCAAGACCAAAGAGCTGTCAAAGGACACCAGAAACAAAATTGTAGACCTGCACCAGGTTGGGAAGACTGAATCTGCAATAGGTAAGCAGCTTGGTTTGAAGAAATCAACTGTGGGAGCAATTATTAGGAAATGGAAGACATACAAGACCACTGATAATCTTCCTCGATCTGGGGCTCCACGCAAGATCTCACCCCGTGGGGTCAAAATGATCACAAGAAATGTGAGCAAAAATCCCAGAACCACACGGGGGGACCTAGTGAATGACCTGCAGAGAGCTGGGACCAAAGTAACAAAGCCTACCATCAGTAACACACTACGCCGCCAGGGACTCAAATCCTGCAGTGCCAGACGTGTCCCCCGGCCCGTCTGAAGATTGCTAGAGAGCATTTGGATGATCCAGATGAGGATTGGGAGAATGTCATATGGTCAGATGAAACCAAAATATAACTTTTTGGTAAAAACTCAACTCGTCGGGTTTGGAGGACAAAGAATGCTGAGTTGCATCCAAAGAACACCATACCTACTGTGAAGCATGGGGGTGGAAACATCATGCTTTGGGGCTGTTTTTCTGCAAAAGGACCAGGACGACTGATCCGTGTAAAGGAAAGAATGAATGGGGCCATGTATCGTGAGATTTTGAGTGAAAACCTCCTTCCATCAGCAAGGGCATTGAAGATGAAACGTGGCTGGGTCTTTCAGCATGACAATGATCCCAAACACACCGCCCGGGCAACGAAGGAGTGGCTTCGTAAGAAGCATTTCAAGGTCCTGGAGTGGCCTAGCCAGTCTCCAGATCTCAACCCCATAGAACATCTTTGAAAGTCTGTGTTGCCCAGCGACAGCCCCAAAACATCACTGCTCTAGAGGAGATCTGCATGGAGGAATGGGCCAAAATACCAGCAACAGTGTGTGAAAACCTTGTGAAGACTTACAGAAAACGTTTGACCTCTGTCATTGCCAACAAAGGGTATATAACAAAGTATTGAGAAACTTTTGTTATTGACCAAATACTTATTTTCCACCATAATTTGCAAATAAATTCATTAGAAATCCTACAATGTGATTTTCTGAATTTTGTTTTCTCATTTTGTCTGTCATAGTTGAAGTGTACCTATGATGAAAATTACAGGCCTCTCTCATCTTTTTAAGTTGGAGAACTTGCACAATTGGTGGCTGACTAAATACTTTTTTGCCCCACTGTATATATGTTGAAGAGGGTGGGGCTTAAGCTGCATCCCTGTTTCTCCCCACAGCCTTGTGGAAAGAAATTTGTGTTTTTTGCCAATTTTAACCGCACACTTGTTTGTGTACATGGATTTTATAATGTTGTATGTTTTTCCCCAAACACCACTTTCCATCAATTTGTATAGCAGACCCTCATGCCAAATTGTTTGTCAATTAGGGTGTTCAGGGTGAAGACGTTGTCTGTCATACGGCAATTTGGTAAAAATTTGCTCAGCACATTGTTTTCACAGAGGAAATGAACTAGTCTGCTGTTAATGATAATGCAGAGGATTTTCCCAAGGCTGCTGTTGACGCATATCCCATGTTAGTTATTGGGGTCGAATTTTTGTGGATTGTGGTGGTTAGTCCTTGGTTACAAATATTGAGGAAGATGCCAGAGCTAAGGATGATGATGATAAAGAGTTTAAGTATAGCCTATTGGAATTTGTGGTCTGTATATTTTATCATTTCATTGAGGATACCATCAACACCACAGGCCTTTTTGGGTTGAATTTTGTCCTGTTGTTCGTTCAATATAATTGGAGAATCCAGTGGGTTCTGGTAGTCTTGAATAGTTGATTTTAAGATTTGTATTTGAGCATGTATATTTTTTTGCTGTTTGTTCTTTGTGACAGGCCCAAAAAGATTGGAGAAGTGTTTAACCCATACATCTCAGTTTTGGATAGATAACTCTTTGTGTTGTTTGTTTAGTGTTTTCTAATTCTCCCAGAAGTGGTTAGTCTATGGATTCTTCAATTACATTGAGCTGATTTCTGAAGTACTGTTCCTTCTTTTTCCGTAGTGCCTTTCTGTATTGTTTTAGTGATTCACCATAGTGAAGGCGTAGGCTCAGGCCTATGGTCTTTGATGTCTCATGATTGAGTATTGCTCTGTTCAAGTAGACTGCTTTTGCTGTGATCTGATAGGGGTGTCAGTGGGCTGACTGTGACCGCTCTGAGAGACTCTGGGTTGAGGTCAGTGATAAAGTAGTCTACAGTACTACTGCCTAGAGATGAGCTATAGGTGTACCTACCATAAGAGTCCCCTCGAAGCCTACCATTGACAACGTACATACCCAGCATGCGACAGAGCTGAAGGAGTTGTGACCCGTTTTGTTGGTTATGTTGTGCCTAGGGGGGCATATGGGGGAGGGAATGCTGTCACCTCCAGGTAGGTGTTTGTCCCCCTGTGTGCTGAGGGTGTCGGGTTCTTGTCCAGTTCTGGCATTTAGGTCACCACAGAATAGTACATGTCCCTGGGCCTGGAAATGATTGATTTCCCCCTCCAGGATGGAGAAGCTGTCTTCAATAAAGTCTGGGGATTCTAGTGTGGGGATATATATAGCACACAGGAAGACATTTTTCTCTGTTGAGAGAATTTCCTTTTGAATTTCTAGCCAAATGTAAAATGTTCCTCTTTTGATTAATTTAATAGAGTGAGTTAGGTCTGTTCTATACAAAATTAGAATACCCCCTGAGTCCCTTTCCTGTTTCACATCTCCTCTGTACCATGTTTCTTTTAGGATGACAATGTCTGTATTTCTGGCACTTGCGGGAACCTGGTGAAGTCTAGTTCTTGCTCTTTAGGCCAAAGGCCGATGACCTCAGGCCTTGGATATTCCAGGATGAGATAGTGAAGGCTTTGTGTTTCATAAAGTGTCCAATGTTGTTAGTTGTGTGGTTTGGCCTCAGGCCAGTAAGTGTGACCAGCTCTCTAATGGGTTGTTCTCTGTCACACACAATCACCCTCTCCTCCAGCACTCTGATCCTCTCCTCTAGTGCTCTGTTCTTCTCCTGCTCTTTCTCCTGTTGATGTTGTCTCACCACAGTCCAGAGTGCAGACATGTCTCTCCAGCTCTCTGGGTCTGGTTGAGGGGGTGTTGTTTTGTGTTGTTTTTTTGTGCTGACTGTAGTGTGTTCACCTGCTGTTCCAGCTCCACCTGCCGTACCTCCAGCTGGGTGAATTTCTCAATACTTTCAATGAGGGAGTAGAATTCTGTGCTGGGATGTTGACTTTCCGCTTGGGGTTGTTCATCTGTGGGGTGGTATAATGTAGACTTAGACTTACTTACTTCCGGCGCCGACAGAGATGGCAGCCTCGCTTCACGTTCTCAGGAAACCATGCAGTATTTAGTTTTTTATGTATTACTTCTTACATTGTTACCCCGGGAAATATTAAGTTTTATGATTAACGAGACGTGGTGTGATCATAACAACATACAGGAACTCAAGTCCTTTTGTTCACCTGACATAGAATTCCTTACAATCAAATGCCGACCGCGTTATCTACCAAGAGAATTCTCCTCGATTATAATCACAGCCGTGTACATCCCCCCTCAAGCTGATACATCGACGGCACTGAAAGAAATTAATTTCACTCTAGGTAAATTGGAAACCACATATCCTGAGGCTGCATTTATTGTGGCTGGGGATTTTAATAAGGCTAATTTGAAAACAAGGCTCCCGAAATTTTACCAGCATATCGAATGTGCCACCCGGGCTGGTAAAATCCTGGATCATTGTTATTCCAACTTCCGTGATGCATACAAGGCTATTCTCTGCCCTCCTTTCGGCAAGTCTGACCATGACTCCATTTTGTTGCTCCCAGCCTACAAACAGAAACTAAAACAGGAAACGCCCGTGCTCAGGTCTGTTCAACGCTGGTCCGACCAATCCGATTCCATGCTGCAAGATTGCTTCGAGCACGTGGACTGGGATATGTTCCGGATAGCGTCGGACAACAACATTGATGTATACGCTGATTCGGTGAGCGAGTTTATTAGCAAGTGCATTGGTGATGTTGTACCCATAGCAAATATTAAAACCTTCCCCAACCAGAAACTGTGGATTGATGGCAGCATTCACAAGAAAACTGAAAGCGCAAACCACTGCTTTTAACCAGGTAAGGCTACCGGAAACATGACTGAATACAAACAGTGTAGCTATTCCCCCCGCAAGGCAATCAAACAAGCTAAGTGTCAATATAGAGACAAAGTAGAGTCACAATTCAACAGCTCAGACACAAGAGGAATGTGGCAGGGTCTACAGTCAATCACGGACTACAAAAAGAAAACCAGCCTCGTTATGGACCATGACGTCCTGCTCCCAGACAAACTAAACAACTTCTTTGCTCGTTTTGAGGACAATACAGTGCCACCGACACGGCCTGCTACCAAAAACATTTAAATGTGTTAACCCTCGCAAGGCTGCCGGCCCAGATGGCATCCCTGGCCGTGTCCTCAGAGCATGCGCAGACCAGCTGGCTGGTGTGTTTACGGACATATTCAATCAGTCCCTATCCCAGTCTGCTGTTGCCACATGCTTCAAGAGGGCCACCATTGTTCCTGTTCCCAAGAAAGCTAAGGTAACTGAGCTAAATGACTATCGCCCCGTAGCACTCACTTCCGTCATCATGAAGTGCTTTGAGAGATTAGTCAAGGATCATATCACCTCCATCCTGCCAGACACCCTGGACCCACTCCAATTTGCTTACCGTCCCAATAGGTCCACAGACGACACAATCGCAATCACACTGCATACTGCCCTAACCCATCTAGACAAGAGGAATACTTATGTAAGAATGCTGTTCATCGACTACAGCTCAGCATTTAACACCATAGTTCCCTCCAAGCTCGTCATTAAGCTCGAGACCCCAGGTCTCGACCCAGCCCTGTGCAACTGGGTCCTGGACTTCCTGACGGGCCGGCCCCAGGTGGTGAGGGTAGGAAACAACATCTCCACCCCGCTGATCCTCAACACTGGGGCCCCACAAGGGTGCGTTCTCAGCCCTCTCCTGTACTCCCTGTTTACCCATGACTGCGTGGCCAAGCACGCATCCAACTCAATCATCAAGTTTGCTGACGACACTACAGTGGTAGGCTTGATTACCATAAACGACGAGACGGCCTACAGGGAGGAGGTGAGGGCCCTCGGAAGTGTGGTGTCAGGAAAGTAACCTCTCACTCCATGTCAACAAAACAAAGGAGATGATCGTGGACTTGAGGGAGCACCCCCTATCCACATCGAGAGGACAGTAGTGGAGAAGGTGGAAAGTTTGAAGTTCCTCGGCGTACACATCACGGACAAACTGAATTGGTCCACCCACACAGACAGCGTGGTGAAGAAGGCGCCACAGCGCCTCTTCAACCTCAGGAGGCTGAAGAAATTCGGCTTCACCAAAATCACTCACAAACTTCTACAGATGCACAATCGAGAGCATCCTGTCGGGCTGTATCACCGCCTGGTACAGCAGCTGCTCCGCCCACAACCGTAAGGCTCTCCAGAGGGTAGTGAGGACTGCACAACGCATCACCGGGGGTAAACTACCTGCCCTTCAGGACACCTACACCACCAGATGTCACAGGAAGGCCAAAAAGATCACCAAGGACAACAACCACCCGAGCCACTGCCTGTTCACCCCGCTATCATCCAGAAGGCAAGGTCAGTACAGGTGCATCAAAGCTGGGACCGAGAGACTGAAAAACAGCTTCTACCTCAAGGCCATCAGACTGTTAAACAGCCATCACTAACATTGAGTGGCTGCTGCCAACATACTGACTTAAATCTCTAGCCACTTAAAACATAGGAATTGGATGTAACAAATGTATCACTAGCCACTTTAAACAATTTTGTATATAATGTTTACATATCCGACATACTCATATCAAATGTATACACTGTACTCTAAACCATCTACTGAATCTTGCCTATGCCGTTCGGCCATCGACCCAAATCTCTAGCCACTTTAATAATTATAATTGAATGGGATAAATGTATCACTAGCCACTTTTAAACAATGCCATTTATATCATGTTTACATATCCTACATTACTCATCTCATATGTGTATATACTGTACTCCATACCATCTACTGCCTCTTGCCTATGCCGGTCAGCCATCGCTCATCCATATATTTATATGTACATACTCGTATTCATTCCTTTACTTTTGTGTGTATAAGGTAGTTGTTGTGAATTTGTTAGATTACTTGTTAGATACGACTGCATGGTCGGAACTAGAAGCACAAGCATTTCGCTACACTCGCATTAACATCTGCTAAACATGTGTATGTGACACATAAAAATTTATTTGATTTGAAGAGGTCTGGTCTGACACACTCGGGGTGCGGGTATTTTTCTCAAGAGAGAGCTTATCCTGCTGAGGTATCTCTTTGATAATGGGAACGTTCAGCTGAAACTGTTTGGGGTTACCCTGTACAGTGACTGTTCCAGATTTGTACACATTCACATTGGCTGACTCAGTCCTCGTTGTCTAGTATCCTGAGTTTCCACCCATCTCTAACACCCCCCCCTTTCTTAACAGAGTGGTAGTGTGTTAATATAGCACTGCACCATGCCAGGGGATGGTCTGTGTGGAAGATTAATTTGCTAATGTTCCCACTTTTATAGTCAGCAAAAAGTGTCTCTTGATTTTCCATAAGGAGCTTCTTTTTGTACCCTTTTCGTGCCTTATAATTTTTTACATCCAGAGAGTACTGTATTGTAATTACCTCTGAACAGCGGGAGGGGGTTTCAAAGGCCTCTGCATTTTGGGTGGGGTAGGCTTTGAGACTCTCCTTTCATTGTTGGGCTCAAGGGCTTTGACACCTCTCACTTCAAAGTCACCATTATTAGTCAGTTGTACAACCAAATGCCTTCAACCGAAATGTGTCTTCCGCATTTTACCCAACCCCTCTGAATCAGAGAGGTGCGGGGGGCTGCCTTAATCGACATCCACGTCTTCGGCGCCCGGGGGAACAGTGGGTTAACTGCCTTGTTCAGGGGCAGAACGACAGATTTTTACCTTGTCAGCTCGGGGATTCGAACTTGCAACCCTCCGGTTACAAGTCCAACGCTCTAACCACTAGGCTACCTGCCGCCTATTGTCAGTGCTAATATCACATGTCAGTGCTAATTGAAGATGCTGTCAGATACAGTGGGGGAAAAAAGTATTTAGTCAGCCACCAATTGTGCAAGTTCTCTCACTTAAAAAGATGAGAGAGGCCTGTAATTTTCATCATAGGTACACTTCAACTATGACAGACAAAATGAGGAAAGAAAATCCAGAAAATCACATTGTAGGATTTTTTATGAATTTATTTGCAAATTATGGTGGAAAATTAGTATTTGGTCAATAACAAAGTTTATCTCAATACTTTGTTATATACCCTATGTTGGCAATGACAGAGGTCAAACGTTTTCTGTAAGTCTTCACAAGGTTTTCACACACTGTTGCTGGTATTTTGGCCCATTCCTCCATGCAGATCTCCTCTAGAGCAGTGATGTTTTGGGGCTGTCGCTGGGCAACACAGACTTTCAAAGATTTTCTATGGGGTTGAGATCTGGAGACTGGCTAGGCCACTCCAGGACCTTGAAATGCTTCTTCTGAAGCCACTCCTTCGTTGCCCGGGCGGTGTGTTTGGGATCACTGTCATGCTGAAAGACCCAGCCACGTTTCATCTTCAATGCCCTTGCTGATGGAAGGAGGTTTTCACTCAAAATCTCACGATACATGGCCCCATTCATTCTTTCCTTTACACGGATCAGTCGTCCTGGTCCCTTTGCAGAAAAACAGCCCCAAAGCATGATGTTTCCACCCCATGCTTCACAGTAGGTATGGTGTTCTTTGGATGCAACTCAGCATTCTTTGTCCTCCAAACACGACGAGTTGAGTTTTTACCAAAAAGTTCTATTTTGGTTTCATCTGACATTCTCCCAATCCTCATCTGGATCATCCAAATGCTCTCTAGCTAACTTTAGACGGGCCTGAACATGTACTGGCTTAAGCAGGGGGACACGTCTGGCACTGCAGGATTTGAGTCCCTGGCGGTGTAGTGTGTTACTGATGGTAGGCTTTGTTACTTTGGTCCCAGCTCTCTGCAGGTCATTCACTAGGTCCCCGTGTGGTTCTGGGATTTTTGCTCACCGTTCTTGTGATCATTTTGACCCCACGGGGTGAGATCTCATGTGGAGCCCCAGATCGAGGAAGATTATCAGTGGTCTTGTATGTCTTCCATTTCCTAATAATTGCTCCCACAGTTGATTTCTTCAAACCAAGCTGCTTACCTATTGCAGATTCAGTCTTCCCAACCTGGTGCAGGTCTACAATTTGGTTTCTGGTGTCCTTTGACAGCTCTTTGGTCTTGGCCATAGTGGAGTTTGGAGTGTGACTGTTTGAGGTTGTGGACAGGTGTCTTTTATACTGATAACAAGTTCAAACAGGTGCCATTAATACAGGTAACGAGTGGAGGACAGAGGAGCCTCTTAAAGAAGAAGTTACAGGTCTGTGAGAGCCAGAAATCTTGCTTGTTTGTATGTGACCAAATACTTATTTTCCACCATAATTTGCAAATAAATTCATAAAAAATCCTACAATGTGATTTTCTGGATTTTCTTTCCTCATTTTGTCTGTCATAGTTGAAGTGTACCTATGATGAAAATTACAGGCCTCTCATCTTTTTAAGTGAGAGAACTTGCACAATTGGTGGCTGACTAAATACTTTTTTTCCCCACTGTATAGCATCATCATATAGAGTTATTCAGGGCCAGGCTGTCTCTCATCTCCCTATACAGTAGGCTCATTTAGTCCTTCAGTCACTTTGTTCCTTAGACAGGTGGCTTTGTTAAGTAGTGAATCTGTACATGTATGTGCATCTGTGATGTCTCCACTTGTTGGGATACTTGCCAATTTCCCCTGTTAAATATATCAGATACAGATAGTTGACCATAATCATCTTTACAATATTTGACTGAGCTGTTTGTACTCAATGCTTCCAGGTTCTCACTGTTGAAAGTGAACGCTCTCACGGGCCTTGTCTATGTGATTTAGAATGTTCCTGGTTAAATGTATATGGTGATCTTTCCCAAACCAACATGACCAACCCAAAAGGAGTTCTCCTCCATTGAACTTTCATAAAACAGAACTTAAAACTCTGGAATTCCTGTGCTATGAAATATTGGATGTGTCGAGGTGCAGGGCCAGAAGAGGAATTGTGGAGAGCCAGTGTGGTTTGTGATGCATTACCCCAAGCCAAAATGTGTAATGTTGGCACAAATCAGAATATATCATATTTTTGGTTCATTGTTAATCTATGTAGTTTATGGCAGCAGTGTGCTGCCGTGGACATTGTGCACCACCAGATGCAAACATGGTTTACATTTAATACAGCATCTGGTCTGTTAAGCACTACAATTGATCTTCTCACATTCACACATCAAGTTTTATTTAGTTTTTGCATTGCCATTGTCTACATCTAGGCTTAATTAGAAATACATGTGAAGCAGGTTTTCAAAAGGTCATGGGCAAGGGCTGGGGGCTTTCATCTCAGGTCACACAATAAAGTTCATAGGTTTCTCTCAGGATGGGACTTTGCTGCACTACGTCTAGACCTGGGTCCAAACAGTATTTGTTTTCTCTCAGGTACTTTGAGTGTTAATGAAATGCAGCTAAAGGATTTTATTGAAAAAACGAATAGGCCTTCTATTGAACCCAGGTCTGCTGTGCAGATGGGCTATTCAGAACATATGGAATATGTCTGGAGCCACTGATAGCGTTTTGCATCAGTGTTTTGTCTTTTGTCAATGTTGAGTCAGAGGACTAGGGCTATACAGAATATACTGAACAAAAAAATTAATTAAACATGAAAAGTATTGGTCCCATGTTTCATGAGCTAAAATATAAGATCCCAGAAATGTTCCTAAATGCACAAAAAGCTAATTTCTCTCAAATTCTGTGGACACATTTGTTTACATTCCTGTTAGTGAGCATTTCTCCGTTGCCAAGATAACCCATCCACCTGACAGGTGTGGCATATCAAGAAGCTGATTGAACAGCATGAATATTACACAGGTGCACTTTGTGCTGGGGGCAATAAAAGCCAACTTGAATGTGTAGTTTTGCCACACAACACAATGCCACAGATGTCTCAAGTTTTGAGGGACCTTGCAATTGGCATGCTGACTGCAAGAATGTCCACCAGGGAATTGAATATTAATTTCTCTACCATAAGCCGCCTCCAACGTCGTTTTAGAGAATTTGTCAGGACATCCAACCGGCCTCTCAGCCGCAGGCCACGTGTAACCATGCTAGCCCAGGACCTCCACATCTGGCTTCTTCACTTGCGGGATCGTCTGATGGGGGGGGGGGGTCCTATGCCCTCCCAGGCCCACCCATGCTGCGCCCCTGCCCAGTCATGTGAAATCTGTAGATTAGGGCCTCATTTATTTATTTCAATCAATGGATTTCTTAGATCACTGCTCTATAGCTGGAATTGTGACAGATACCTCTGATGATGCCACTGCCTGTGCTCCAGTGATCTCTTCCTGGAGAGGCCTGTCCAGAGGCTGACCTGGGCTCTGGATCTCAACTCCCCTCCTCCAGGCCTGGCCTTCTTCAATGACCTCTATTCTGCCCTGGTGGGACAGTTTGCGTCGGTGTCAGTCGGGGACCCCCTGTTTGACTGCTTCAGCAGAGGCGCTTCAATGCCACCATGAAGCTGGCTGTGTTTGGGGAGCATGTGGGCCTGCTGCGCTCCCTGGGGGTAACACTGGAACAGGTGAGAGGGAGGCTGGTTAACACGCTGGATTGAAAGTTGTAATTGAGAGTACAGGGTACATTTCTGTGTAAAAGGCCAGCAGATAGAGCACTGGGGCTCTTGTCACTTTCTGCAACATTGTGTGATTTGACAATGTGTCTAAATAATGTGACATATAGATAAGATAAGCTAAATGAGCCCCTCTCTGTGTTCCTCCTAGCTGGCCATCCCTATGGAGAGGTTCACGTCACCCCCGGAGGACTCTCTCCCACTGATACTCTACTTCCGTGCGCTGGTGACGGGGACACTAAGGCGGTGCTGGTGTCCTGTGCTCTACGTGGTGACTCTGTCCCACCTCAGACCCACATGATGACAATTGACTAGACTGTGGCATTGCAGTTCCTAGAAATGTCATACTGCTCAACAGGGCTAGGTAATTTGAGGGTAATTGAGAATTGCTCTGTACATTGGATATGAACTCTTTTGTAGGCCCCTCTGAAAGGCCCCTTCTTCAGTAGGTTGAAACAGCACATCGCAGCCTCCAGAGGAAGACTCACTACTACCTGACTGATGAGGTACACACTCGTACTCACTCTCCTTCCCCTGGGCCTTCCAGCTCTTCACTCCTCTCACCTTCCCCTGGGCCTTCCAGCGCATCACTCCTCTCACCTTCCCCTGGGCCTTCCAACTCTTCACTCCTCTCACCTTCCCCTGGGCCTTCCAGCCCTTCACTCCTCTCTCCTTCCCCTGGGCCTTCCAGCTTTTCACTCCTCTCACCTTCCCCTGGGCCTTCCAGCTCTTCACACCTCTCACCTTCCCCTGGGCCTTCCAGGTCTTCACTCCTCTCTCCTTCCCCTGGACCTTCCAGCTCTTCACTCCTCTCTCCTTCCCCTGGACCTTCCAGCTCTTCACTCCTCTCTCCTTCCCCTGGACCTTCCAGCTCTTCACTCCTCTCTCCTTCCCCTGGACCTTCCAGCTCTTCACTCCTCTCACCTTCCCCTGGGCCTTCCAGCTCTTCACTCCTCTCTCTTTCCCCTGGGTCTTCCAGCTCTTCACTCCTCTTACCTACCCCTGGGCCTTCCAGCTCTTCACTCCTCTCACCTTCCCTTGGGCCTTCCAGCTCTTCACTCTTCTCACTTTCCCCTGGGCCTTCTTATCCTCCTGCCACTCCTCCCCTCTCCCCTGATGGCCTTTCCTAACATCTATCCTGTTGAGGAGCCACCTGCTGCTGCTCAGTCTGCCCCAGAAAGACTCTGAGCTGGGCTTTGTCACTGACGATCATCTGTCTCCCATCTAGCTATGCAGACTGGAGAGTGTTCTAGGGACCCAGGAGGTTAGCGAAAGCAAGGGGGAATGAGGACAGAGATTAGGGGGGGGGGCAAATCATGGTTTCCATTTGAGCTCTGTGGTCATCCAAGGGTACAAGCTCCAGGAGGGTTTACTGAAAACAGTGAGCGAGGATAAAGACATGCTGTAAAAGGGCCTGGATGTGTCTGTCAAAAGTCAGTAAAAATCATTTAGTATGTTTATGTAACTTCAGCACTGTTGGAGTATTAAATTTGTCTTTTAATCTTCTAGATTATTCAGCATTTGATGAACACTTAAAATAAAATAAAAATGGATCTACCTACAGATGAATACGCAGTAATGGTTTTGGTCCGCTGCCACAGCAGAGCATGTCATGTTCAACGTGGCATTTTGCAAATCAAAACTAGTTTCAAATTATGTAATTATGTCACTGAAAATAAGATGATAATTAAGCTGGCTCCTGTTCTACTTAAATGTCATATCAGCCCGAAAAACAATGAAACACTTACGCTCCAATTTAAATAATGCTTAATGTAAAATCCCACAAACCTTTACCAGTTGGCCCCTGTTACTTTTCCATTGAAGCTACTTAACTAGTGCCTGTCTAAAATCTAATTTGCAAAGTGCCCACAAGGAATGTCAAACAAAGAGATGTTTGTCTCTTCCCAGCTGTGCTAGTTTAGATAAAAGTTTGGTTTCAAAGACCACTTGCCTGTTCCATAAAATATGGAAAGGTTTTACTTCTGTCCTTTCTCTTATTTGTCTATTTTTTATTTAAGTGTAGAAAAGTATAAAACAGCGTCTGTGTCACCAGTAATTACAGATAGTAGTATAAATCCCCTCGCAAAGTCCCCGCAGCCGGACAATTTTTTCATGGCTTCTGGAAGGCAATGCTCAACCGGTGTCGCTCATTCAGCCGACAAAAACTTTCAACCGGTTCTCCCCATTAAGCAGCGAGTCGGAGTCAGAGGCCGAGCCTTCTCTGGTCTCTACTCCTCCCGTTACGGAGTCTGAGATGCCGAGGCCTCCCACCATTAGCTCTGACAAATTGAAAACTCTAGTCATTGGCGACTCCATTACCCGCAGTATTAGACTTAAAACGAATCATCCAGCGATCGTACACTGTTTACCAGGGGGCAGGGCTACTGACGTTAAGGCTAATCTGAAGATGGTGCTGGCTAAAGCTAAATCTGGCGAGTGTAGAGAGTATAGAGATATTGCTATCCACGTTGGCACCAACGATGTTAGGATGAAACAGTCAGAGGTCACCAAGCGCAACATAGCTTCAGCGTGTAAATCAGCTAGAAAGAGTTAGGGGGAGTGATGAGCTCTACAGCAGAGTCTCACAACTCAATCGCTGGTTGAAAACTGTTTTCTGCCCCACACAAAAGAAAAATGTGTAGATAACTGGCCCTCTTTCTGAGACTCACCCACAAACAGGACCAAGCCTGGCCTGTTGAGGAGTGACGGACTCCATCCTAGCTGGAGGGGTGCTCTCATCTTATCTCCGAACATAGACAGGGCTCTAACTCCCCTAGCTCCACAATGAGATAGGGTGCAGGCCAGGCAGCAGGCTGTTAGCCAGCCTGCCAGCTTAGTGGAGTCTGCCACTAGCACAGTCAGTGTAGTCAGCTCAGCTATCCCCATTGAGACCGCGTCTGTGCCCTGACCTAGGTTGGACAAAACTAAACATGGCGGTGTTCGCCTTAGCAATCTCACTAGAATAAAGACATCCTCCATTCCTGCCATGGTTGAAAGAGATTGTGATACCTCACATCTCAAAATCGGGCTACTTAATGTTAGATCCCTCACTTCCAAGGCAGTTATAGTCAATGAACTAATCACTGATCATAATCTTGATGTGATTGGCCCGACTCAAACATGGCTTAAGCCTGATGAATTTATTGTGTTAAATGAGGCCTCACCTCCTGGTTACACTAGTGACCATATCCCCCGCGCGCATCCCGCAAAGGCGGAGGTGTTGCTAACATTTACGATAGCAAATTTCTATTTACAAAAAAAAATAAAAAAATACATTTTCATCTTTTGAGCTTCTAGTCATGAAATCTATGCAGCCTACTCAATGACTTTTTATAGCTACTGTTTACAGGCCTCCTGGGCCATATACAACGTTCCTCACGGAGTTCCCTGAATTCCTATCGGACCTTGTAGTCATGGCAGATAATATTCTAATTTTTGTGACTTTAATATTCACATGGAAAAGTCCACAGACCCACTCCAAAAGGCTTTCGGAGCCATCATCGACTCACTCGGTTTTGTCCAACATGTCTCCGGACCTAATCACTGCCACAGTCATACTCTGGACCTAGTTTTGTCCCGTGGAATAAATGTTGTGGATCTTAATGTTTTTCCTCATAATCCTGGACTATCGGACCACCATTTTATTACGTTTGCAATCGCAACAAATAATCTGCTCAAACCCCAACCAAGGATCATCAAAAGTCGTGCTATAAATTCTCGGACAACCCAAAGATTCCTAGATGCCCTTCCATAATCCCTCCGCCTACCCAAGGACGTCAGAGTACAAAAATCAGTTAACCACCTAACTGAGGAACTCAATGTAACCTTGCGCAATACCCTAGATGCAGTCGCACCCCTAAAAACAAAAAACATTTGCCATAAAAAACTAGCTCCCTGGTATACAGAAAATACCCGAGCTCTGAAGCAAGCTTCCAGAAAATTGGAACGGAAATGGCGCTACACCAAACTGGAAGTCTTCCGACTAGCTTGGAAAGACAGTACCGTGCAGTATCGAAGAGCCCTCACTGCTGCTCGATCATCCTATTTTTCCAAGTTAATTGAGGAAAATAAGAACAATCCCAAATTTATTTTTGATACTGTTGCAAAGCTAACTAAAAAGCAGCATTCCCCAAGAGAGGATGGCTTTCACTTTAGCAGTGATAAATTCATGAACTTCTTTGAGGAAAAGATCATGATCATTAGAAAGCAAATTACGGACTCCTCTTTAAATCTGCGTATTCCTGCAAAGCTCAGTTGTCCTGAGTCTGCACAACTTTGCCAGGACATAGAATCAAGGGAGACACTCAAGTTTTTTAGTACCATATCACTTGACACATTGATGAAAATAATCATGGCCTCTAAACCTTCAAGCTGCATACTGGACCCTATTCCAACTAAACTACTGAAAGAGCTGCTTCCAGTGCTTGGCCCTGTTGCGCAGCAACTCACTGCCTTCCTGAAGACAAACAATGTATACAAAACGCTTCAGTCTGGTTTTAGACCCCATCATAGCACTTAGACTGCACTTGTGAAGGTGGTAAATGACCTTTTAATGGCGTCAGACCGAGTCTCTGCAACTATCCTCGTGCTCCTAGACCTTAGTGCTGCTTTTGATACCATCGATCACCACATTCTTTTGGAGAGATTGGAAACCCAAATTGGTCTACACGGACAAGTTCTGGCCTGGTTTAGATCTTATCTGTCGGAAAGATATCAGTTTGTCTCTGTGGATGGTTTGTCCTCTGACAAATCAACTGTAAACTTCAGTGTTCCTCAAGGCTCTATTTTGGGACCACTATTGTTTTCACTATATATTTTACCACTTGGTGATGTCATTCGGTAACATAATGTTAACTTTCACTGCTATGCGGATGACACACAGCTGTACATTTCGATGAAACATGGTGATGCCCCAAAATCGATGAAACATGGTGATGCCCCCTTATGTCTGAAACTGTGTTTCAGACATAAGGAAGTGGATGGCGGCAAATTTTCTACTTTTCAACTCTGACAAAACAGAGATGCTTGTTCTAGGTCCCAAGAAACAAAGTGATCTTCTGTTGAATCTGACAATTAATCTTGATGGTTGTACAGTCGTCTGAAGTAAAACTGTGAAGGACCTCGGCGTTACTCTGGACCCTGATCTCTCTTTTGACAAACATATCAAGACTGTTTTTCAAGGACAGCTTTTTTCCATCTACGTAAAATTGTAAAAATCAGAAACTTTCTGTCCAAAAATGATGCAGAAAAATGTATCCATGCTTTTGTCACTTCTAGGTTAGACTACTGCAATGCTTTACTTTCCGTCTACCCGGATAAAGCACTAAATAAAGTTCAGTTATTGATAAACACGGCTGCTAGAATCTTGACTAGAACCATTTTTTCCCCTTCATATTAATCCAGTGATAGCCTCTCTACACTGGCTTCCTGTTAAGACAAGGGCTGATTTCAAGTTTTTACTGCTAACCTACAAAGCATTACATGGGCTTGCTCCTACCTATCTTTCCGATTTGGTCCTGCCGTACATACCTACACGTACGCTGCGGTCACAAGACGCAGGCCTCCTTACTGTCCGTATATTTTCTAAGCAAACAGCTGGAGGCAGGGCTTTCTCCTATAGAGCTCCATTTTTATGGAATGGTCTGCCTATCCATGTGAGAGACACAGACTCAGTCTTAACCTTTGTCTTTATTGAAGACTCATCTCTTCAGTAGGTCCTATGATTGAGTGTAGTCTGGCCCAGGAGTGTGAAGGTGAACGGCAAGGCACTGGAGCAACGAACCACCCTTGCTGTCTCTGCCTGGCCGGTTCCCCTCTCCACTGGGATTCTCTGCTTCTAACCCTATTAGAGGGGCTGAGTCACTGGCTTACTGGTGCTCTTCCATGCCGTCCCTGGGGGGGTGCGTTGCTTGAGTAGGTTGAGTCACTGATGTGATCTTCCTGTCCCGGGGTTGCCCCGGAGTGGTGTGGGGGCTGTGCTTCGGCAGAGTGGGTGGGGTTATATCCTGCCTGTTTGGCCCTGTCCGGGGGTATCGTCGGACGGGGCCACAGTGTCTCCCGACCCCTCCTGTCTCAGCCCCCAGTATTTATGCTGCAGTAGTTTATGTGTCGGGGGGCTAGTGTCCGTCTGTTATATCTGGAGTATTTCTCCTCTCTTATCCGGTGTCCTGTGTGAATTTAAGTATGGTCTCTCTAATTATCTCTAGACTTCTCTAGAGATCTCTAGTCCTCGTCAACACTCACACCTTTGTTAACTTCACAAGTTCCACTGGGTCGCTAGCGACCCACCTGCGACAATTTCCGGTAAAAACGAGTATAAAAGTATAAAATTGAATAAGTAAATATTGCAGGAAATACAAGTGCCTTCCATCGTTTAAAAGATGAACTTCTTGTTAATCCAACCGCATTGTCATATTTCAAAGGAGCTTTACGGCGAAAGCACACCATGCGAATATCTGAGGACAGCGCCCAGAGTAAAACACGTTTCAAAACCAGGCCAGGCTTCACACAATAACAAATAGTGATCAAATAAATCACTTACCTTCAAAGATTTTCCTCTTTTTTGCAGTCCCAGGGGTCCCAGTTACGCAAATAATGGTTGTTTCGTTTGATAAAATCCATTTTTATAGCCTAACTTGAAACATTTTGTGAACCGCTTGTGTCGTGAATTCCGTCTCATTCGACTGTCAACTGAACATTCGACGTAACTACACACAGTAAACGTGCTTTTCTCCAGTCAAGGTAGGTTTCTTTGCAATCCTCAGGTTGTTAGTAACACAACCCTACTTGCTGTTTCTTTGTGCGGGATGTATTGAACGAAGTAGCCCGATTTGAAGACACCTATCAATGACACCATTACGCACCAATGATATGACCGGCCTTTGGTTGATTGACTATATTTTTGACCAATGACCACTGATCATCTTGAAATCTAGCTTGGGAGATAGCCAATGAGCTGAGGTAAATGGATATGCATAATGGTTGTTTTCGGGAGGGACAGCTTTATAAGACAATGCAAGCGTAAGGGACGGTCCTTTGCCATTGAAAATCTACCTGGAAACAGCGACGCGCTTTACGCACAGCAGTATTTGATCGAGACTGTTTTCAGCAACTTTTAGCGAAATTATGGCAGGAAAATCAGGTAAATCTAAAACCAAGTCTAAATATACGGATTTGACCAAAATAATTGACGAAATTGACCGAGAAAGCGAGACTGATTTGGCGCTGGACGAGGGTCTTCAAGTGACCACAGCTTTGATTCACAAGCTGAGGACATGTTTCTAGACGGGAAAGATGCACTTCTGGACTGGTAAGTACTTATCATGCCGTTGTTTGAAATTATTCGTATGAAATATTATTACTTTCATATTTCTGGTAGATTTTTTTCTATTTCATTTGCAATATAATCAGTAATGAAATGTGTAAAGTAAACATTGGCTATACATCGTGTGTGTGCGTAAAGCGTGTGTATGTATGTATCTGTTTATTTTAGTTGTTACAGTAATCTTACTGAACTTTTATCTTTGCCTCAAACAATACATGTGTAATCTAAACAGAAAAATGGGGTCACAAACATTTTGCTTTGGCTGATTCTGTATCTGTTTATTGTAGTTTGTAACTGAATTTGGTTAGTTTATTACACGTGTTGTTTGAGGCCCATAAAAAGTTCTGTAAAATCCATGGAACTACAGTAAACAGATACATTCTCAGCCAAAGCAAAATGTTTGTAACTGAATTTGGTTAGTTTATTACACATGTGTTTGAGGCCCATAAAAAGTTTTGTAAAATCCATGGAACTACAGTAAACAGATACATTCTCAGCCAAAGCAAAATGTTTGTAACTGAATTTGGTTAGTTTATTACACATGTGTTTGAGGCCCATAAAAAAAGTTTTGTAAAATCCATGGAACTACAGTAAACAGATACATTCTCAGCCAAAGCAAAATGTTTGTAACTGAATTTGGTTAGTTTATTACACATGTGTTTGAGGCCCATAAAAAAAGTTTTGTAAAATCCATGGAACTACAGTAAACAGATACAAA